>OU426988.1:98043999-99293999 GCA_911387755.1 Chrysotoxum bicinctum
CTTGCATTTGCAGGGTAAAGTTTGCAATATGCTTTGTGGAGCTGGATCCTGAGTGGTTGTAACTGGCTCTAATCCTCTCGGAGTTATTTTCCAACCCCATTTTAGTGGGTCATGGTGAACATCGATCCAAGTCTGTACTTGATGGTAGGTACGGAATGTGTGTTGCCGAGCAGCTGTTGCACTAGGAGGTAATGAAGATAGATTAAACTTAGTTTTTTTTGACGTTTTAACAAAGTCGCTATATCGCAAAGAATCCAGTGACCCATTTTCCTTCCCATTGAACAACGCAATAAAAACTTTTTCTCCGGCGGCTCCCAAAACGTTGCTATCAACATCGTTGGATCTGGATTATACCTCCTGGAGACCCCATATTGAAAAAAATGCGCCGTAACTCTACCTCGGTAGTGTTGCGGAAAAGAGTTTGAACTGTTTCTTTAAATTTGATAATGAACATAATCAAATTTGAAAATTTTCAAACGTGAGTACATTTTTTTTTTAATTTTCGCATGCTATTGGCCATTTTGACAGGTTATATTTCCTACAATTTTTGTCGCACATAAAATTTAAATTTACCAAAATGTAGTAAATAAAGTGATCTATAAAAAAGAACTTAAGTATTTTTTTGATCAGATGAACATGAGGCGAGATAAACGTTAAAAACCATTTTTTACTTCAAAATCTCGACAGTTTTTCGTCGATAACTTTTTTTTGGAAAGAGGTTTCAAATTTTTTTTCAACAAAAGTCAAAGAAGATATTTTAACGTACAAACCTAAAAAAAAAAATACAGCTCTATATATGATAGGAGCCGAGAAAATCGAGTTTAAGCTTTCCAAAGCCTTTTTCAAAATGGCGGACAACGCATGGGCGTTTTTTGTTCGAACTTTTTGGATTTATACTCTCCAATAGGTACTCTTTAAGAAACAAAAAAAAAACTTCGACGCAGTATTTTTTGTAGATATAAAATACTAATTTGATTGGACTACTAATGGATTAGTAAAAATGTCATTGGCTGTCGTATATACTGATGAATTTGCTTCAGGAAATCTTGTAATAGGGTCTGAGTTTTGAGATATCAATCCAAATATTTCGCTATTGACGTTGGTGAGAAAGTCGGGTAAATGAGCAGGATGATTGGGTTTGAAGTTTCCTTCGAAGAAGTCTGCAAAAGCATTCGTTTTTTCTTGGTCAGATACAAGAACGACGTCATTGTGTTGGAGTTCACCAAGTATAGGAGATTTCTTTCCCACAATTTGGTTAATTTGCTTGAAGGTGTCTGGTCCAGGCTTTATGACGTTAAATCTTTTCCTGAATTGTGAGTCTATGAATGCTTTGGTGTTTTGTTTGATGAGAGTATTGAGGCACTTGAGTTGGGAATGAACACTCTGGTATTCATCTCCGTGTGTACTTAAAGTACGATGAAAAATTCCTTGCAAAATTTTCCGAAGCTTTTGCCTATATTTATACATATTTTGTATATGATGGGGAAGGTCTATGTATTTTGATTTGAAATTTCGCGGTTGTGCCTGTTCAGAGATAGTATCAGTGATTGAGCTTTCAATAATATCGATTGTGGAATCGATTTCTTGGTTGCTAAGTTTTGCGGATGTGTTGGGCGTGTTATTCCGAAGCTTATCCATTAAGGAACTTTGGAATACTTCCCAATTAATTTTTTTATAGTTTATGAATTCCTGCTGAGGAGTAGCAAGAGTATTAAGATTTGTCAGGAGACGAATAACTAGTTTTCCCGCTAAATGGTCAGAATCTGATACAATGGCAGTGCAGGTGAAATTAATAAGTGAGGGAATTCTACAAATAAGATGTGGAGAACACATGAAGAAGTCAAGTGTCGAATTAGTTCTGGGGAATGTAGGGATTGGTTGAGATACAATCTCGAAGTTGTGGTTGTGCGAATTAGAACAGAGGCAGTCAGAGATAGCTACTCCTTGAGGAGAGCTTAAGGTATCGTGCCATAATTGATGGCACAAGTGACTTCAAATGTAGTCAAACCGTGGATAATGACCTTTTGGCATTGAAAACTTGATTTTACCAGAATGGCAGTACCAGTTCTGCCAAGATCTTTGTCTGTGCGGAAAAGAGTGTACTTGAGACTAGTTCAGTTTCAGAAAGCAAAACGGCGTCGGGTTTTTACAAGAAGTGAATAAATCTTAGGTGCATATAAGTAGCTTTGTTTATACATACTTTTCTAAATATAAACACTAAATTTTGCCATCTGTGTCCAGTTTCAACTTAACTCGTACCTACAATATGCATTAATTAAATCGTCAATTGCACCACTGGTGAAGTAAATTTACATTTTTTTATTTTCTTTCTTCGTGACCTTTTATTTAAATTAAATAATGTTTATCCTCAAGTGGGCTTTAGGTCAATATTTTGTTTAGTTTTTTTTTTTTTCATCTTCAAAAGATGAATGATATGATGGAAAATCGAGAAACCTATACTATTTTAAGAAATGATCCCACGAACAAACTTCAAGTTCGAAATAATAAGTATATAAAAGATTTATTCAATCAAAAAATTCTAAATGAATCAGAAAAGAAATGTATGACAACATACACAGCCAATAGTCCAAAAATTTATGGCTTACCTAAGATTCATAAAGAAAATTGTCCTTTACGACCAATATGCTCTTCTACAAATGTCCCTTGCTATCAACTTACAAAATATATTGTTAAAATTCTTAACAAAATAACTGAAAATTCAAAATATAATGTTAAAAATACAAAACACTTTATTCAAACAATATCACCAATTATTTTAGAAGAAAACGATATACTAGTTTCTTTTGACGTAGTTTCTCTGTTTACGAATATACCAATACATATGGCTATAGAAACTGCTGATAAAAGTTGGTATATTATCAAAGAAAATACACATATTAAAAAGAAACAATTTTTAGAACTTCTGCATTTTTGCATAGTTGATAATAATTATTTACAATTTAATAAAACAACTTATCAACAAAAACAAGGTGTACCTATGGGAAGTCCTTTATCCCCAATTTTAGCAGATATAGTTATGGAAACCTTACTTGATAACGTTTAAAAAAAACTATCGTATACACCAAAAGCTATTAAGAAATATGTAGATGACTTATTTTTAATCATCAAATCAACTGAACTTAATTCAACTTTAACAGCATTAAATTCCTTTCATCCTAAAATTAAATTTACATTTGAAGTTGAAAAACAAGGAATGCTCCCATATCTTGATGTTAAAGTTATAAGAAAAAATACACATCTAATTTTTGATTGGTACAAAAAACCAACATCTTCAGGCCGTTTGATAAATTTCAATTCTCAACAACCCAAACTAGTAATTATTAATACAGCACAAAATTTCATAAATAGAGTTCTAGACACTAGTGATATTATATTTCGACAAAAAAACATTGGAATAATAAAAGATACAATGTACTCTAATTCATTTCCAAAAGAAATAACTAAATCACTTATTAACAACTATTTCAATGGTGTCAGACGATCAACTCAAAATATAAATGAACCACAAAGAATATATAAAAGTGCTTTATACGTTCCAAATTTTTCAAACCGTTTGTTGAAAGCACCAATTAGAGATAAAGAAAAAACTAGAATAGCCTTTAAATCAACAAATACTCTTAGAAATTCAGTTTTCTCAAAATTAAAAGATAAATTAGAAAAGGAAGAAAAATCAAATATAGTATACAAGATTAAATGTATAGGTGATGGCTCAACATCATGCCCATCAATCTATGTAGGAACCTCAATGCAAAAACTTCGAAATCGTATATCAGGTCATAAATCTGATATAAATAGTGGTAGTACACAAAAGACTGCACTAGCTCTCCATTGCATAGAAGAAAATCATCATCCTGACTTCAAAAATATAACAATTTTACAATCAGAACAGAATTACAATAAAAGAATGTTACTAGAAATGTTACATATTAGAAACACCGAAAATAGTATTAATAGACGTTCAGATTGTGATAGACTTAGTAATATTTACGGTCAGTTTATTAATTATCAAACCATATCTACGTAAACAAAACTCAACGATTAAATATATTATACATATTATATACAAAAAAATATTTGAATTTATTTTCAAAATAAATTATTTGAATTTGAAAATTCAAATAATTAAACATCATTTTGTTTAAAACAAATTTTCAAACAAATTAAAAAATAAAAAACAAAAGAGATACTCGTAAGATTATATATGTATCAAAAAGAAAAAGATTTAAAACATCTTTTAAACTTTTTGAAAAAAACACGGAAACCAAAAAAGAACAAACAAATAAAAAAATATTTGTAATTTTTAAAGTTGTAAGTATACTCTTAAAAAAACTAAACAAAATATTGACCTAAAGCCCACTTGAGGATAAACATTATTGAAGTAAATTTACGTTAGCTCAAAATTAAATTTGAGGTTCTGAATCGTTTTTTTTTTTCGACAACACCACCTTTTCCAGTTCTCTTTCCTCTTGTATAGTATGTAATGCAGGTTGGATTTGTTTGTATCTACACAAAATGATCATTTTTGATTCTATTAAATCAAGACATTGTGCACTTATTGAAATTATTTTAAATAGAGTTTAGTCATTGTAATGTTTTTATAAATCGAAAACTTTGTTTTTGAATTAATTTAAATTACATTTTAACGACCCCAGCAACACGATACACAATAATTCTAAGTATGCACATAGGTATGCCTTTCTTCTTTTTCTTTTAGAGGCATCAGAGTTTTAAGTTGTTAAACTTTACGTTAACGTTTACTTTTGTTTCTACGTAAATTAAAAATTTTTTATTTAAAATTTTGCACTTATATATTTTCAAATAAGTTTTACATTCTATTTCGAATTGAAATATTTTTAATAAAAAAATATAAATTGACGTGTACAAAGTCTTAGTCGATTAGGCACTTGTATATTCTTTTTGTATCGTTTTTATTTGGCAATCCGGAAGACTTCTAGACTCTTTTGAAAGTGTTCACTTGGAAAAATGACAGTTTTCTTTCTGAAAAGAAGAAAAAATTGCTTTTGGATTTGAAATCATAATAAAAACCAGGGCCTGTTTCTCAAATCATACACATCATGTAAGTAGCTGTTGCACATGAAACAATATAAAAAGAAAATATACAAAGTAAGTATTTTTTGAGTTAATAAAATTATAACAATTTTATTTGAGGAAAGTTTACTGGCTTGACACTCACAAATCCAAATTATCTCGTAGTTTTTCAAGAGAATTTCAGGTTTGAAGTAAAATCCACCTAGAAGAATCAAAATAAATAGAACCCCCAGCCTTAAGTTATGAAGCTATTGCTGTTAGTTTTTAAGATTAATTTGTACATTTATGCTCTGATTAATAAATAATAATAATAATAAATAGGACCTTAGAACAATTTTTCTGATTCTTCCAAAACGGACTAATTCATTTTTGATCAAATGTTTCATGGAAAATTTTGGGGCGCCGATATTCCATTAAAAATCCAAGAATGATTAATTTTGCTATATATTTAAAATTTTAATTTTGTAATCAACTATTATAATAAATTACAATTATTAATCAAAGAAAATTGTTCATACTATTGTATAGTAATTTCATAGTTTTATATATAAATTATCACCCATATTACTTTTAAATTAGTAAAACTTTAGTTTTTTTATTTAACAATTAACTTTTTAATTTTGCAAGAAAACAAAATTGAGATTTATATTAACCTAATGCTCAAATAATAATGAAATGTCAAAATCATACAAATCATACAACAATACAAATGACATACAACACTTCCAGTGAAATCTGAGAAACAGAAAATTGTATGATGTGTATGATGACTTAAACGTGCGAAGTGAATTTCTCTCAACAAACATTATTCTTGATTTTCAAATGGATAACATTATTGTCCACATTTGATGTTTCACATAACAATCACAAAAAACTTCAGAATCAAAAAAAGAGTTCAGTTGGGATCCCGGATCGGAAAGAGATTCCGGATTGCCAAATAAAAACGACATTAATCTGCAACAGTTTTTAGCGCCGTTTTTAGAGATGCAAATGTTTCCGTTATATTTCTATCACCTATCATTTTTAAAGCTCTTTTTTTAATTCTCTTCAAGAGATGCAAGTGGCTTATTGGAGCACCTGTCCTAATAAGGGAATTGTACTCAAGTTTTGGACGAATATAGGCTTTATAGATTACGGCCAGTTCGGAAGGGGTGAAAAGTGTTTTTTTTTTATTCCCTAATGAACAATGCTGTCAAGATCAGATCAGGTACACCAGCAATTATTTTATGAGTTTCAGACTTGAAACCATTTCATACGACTTGTATTAGCGGCCCGAAAGACAATTTCTAATCCAATGAAGAAGAGATTCATTATATCAAAAGCACACATTTTCGATAAGAGAGCTTGATACCAAAGTATCAAATGCTTTCGAAATATCAAGAGAAAAAATCTTGCTTTCTCCAAAACGACGTAAAGACTGGTTCCATTGTACGGTGAGATATACCATCAGATCATCAGTGCACCTATTGCTACGAAAGCCGTACTGTCATTGGGAAGCTTTCGTTCTTCAAGATATTCCTTTAATTGATAATTTAACAATGTTTCCATGACCTTGAAAAAAAGGGATGTAAGTGCAATTGGATGATTGTTAGAGGGGAAGAAGATTCGCATTTTTAAGAGGCAGGCTGGACAAATGCTGTTATCCATCCACTCGGAAAGAGACCAGTAGAAAAGGACAGATGGCAAAGCTTCCGCAGTGGTTTTGCCAGCGTTGAAAAACACATCTTGAGGACAATGGGAGGGATACTATCCGGGACAGCGGATTTGTGTATGTCAAGATCTTTTAAAACCCTTGTGAGTAACAGAAAACTGTGCTGGAAGCAAATTGGCTTCATCTAGTGGGCTGACACATGGAGTGTCATTGATAAGGAGCGTTGGGACCGAGGAAGACGTAATATTTCGAATGTTTTTACAAATAACCAGGTATTTTTACTACCCTTGGGACATTGTAATATTTTTTGCCAAATTTTTTCGTCATGTAAAAATTTGATCTGTCGAATATGATCACTATAGGTGTTTCTAGCTTGTTTGAACTTATTCCGGTTTTCCTCAGTAGGGTTGCTCTTATAAGATCTGAAACTTATTTCTCTGACCCTAATAACTTCTTTACTGCTCGAATCAAACTATGAATTCTGTTACGGTTTGATAGATTTTCCCCTATTCGGGATATAATCTCTCATTCCGATGAGAATTAAATTCGTACCATATCTGCACTTAAGTCTACGTCACTATCGAGGAAGCATAGTGACCAGTTAAAGTTCCTGAAGAAATCATTGAGACCGTCCCAGTTGGCTTTCTCGTATTGGAAAACGATTCTCTTGGGAGTTTTCTCTTTAACTGCGGTTTTTTGAGACGAGAAATTCGCAGATATGATACAGTGGTGATAATACACTGATGGTGTATTTATCAGTATCAGAAGTAAGGAACAAGTTTGAACAGGTTTGACCTGCAACGTCAGGACTTCGATTGTCTACCAACTAAAGTTTTGTAAATTGAAATTGTCGGCAATGACGATTTCAGATAAGATAATTGAAAACAACTCTTTGGATGGAATCGGACAGAGCATCAAATTCGTTAAAATTCAAATTTCTGCTAAGATTTGGACTTCGATAAATAAAATAGGTACATACTCGTATGAACCTATGAACATAATTTAATTTTTATTTCATCAAGAAATTCATCGTCGCTTCCTCCGTTTTTATCGACGTTAAATATTTATACAAATTCTTGACTTTTTAAAGGGATTTCGACTATTGTAGTCTTTATAACGTAAAAAGTGAAAGAAAGTAATAAAGCATCGAACTAATATTTGCTCTTTTTTTTGTGCGCTTTTAAAACAGATCGTTGGGTACGATTTTAAAAATTTATAGCAATCGTCATTATTTCTAAGTCCTCAATTGCTTTTCCTTTTACTTCCTCATTCAAGTATGATATCTCTGCTTTGAAAGCATCGTCAGTACTGACAGTATTTTTTGCGAGTTCCTAAATGAAATATTTAAATTATTCTCTAAAATTTGAAAGAGAGATTCACAATCAGATCTAAGTTCATGGGTGGTAGCACCCAAGACATTCATCACATCATTTGATTGACCTAATGTTTTGTGTTTCTTAGAATCCATTTTTGATGGCCCTGCATCTTTATCCTTTGACATAGATAAATCGCTAAAGAATAAGATAATATAATAATATGTGACCCGGCCTATAAAAAGGTGGCTTATGACTCAAAAATTACTTTTCACTTTTTTTTTGGTTACGATAGTTTTTGAGACGCTCTTTCACATGGTGAAAACCAGAAAGTCCTAACTTGCTTAGAAGTGTACTAAAAATGAAAGAAAAACTGAATTTTATTGAAAATCCAGAATCAAGATAATACATACATGGGACTTAAAAAACAAATTTAATTAACTAACATAATATTTGGAGCAAAAGCAACACTGCATCTCACTTGGTGCCTTTGAACAACGAGAGACAATGGGAAGGAAGGAGAACAACTACCGAGAAACTGACGAAATGCATTGTTTATCTTCAACAGCTGATTTATCGAAATTTTGTTTTTGAGTCATAATCCACCTTTTCATAGACCGGGTCACATATAAAGAACTGTTACTTATTTAGTATTAGTATTTATAAAAGCTCAATTTTTTCTCTTGTTGCTATCAAACGGAAATAAAAATAAATTGCAAAAACAACAATAGGTATAAACAAATTAGATATACTATTTTTAGTGAACCACTTCACTCTGCAAAATATTTAAATCAGACAAAGTATGGAAAAACGACACAATTCGATGCAGTATGGACTTGTGACATTCTTTTATACAGGTTTTTGGACTTAAGTCGTTCTTCCGCAGCAAGGCATATCGTTTTATCGATATTTTGTAGGATCATATACTACAAAGTACTTCAAGTTGTTATCATTAGTAGTATAATATTTTAGAAAAAGTGGGCTTAAGTCGTTTTTCCCTTGGGCCCTCCAATAACATGTTTATTTATAAAAAAATTTCCTTGAAAATCTAAAATAGCTTATCAATTCAGTTCGAATCAATTTCATTGGATAATACAGTAAGACTTAGTCCTAATTAGTCCAATGCATTCATCCCGATTACCGAAATATACGACCTGACACGATCTGCATTCCATAAGTCGTTTCCAACTTTTGTCACTCGTTTTATTGTCGTCTGTTAACGTCAAACGTCGTTGAATTCTTTCATTCTGCATTCTGTAAGACGAAAGGAAACGACGACTATGAAAAAAAACGACGACATCTCGTTCAAAAATTTACACACGATTAAGACATGGAAAGTCGCAAAACTCCAAGTATTCTTGTTAAATAGTACTTTATTTTATCGAATTTAGTTACGATAAATAAAACCAGTACATATTTATCTATATTTGTTGTACTATACTATACTATATACTATAATGTTGTTCTTAACAAATGAAAACCAATTCCAGACGCTCGTAGAGCTGATGAAGAGGACGAGCAGTTAGGGTTTTTTTTTTAAGGGATACAAAAAACATCCTCCAGTAAAAGATTGAGATGCTTGGCAAAAGTTTTGAATCGCTTATTCCATAATTATAGACAAATTCTTAATGTTTTTGCTTTTATTATGTTTGGGCCGACGAAGAAAATAATCCACAATTTAAAGGAAATAAAAGCAGCTAGGAAAGTGGTTAAACCCAAGTGGAAATTTAATCAGTGTATCCCAGCCCAATTTGCTTCTAAAAACCCTTGTCAACTTCATCTGTGCCTGCATTAACACAAACTCAGGCAGATGCAGGAACTTCACTTCAGTATTTAGAAGTAATCGCTTTGAAGATGGAAGATATTTTCGGCGTATTTGATGGTGAAGTTCCGGAGCAACAAGAACCAGCAGGAAAGAAACGACGCACGGCAAGCTTCCGCTATTAAACGAAAAAGAGCTACGCTTTTGGAGAAGCTGTGTGTACTTCAAGAAATAACCTTAAATGGTATCAACGAAATTATAAACAAAGTAAGAAGAGAGGAATATAAGTCATACAAATTAAAGGAGGACACTGCTAGGTGAGACACAAAACATCATAAAATCCAATAGGAAAGACTTATAATTTATAAACCTGATATGGAAAGAAAAGAATTACAAAGAAAAGAAACAAATAAATGTTATACATTTCAACACTCATTTTAATTACTTATTTATTTACTAATAATTAAAAACATACTGCATTTGTTCTTTAATTGAACATCGAGCAATATTTTTGTATGTAGACTTTCCTTTGATTTTGACAGATGTTTGTTACTTTTTCATCGTTTTTAAATCTGTTGCAAAATTATCGCGTCGAAGAAGTTATGGAATGCCTTTGAAAAACGAGACGACAGCAAACGAGAGACGTCGAAAAAACGAGACAACATCGGTAATTGGGTGATTATTGTTCACTTGAAAAAATAGGTTGGAGTTTTGCAATAAACTATATAGCTTTCACAGTTTTCTGAGTATTTCAATGAAATAAACCGTCATCGATTTGAAAAATGTTAAGTAAAATACTTTTGCAGCGTTGAAAAAATTAAAAAAATTGTGTGCCTAGAAACTACCAGACCAAGTGGTAAAGTTTAGTATGGTCCTACCGAAAATGAATTGAAAATTCGGAAAATATTATTTTTTTTTCTAGAGAAAACATATCCTTAAATAGAGTTCCGTTTGTTTCTTTTTTATATTTTATAATATTATTCCAAAAAAATTTACAAAAATATAAAAAATTAAGGAAATTTACATAGTGGCATGAATGCCCTACGGGATAAAACTTCATAAGTATAAAAGATAATGAAGTCAAATTAACTTTCATACAAAGCCAATAAATATGTGCAATTACATTAATTTTTTATTCTAACAAAAAGTAAAAAAATATAATTTTTTTCAAATATTTTGCGCCTTTCCCTGTTAAATTGAGAGTTACGAGTATATTTTTTAATTTTTGTAAACAGTTTTTTTTAATCAAAGATTCATATATCATTAATGGAACATCGTTTTTATACAGGGTGCCCGGTAATTCGTCTGCCATACCTTGCGATGTGACTCTTAGTCGTATTCTAAGAAAAAAATTGTTGCACAGTAAAGTCTGATTTTCAACTTTGACATGACTTTTTGACGATTTAAAAAAAAGGCTAACTTTGGTGTACCCTGACCCATGTTAAGGTCAATTTCTCTGTCAGTACTAACGGTAAGGACCTCATTTTGGACTTTTTTCTTAGTGAAAATACTAACCTTTAAAACTACGTTTAAATTGAGCTGATATGTTTTTAGAGTTGCCAGATATTCGATTTTAAATGTTGTTCAATTTTTGTTGCCCGAGCAAAATTTTGACTTTAAGGTCGTTTTTTTTTTTTTTTTTTTTTTTTTTTTTTGAAAAATGCGTAATAAACATAAAGTTTTCTTATTTTTACCTGATGAACAAAACAATAATAAAAAAAACTCATTAATAAGTGCACTCAAAAACCCATACATTTTATTATATTTGGGAAAATCTAAAACAGGTAAAATAAAAAAAATGATTTTTCGCCATGAGGTGTAAGGGGTTTGAATAAAACAATAATTTGTGCAGTTTTTAGTAAGGTCCTGGTTCACTTCAAGCTGTTGCACCACCAAATTTATTTAATTTTAATTTTATTTTAGTAAGTTTTTACTTAATGTACACACAAATACAGTCATAATAAGTGCTCAAAGTGCCCTTCTGCATTTTGAATGCATGCTAGAGTCCGTTTTTGGATTTCATTTTAAATGTTTATTACCGATAACTCTTGCCTTACTTTTAGTGATCCTTAAGAAATACGTTTTTTTCTAATTCAGTTAAAGTTGTTATTTTAGATGAGTAAACGATTTCTTTCATTCGCCTCCATACAAAAAAATCCAGTACATTGAGATCGGGAGACCTTGCAGGCCACTGAATTGGTCCATTTCTGCCTATCCATCGATCACCGTATTCTTCATCCAGCCAATCCTTAACTTCACGACCATAGTGGGCCGGAGCACAATATTGTTTGTAATATGATGAAGCTAGTTGAAGCAGTGGAACTTCCTTCAATATATCTGGTAGATTATTTTGTAAGTTGTACAATTAAGTTGGGGTGGTAATTTGAAAGGCCCGATTAATTTATTTCCAATTACACTTGCCCACATATTGACACTGAATCTGTGCTGAAAATGTGGATTGCTCGAAGCCCATGTGTGGAGATTATGTAAATTCGTAATACTATCTCTTGTGAATTGAGATTCGTCTGTCCAAAGAATGCTGTTTAAAAACTGGTTGTCATCCAAGCTTCTCTCCAGCAACCAGTTACAAAATTCGAGTCTCTTTTCAAAATCATCGGGAAGCAGATATGCAACAAATTCTGTGTTTGGAAACATTAAACTGTAGAGCCAAGCGTCTTATGCTGATGGAAGAATCGATTTCAACAGCTGCCAGTATTCTTTCATCGACCGAAACTCCTCTTGTGCTTGCAGCTCCCGCGTTAGGTCTTTAGAGTTGAAACTAATCCAGTTTCTCGAAGCATTCGAAAGGTATTTCTAGAAACATTTCGAGAAGGAAGTCGTTTGTTAGGATATAGTTCCTGGTATCTTCATTGTGCTCTTCTTGAATTTCCATTGCACAACCCATAAACGAATAAAATGTCTGTGTATTCTTCTCTCGTAAACGAAGGCATTTCAAAAAGCGGTCTTATCCAACTGTAATCTTGACTTAACTTGATAATCTAAGGAATGGATTTGTTTTTCTATTCTTTTATACGACTTATTTAGTTAATTTACCCATTTATCATTCATACCCCAAATTTAACTCTTCCTGAGAATTAGGGTTTTGACAGCAAGTCAAGTAGGCATAAGTACACTTTTAACCCTTTTCATTAGTGCACAGTCTTAAATATTACCTAAAACCTATAAATTCTTAGAAAACCACTCCAATTGTCAAGTGCTGCAAAAAAAGTAGGTAAAAAACCCAAAATTCTATTTTTTACCTGTTTTAGATTTTCCCAAGCATCATAAAATGTATGGGTTTTGAGGTGCACTTATTAATGAGTTTTTTTTTATTATTGTTTTGTTCATCAGGTAAAAATAAGAAAACATTATGTTTATTACGCATTTTTTGAAAAAAATCGACCTCAAAGTCAAAATTTTGTTCGGGCAAGAAAAATTGAACACCATTTAAAATTGAATATCTGGTAACCCTAAAAGCATATCCAGCATTATTGTGAGTGTCACCCAAACAACATTCCACCCGGAAAATTTGACATTTCACTTTTCGCCTATTGTGAGTTTCACCCGAAAAATTATTCATGTTCGAAAAATTCCCCTTATTGTGAACAATCATTTCAGGCGGAATGATAATGCCATTGAAAGCCATAATTTTCACTTATTTTTATTAGGCGAACGAGAGCACAATAAGGCTGAAAATGTTAGTTGTTTATTTTTTTAAGATAAGAAAATTTAAAATTCCTGTTTTTTGTTACAATGCAGAGCAAAACAAAAGACCAAAGCGATATGCTGCTTTTAAAAAATGCAGGAGAATCCTAAAATTGCCAAATGTTTCACTAAAGCAAATCGGCAGAAAGTGGCCCAATTTGAAGAGTGAGTTTGAGGCTAAAAGAGGATTGTACCAAACCAACATCGTGGTCTTTGCCAACTCCGTCTTGGTACCTACCCTCTGCAAAGAAACGTAAACATGCAGTGAGTTTCACAATTGGTGGTATAGCAAATATTTGTTTCGCGGAGGGCAAGGAGCTGGTAAGCACATCCAACAGATATTTAAATGCTGGTTTGTTAAACCTGTAGTACTGATGAAATCTGGAAAAAAGGATTAATTCCTTTTCACACACATTCAAAAGGATTTTCATTCATACGAAGACTCACGCATCTCTAAAGGATTGGAGTGATCCCTCAAATTCCTTTGAAGAGCTCGCTCCTCAATCATTTGTTCTTCTTCAGACAAGATACGCAGCGCTATGCTATGCATACTTACGAATTATTTATGATAATTATCCTTTGATTGTTGGTCAAACAATCAAGGAAGCGGAGCACGAATTTGAAGTGGTGCAATCCTTTAAATACCTTGGGTCAATAGCAGCAGCCGATAACAATATAGAAGAAAAAATACGCGGGCGGCTTCTCAAATCCAACAGAGCCTACTATAGTCTGTCAAAGCTCTTCAAATCCAGAAATCTCACCATAACTTCAAAACCGCTGCTGTACAGAACCATGGTCCTGCCAGTACTCACATATTGATCCGAGACCTGGGTGCTTAGCAAAAGGCACTCCGACCTCTTAGCTGCGTTCGAGAGAAAAGTCTTAGGTTGAAAACACACCGGATAAAGCAAAACATGTTTTTTTGTTTCGTGAAACAAGAGAACATTGTTTCTTATGAGACTGAACACACCAAAGAAAACGAAACAAAACACATGTTTTTTGTTTGAAGTGTTTCGATGGTGGTTGTCGAAAATACATGCTATTGTATACGAGCAACACACACCGAATGCAACAAAACTGTTTCGAACAAGGGTCGTTGACGATAATTGCATACTTTCTTATGGCGCAACGCACACCAAATGAAACAAAACATAAAAACAAAAGCAAAACAGAAAAACATGTTTCGTTGCCGATAGCTGACCTATTGTTTTTTGCGAAACGAAATTTTGATTTCGTTGTTTTTATTTTCTTCTTTCGTTGCACTTTACAGATTTATTTGCTTCTACGTTTACTCTGTGCGCAAATTTTAAATAAATATGAAATATGTAGATGGAGAGAAGTTATTTTTTTTAAATTAAGGCAAGAAGCCCTATCTATAATAATAAAGATAAGGAGCATGCCAATAAACTTACTATTGATAAGCTATGGATTGTTACTTCCTACTATGACATTTGAAGATTGGCAAGATTAAAAGCTTTTCTCTTTTCTTATAAATAAACACATAATGTCTGTTTTGTAAACACAAAATTGTTATTTGTGTCTACTTGCCGTAGAGTTATAATCTTTCAGCCGGAGTTAAGCTTTTACGATAGTTCGTATTTTGTTTCATTTCAACGCACACCAAACGAAACAAAAAACCAAAACGTTTTGTTTTGTTTTATTCTGTTTCGCTTGGTGTGTGTTCAAATAAAAAATGTTTTTTTGACTATCGAATAAAAAACGTTTTGCTTTATCCGGTGTGTTTTCAGCCTTAAGGAGAATTGTTGGCCCCATATGTGAGGAAGGACGATTCCGGAGACGGTACAATCATGAATTGTGCGCAATCTACCTCGAAACAGATATCGTGACAAAAATTAAGCTCGGTAGACTCCGGTGAGCAGGGCACCTAGCTCGCATGAGCGAAGAGGAACCTGCTCGGAAAGTTCTTTGTGGTACATTCTATGGTAGACGACAGCGTGGTAGACCATGCTTGCGCTGGAGAGATGGCGTAGACCAGGACGCCCGAAGGCTTGGGGTGTGCAACTGGATGGCGTCGGCTAGAGACCGGGATAGGTGGAGAGACTTGTTGAAAGAGGCCAGGACCGGTGATGATGATGATGATCCTTTCAAACATATGTTTGTTCCGACTCACAATGAGGTCTGCTCATTTTCTGAACGTGATAAATCCTCTGTCTAAAAATAGGTGTGCAAATTATTCGTTTCAGATAATCCAATTGAGAATTGGGAGCAACAATGAGTTGCCCTATTAGCGTAGCGACAATTTTATCTCTATTGCAAGTTATTTCGACAAATAACTGATGCACCAAATTAAATTATAGCACTATTTTAGTTAACAAAGAATTGGGAGGTTGCATCTCGTTCTCCGTTTCCATCTCAGTGAAGGGAGAATTTATTGCGGGCCTCATTTTTCTGAACGTGCCTATTTTTCAAACTGTCACTCCTGATTCGAAGTGAAATTTTTATTCGGGCGAAACTCATAATCATGCTTATTTTGACATTCTCATGAATAGTCTATTCGTTAGAATGATTCTATTCCTTCGAATGAACTTTCTTAATTTTGAGATTCGAACGAATAACATTCATTTGCGAAAGATAGCATAAAATGAACTTCAAAAAAGATTCATTTTCATTGTCAGCTGTTTGACATTTACTATATTTCTATTTGAAATAGTATGACCGTTTTACATTTTTTTTGTTTCTAAACATTTTATAGATGTTGGATAAAGAATCAAGAAACAAAATAAATAATACATTTTTTCATTATAAAGTAAAGTTTAACCATAAAGAACTACATATTTATTACATTTTTTGTGTCAACTCAGCTGTTTTGAAACTATTCTTAAAAAAAATAAGTTGTTCATGACGCGTTCTAAATTTTTATTTTTTTTCGTATACACTTGGTCACACTAAAATATCAAAAACAAAAGAGAAGTGTTTGTGAAATGTCAAAACCAAAAGGTGAAATCTTTGTTTATTTGTAATTGTTTTGTTTATTGTATAATAATTTAAATTTCTTGGATAAAAACATAAAATAATAAATAAAAATATGGCATTTGTGTTGTTTATAAATTAAGATGGTGTTGAAGAAGTGCAGAGGAGAAGGATAGTAGATGCTTTCTTTCTTTCCGTATCAACGCGGGTGGTAAAAAAAAACCCTACCTCCGGGTTTTCTTCCATTATTTTAATTAACTTTTCCTTTTGTGCGCGGTTTTTCCAGTTGGAATGCGACCTTTTAACATAAAACAACAACAAAAATAATAAAAGTAATTTATTTTCCATGAAATAATTAAAAACTTACATGTTTTGTTGTTTACTCGACAGAAAAATTCAAACGACACAAAAATGACATTTAATTCTATTCTTTCGAATGTCAAAATTGAATTAGCTTTCGCAAATGAATGAACTTTCTATGGATTGGGTGAACTTTCGATTTGTTCGATTAACATTCTAATCGCCGAGTCTCAAAATTACGTTTAAACGAATTCGACTCACTTTCTAACGAAAGAGAATGTCAAAATAAGCACCAATAGCTTTCGGGAGAAATGTTTTCCGGGCGAAACTCACAATAAGGCTGATCAGCTCAATTTAAACGCAGTTTTAAAGGATAGTATTTCTACTTAAAATAAAGTCTAAAATGAGGTCCCTATCATTGGTACTGACAGAGAAATTTACCTTAACATGGGTCAGGGTACATTAAAGTTAGCCTTTTTTTAAATCGTCAAAAAGTGATGCCAAAGTTGAAAATCAGACTTTACTGAAGAACAATTTTTTACTTAGAATATGACCAAGAATCACATCTCAAAGTATGGCACACGAATTACCGGACACCCTGTATAATAAGTGAACCAGGACCTAGTGACTTACAACTCGCAACCATTCCTGGGTGCGTGTTACCAGGAACGGAGGGGACCTACAATTTTCTGCCGATTCCGAACGGCTAATGAGCAGCACTTTCCATGACAAGAGATACTCTTGGAGAATTTGTCAATTCCTCGCAAGAGGCAGTACACCCCTAAAAAAAACTTTCTTGCAGCGGCGAGAATCGAACTCAATACCTTCCGCATGACAGTCCAACGCACTAATCATTGTACCAATGGGTACTTTCTATGTCAAATTTCCTAACGTTCTGCTGCGAAACCAAGAACATTGGTAGTCCGTAAAAAAAAAAATTATACCAACATAAGTAATCTTACGTTGAACATTATTTTTGCAATAATACAAACGTTAATTACACTAGTTTACACAAAAAAAGTATTTTCTAGACTAATTTTGACTCTCTGAACACGAAAATGGCACTATTATTAAGGTATTAGAATGATACTACTTAACAATTTGCTAACTTTAAAGTAGTTTACTAACTCATTCTTAATTTTAAACATTTTCTAACTAGTATCGTACTAAAAGAATTTTCTTAATAAATTGCTTCTGAACACACCTAAAACAATGACATTTCGTGTAAAAAAGTAAGTACACCAACATTTTTTGATGTTTGCAAATGTCATCGGGTCATATGAAGCTAGCACGATACTAAAAAATAAAATATGTATGATGCTATATTCGATTAAAATTTGCAAATTCTATTATCATACTAAAACAGTTTTAGCATCGCACTAATTCAATTAAAATTTTGGTTTTAAAACAATGGCTTCCGCTGTTGCTGGTGCTGGTTCAATCTGTTTCGCGCTTTAAGCTTTACCACAGTTTCATTTTTGATAGATGATCGTTTAAATTTCGATCTCATTTATATACATAGTTTCAAATACACAGACTTAATTTTTTTTTTTATTTCAAAGTTTTTTCGGCATAATCTAGTCAAGTTCATACATATTATGTACCTTTGTTTATATAATGGTTTATATTGTGGTGTTTGAATATGGTTCAAGATTGTGAAGTGAATAAAAGAAATAAATAATAGTCTTAAGAATCGTTTGCACTGACATAAAATTTGTATTTTTTTACTGTCTAGTTTAGTTTGTGAACAATATAGGTAGGTACTCTAAAAATATAAATTTATTTCAAAAATATGCATTTATAGTAAAATATGCACAAAAAAATGCAAAACATGCATTTATAGTAAAATATGCAAAAATATGCACTAACGGTTAAATATCATTTTAAAGGAAATTTCTTGATTCGTATAAATAATTAGTTGCCTTGCTTCCAAGGTGTTCCTAAAAAAATATGCATTTGCATGGAAATCCGAACCCTAATGATAAGTCTTTAATCCTTGTAGTTAATTTTCAATTTTCTTTCTCTTAATTTATCTCTGTTAGAAGAAGAAGGTATATTTACTGAATTCACAGAAGGTGAACTTTCAATTGTATTATTTGTATTTACTTCTTTAATTAGATCTAATCTCCCTTTTAAATTTCTATTCATCATTAGCTGAGCGGGAGAGTAACCAGTGGAGCAGTGAATGGTATTTCGGTAATCCAATAAATAGTTCGACATAAATTTAATTAGGTTTACATTACTTGATTCGTGTAAGGCGCGTTTGAGAGCAAGTTTAATCGTTTTTACGGCGTTCTCCGCCTGTCCATTGCTTGCAGGGTGACCAACCGGTGATGTTAAATGTTTGATACCATTACTCTGTAAAAAAAATTCGAATTCTTTCGAAACAAAAGAAGTTTCATTATCAGTTACAACATGTGTTGGTAACCCAAACCGAGCAAATACCGTGCGGAGAGCATCTTTAGTTCGAGCACTAGTTATATTCTTTCCCATAGGTATACACTCTTACCATTTAGAATGCGCGTCTACTATAACTAAAAATTGTTGATTAAATATAGTTTTCGGCTGTGTAGCCTTATAAGGTAAACATTGTTCGCATGACTTGAAAACGTTTCCGGTCTCTGAATTTAAGCTTGGCCACCAAAAATATGAGCGAGCCATTAACTTCATTTTCACAATTCTAATGTGAGACCTATGAATTTCACTTAAAACTGCTGATCTTAAAGAAGAGGATATAATTAACCGATAGCCCCAAAATAGACAATCATTCGGACTTCCTCAAGAAATATGGTTTAAGTTATTTGTCTGTAACCTTTGATGGTCAACCACTTACAGTGTACTCAGAGACTTTTTTTAAAACAATGTCTTGCTCCGTTTCTGTCTTAACAATATCAAAGGTTACAGGCAAAGCTTCCAGTTCATTGATGTAATTCATGTTAATGTTATTTTCAAAACCAATTACTTTGTCTTCCGAACTGCCTACTGGATTACGGGAAAGCTATATTTTTTTTTGAATTAATATACTCTATATCAAAATTGTACCCAAATAAAAATAAAGCATATCGTTGAAGCCTATTGGAGGTCATTGTAGGTATCCCTTTTTTCGGACCAAAAATGGAAATGAGAGGTTTGTTGTCGGAGACCAAAACAAATTTTTGACCAAAAATATAATCGTGAAACTTTTTCATGGCGAACACGATACCGAGCGCTTCACGTTCAATTTGTGAATAACGTTGTTCAGAGCTAGACAATTTTCTAGAAATACAACAAATCGGACGTTCAACACCAACAACAGGTGAGTAAGAACTCCTCCGAGGCCAACCGGACTTGCATCCACTGTAATTTTTATTGGAACGGAAGGATCATAATGCGCTAGCATTTTGTTCGATGTTAAAAGCCTTTTTAGCCCTGCAAATGCCTCGTCTTCTTCAGATCCCCACACAAATTTACTGTCTTTTTTTAAGAGATCGTATAGAGGTGCACATACCGTCGCAACATTTGGACAAAACTTCCTATAGTATTTAAAAACCACTAGGAACGACTGCAGTTCCGCTACATTCGAAGGTTTTTCAATTTTTACAATGGCATTAATTTTTTCTGGACATGGGTGTAATCCTTTGCTGTCAATTACATGACCTAAATAGGTTACTGACTTTGAGAAGAACTCACATTTATCTCTAGCTACCTTTAATCCGGAATCTTCTAAAACACTTAAAACCGCATCTAACCTTTTTAGATGCTTCACCCTGTTCCTACCTGTGACTAAGAGATCATCCATAAAAATAACAACACCTTCAATTCCAAGTAAAAGTTTTTCCATTGTGGACTGGAAAATTGCGGTTGCAGACGCAACACCATACACTAGGCCATTGACAAATCGAGCTTCGTGAACATTCGTCATGCAATTGCGCAAATAGATCTTCAACTTTAGGAAATGGATGTTGAACTACTTTAAGTGGAGAGTTAGAGTTCAGTGTCACATTGTCGCCACAGATCCTAACTTCACCATTCTTTTTAATAATGGGAACAATTGGTGTACCCCACTCTGAGTAATCCACATGCTCTAGCACTCCTAACTTGATTAACTTGGAAAGCTGGTCTTCAACTTTTTCTTTGATTGGCAAAGGCACTAACTTGTCGTGGCTTAAAAAACTTTGGTACTGCGTTTTCTTTCGATTGCAGCGAAACTATAATTTTATTGAAAGTACCTGATTTTCCATCGAACAATGACCAATGCTTATTTAAGACTTTTTTTAAATCATAATCCAAATTTTCCAAAAAAAAAATAATTTTGCCGAAACCAATGTTAAATTCGTGCATCCAATCTCTACCTAAAAGTGGTGGGCCACCATTGGAAACAACATATATGTACATCTAGCACTCGGACTTGACTCTCATACCTGACATTCATTCTGCAATATCCTGCTGGCTCTATACTTCCACCGTTGTAACTGTTCAAAACCAAACTCGTATGAAGCAATATACAGATGGAGAACAGTGAATCGTAACATTTTTGTGATATCACTGACTTTGATGCACCGCTATCTATTTCCATGCTTAACAAAACACCATTCACTTCCACATCTACGATCAAAGGCTCTAAATTAGAAGAGGTTCTAAAATGAAATAAAGGCAAAGATTCATCATATTTATCACTACAACTACTATTCTTAAAAGAACTTAAATTATAATGCAGCGATCTGGAACTGGAATCAGCTTTGCACATCTTCTGAAGGTGTCCTCGTTTCTTGCATTTTTTGCATCGGTAATTACGAAATTTACATTGATTTTTATATCCACAAACTGTACACTGCATCGGTTTTTCTGCTTTGCTGACCACATAATTTTTTGTAGGTTTACGGGATTCCATACGGTACAGTTCAGAATCTGCTGGTTCAGATTTTACCGCTGGTACTATGTATTGGTTTCGTATACACTCCACTGTCTGCGTAATCTCGATCGCCTTTTCCAGAGTTAAAGGTTTTTACGTTTTCAAGGAAAATTTTATCCTTCTCAGGACATTTTTCGAGACCCATGATGAATATATCTCGCACGGCAGTTAGGAAGTAGTCGAAATCACAATTAATGGCAAGCTCCCGAACACGCGCTGCCCACTGCTGAATACTCTCCTGCTTTGATTTTGAGGCTTCATAAAATTTATGCCTCTCTGCAAATCCACTAGTTGATGATTTGAAATAGAGCTTGAATGCAGCCTTTATACTTTCTGTGGTTGACTCATCTGGCTTAGCAGGATGTAGTAGGTTGTTAAGCAATTTGTAAGAATTTTCGTGCAACGCGTTAAGAATAATGGCTTTTTGCTTGCCTGCAGCGTCATCGATGTCGTTTGCCAGAAAAAAATGTTCTATTCTTATTAAGAATATATCCCAACAGTTTTTAGCACGACTTTTTAATTTTTATTCGTTTATTCTATCGTTTTTTTCCTCGTCGCCACTGTGATGTTTGCTCTTATCTAAATAAAACCCGTTTTTCTGTGTACTGTTATACTATTTATTAATATAACTATTAGGCTATATATAATAACCAATAAGTACTCTGATTGACGAAGCGAACCGAACTCAGAGAACTGACTTGAGCATTGCTTATATAGAGCAATGTATGAGAAGTTACTTGACAATTATACTTCAGAGTCTTTTTACAATTTTCATTGGTGTTGCAGATAACGAATTGGTTGTTTTATTTTATTTAAAAATTGACTTTTATTGATTCTAGATTCAGGTTTTTTACGCATTAATTTAGGTTTCCACAACATTTGGGGCCTATTTCTCAAATCATACACAATCATACATTGTATGTTGAATGAATGAATGAATTGTATTGGGGATTAATTGCACTGCGACCTGAAGATCTATTGTGCCCCCTCTTAAAATGATGAGCTGGCTCATCCTACAGTTCTTCCTCCAAACCTATTGCCTTAAGGAACTTTAGTATTTGGGGCACTTTTAGAGAGGTTAGGTTGCTCTCTTCCACCTGGTACCGTCCCAGATGGGTTTTCCTTTGGTGCATGATTGGACAACACTTTCCCAGTATGTGTTCCGGAGTTTCCTCATGCATGTTGCAGAATCTGCAAGTGGCACTGCTTACCACACCAATTAGATTAAGGTGTCTTCTAAGTTTACAGTGTCCTGTTAGAATACCTGTTATTATTCTTAGGTTATTCCTACTAAGGTTGATACAGTTTTCGAAACGTTGCCGGTTGTAGTTACCCAGCAGTAGTTTCGCCTGTCTCAGCTTAGGGAGTTCATTCCAGTTCTTTATTCTGTTTGCCTCCTCTTCTTGTTTAATTTTGGTTTTGATGACATTTTCACCTATTCCGCAATAGGGTTCAGGCCCTGTTAGGGGAGTTGAAGCTCCTAATTTTGCTAGGGAATCTGCCTTTTCGTTTCCAAGAACACCAACGTGACCAGGTACCCAATAAAGTGTGACCCTGTTCTGTTTGCCTAGTTCGTTTAGCCTATTTATGCACTCCCCCACCAGCTTAGAGTTGATGGTGTACGAGCTCAGTGCCTTTAGTGCTGCTTGACTATCTGACATAATGGCAATGTTCTTGTTACGATAATTCCTTTCGAGATTGCGATCCACGCATTTCCCTATCGCGTTTACCTCCGCTTGGAAGATGCTGGTTGACTGTCCCATCGGTATGGAAAGTTTGGTTTTTGGCCCAAAAATTCCTGCACCAGTCCCTTCGCTTGTTCTCGATCCATCAGTGTACCACTTGATGGTATTTGCTTCGAGTGTATAGTTTATATCCTCTCCTACCCAGTTTTCTTTGTTACTAAGCTGTGTAAGAAAGTTTTTCTCGAAATTATGTTTTTTGATCATTCCATCTCTTGGGATGTCAATAAGGTTAGTAATTGTGGACCTGTCAATTAGGTCCCTTTCTCTGAGACCAATTATTTTACCTGTCCCAGTTCCTTCCTTTGAGAACCTCATGATTCCTCCCACTCCAGCACTTCTAATGACCTCGTGTAGAGGGGATAGATGGAGGATAACCTCAATAGCTGCGGTAGGGCAGGTTCTCATTGCTCCCGTAATACAGATACATGCGAGCCTTTGGATTTTTTCTAGGGTTTTCCTAGTTGTTGTTAATTCGGTTTTCTTGTGCCATGCAACCGCACCATAGGTAATGATGGGTCTTACCATCATAGTGTACATCCACCTAAGGATGCTCGGTTTGCAACCCCATGACTTGCCTGCAATTCTTTTGCAAATCATTAGGGCTTTTGTGGCTTTTCCGACTATATAATTTATGTGTTTGTTCCAGAGGAGTTTACTATCTAGTATAATTCCTAGGTATTTTACCTCCCTCTGCATTTCAATTACTTCACCATTCAAACGGATATGTTTCATATGTGGTAGAAGTCTTTTCCTGGTAAATGGTATGATTGTTGTCTTGGATGGGTTTATTGAAAGCCCTACAGACCTACTCCATTTACTTGTAATTGTTAGTCCTCTTTGAATAATATCGCAAAGAGTTTCTTCAAACTTACCTACTGCAATGATAGCGATATCATCGGCGAATCCAATGCAGTATATACCTTTGGAGGTAAGATTTTCTAACAATTCATCTACTACAAGACTCCACAACAAGGGTGATAGTACACCGCCCTGAGGACATCCTCTCGTTGTGATCACTTTCTTTACATTTTGTCCTGCTTGTGCCTCTGCATTTCTAGTGCCCAACATTTCTGTTATCCATCTGGTTATGGTGTTGGGTACGCATTTCCTAACAAGAGCTTTGCCTACAGCCTCGTGGGACGTGTTATCGAAGGCCCCTTCTATGTCTAAGAAAGCAGCTAATGCTGTTTCCTTTACATCTAAGGCTCTTTGGATCTTATTTGTTAGTTCAAACAGGGCGGTCTCGGTTGATCTGCCCGCCCTATATGCGTGTTGTCGCTGATTGAGAGGTCTACTTATTAACACTTCTGATCTTATGAAGTTGTCAATTACCTTTTCCAGAGTTTTCAGTATAAAGGATGTTAAGCTTATTGGCCTGAAAGACTTTGGATGGGTTGTGTCCTTTTTCCCTATTTTGGGAATGAAAATTACCTTAGCTGTTCTCCATAGACTTGGTATGTACCCAAGAGCAATGCTACTCCGTAGAATATTAATGAGATAGGGCATAAGGAATTCTTTTCCCTTCTGCAAAAGAGCCGGGAAGATACCATCTGCACCTGGTGATTTGTAGGGTTGAAAGGTATTAATTGCCCAATCAATCCTTTTACCTGTGCAAATGGTCGTGGCTATTTTCCAGTCCTCTCTGTTTGGTGTGAGAGGTGATTTCTCAACCAAGTTACCATCTAATGGTAGACTGCCTGGGAAGTGTGTGCTGAGCAGCAGGTTACACCTTTGCTCTTCATTTTCGGTGAACGTTCCATCACTATACCGAAGTGCCAGTGATGTTAGTGTCTTCTCTTTTGCAAGAGCTTTATGCAGTCTTGCCGCTGCAGGGGTTGTTGAGATATTCTCACAAAAGTTTGTGAAACTATTTCTTTTGGCTTTTCTTATCTCTTTGTTATATATTGTTAATAACGCGGAGTAATTACACCATTCCCTTGTTCTTTTTGCTTCATTGAAGAGCTTCCTAACCTTGGATCTTAGTTTAGAAAGATGTTTATTCCACCAAGGGGCATCCTTCTGTCTAGTTTTTGGTTTAAGAGGGCAACTGAGTTCATATGCCTCATTTATTGCTCCACTAAACTCGTTGACTACAACTTCTAATTCAAGGTTACTTTTAGTCGTACTTGCTGGACCTAGTTGTTCCAGGTTTGATTTTAGAACATTTTGGTATAGGTTCCAGTTTGTTTTCTTAGGATTTCTGCCAGGGGTATTCTCTGTAAGCAGACCTTCTAAGGTAAACACTATTATTCTGTGATCAGACATTGATGGTTCATTGGATACTCTCCAATCCTTTACCATATAAGCTACGTTCGGAGTTCCGAAAGTTAAGTCTAGGACTTCTTTTCTTATTCTAGTAATAAAAGTGGGGGTGTTCCCTACGTTAAATATTTCTAGATTTTTTACCATCATAAAGTCTAAAAGGTACTCACCCCTTTGGTTTATGTCGGTGCTACCCCATACTGTATGGTGAGCATTGGCGTCACATCCTATCAGTATCGGTAGTTTTTTCCGGTTGCAGTAGTCCACCAGTCTCTGTACTTCGCACGGTGGAATGTTGGCTTCATCACCAGCAAAGTAGGCTGCTGCCACAACCATCGTCTGGATACGACCCTCGATGTTGATTTGGGCCTGTATCGGGACCAGATCCCTTGTCAAAAATTCTGAAAGACATATATAATTTATGTTATTTCTTATTTTAATACAAGTTCTGGGCGAGTGTTCTCTCGTGTCCCATATAAGTTTAGAGTCGCTACTTGTCAACCCTCTTACCTGACCCTTATAAGTCCAGGGTTCCTGGATCAGTGCTAGCCCTAAGTTGTCCGCAGCGAATTTTCTCGCCAGAACCGCTGATGCGGCCTTCGCGTGGTGTATGTTTACTTGGGCTAGCCTGGTTCTGATCCCGTGTGCCGGCATCTTCTTTTATTGGCAGATGGGGGCTAATGCCCCATCATCTGCTAGCAGGTGGTCTTCCTCCTCTATAGTGGGAAGCAGTTCTGTTTGGTCCATTGGACTTGGAGAGAGGTCTATGCCCTCCATCTCAATGTCCAGTGGACCCGGTGTTATCCTCTCCCGGTCTGGTTTTTGCATCCCTCCTGTTTCCGGGAGTGGTGCCTCAGTTGACGTGTTTGGAGGGGTTGGGGGGACTGGAGGGGTTGGGGGGACTAGAGGGGTTGGGGGGACTGGTGGGTTTGGAGGTTTTGGAGTGGGAGTAGTGATGGTTATTTCAGGTAGGGTAGTTCCTACTGCTTCCGCTTCTGGGGATTTTTGAGTTGGCCTGGTTGAGGACTCTTTTTCTTTTTCGGATGCAGAACTGGAGGTTGTTTTCCGGAGACCAAAAACATTTATTTTCCCGAATTTGTAGTGAAGCTGGTGATTTGCTTTCACTATTGTCTCGACGGATTCGGCGTCAATACTTATCACCAGTAGTTGACCTTTTCCTTCAGCCGAGCTTTTAACAATTCTCCAGGTCTGCACGTTTAGACCCTCATTTTGGGCTTTTAAGAGAGCCAATGACTTTTTGTCCTCTTGGCCCATGCTTTTTGGAAGGAAAAGCGTTATATTGTGCATTTTTGGTATATCATCACCCATGCATGCATACAATTCGATGCCCTTCCAACTGCTCAATTTATGTGCACTCTCTCTTAGCCACTCCGCTGTTTCGGGTCCAGCGCAATCAACTAAGAGCAGACCTGTTCTGAAGTGCAGTCCATTGAACTTCAGCTTGTGTTTCCAACCCAGAGAGACCTCCTCAATGATTGCCTCCTCGAGTGCCGATAGATCCTCGGCAGACAAGGCGACTTGTGGATATCCCCTAGGCAGAACAGCAATTCTGACGCTCAAGGCTGCACTTGCATAGGAGAGCCTTTGTTGAACGGGTATTGCCTTTACGGTGCTATGTCCCGTAGATGAAGTTGCCGTCGTCCTAGGTTTTTTTGCTTCTTTGCTTTGGGGAGGAGTTAGTTGGTGGCATTTCCTCTTACCCTGTCCTAGGCTTGTGTTATCATTTTTTTGTTCTTCTTTCCGCAAGTCCACCTTCTTTCTGGCTTCCTGCGGGGACATCCCCTCTGCAAGGAACCGGAAGTACCATTTGGTGCCTGCTCCACTTAGTCCTTTCCTATGTGGATCGTCCAGGGCTCCTGGACTACCCAATTTTGGAAGAACTTGATTTCTCCGGGCATTTCGGCTATGTGGTTCTTTGGGTGGACTGGATAGTTTAGATGGTGGTAACTTCCCATCATCTTCTTGTCGCCCTGTTCTAGTGGCTTTTGTCTCTTTTGTAGCGTTTTCCACTTGCCTAGGAGGTATTCTCCCTTGACAAGAGGTTGACGCTGCATTCTGAGTTACGTCTACTTTCTGATCGGGAGGTATTCTCCCTTGACCAGATGTCGACGCTCCTCCTGCTGCCCGGTTCTGAGTGTTCCCCTGAGGCATCCTCTTCAGGTACTTGCTTATCTCCGGTCTCAGATCTTCACCACGGAGATCTTTCTCCATACGATCTGCTAGTGCACTTGCGGTAACATCCCGCGGAGTGTTGAATTTTTTAAAGTTTTTATTATTTTTTTGTTTTAAATTTTTTGGCATATTAATCCCACGAGTAGCTAGAGAAATAATGGGGTCCGCCATATCAGAGCTCCGCATAATATGGTAAGGTCTAGGTTACTCTTTGATTCGACCTGGTTTCAAAGAGGTTCCGTTATAATACAGCCGGTATACTCCCTGGCTGCAAACCATCCAATGGGCACGGGTCACTTAACACCCTGGATTAGGGAGGGCAGTTCTTGGTTTTCGCTCTTCAACTTCTCTACCAGTTTGGGGTTATCCCAGAATGGCAGGTCGGGTGAGTCTTTGCTACTTAAGCCTTTGCACCACATCAAGGTGACTACCTTCGCAAAGGTACATTGTATGTTATCCACACTATCCACAGTCTGCTCTATGATTTTTGTTTCTCAATTTTGTTGTATGATTCATACAACAGTCATACAACAATGTATGACTGAAGATTACACTGGAAATATTGAAAGTTTTTTTTTTAATTTACTCACGCTCAAGGAAATATGAATACCCTTTAAATGTTTCAACACAGCGCACTGTGGTTCCACCGTAGGCCAAAATTCTAAAAAAATTACTGTAGCGATTATTATATAAAACGGTTAAAATGAGCTGAGAACATTCCAAACTAATTAGAAATAGAAAAAGAAAAACCGTTAGATTTTTATCTTCAGAGTAATAACATTGCAAGCACATGGCATTTGAGTTTTAGTGCTCTAAGAGCAAGTGCGACTGCATTTGTTTAATTAATTTTTTTCATCTGTTTGCGTTATTTTTTTTTATAATGGATATATTAGTGGAAGGTAAGATATTTGTTATTTATTTTTTATGATTCATTTTTCGACTAAGCATAAGAGTTTATAAATTGGGACTAAATAAAATAAAAATAAAAATAAATTAGCTTAATGTTGTTTGTTTTAAACTTTTAACTGTTACGCCCCGTTACGCCCCCACAAAGTTATATATTACCAGAAAGGTAATTTCATGTACTTTTTAATGCACGTTGACTTAGCTGCGATTACTTGCGAATTCACTTTTGATTAATCTTTGAACCACCTAAAGTCTCATTTTTTGTAGTTTAGGGCTTTTAACTAAAGTCTCATTTACGAGAACGTTTCTGCTTCAGCATTGGTTAAATGCTGATGGAACCGAAAAAAATAAGTCCCATTCAATATTAGACGTCATTTCCAAGTGTTTGTAAAAAACTTACGTATTTCTGCAAAAAAAAACTTGCCGAAAGAGATGCCTTCTTGTTAAAAATTATTCAGGGTGGCTTAATACAAAGGAAGTATGTATCATTTCTGAAATATCAATTATTTAATATCTTAATTTCAAATTTTTTTTTATTAAATTAAAGATCGTAAAAATTAATTGAAAGGAAAAAAAATGTTATCAAAATTCTAGGTGCCGTTTTCGAGTAAGCATTTGTATGGTAGGTACCTTTAATTTTAGGTAAAGTAAATTTTTTTTCTCCCATCTTGTAGATTATATTGAGAAACTTATTTATCAAGTTTAAAAAAATCTAGCATGGGGTTTTCGAAATATATGTGTATTGAGTTCCAATCTGTTTTTTGAAAATTTGAGTACACAATTCTATTTATGGTTTTGGGCAGCTTTAGCGGTTGTACCGTTTTTGAGAAAATCAAAAACAAAAAAAAATTCTTTCATGGGGGGTACCCTCAATAACTATTTTTCGGAATTTTTTTCCAACCATTACCTAGCTTTAATTCAATGAATATTTTTGTATTCTTATTTTTAAAATCTGTCGAACAATTTTTGAGAAAAAATAATGTTTATAAAATTTCGAAAAAAAAAATCGTATGGCAGGTACCGTTATTTTTGGTCTTAAAAAAAAAGAAAAAAACGTGTGGGAGGGAAAAATTAAAAGTGATATCTACCAAATTTAAAGAAAATCGGCTGAGCCGTTTAGCCTGTAATCGAACAGACAGACAGACAGAATTGCGAGACCCACTTTTTTGGTCTTCGCTATCATCGTAATGTCAACTTTGATCGAAATCTCGAGTTCGATTTTTTTTACGAATGCATAACTTGCCTTATAGTACGTACCTATAAATCGCAAGTAAAAAATTATATTTAAATAAAACTATGTTAAACCGATCTTCAACCCTTTCATCGAATGTATCTCAAAGTCGTGACGAGATAGTTTAAAACTGATTGCAGATTCAAAATCAGAGAGCTCAAAACATTTAAGCACCATTCGTTTTAAGATTTTATCAAGTGAGTTAGTAATTATGGCCGCCTTTGTTCGGGAGTGGAACCACTGTGCAGCGTGGGCGTGAAGTTACGGAAGAGAAAGAAGGATAGGAAAGATGTGTGGCACGATGTTCTGAGACTGAAGGTGGTTGTCTCAGATTTTTTATCTCCAGGGATGGCGGAGAATTGCCGTGTCTTATTTCTATGTCCCTTATAATTCGCATTATTTTATTCGTTTTCCATCCTTGTTGGGCATACTAATTTAACTCAATCACATGTTGTTAGTGTTATGCCTAAACAACATGTAGTGAGTAAACCAGCATCCCATTGATGACAATTTATAGAAGGTTTTAATGGAATTAAAGACGACATAGACGACGGCAGGAATCGAACCTGTTATATTGAGATTGACAGGCGAGCACACAACCATCGCGCCACGGCCACCCCTAGGTTGTATGATTCTGTTTCTCAGAAATTTATTTTTCACATCATACAGCAAATTTAGCTATAAATGTTCATACATTTAATACAACTCCAAATTCTGTTGTAACTGTCTGCTGCATGTAGAACATGAAAAGAAAATATACAAAAGTAAGTATTTTTTGAATTAATAAAATTATAAAATTTTTAAATTATGATCAATTTTCATTGTTTTCTTTTCTTTCTGCTGGAAAAAAAATATATTTGGGAAGTTTACTGGCTCGACCGACACTCACAAAACATGATATAGCCATTGTCTAGAGAGAGGTGGTTTCATTGGGGTTGTCATATGGGCTTGCATTATTCCAATTCCATGATAATGGATTCCATTTCCAAGTCAATGAGGAGTTAACAATATTTGTTACGAAGGTTGATCTTCCAAATTTTTCCACCAAAAATTCAACACATATTTTTGGCGATCTAAATTTTCCGACAAAAAATTGATCTTCAAGATTGAAATTAACACATTCTTTTATTATTTAAGGGCGTCTTATGACACGTATATTAATTTCAACTAGTTCCAACAAGTCTTCTCCATCGTATAGTAATTCCATAGTTATATGTATAGATTATTTTCTTTATCTAACAATTAACTTGTTTCATTTCGCAAGAAAACAAAATTGGGAATTATATTACCCTCACACTTAAATAATAATGAAAAGTCAGGATCATACACATCATACAACAAAATAAATGTCATACAACACTTCCAATGAAAACTGAGAAAAAGAAAATTGTATGATGTGAATGTTGAATGAAAATGTTGTTAGTTGTATGAAATGTATGACTGCATGATCTGAGAAATAGCCCCCTGATTCAATTTTACCAGCTGCGCCAGTTATGGTGGCGATGAATCAAAGAAGCAAATTTTGATTTGAACGATGACTTTTATTTTACTGAACTCTCATTTTATAAATTTGAAAAATCATATTATTTTACTTAAATCGCATTTTGCAAAACATTTCAATAAAAGCAATTACAGTAACCTAAATTAGGCAATTTTATAAAAAGAAATATAGATCAATTTTAATTAGAATTTTGACGTTGTTTGCTTAACCATTTATACATTTCCTTAAAACATATTAAATACATTTTTTTTTACAATATTAATATTTCAATCCTTTTTTTTTCAGGATGGCGGATCCAACACGATAAATATGATAATGTGAAATGTTCTCTTACCTCATATAAAACATTTGTTCGTTGTAGCTATCACTTTTAATATTTTTTATGTCAATAAAAATTTCTGAGTGTCTTTACCAAATCGATTTTTGAATGTGATTATTTTATTCGAACGTTCAGTTTCCATAATAAATTACTTATATAATACATCTTCTTTCAGCTTGAGTTTGACATATTCCAGAAATAATCGAATTTTATATTCGGCCATAGCGAGGTATCCGTTCGGAGCGGAAAATTGTTCGCAACGCATACTTTGTCGGAGGTTCAAATTGCTTTCGAGGTATCCTATCGGAAAGAAAAATAATACACAAATGCGTTGGCGCAATTCGTTCCGCCACGAATTTGTGTCGGACGAAATCGGAAAAACAATAATTGCATTTAGCTGTCAGAAATTTCAGAAATAAAGCACTTGATCGCACTTCAACGCAGATCACCGGGTGCGTTGAAATAATGCCAGAGAAAAATTCCGAACAGCTGTTCGGACGTACACCTCGAAGCAAAAATCCTCCGAATCGTATAAAATCGGAAAATTTTCCGCTCCGAACGGATACCTCGCTAGGACCGATTAAATGTCATTAGAATCCGTCTGGTTGTGATAAAGATGATGCAAAAACACGTCGTATTAATTTATTATAACAAATCTTCTTAAACATATTATATATTAATGGCCCCTATTAATTGTGAACTTTATTTTATTTGTTGGTTTAATTTGAACTGATTAACAAAAATCTTAATATTTAATATACATATTTTATAAACACATAACAATATTTTTAATGATTAAATTATAGTTAAACAAAGCACTATTCATCCTCCATAGGCATTAAAAGTAAATCAGTTAATTACGAGTATAATCATCGACGATATCCGAGGATCAAACGAATGAATTGTTAATTGGTATATAAGAACGAGTTGTCAAAGAATTTATAAACACCGATTGGAGACGGCACCTCTAAGCCAAATATACATTGTTGAAATGCATGACAAGCACGTGCAAGTGCATTAGTAAATTCTGGTTGATTTTCAATGCAGTAAGCTGGATTGAAGGAAAATTAAAAGATTTTGATTTTGCATCAAGCCTATACCCAATCTATAAGTGTGACTTACACGAGCTTGTCATGCATTTGAACAATGTACATATATGGACTTATCCGTCCAAATTTTAACTTTTGCCATGCGTCGAAATATATAGACATTATTATTAAATATTCAGGCTTTGAAATTTATAATATTAAATATATCATTGAGTTTTAACTATTCAATATATAAAATGAACCATCGAGATAGTCTGAAAGTGTTTCAAATCGAGAAAATCATCGAATATTGAGACTTAAGGCTGCGTCCGTAGATAATTAACGTTTGTATTATTGCAAAAATAATGTTCAACATAAGATTGCTTAGTAAAATTTTCGTTTTTGTTTTCAGATAAATGAAGGTTAAAATTAATTGAAATCATTCATTTTAAGTGCGTGTCTTCCTTATAAATAATCCTATATGATATAAATTTTAGAAAAAAAACTACCATGCGTGATTTTTCGTAATCGAAGTAACCGTCGGAACGGAACTTTCTCCGCAACGCATCCTTCTTCGGAAATTCAATTTCGGTTCGTAGGGTAAACTGCCCAATTGTTGGCACCCCCCCAATGATTGGCACTTACAGTTTAAATTACTCGTATTAATAACATTTAAAATTTTTCCAATAAAATCTTTTTACAAATATTAGCCTTAGTCTATTTATGATGATTTCGCATCTGAAGTTAGTAGCAATTAAAAAACGCTGTTAAAAATTTAGAATCAAGTTCGCGCCAAATTTAATGTGAAACTTGTGAAAACCGCAAGGAAAGTGGTGAAATTGTAGTGTAATTTAATAATAAATTTAAGAGGAAAACCATTGTAGAGTGCAGTTATTCATGCTTATTTTGACATTCTCATGAATAGTCTATTCGTTAGAATGATTCTATTCCTTCGAATGAACTTTCTTAATTTTGAGATTCGAACGAATAACATTCATTTGCGAAAGATAGCATAAAATGAACTTCAAAAAAGATTCATTTTCATTGTCAGCTGTTTGATATTTTTACTATATTTCTATTTGAATTAGTATGATCGTTTTACATTTTTTTTGTTTCTAAACATTTTATAGATGTTGGATAAAGAATCAAGAAACAAAATAAATAATACACTTTTTCATTATAAGGTAAAGATTAACCATAAAGAACTACATATTTATTACATTTTTTGTGTCAACTCAGCTGTTTTGAAACTATTCTTAAAAAAAATAAGTTGTTCATGACGCGTTCTAAATTTTTATTTTTTTTTCGTATACACTTGGTCACACTAAAATATCAAAAACAAAACAGAAGTGTTTGTGAAATTCCAAAACTCAAAAGCAAAAAGTGAAATCTTTGTTCAGTTGTAGTTGTCTTGTTTATTGTTTAATAATTTAAATTTCTTTGATAAAAACATAAAATAATAAATAAAAAATTAAAATATGGCATTTGTGTTGTTTATAAATGAAGATGGTGTTGAAGAAGTGCAGAGGAGAAGGATAGTGGATGCTTTCCGTATCAACGCGGGTGGTAAAAAAACCCTTTGCTACCTCCGGGTTTTCTTCCATTATTTTAATTAACTTTTCCTTTTGTTTGCGGTTTGTCCAGTTGGAATGCGACATAAAACAACAACAAAAAAAAAATAATAAAAGTAATTTATTTTCCATGAAATAATTAAAAACTTACATGTTTTGTTGTTTACTCGACAGAAAAATTCAAACGACACAAAAATGACATTTAATTCTATTCTTTCGAATGTCAAAATTGAATTAGCTTTCGCAAATGAATGAACTTTCTATGGATTGGGTGAACTTTCGATTTGTTCGATTAACATTCTAATCGCCGAGTCTCAAAATTAAGTTTCAACGAATTCGACTCACTTTCTAACGAAAGAGAATGTCAAAATAAGCACCATTATACAAGAATTAATTATAACATAGAGGTTAGTTCTTTTTATTTTAATATTTTATTAAAAATATAGTTTTTATAAGGGGTGTCAACTAAAGGAATGTGCCAATCATTGGCTATAGGCACTGTGCCAATCATTGGTAAATGAAAAATTTATAGATTTTCATAATTTTGTATCAATTTTCCTTAGGTTGATCATACACTTTTTTATCAATCAACAAAAATCTAATCTAATCTCGGCCTTAAAGTAAACATAATGTAACTTAAAAGACTTAAATATAATTATAAAAATAAATTACCTTTTATTTATTAAATTATATAATAGATTTATACTATTTGTTTATTTTGTTTTTATTGGTTTTAATAAACTTTGAAAATTAAACAAAATCAATGTGCCAATCATTGGTGTGTTCAGTGCCAATGATTGGAAAATGGTGCCAATCATTGGTAAAAGGAAATTGTTTTACTTTTTATTAATTATTTATTAATTTTAACAAAAAATAGGGTATTTAATGTTTTTACTAAACAAAAATACAATTAAAAATAAAAAAACTGTTGTTTCTAAATTCCCATAAGTTATATAAGCGGAATAAGTGGTGAGTAACCTTAAGGTGCCAATGATTGGTCGGTTTACCCTACGAACCGAAATTGAATTTCCGACGAAGGATGCGTTGCGGAGAAAGTTCCGCTACGACGGTTACTTCGATAGGGCCGAATAAGAGCAAAAACATTAAGAATTTGTCTATAACTATGATATAAGCGATTCAAAACTTTTGCCAAGCATCTCCATTTCTAATTTCTAACCGGAGGACGTTTTTTGTATCCTCTTCAAAAAAAAAACCTAACTGCTCGTCCTCTTCATCAGTTCTACGAGCATCTGGAATTGGTTTTCATATGTAAATTACAACATTTTAGTATATAGCATAGTACAATAAATTCGATAAAATAAATTATTTACAAGAATGCTTGCAGTTTTGCGACCTTTCATGTCTCTGTCGTGTGTAAATTTTTGAACAAGAGATATCGTCGTTTTTTTTCTTAGTCGTCGTTTCTTTTCGTCTTACAGAATGCAGAACAAAAGTGTTCAACGACGTTTGACGTTTACAGACGACAATAAAACGATTGACAAAAGTTGGAAACGACTTATGGAATGCAGATCGTGTCAGGTCGTATATTTCGCTATCGTTTACGACATCGGTAATCGGGGTGAATCACCCTTATTCCGATAGGCGTTTTTATAAAACGCGAGCTGTCGTTTTAGGAGTCGTGTCGTTTAAGTGGCAGTTGATTAGTCGTATTCCGTAAGTAAATCGCCAGCACTTCTCTCGCCCTTACATTTCACAATATAATCCACAAAAACAGCTGACATTTGATGTATTAAAGTTTTTCAAATTTAAATTGAAAAAAAAATTGGAATTTTAGTTTTTCTATGAGTAAATTATTTCAAAATACAGAACACGGAGAAAAATATAGTGTAGCAAGTTATTTTTCTTGGAGCAGGAGTGACGACGAAGAGGAAGCAGCCAGAAAGAAAAAAATTATTATTGTAGAGGAGATTGATTCGATCCAAAGCAAATCCTTTAGACTTACCAGACCAACAGCCCTATTAAAGTTTATAGCTATCAACTATCAACTAGATACTTGATACATATCAACAAATTGAATGAGTTGGTATTATGGCTATCAACTATCAACATTTTTTATTGAGTGTGAATTTTATTAGATTTTATCATTATTGTGAATGATTTTTTTTGATAGACATGGTACTACGGATATCAACAAAATAGATACACATCAATTTCCTTATCAACCACAAATTCTTGGTTGAAACGTAAACATACAAATTTACTCGGGATTTTTAAAAGCGAAAAAAGTTAAAAAGAATAATGACTTCGATAGAATTGTTTTTTGAAGGGAGTTATGATGATTTTTTTATAAGAACAACTTACATTTTCGCATAAAGAATGTTCCTTTTCGTGGGTAACAAAAAACAAATAAATATTTCAAACGTGAAACGTCAAACGAAATGAACAAAACTCATTCACAATGAACTTTTGATTAGTAGATATTCACAATCTATCTAAAATTACCAGTTGATAACCATAATACCAAATTATCAACTAATTGATAGATATTATCGACTATCAAATTGATACTCATAATAGGGCTGTTAAAGTACGTAATATGACATTATGTAATTAAAATAACATTAAAAAATGGTTTTGCATTTCATTTAATCACAATTTTATTCAGATTCAAAATGTACTTTCGTGTGAACAATGAAGCCTTCAAGTATATCTTAGGTTTAATCGAAACTGATAATCCTCAGCAACATTCTGTCGCAGTTCCAATGATTTTGAAGCTAGTTGTCGCCCTAAAATTTTTCGCTGAAGGAAGCTACCAAAAAGGAGTTGGAAACGACTTCAGTTTGGGACTAGCACAGCCTACATTAAGTAAAATACTGAAGTAAATGTTAAACATCCTGGAGGAAAAACTTTGTCCGATCTGGATAAAAATAGAGCTTTCGGAAACAGAAAAAAGTGAAGCAAAAATGCATTTTTTCCAACAAGCTGCCATTCCAGGTATTATTGGTTGCGTCGATGGCACCCATGTTAAAATTTTGCCCTCTAATAAGACGGATCAACATATGTATTGTAATAGAAAAGGATTTTTTTAGCATAAACGTTATGGTGGTAAGCAGAGACGATAATTCAGAAATTCATAAGTGAATTTGAAAATTATTTAGGTTTGTGATAACAGTGCCTGTGCCATGATGCACTAGTTTGGAATGGAATTTGAGTGAGTTTCGTGGATTTTTGAAAAGGAATTATGATGGAGGAGAACGAAATACTTGGCTTTTGGGTATGTGATCACATTTTATGATTCACTTAAATATAAAAATACATTTTTCAGGAGATGCTGGATACCCTCTTGAACCTTTTCTTATAACTCCATATAGATCACCAGAAGAAGGGAGTAGACAGTCTTTTCAATACCAAACGAGAAATATAGAGAACAATTGGAGTATTGAAGAATAAGTTCCGGTGCAAGGCAATTACACTACTCCGCAAAAGGCTACCCAAATTGTGAATGTATGTGCAGCTTTACAGAATATTTGTGTAAATTACAACTTGAATCCACCGCCAGATCTTGTTCAACTTTCGAATGAAAACACTCCAAATTTAGAAATTATTCCAATGATAATGAATACTAACGATGACCAAGCAGCCGTAGAAATACGCAATGAAATTTTAAACAACATTTTATGAAATATTTATTTAAGATAGGTATTAAAAAGTAACTTAATGTCGATTTCCTTTACACATGAGAAATCAATTTCTGTGTGAAGATTTCGATCTCTCGACAGATTTCACGTTCCTTTACACCAAAAAAATCGATTTTTTTGTGACAGAGATCAAATCCCTCGAATCCGTATTTGAAGAGGGATTTACATGCATACGAAATACGCACACCAAAAGAAAAAATTTGACAAGGGATCAAAATCCCTAGTGAGTAAAGGAAATCGACATAAGATTTGTTTAATTCAGTCTAGTTTTTTAAGGAACGATTTAGTATGCACATAGATAATAAATATAAAAACTAAAACTAATTAATTATTTGTCAGGAAGCTTCATTTTTATCTCTTCAATGTCAAGCTGCATCTTTCGTATTTCTAGGTCCAAAAACTTTAAATTGTTCAAATGCAACCTTTAGCTTTCGTCACGTTCCATTTGAAGCTTATGCATCTCTTTGATATCTGGTACTTTCTTTGAGATACCCAGAAATAGTTATCAAAGAGTTTTTGATAGCGTCGTTCGCATTTACGTTTTCTTTAAAGTTTTTTTCTTATATCCTTTAAAGAATCGTCAATGTCGGTGAACTTGTGTTTGCTTTTCTAACATCTTTTGAAAAATATTTTCCTTTTTGCTTTTTTTTTTTGTTTCCTGTCATTCATTTTCATCCTGAAATGTATATTCTTGGTCATCCAATGTCGGATCTTCAAAACACATCTCGTACAACATCTCATGAGCAGGCAGTGGCAGTGGTTTTGGTTGATGATTGATTTGTAGAAGGAGTCGGAGTTGCAATTTTAACCGCTGCTGAGTCGTTTTTAGACTTCGTCGGTGTGGATAAGGTCACAACGGGTTTGCCAGAAGTACATACATAGAACGAACCACCTGCGACGTATCTTGATGGACTGATGATATCATTCAATGATACTCGGCTCTATCAAAGTAACCGTCGGAACGGAATTCTCTCCAATTTCCTACGAATCGGAGACATTTTGCTTCGAGGTATTTCTCCGATCAGCTGATCGAACATTTTCTCCGACGAAATTCAACGCATGCATTTGTATGCGATGCTTTACGAAGAAGTACTTCTAATGGTTTTATTTTTGAGATACAAAGAAAAATTTCTCCGAAGCCCTCCGACAAGTTTTTGTTGCGGAAATTAAAGAAATAGTAAATTGAAAGGTAAGTACTCGTATGTAGTTAAGAAATAAACTTTATTTGCGTTAACTTGTGTTACATCTTTATAATGGACTTTTTATTTTTAGGCAAAATGAAAAAACAAGTTCACATCAATATCAGCGAATGGTGAATCTTCTTAGTGAATATCCTGATATCGCGCAAAATTACACAAGAAGGACGCTAGAAATTGTGGCTGTATTTTGGGAGGATCTGGCCAATCAACTTTATATTTGTGTTGGATCTGCTCAAAAACAAAAGCAAACTCATTTTTATTTAGTTTTTCTTGAATCTGGAAGAGAATTGTAGTATTAAAAGAGAAGAATTATATCAAAACATAAATTTACTTACGCAGCGTCAGATAGTTCGCATATATTGCTTTTGTTTCGCAATGTTCTCCTAATTTCTTTATTTCGTGCCCTTAGCTCGTTGGATTCAGTATCCAAAAATAGGTGCTTATTTTGACATTCTCTTTCGTTCGAAAGTGAGTCGAATTCGTTGAAACTTAATTTTGAGACTCGGCGATTAGAATGTTAATCGAACAAATCGAAAGTTCACCCAATCCATAGAAAGTTCATTCATTTGCGAAAGCTAATTCAATTTTGACATTCGAAAGAATAGAATTAAATGTCATTTTTGTGTCGTTTGAATTTTTCTGTCGAGTAAGCAACAAAACATGTAAGTTTTTAATTATTTCATGGAATATAAATTACTTTTATTATTTTTTTTATTGTTTTATGTTTAAAGGTCGCATTCCAACTGGACAAACCGCGAAAAAAAGGAAAAGTTAATCAAAATAATGGAAAAAACACGGAGGTAGCAAAGGATTTTTTTTACCACCCGCGTTGATACGGAAAGATTTTGGAAGGAAACCGCGGAGAAATTAAATAAACACCATCTTCATTTATAAACAACACAAATGCCATATTTTTATTTATTATTTTGTTTTTATCAAAGAAAATTAAATTATTAAACAATAAACAAAACAATTGCAAATAAACAAAGATTTTACTTTTTGGTTTAGACAGTTCACAAACACTTCTCTTTTGTTTGGTTTAGACATTTCACAAATACTTCTCTTTTGTTTTTGATGTTTTAGTGTGACCAAGTGTATACAAAAAAAATAAAAATTTAGAACGCGTCATGAACAACTTATTTTTTTAAAGAATAGTTTCAAAACAGCTGAGTTGGCACAAAAAATGTAATGAATATGTAGTTCTTATGGTTAAACTTTACTTTATAATGAAAAAGTATATTATTTATTTTGTTTCTTGATTCTTTATCCAACATCTATAAAATGTTTAGAAACAAAAAAAAAATGTAAAACGGTCATACTAATTCAAATAGAAATATAGTAAATGTCAAACAGCTGACAATGAAAATGAATCTTATTTGAAGTTCATTTTATGCTATCTTTCGCAAATGAATGTTATTCGTTCGAATCTCAAAATTAAGAAAGTTCATTCGAAGGAATAGAATCATTCTAACGAATAGACTATTCATGAGAATGTCAAAATAAGCATGATAGTCCTACACTATCCATTTCTTATTATTGTTTGTATTAAGTCAAATAAATATAATATTGTTTCCAATTTTTTTTTTTTCAATTTATTATTTGTTTGACACTTCAAATGGAAACAAAAAACATACCTTTGGAAACAGGGAGGGGACTTTCTTCCTTAGTTTTGATTTAAAAATCGGTGCATCTAATTACATTTCTTAAAAACGCTAGCGCTTTATAATTGAAAAAAATACTTTTTATAAACAAGAAACTACACTCTCTCACCGGTTTTTCATGGTTTAAAACGCTTATGGTGTTTATTTTATAAAAAATTATCGAAAATATATCGCATTTTCGATATATCGGTTAATTAGCACATCTTTGTCTGAAATTTATATCCATCGCAATGCATCGCTGCATTTATGTATAATTTCTTCCGATGAAAGCTACCTCGAACTGAAATTGAATCTCCGACAGAGGATGCGTTGCGGAGAAAGTTCCGCTCCGACGGTTACCTCAATAGGGCCGAGTATTCTGACTATTGCTTCGTCAAAGTCATTCAAATACTTTTATTTGAACAAGTTTACAAGTTTTTGTTTGAATTTTAATTTTACATCGCACCAGACCAAACACAAACAAATTAATTTTTTGTTATAAAATGTAAAATTCCCTCACTTTTTGCCATTCTGTTGCATTTCTTAATGGCTTAATGGTGGTCCAAGCGAATTTAAATCCTCTGACAACGACTCCCATTCAACATTCCTGCTAACGGTTGAAGAGACACCTCTTTTATAATTTTTTGCAAGGTGTTCATTCTCCTCCATGAGCTCGACCAGCCGCCGCATTTGCATATGGGTTGTTATTTTTACCCTAAACAAAGAATTTTAAATTATAAAAACTAAAATAAATTATAAAAACTTACATTTTGAATCCTGTCAACAAATTTCTCAACGACAGATTTCGGCAGTTTACAGACGTTTTTTTTATGGAAACGACTAACTGAATACCAAAAAAATATAGTGAACTCGTTCCACAAGAGAGAATCGACAAATTGAAGTTTATTTGGCGCTGAACGACTTACGTAATACCAAGTTAACACTGTCGTTTTATTTTTGGCGTTCAACACCTTACAGAATAAGGCTGAATGTTCCATAAAAAAAGTACTTTTTGCTACTACAATGCCAATTTTATCTAAACGTTTTGGAGACTATCAGTAAGTTAAAACAAATAGTTTTGAATTTTTGAATTTGGGTCTATTGTATTTGACTTAAGGTAAATTCCCCAAAGTCATATGGAAAACGTTGTGGGACTAAGTAAATCTGCAGAAGAAATTTCTATGCAATTCAGGGGTGCCAGCACGTAACTTGGTACAATCGAGTTTAAACGATACAATCGAGCCTCGGCAGTACCTATTTTGGTTCAATCGAGTGTCCTCGATTGTATCGTCAGATTTGGCAGCACACAAACTTGAAAATGAGGTTTGAAACAAAATGTTTTACTCGACAGAAAAAAGTTATCGCTGGCAGTGATTTTTTAAAGAAATAGCATGAAAAAACAAAAAAATGTCAATAAATAAGAAACAGACACAAGTTTCGAACACTCTTATGAGTTCTCACCATGATTTAGCCATAGGAATGCTTAAAAATACCCAAGGCAGGAAAAACAGAAATTTTCTTACAAGTTACATACCTAATATAAAATATACTAAAAAGTAAAAAACTTCACTTAAAAAGCACGGGCCGAGGTACATGCATGATTTTAGCATTAAGTACTTCCTCATCTTCACTTTCCAAATCAAAAAATATAAGAAGAATACCAATTTGACATTTCACTTCATAGTTCACAATGATATTTTTAAATGGAAGTCACAAAGAAACTCGTCTCAAATTACGTGCTGCCAAAAATAATTTGTTTCGAGTTGACCTACGATCGACAATGCTCGATTGTATCAAGTTACGTGCTGGCACCCCAGAAAGTAATCACAAGAAGCTAATATACAAGTATTGCCAAAGTATTCAGCCCAATTACCTATGTCGTCTCGTTTTTTCGACATCTCTCGTTTTCTCTGTCGTCTCGTTTTTTGAATGGCATTCCATAACAGAGTATATCTAATAATGAGTAGGGACACTCTCTACACATATGCAAGTCCTACTATCGCAAATAAAAACAAGAACAAAAACAAACAATAAGCGTGAGAAGTTCCAAAGTATTAATTTTAATCCTTATGACAATTCACTAATGTAAGAAAAACCCACAATATTTTTTTCAAGCACTACCACAAACAATCTAATTCGTAAGATATATAAATGCAATATTTTTTCATAAGGTTTTTTTAAAGGCGCGATAGGTTGGTTGCTTGTGAGCGTATTTTTTCTCTGTGCCGTTCTCTTCTTTTGAGTGACCATATTCTTTTTTTTCGTGATACTGGATTTATTTCTGATGATTAATTTTTCTTAATGATATAGACCATATAAATGAATCTTAAATTTGTATTTCATTTTTAAATATTGAAATATTCATTTGATATTTGTTTGGTATTCTCAAAAAATAAAACGAAGCCATTTTTGGTTGAGTAGTAGCAACAGTATTTTTACTTCTTAAGTATTTTTTTAAGAAGTTGGTCACACTAGGAGGAGTGGATTGGGAATTGTTTACATTTTTTTCATAATGTATTTTCAAAGGCGCGACGAGTTGAATTCTTATCTCTCTTTCACCATCACACTTCTTATTTTCATCTATTTCTCGTTTCTGTGTACTTAAAAAAAAATTAGTGATTAGAAACACGTGGAGAGTGTCCCTACTCATTATTAGATCTCTGTTCCATAACTTCTTCGACGCGATGATTTTGTAACAGATTTAAAAACGATAAAAAAGTAACAAACATCTGTCAAATTCAAAGGAAAGTCTTGCATACAATATTATTGCTCGATGTTCAATTAATGAACAAATGCAGTTTTTTTTTTAATTATTAGAAAATAAATAAGTAATTAAAATGATAAGTGTTGAAATGTATTACATTTATTAGTTTCTTTTCTTTCCATCCAATCTTTATAAATTACAAGTGTTTCCTCTTGGATCTTAAGATGTGTTGTGTCTCTCCTAGCAGTGTGCTCCTTTAATTTGTATGACTTATATTCCTCTTTTCTTCCTTTGTTTATACTTTCATTGATACAATTTAAGGTTATTTCTTGGAGTACACACTGCTTCTTCGAAAGCGTAGCTCTTTTTTGTTTAATAGCGAAAGCTTGCCGTTATAGAATAAGGGATTCAAAACTTTTGCCAAGCATCTCCATCTCTTACTGGAGGACGTTTTTTGTATCCCCTTCAAAAAAAAACCCTAACTGCTCGTCTTCTTCCTCAAATCTACGAGCGTCTGGAATTGGTTTTCATTTGTTAATTACAACATTTAAGTATATAGTATAGTACAACAAATTTAGACAAATATGTATTTGTTTTATTTATCGTAAAAAAATTCGATAAAATAAATTATTTAACAAGAATACTTGCAGTTTTGCGACCTTCTATGTATCTATCGTGTGTAAATTTCTCAACGAGAGATATCGTGGTTTTTTTTCTTAGTCGTCGTATTTTTTCGTCTTACAGAATGCAGAAGGAAAGTGTTCAACGACGTTTGACATTTACAGACGACAACAAAACGAGTGACAAAGGTTGGAAACGACTTATGGAATGCAGATCGTGGCAAGTCGTATATTTCGCTGTCGTTTACGACATCGGTAATCGGGGTGATTAAAATTGCATATGTCGTTGAACCAAATACACCTGTGGTAGAAGAAATTGTTTTCCAATTTCCACAGTCCGAGCCCATAGATCATTACAAGTGGTGGTGATTTCTTTAAGATCTCAACCTTGAAGATCGGACAATCGGAAGAGAAGTTATAATTATTTTAAGCAATCAACATCAGTCGAATTTTGCGATTTTCCCTATTTTATTCAAACTACGGTTAATCTCCAACTGGTGTACGATGATTGGCAATGAACAAAACAAAACAAACTCGTAACGCAAAGTGAAAAGTGATGAGACAGAAATGCATAGATGATTAAATGCTTTGTGGAACACTTTGCACACTCACTTTCCAGGAGAGAGCAAAGAATTTGCATATAGAGTGCAGTCTTTGCAAAAATTTGCTTATCACTTTCCCAAAAAAAGTAATTTGATAAGTGCAAAGCGAAAAGTTGATAAGTTTTTTGTGGAATAGGGCCCTGGTCTCGTCTGATGTCTTCTTCAAACCCGACAAGAAAAAAAAAAACTTGAACACAATTTCATGTCAAAAACAAAAGAAAAATTAAAATACTGTGTCAGAAGGTACGAAGGAATTCAAAGAGTTAGTCTTAAATTTAAAAAATACTAAAAATTAAGTAAATGATGGACTTCGAAGATTTTGGAGCATTGGAGCCATGAAGTTGGAAGTATTTTCGTTTTTCGCGTTTTGTTTTATGCAGAAGTTTTTTTATTAGTGTTTTTGTTGTTTTAAGGTGAAATCTACTATTAAGGTACATTATGTACATAATGTACGTAATTTTACGTTTTTCATTTATTTTCGGACATACAAAACTTATTCAGGGTTTATTATTAAAAAAAAAAGTATTTTTTATTTTGTATATCTTACATTCTTCAATCCTATTTAGATTTTAGCTTTAACAAAAACGAAAAAAAAAATTAATTTGGGAAAGTTAATTTTTTTATTATTATTACTATTTATTTCATCAATCTGAGATACAATCCTCAAACAATCTCGTTGTTCGTTGATTTTTTTATTTTATATCACTAAGATGTCCGACATCAAATCAAACACAAGCTTAATCAACAGAAAATATTAATTCACAAAACCATTTCCTGCAGATGGATTGAATATTCTTTATTGCTATCAATGGTTATTCCACACGGCATGTGGCATTTTCGACACACATGCTTGTATACGATTTAATTTTTGAAAGTTTCATTGTATATTAATTTTATTCAATAATACATTTTATAAATATAAAAGACCACTAGCAGCGGCATGAGCCATTAGAGTATTGGCAGCTTGTTGTGTTTCCAAAAGCAATCGTGTTTCTTTTAGCCAATCACTTGCTACTTTTCTTGAAGCCCCTTGAAGCAGGTTCATGTATTTAAGTGCTTGCATAAGGTCCCCACGATCCACAAAATACCTACATCCATAGTTTAGTAGAATTGTAACATTAGAACTTTTGTTATGAACCCTACCTGGCTTTATTAAGTATATCATAGGTGTCAACTTTGCTAAAGTCAATCGATTGATTTTCCAATTCATTACTGGAAACTGGATCCGTCGGGCGTAGAATAAATAAAGATTGCAAATAAGATAGCAAATAGATGTGAAGTCGAGCACCTTCCTCTGGAATCAGGGCAACTTTACGAGCAACCTTTTCTACATTTAGAAAACGCTCACGTAATGCAACTTCGGGGAAAACTCCTCTGTTTTCAGCGGTTTTTGGTAGATTTTGAAGTATAACATTAACTAATTCATCGCCCTCTGAAATAAATAATCTTTATACAATTGTCGGTCGAATTATTTTACATATTTATATACCGGAAACTTTGGTTACAGCAATAATATCACTCTTCAATGGTCGAAGCTTAGTCCTCCAGTGTACACCCGGTTCCCCAGTTCGGACTGTTGCCCAAAGAGCTTGACAAGCAGCCCATAAAGCTTGTGCCTGGTGCGCAGATCGTTCTGATTCAGCTCGAGCTAACGTCATACATAAATGATTGTTAGAAAAATATTTTTTTTCTTAAATAACTACCTTGCAACTCTTCATCAATTTCTTAGCCGCGTGCGTAATATTTTAAGATCAGGCTTTAACTATAAAAAACAAACACAACGGCAATTGACTCACCCTTTAAGGCTGCGTCCATTCCGCGTAGTTTACCTAGCATCTCTGCGAGTTGTAGTTTATACCACGCTTTCTCTGACGTTAGTTTTTCCTCAAGTTCGCGGTTGAAATTTCGTCTTAACTCAGCCTCTTTAAGTGCAATAGCATCATTTAAGTGATCAACGTGAGCCGCGGCTTGCTGTTTTAGTTGCTTTCGCAACTGGTTTTCAGAATCGGCTCGAATTTGCAGTATTTTATTTTGGTTTTCGATTGCTAGTCTGCGTTTTTCTTTCTCAAGAAAATATTCAAGTTGTGTGCTCACTGCAACAGATTGATCATCTCCCCGGTATGCTTCAATTGCACGCTTCAAGCGCAACTCTCCGTCAGTTTGCATACGTTGCAATTCTTTTTGGTATGCCAACACATGGGAATATGCATGTAATATAAATAGATCAAGATCATCCTCAGCGATTTTCAACTTTTTGTCAGCCAGATCTATTCCAGGAAATATAGATTCAATTTGATCAACAAAATAGTTTCGGGATGCTTCGACCTTAAGAAAAAAAAAATTGTTTCGTTGTATAAAAAATCAAATCCTAGACAAACCTTTTTCCAATACTTTTCAGATAAATTAGAAAAGTCTTTTGACTTGTAGAGCTCGTTCTTTACACTATTTATATGATCGGTAAGAGTTTTAATCTTATTACGAACTTCTATGACACGGTCGTGGTTTGATGCACTTGCAACTTTGCTAAGAGCGACTTCACATTTTTCTACAATTGGTTCAGAATCGTCAAAAACTTAGTTAATGCGATATTACATTATTATATACATAACATAATGTATGTATGTTGCAAACTTGCTATTTAAATTCGGTCCACAAGTATTTATATGACAGAATAAATAAAGTAGATGTCACAAAAATTCAAGAAGTAAAAACAAAAAATTTAAAAAAATATATAATTTTTGTTTTTGTGGACTATATTGAATAAATCAATTGAAAGCTTTTTGTGACCTCTAGTCAATATAGTCCATAAAACAAAAAATATATTCTTTTTTATATTTTTTCGTCTTTACTTCTTCTTACATCAGTCAGACCACGGGCTTTATTTTGAACTAATATTTATATTACGTCTTAGAAGGGTACGACAGCATCTTACTGATGAGCCAAACTGAAGTGCCTGGATGAAATGCATTTGAAATAGAGAGATTTCGAAAGCTTTCAATAGAGTCACAAATAGTCTGTCGTAGAAATATGTCTTTCACAGCTATATGTATTTGTATGACAAGTTTGCTATATATAAATGGTAATGTAATATCGCCTTTAGAAAATGATCAAGGCTATTGCTGAAAAGAAATTATGCGTTTAAGTTGAACACATTAATGTGACAGTTGACGCCGAAGAAAAAGTGAAATATTTGCGTTTTAATTGAACTTGAGTTTCGTTTCAGCAAAAGGGGGTTATATATTCTAATACCTATTTTATTAAGAGCTTGAAGTGCTAATTTTTCAGCACACTCAACAGATGAATCACGTGCACTTGTTTTGTTTTTTAAAGTCGTCCACGAGGTGGGATCGATGTCTTCGACAGATTGATCTACAATTTTTCGAACATCGTCGTTAAACCTAAAAAAAAAAAAAAAAAAATGAAAAATGTTTTCATGAAGGCTTTCAAAATAAAGCAAAAAGTAAATGTCAAAATTAGAGTTGAGATTTGTTTGTACAAAATATAATGCAGATATTGAGATGTATTGCCAGTCTGCAAAACGCGATTTTTGAAAAAGTATGTTTCAGTCCTATTTCCTCCAAAAGTCTATTTTAATTTGATGATTTTTACCTTTGAACCGAGCAATAGTTTCGTTAAGCATTTTGTATTTTTAAATTTAAATAAAACAAACTGTGAGTGTAATTTATTGGCATTTTTAGCAGAAGTTCCATCTATGCCGCAACGGCTTCGCTGCCTGGCGCGCCTCCGAAACGTCCATTAATAAAACATTTGACCAATGCACTAGCGATTTGTGGTTTATTGGCATAGACCTGTGACTTAAGAAAATCCGACAAGAAGAAGTATAAAGGGGTCAAATCGCAATATCTCGGCCAATTTACATCGTCTCCGCAAATTATCAAAAATACCTATTGTAAATATTTTGCGATTTTGTTGCGGCTATCAATAGGGAAGTTAATGAAAGTCCCAGATGAAATCCATTGACATTACCGCGATCCAGGAGATACGATGGATAGGATCTGGAATAGCGAAAAGAAAAGGTTGCGACATTTATTACAGCTGTCATCAAAGAATGCATGCACATGTTAGGATGCGGATTCGTCTTGGGAAATCGACTCAGATCAAAAGTCATCGATTTTAAGCCGATTAGTGATCGCCTGGCTGTGATCCGCATCAAAGCTACTTTTCAAAACATCAGCCTAATATGTGCACACTCCCCTACCGATGAAGCTGAGGAGTTTAACGATGTCAAAGACGTGCTCGGAGAATTTAATGCTAAAGTCGGGAAGGAAAATTACTTTGGCGGATTAATTGGAAAGCACAGCCTCCACGAAGCGACAACAGATAACGGCTTCCGACTAATCGACTTTGCTGCAGCTCGGAATACGGTGATAAGTAGCACTAGGTTCCCCAGGCGAAGGATACACACAGCAACCTGGCGATCTCCAGATGGTCGAACCGCCAACCAAATCGACCATGTGCTAATTGGCGCAAGGCACGCGTCGAACATCTTGCACATGCGATCAAAACAGCCAAACAACTGGCATCAGGTTATAGGACCGGCACGCAAGCTCTTCGAAACAGCGAAGGGAACCTAGTCACCGAAGCACAGGGAATTGTAGACGTGTTTAAGCAGCATTTCCAGGAGCTGCTTAATGGGTATTATTTAGAGTAAACCACAGGGGAGCAAAAAAGCATAAGACCAGTCAATGAAGATCCAGTCCCACTACCCAGTACTGAAGAGGTTAAGAAAGCAATCCGCAAGCTTAAGAACAATAAATCCGCAGGCTCGGATGGCCTACCTGCGGAACTCTTTAAGTATGGAGGATATGTCCTGATAGGGTGCATGCATCAGCTCATCAACCTAGTGTGGGAGGAGGAAAGTATGCCCGACGACTGGTCAAATAGCTCCATATGCCCAATCTACAAAAAAGGCGATCCTATGTTCTGAAAAAACTACAGGGGCATATCTCTGCTTAATTTTGCCTACAAGATCCTATCCACCGTACTATGTGAGCGTCTAAAACCTTTCTGCAACACCATAATGGGCACGTATTATATTATATCTTCAACAGGACATCATCGGCCGCTCCAAGCGGGCTGAAGAAGCGTTCACAGCTATTGATGAACAGGCGAAACGCGTTGGTCTTGAAGTGAATGAGGACAAAACAAAGTATATGCTATCAACAAACAAAGCCTCAGCTGTCCATCGCCTAGGACAAATCGTCACTGTTGGTAGCAGTTATTTCGAGGTAGTCAAGGAGTTCATCTACCTCGGAACAAATATCAATCCCACGAACGACACCTTAGTGGAAATCCAACGAAGAATTACCCTAGCGAACCGCTGCTACTTCGGTTTGGCCAAACAAATGGGTTCAAAACTCCTTTCTAGAAAGACTAAGTGCACGCTACACAAAACCCTAATTTTACCAGTCCTACTCTAGGGCGCCGAGTGCTGGACGATAAGTTAAAAAAGGGAATTGATACTGGGCACTTTCGAGAGAAAAATTCTTCGGCGGATATTTCGTCCTATATGCGAAGAGGACGAATAGAGGGGAAGATTCAATCGTGAATTATACGAGCTGTACCAAGCTGTGGATGTAGTCCAAAGAGCCAAAACACGTCGACTATACTGGCTCGGTCATATCGAGCGAATGGACAACAGCGCTTCAGCCAAGAAAATCTTCGAATCCCAGCTCCCAGGTTCGAGACAACGAGGAAGACCGAACCTCCGCTACAGTGACCAGGCAGTTACAGCTTGGTCCCGACAACTGGAGGGAGCTCGCGAGGGATCGCAACTGATGGAAGACCGCAATATCTCAGGCAGAAACCCTCCATGGATTGGGAGCCGGATAAGTAAGTAAGTATTTGAAAGACACCAAAAAACGATGATGTATAAAAGTAAATTTTATTCATAGCAATCTAAAATTTTACTCACAAACACCTTAATATTTAACGTCTTAGAATGGAGGTCAGTGACCTCTTACAAATCCGATTTGTATAGATTCGAACAGTATTGGGATTCTAAGGGTTATGGGAACAAGAATTAAAGGCATTCGCCTTGAACATATTCAGTGCACGCAATTCATTCCATTCAATCCAACTTCTGGGGTATCAAATTTGGAAGATAGTAGACTTCTCTGAATCAAGCAGAAGTTATGATGGGTAACTAAAAGAATAAAAAGGAGGTATTAGTATGATGGTTGTTCTGGTCGAAATTCAAAGGAGGGACACTTATCTGGGTGTTTTCTGAATATTATATTATTACATTCCATCTACCAAATTCGTGTTTTGTCCGTGTGAGCCGAATCCTAGCCACTAAGAATCTCGGATATTGATGCCAAAAGGCAACCATTCAACAGAAGTTCTAGGGCAATATAAACCCAAGAACGATTGGTTCCGTCCGTTTTTTTTAACTTTTTGTTTTTTTTTTTTTTTATTTTTTTTTTTTATATTTTTTTTTTTTTTTTTTTTTTTATTTTTTTTTTATATTTTTTTTTGGTATTTTGTGTGCTTATTAGGGTGTGTCAAAGTGCTCAACTATAGTATTTTCAAATGTAATAGCTTTTAAAAGTTGCATTGCTTATCAAAATTAAATCCTGCGTTTACAATTTTTATTTTAATTAATATCTTTGGCTCGCTCAAAAATAGGATGAAATCCAAGAAATTTTGATTTTTCGAGATTTTTGAAATGTGGTAATGTTTTAAATTGCACCGTGTGGATACAAAAAAAAATTATATAAAATATTTTTAGGCTTCCAAGTCAAAGACAATTGTAAGGAAACACTTTTAAGCTTATATTTGCTTAAATTAAATACTTGATATAGAAGTTATGAAATAATAAAAGAAGGAAGAAAAATCATTTTTTTATGTAAAATCGTTTTGTTTTTTTTTTACAAAAAAAAATTCTTAAAAATCAACGGAACCACCTACAATATCGTGGTATACCTTTTTGTAAAGACAAAAATTCTTTCTGTATTTTGTTAAGTTTTTTTTTTTTAGTATACGTAAAAAAAAAAAAAAAATTTTACTGTAAATTAAATTTTTTTTTCAACTTCAACCGATTTGAGCGAGCCATAGACGAACAAAATCTTATTTTTTTTTACATGTTCTTAAACCTCAGACCCTAATACAACTTTTGATCACTATTACATTTAAAAATAAGAGTACTTTTTTGCGGCCATACAAAAGTGACACACCCTAGTGCTTATTTAACTTGCGTGAAGAAATTTTTTTTTATTGCTTAACGCCCGAAACATAAACAGATTTGGAGAATAGAAGTCAGTGTGCACGATTGTAAATACTCTTACAAGAAACAAAAAAAAAACAGAAACCATAAAAGAGAGAGCGAGACAAGCGTTTGGATATATGTAAGTTACTTATAAATCTATTATGATATGGTGCATAGAGGTTATAAAACAAGGAAGGTAGAGTGAAATGGCCTAGTATGTTTTTGATGTACATAGGTGTAAAAATGAAATAGGTTTAAAAGTTCCTGTCAAAAGAGGCAAGAAGTTATGAAAAGATAAGATGGACTTCCGTTCGGACACGTAAAGAAGCACGATGCTCAAATTTGTATTTTTTAATAATCTCTGCTTGGTGATTTATTTATCTCGTCGGGTCTTTGAATTTTAAGTACAAAAAAAACTTTATTCCCAAATTGCGCGGGCTTAGGCACATTACATGTTTACCAGTGTAATCAAAAGCAAAAAAAAAGACTATCATCCCAGTTTGAAATCATTGGATAATTAAAACCACCAAGAAAGCAAGACCTGTTGGCATCGTAACCTCTACCGGGGCGGCCCACCTCCCCATAATGAGGCACAACGGGGACCCCCTAATAACACAAACAATCCTGGAAAAAGAAAACTGGGTCTCAGCACTTCAAACACCGCAGCAAAGAAGCGTCAGCTTGAAAACCCAGCGCCACAAAAAGATTTCAATGATTACTCCTGGTTAACTCCGAGTAACAAGAAAACATTTTTTGCCAAAAACTTCCAACGCATCCCTAACACGGGCGCAGCACCCAGTGGTAATAAATATTCTATTCTAGACAAGTCTCAAAAAATGCCAACATGTGCGCCAACTTGGCACACCAAATGAACCACCCACGCCAATTGAAATAGAGGAGCAAGAGGAACAAAACTCTGCAAAACTAGGCAGCAGCCTCACCAGTGATGGACCCTACGACGCAGCAGCAGCAGTAGAAGTCATTAAGAAGAAAGCAAGAAAGCAGAAAACGAGTCCCTGGGCTCAAGAGATAAGTACTGTCCTCGAATTTTTATCAAAAACTCAGATGTTAGTTAACTTGGCAGGGATTTTAGAGAAAAGTAGGTTTACAAGTACGCTTTATATACAGTCCCTGACCATCTGACAAAGAATCGCGCTAACAGTTATAATTATGTGAAATGTACACAGAAACATGCTGCCGCGGTGTCTCAAAACAAGATTTCAAACTGTATTAACTGTAGTGAAGACCATCCAGCTAATTTCAAAGGCTGCGTGGCCTACAAGCAGTATGAAACAAGCAGAAAACAAAAATAAGTTCTGCTAAGGAGACAATTACACTGTCCTCTCTTTCTCAAGATCAGTTTAAATGAAAGCTAACATTTGTATTAAGGATCTACACTCCTCCAGGTCATTCAAAGATATTAATTGGAACAACTTCAAAGATTAACTGAACATCTTCCTTCGGGATATCCATCCTCCTCTCCGATCCTGCTTATCCAACGTCGAAATTGTAAACCATATATTAAGCTTCAACTCATCACAGTAACCTTAGTATATAAAATCTATAGTACTCTCATGGAACAGCAAAAAAAAGTTGGGGAATACGCTCTACTGATGGCGGTGTCGGAGGAAAAAATTGACGTTGGAGACTTCTTAGCCACGTGGCAATGAGAAAGACGAGAATGAGAAAATCAAATTTGTTTTGTAGTATTTTCCTTTTGAAGGATCTTCTGTGTTTTGTTGTTATATTTTTGGTCGATTTTTAGTTTTGTTTGTCCTATTTAATACGCAACGAAGCAACGTTGTTCAATTTCGATATTATCTAACCAAATTACAACGTGGCTTTGTTTTTGCATGAACACATACCTACTTGAATAGATTTAAGTAGGAATAATTTTGTTTGAAATTTGATTCTTGATAGGATTAGGCATTTTTGAATTTTAGTATATGTATCTACATAGGTAATTTAATATATATAATAATAATAGGTAGTGAAAATCGTTTTTTTTTTGTTGCAATTAATATAGATATGTACATACATAAGTAGAAAACTATTTATTTAAGAAAATCTAATAGGAACGTACCTACATATATTTTTATTAAAGAAAATAGCTTTTACATTATGTACATACATACCTATAGAAAATTGGATAAAATTAAAATAGAAGAAATTTGGTATGTTAGAAAATAATTTTGATTACAAAAAAAATATTTTATGCGTTGATATGTATGTAGGTATTTATATAATTAAAAATAAAAAAAAAGAAATTTGATATAGGTATAGACCAGTTTTTAAAATGTATTCATATCAGCTTTGTTTGCAAAAATTATAAGCAATTTTTAATACCTACTTTTTATGTGTACCTATATAAATTCAGAAATTCATAAATATTTACATAAAATATTTTGAAAAAAAAATCAAATAAGTTTTTCGAGAAAAAATAAATGTCACTCGTTTACAAAATTTAAATTAATAAAATTAGAATAGAATAAAATTATTATTGACATAATATTTAAGAAAAAAATCAGATACCTTTTTTGAAAAAAAAAATATTTTGTATGTACATATACATTATGTACATAAATATATGTATGAAGGTACCTGCTCTGCTTATAAGCAATTTAAAAAAAAAAATAAAAAAAAGGACATTTGGTTCGTCAATTTTAAAAATTTATTGATGCACCCCACATGAAATTTTTTTTTTTTAATAAAAATAAACTTTTTTTCACAAAAAGTAGTTTGTATCCATATATTTTGTAAAAAATTACAAAATAAGATATTTGGCGTGCCAATTTTGAGCAACCAAATATTTCTTTTAATGTTTGTCTACGAGTTTTTATCAAATTTGGAAATTATTACGAGTAATTCATTAAAATAAAAAAAGTTACAACTGTTTTCTTTCATAGTGAACTTTTTTATTTATAAAATTGATATTTGTTCTTAATTCGAGCAAATATTAATTTTAAAAAGTTATAAGGTTTTTCACCTAGATTTTTGTTTAAGTTATAAAAATAAAATAAAAATTTTCAAACTACATTTTATTATTATAAATACGAAAAGTACGAATTTATACAAACAAAGTTTAAACAACGTTTTATTATTAAACTAATTTTATAAATACATATAAGAAATTTCATTAAATTGTTCTAGAAAAAAATTTGGGATGCCAGTTTTAAGCATTTAATGATAAAGATTCTAGGAAATATTTTCAAAAATTAATCGCTCAAACGTTTTCAAGACATTGATTTTTCAAAAGCAATTTTTTTAGTTAAAAAATATTTTTTTCGTGTTCTCTCTATCATCGTAAAGTCAACTTTGATCAAAATCTCGAGTTAATTTTTTTCCAAATGCAAAACTTGCGCTACAGTACCTACATACATTAATCGGAAGTGAAAATAAATTTGAATAGTTTATGTGTACCAATTTAAAAAAAATTATTCAGAAAAAAAAAACAAATATTTAACATAAAAAGGCAATTTTTAACAAATTAAAAAAAATTGGTTAGCCAATCTTAAATACTTATTGAAATATGAAAATTATTTTTTTTTTTAGAAAAAAATCTTTTTTTGATTTTTTTTGTTTGAAACCACAATGAATTTTTATTTGAAGGTTAATATGGAATTGTTTTAATTTTCATATTGAAGAAGATAAAAGTATACCCATATACAAAAAAACAGTTGCAATTTGTAGAATTTACCAACAAATATTTATTTTTGAAAATTTATTTTAAAAAATATATAGTAATTTATTAATACGAGATACCTATTTTTTTATTTAAAATACAAACTATGATTTGAAATATATTTACTTGAGTGGAAATAGATTTCACATTGGTTGGTTCTTTTTTCCTTATTTTGCATTTCGAAATTCTACTTCTCAAAATTCTGCATTTCAAAATTTTAATTACTAAATTTTCTGCATTTCAAAATATTATTTCCCAAAATTTTGCATTTCAAAATTCTACTTCTCAAAATTACTTTTTCAAAATTCTGCTTTTCAAAATTTTACTTATTAAGTTTTCTGCATTTCAGAATTCTACTTCTCAAAATTCTAATTCTAAAAATTCTCCTTTTAAAATTCTGCATTTGAAAAATCTGCTTACAAAAATAATTATCTATCTATACAAAATAGCATTCGATTGCGTGTGGAGGGACATTTCCATCAATCTTAACGGCAGCACTATCCATGTTAAAAACTAAATAGAATATCTGGGCGTTAAACTCAACAACTTGTTCAAGTTCAATAAACATACTAGAACAACCTTAGAAAAATCTAATGAAGAAAACCATATCTTTGCTCGATCTTTCGGATAATGATTTGGTCAACTACATCATTTTACCTCAGGCCCGGTGCTCATGGGACAATGTCAGTTACCTTTCGCCTATCGGAATTTCCTCAAAGGATTTTGATACCGCAGAGATAGCTCTTCCTCAATTCTATTTAACTGCCACTCCAAACCTAAACTGTGGCTAAAATCTAATAAATCTAAATTGATTACCTTATCTCTACTTTAACTTCCACATTATAATAACAAAGCATAACTAGAAAGAAACTATATCAACATAAAATCAAATTTTAACCACTTTAACTGACACTGATCTTTACAAAATCACAAGAATTAAAAACAATCAATTAAATTGAATATAACTAGTCACAAACCTATTCCCTACGTTTTCATAAATTAGAGGAAAGTACTTACAATCTTTTGTTAAGTTCTTTATCTTTTATATTAAAAGTGCATACACACATCAACTTTAATCTACCAGTTCAAATATGTACCTTCATAAGATTTTATATTATTATTTTAATACTAAGGCCGGTATTCACCGAGCGCTCATAACTTAAGAAGCTCGTAAACCTATTCACCAAGCAATATTAGTCGGGACCACTCCTAACTTACGAGCGCTCTCTTCGAAAGTTTGTTCGCTTGTGCGTGTGCCACGCACGCATTTGACTCGAATACATGTGAGCAATACCAAGAAGAAGAGTATCCATTTGCTGTCAAGACCAACATTCCACAACATTTCACAGTTTGGGTATGCCTGAACAAGAGAGAGTGGCTCTCATTTTCGAACTTCGAAAAACACTTGCGAGTGGTTGGTGAATACCCCACAGAAATTTCAAGTTAAGAGCCTAGTAAAGTTAAGAGCCGTTTAGGAGCGCTCGGTGAATACGAGCCTAAAGGACCTTAATGTTAACAATGGATATTATTTTGTATTTTGTACAATTAGTGTAGAGCATATTTAATAACAACTGTTACTCGTATTATATATCATATCAATCATAATCTAAAACAACAACCCCAGAGCTCCGGCTCATTTTAAAATATAAGAGAAACAAAATAGACAATATATCAAAACTATTGTATTTACATCTCAGCATCTGTACATCGAGTCTTCTACTAACTCATTTAACAATAACAAATACCTCTAAATATTGAAATGGTGCTCATACACATTCGTATACTGTGATAATAATTGTATAGTTCGCTCTCGCTCTATTGAAAACTATTCGAACAAAAAGGAAAAAAAAAACACTACCTAAATGTAAGGAAAAGTCATTCCACAATATTCTGGCGCATTTCTCGTTTAAATTTGTTTTTAATTTAGTATATGTATGTACAAATATGTATTTGTGACAACCATCGCAAGTTAAAAGTATGTGCTTATGAGCAAAAGCAATACAACAATACACTCTATATTATGTATATAGCAAACACGGGATGAACAATTTTTGGACTAAACCGGTTTTAGTCTTTAGTCCAAGCACACTCGAGATGATTTCAACCTGAGCGCAGAAATGTATACATGAACCTCTTTTATGTGTTAGTATTTCTATGCGTATGTTGTTGTTGCATGTTGTGTATTTGTTAGTTTCAGTCTTCGTTCATCCACGAAATTTCGGGTTGAAATTTTAGTCCGTTTCACACTTCGCTTCCCCTGCCCGAAAAACCGGTTTTAGTCCGGATTAAATAGTCTTGTGTGTGCAGGCCCAATGACTGCCACGAGGCTGTTCATAAGATGTTATCGAAAAAGAATGCAATACGAGTACATTATATACTACAGTCTGTCAAAGCTCTTCAAATCCAGAAATCTCACCATAACTTCAAAACTGCTGCTGTACAGGACCATGGTCCTGCCAGTACTCACATATGGTTCCGAGACCTGGGTACTAAGCAGATATCGTGACAAAAATTAAGCTCGGTAGACTCCGGTGGGCAGGGCACCTAGCTCGCATGAGCGAAGAGGAACCTGCTCGGAAAGTTCCTTGTGGTACATTCTATGGTAGACGACAGCGTAGTAGACCATGCTTGCGCTGGAGAGATGGCGTAGACCAGGACGCCCGAAACCTTGGGGTGCGCAACTGGATGGCGAAATAAATCTGAAATAAATTGCTAACATACGGTTTTCTATATAAAAATCTATTTTTGCACTAGAGCCACGCGCACAAATTTGTGTATCTTCTAAAGAAATTGAGATTCCAATCTGAAACTTGGCAAGTAGTTTTAATATTGTATAAAAAACACTGTGAAGAAAGAAAAAAAAATATTAAAACGGTCTAACGTACTCAAAACTCGATTTGAGTTATAAAAAAAACGGGTTTTCCATACAAAAATTTGGTTTTGCAGGGGTTTCTAGCACTTAAAATTCTGTATCTTCTAAACTTATAGATATCTCACTCTGAAACTTGGCATGTAGTATCTCTAGGGTTTGGGCTTGAAAATGAGACCTAAACAAAATATCAAAAATGGGGAAATTGACTAAAATCTAATTTGAAATATTAACTTCCGGTTTTCTAAAAGAAAAAAAAAATCAATTTCCGGTTTAAATTTCATAAATTTCATAATTAAAATTATTTTTCTATTGTTCAATTTAATTTATCAGCATTTTTCAACAGAACCCTTACCCATAGCATGCCGAAACTTTAAAAACCCATAACTCCAATACCAGACCTAAAAATTCAAAATCCTTCTGCATTTATGTTAAGAACTGAAAGAAGTTTAAATAACACAAAGATGAACCAATTTCAAGACCCACCCCTTTTTTTGTTGTCCACTTCACGTGAAATGCCCCATCTGTTCTTTTGTCCTTGTCCGGGTTTGTTTTAAGTCTTGTAAAGAGATGACTAAGGGCCTTATTTGGTTTGAAGGCCAAGCGAACGTCCTTTAGATTTTCGTTGATGACTTCTTAAAAGTTCTCAGCCAAACTTGGAGCATAAACAATACTTTTGAAGTAGCCATTTCTTGGATCCATATTCTATTCTTAGATATATAGAAATGCATTTAGCAGCATTTTTGGCGGTCTCGAGACTGTCGTCATTCCAACCAAGATCGTCGTTGATACACATACCGAGTGCCATTTAAGGACAATGGCATAAGGGGTACATCATCGTTCAACGACATGTCTATTGTCACATTAAGTTTTCGAAGCTGCGTGGCATGGAGCCTACTAAAGTTTGACACCTCTTGACTGGTATTGCGTTCCACGAATCTCGCACTACTTCCCAAAATTCTTTCGAATTCTTCGGTTTGGCTTCATGAACCGCATTCGTAACATCCCTCCACAAATGTTCAATGGGGTTAAGGTCAGGGGATTGAGCGGGCCACTCCATAACGCATAACTTGTTTTCCTGGAACCATGATTTTGCCCTTTTTGAAATGTGCTTTGGGTCATTGTCTTGTTGGTATACCCAAACCAACGGCATAGGGATAGATAGATAGATAGATAAATTTCTCTATTACAATAGGTATATAAGTTTAACATTCTATTAAAACTAAGAATATAAGGACATGGCTAAGCTGCCGTCTGTCTGATAGACATCTTTTTAAACTAAAATACATTCATATAAGTAAAATATGAAAGTTTTTAAATCTTAATTTAACAGTTTTTTTACATTTTTATTTATTTTATCAACTTATTCTACTTTTAAAGAAAAAATTATTAAAGAAAAAGCATAGGGTAACATGACCTCCTCGAGAATTTTAACATATTCAGCTGCATCCATTATACCCTTAATGGGATAGATAGGCCCAACCCCATATTAAGAAAAGCAAGCCCATATCATAATTTGCGCGCCGCCATGCTTCACTATTTTCACAGTGTATCGTGGATCGTTTGCTGCATTTTGTGGTCTTCTCACTCCCGACGACCGATCCACTGTTTATTTTTGAGCTAATATTTTATAATTTTTTCTATAATATTATCTTGAGAATACTAAAAACTACAAATAGTAAAATTTTTACGTACCGAAAAATAAAAAAAAAGAGAATGTTTAACACTTTTTAACTTTAAATGCAAGACACTGCTATTTTTATGAACACGCTATATTCAGAGAGCTTGAACAAATGCGTTTACAACGGAAAAAGTAAGGTTCAAACTTAAAGCCTCAAATATAAAAATGAAAGACCGTTAGATGCAAATAACAGGTTATTTTTTTTTTGTAAGAATCTGCGTGTTTAAAATTATTGACTAATTAATAAAGTGTGACCAGCACTGCTATTTTTATGAACACAACTGTATGTATAGTCCATTTAACAATACTGTAAGGATTGGAGTTTATTGAGCTTATAATAAGATACCGTTGCAATTCCTTTTCCGAAGGAGATGGTCGTGAATTTGAGAGTGAGTATGAAAAGCTGAGTTGTCAAAACAATGAAGTGGATTAGAAGCTTCAGAAAAGAAATCATTTATAAAAATGAGGAGACAAAGCCGAAGATCAGACTTGAAACCGTTTAACTCAACATGTATTAAACGATCTAAAACGTAGTTTCTAATCCAAAGAATGAGGGTTTCATTGATACCAAACGTACGTCTTTTTGATAAGAGAGACTGCTGCCAAACTCTATCTACCTTAGAAATATCAAAACAATGTAAAGATCTGTCACACTCTCCGTTAAAATATGCCATTAGATCACCAGTGTAACGATTGCTGCGAAAGCCGTATTACTCTTTATTCAGAAGATTTCGATCTTCGAGATATTTCTTGACTAATGATTGATCAGCGAATCTATGACCTTCGAAAAAAGGACGTAAGTGGAATTGGTCGGTAGGAAAGAGAGGAAGGGTCGCCAAATGATGACAAATGACAAATGATTTTTTCCATCTTCTAGGAAAGATTCCAGAACATTAGGAGCGATGGAAAAGCTTACTCAATAGTTTTGCCAGCGATGAAGAACATCTCTTTAGTACAACGAGGGGTATATCAGCAATATGAGCACCAAATGAAGAGTTAGTTATTGCGTTTTCGTTGTAGATGAACGTTGAAACCGCTTGATTGTTTGTGAAAATGGCGGTATTCTGATTCTTATTTGCATTCCTTATTGCCAGTAATTCGACTTGAAAGATTCAGAGGAAATTTTGGAAACGACACAACATCTTTTGAGTCATTAGTAAATATGGTTGTATCAAAGTGTCTCATTACTACTATATGTTCCCAGCCCTTTCTGGATGGAAATATAATTCTTAAATCCTGAGGCCCAAATGAGTGTGCCTTATAAATTGTAGCTATATCGAAGGGGAAAAACTGCTTACATCTTCTGAGGAAACCTAAACATTTTACCGCATTTTTCGCAACATCAAATATGTGATCATACCACAAAAGATTGTCAGTAATACACATACCGAGGATGGAAAGCTTTTCGGTTTCCTCAATGGAATTACCATTCATGGATGATGGCAGGAGTTAAATATTTCGCTTGATGGACAGAAGACTGCTTTGGGTTTTCGAAGCATTAAATAAAAAGCGGTTTTTAACACCTCATTCTACAATGCTGTCAAGATCGGAATTTAATGAACTTATTATACGCTGGAGTTGCAGAGCCTTTTCGGAAGATGAAGGATGTGGATCTGGAAACCAATATGAAAAGCTGAGGGTGCTGTCTTCAGCAAAACAATGTAATGGATTAGAAGATACAGACAAGAGATCATTGATGAAGATGAGGAAGAGTCGGAGACAAACAGGGCCTTGGGGTACACCAGCATTTATTTTGTGAATATTAGACTTAAAACCGTTCGAAACAACACGAATTGACAGCCTAAAAGGTAATTCCTAATCCAACGAAGAAGAGATTCATCGATGCCAAATGCACGCATTTTCGATAAGAGAGCTTCATGCCAAACTCTAACAAATGCTTTAGTAATATCAAGATCAAAAACTTTGGTTTCACCAAAATGGTGAGATATGCCATCAGATCACCAGTAGACCTGTTGCTACGAAAGCCGTATTGTCGTTCATTAAGAAGCTTTCGTTGATTGGTTTATTATGACTATTTGTTTTTTTTTCCATTGGCTGGAATTGGTTAAGGTGAATTGCGATAATTGTCATTTTCACGTAAAATTCATCTTTATGTTTTAATTTTTTAAGGTTACAATAAAATTAAATTAGCGCACGTGGACTGTAGGGGATTAACGTCAAATATAAATAAAATATTTTGGGTCTACCAAATCTAAAGTAAGTAAGCACATTAATTTCTTATTTTTATTTGTTAATATAAAATTGTTTACAAATATGATTGTTCGTAATACAATACAATGCACGATAGTTTGCCGACAAACACATGCCAACTATATACAGCTTTACATCTAGAGTTACTTACAGTCGTATTAACTTTACCCTTGGTTCTAGTAACTATTTCAGGGAGAGAGAAGACTTCCGTCTCCGATATGAGCTTAATTTTTATAGTACGAACTGAAGCCCTTGCTTTAATAACATCCCTCATAGAACAGAAATCAACCTGACATTTATTCGCTCTGTAACCTTAACCAAAACGTATACCATTTTCTAGCAGTTTGTCCTATTTTACCAGAAATACGTAGACTACATTTCAACAAGAGCTGCTTATTATCTTTTGAGGAATGTTTATGTTTTCGAAACGGAGAAAGTGGATGGAAAATACTCGAGTGTTACGTAAACTATGGAATTAATTACATAGATTTATATTTGAACATGTTTTGAATCGTTACTCTGTTTAGATTCTATAAATAAATTTTCTTTTTTGCTAAACTAAAAGCCCTTATATTTGATAAATAGATCTCTTATGATTCATTTCTTCTTTCGTTTAAGCTAAACTAAAAGCATTTTGAATTGTCAATATTGCAGTTCTTAAACTTCCAATATAACTTGAAACTTTAAGTATCCACATACAAAAAATCAAGAGCAAATTATAAAAACTTTGCTTTAAATACATTTTCCTTTTTGTTGTATATGTACATACATATTCTGTAAGTTGATTTCTATTTCTGGAAATTACTTTGTCATTTAAATAATTTCTTAAATATTTTTTGTTAATCTATATTATATTTAAACGTATTAGTTATTATCAGTCCTCTTAACTTTGTGAATCTTTTTAATTGTAAACATTTTTAATAATCGGCAGACGTCTTTTATAACATGCTTGTAATTTATTCTTTGTTTGAATTCATTATGTATTATTTTATGTTTTAATTGTTAAATAATGATTTATCTATATAATTTTGGGAATTTGTTTGTGACCTCAACTGTATATAACCAAAATAATTTTTTTTTTTAAACTAAGGAACAGGGTGACCTTGATATGACACCACGTACTATTTTTACTCAAATTATTCAAAATCATCTTCGCTCGGCAATATTATCCTCTTTTGACAAATTCATCAATAAGATTTCTCACTGTTAATTTTTTAAAAGAACACAAAGAAATTTACATTGTCAACGCAGATAAAAGTAATGTTACAGTGGCTATGTATAAAGAAGATTACGTCGCAAAGATGAGAGATTTGATGGCAGATAGGAGTACATATCGAATTCTAAGGAGCAATCCAACACTTTCACTCCAAACCGTAAATAATGGTTTCGCTAAAACATTATTTAATAAAAATATTATTAACGAGTTTGAGAAAAAACGCATGATTACATACATTGCTAACTGTCCTCGGATATACGGATTACCAAAGATACACAAAGAAAATATGCCTCTTAGACCAATATGCGCGTCAACAACTGTTCCATGCTATGAATTGTCAAAATTTATGGTCAGGATTTTGAAGACAATCACCGAAAATTCTAAATTCAATGTCAATAATACAAAACACTTCATTGAAGTAGTTTCACCAATGAACCTAGACGCTGACGAAGTTTTGGTGTATTTCGACGTTGTATCCTTGTTCACTAATGTTCCAGTCCAAATGATACTTCAAATAGTCGAAAAGAAATGGAATATTATCAAGGAACATACGAAAGTTAGGAAATCGTTGTTCATGGAAATGTTGCGGTTTTGTGTTATTGATAACAATTACCTGGAATTTGAAGCGAATATATACCAACAAAAACAGGGCAGACATAGCCATGGAGGCACTATTGGACGATGTTATTGGTAGATTGACACCAAAACCAAAAATCGTTATAAAATATGTCGATGATTTGTTTGCCATAGTGAAATCTGAGAATGTTGCCACAACCCTCGACGCTTTAAATTCATTCCATAGAAAGATTCAGTTCACAGTAGAAGTAGAGAAAGATGGAGAATTACTCTACCTTGATGTGAAAGTTGTTAGACAAGATGGAAAAATAATTTTCGATTGGTTCAAGAAACCCACTTCTTCTGGACGTTTAATAAACTTCCACTCAAAACAGCCAAAACAGGTAAAATTCAACACGGCACAGAATTTTATCAACAGAGTACTCGATTGTAGCCATCACAACTTTCGACAGAAAAATATTGGTATCATCAATGACACCCTGTACTCCAATTCCTTCCCTGTCTGTGCACATCATCAATAAACTAATAAGGAATTACAAAGATAACAACAACACGACACCCGCAATCGATCCACAACCTGTTGTCTATCGAAGTGCCACATATATTCCCTCTCTTTCGAGTCGAATGATAACAGCGCCTATTCGAAACAAAGAGACAACGAGAATAGCGTTTAGATCAGCTAATACTCTCAAATCCCTGTTATTCACTAATACAAAGGGACAAGTGGAGAAGCTGATTAAGTCTGACGTGGTCTACCAAATCAATTGCTTGGGGGGGAATGGGATGGACTGTTCATCTGTGTATATAGGGACTTCCAAACAAAAGCTCCGCAATCGCCTCAGGCCACCGACCCGTCTGATATTAACAACGGGGGGTCTCAGAAAACTGCACTTGCTTTGCATTGTATAGAGCAGAACCATAAGCCTCACCTAGACAATGTAAAGATATTGGAAGTAGAGAGACACCAGGGGAAGAGAATGTTATTGGAAATGCTGCATATCAACAAAAACGAGAGAGCGATAAATAGACGATCTGACTGTGATAATCTGAGCATGGTTTATAGTCAGCTTATCAGAAAAAACACTAAACAGTGTGATCCGAAAGAAAGTGACGCCGGATAGTGATGCATTTGAGAAATTTGTATTTTTAATTGTAATATCTATTCATGTTTCTTATTTTAATTATAGTTTTTCTATAAAGTTTATTATGTATTCCACCTGTGTCAATGCTTTGTCGAAAAGTCAATTAATTATTGTAAGTGTTTTGACATTTGTATAATTATTTTATACATGAATTTAATGTTATTTGTATTTTCCAATAAAAAAAAAGGCTTGATGAAGTGTATTCATGCTCGAAACGTTGCTAATTTAACCCGTCTTTTATTGACCTAGAGTCCACTATAAAAAAAAAAAATTTTTGATTTATCTATATATACATATATATGTATATATATAAAGCTTTTAAGTTTCTTTGATGCAATTGCCATGGCATGAATGGCTTATTTTGCTTCGTCGTCAAAAGACAGCTTTGTGTTTTCAAAGCATTGAATGCCATGCGGTTGTTCAAACCCTATTAAATAAAATGCACGACTGGGTCGCCCGAACTTACTCCTATGTAATAGACTAAGAATTTCAAAAATTAATGTTATTAAAGAAAAAATTAATTTTTTAAATGACTAAAACAACTTCTTTAGTAGTTGGAGGTAAGAATAGGATGCTATGTTATTCAAAGAAATATAGGTTAATGCCAAAGCAAAAATTATAAGTCTTTGTAGTGGTTTCTTAAAAAAAAGCTTTTATATACAAACTTTTTAAAAGATTTTTAAGAAAAAATGTTGGCACGCCAGTTTAAAGTTTTTATTATTGTTCGAATAAAAATTAAATTTACAAAAAAAATATTGAGCCGTTTCTGAGATATCGAATTTTCAAAAAAAGAAAAAATAATTTTTTTTTTTTCAAAAATTCAAAAAATATTTATTTTAAAGTTTTGAAATGCAATGTGTTTTAGACTTTTTAGAAGCTTCTCTATAAAAAATTTCATTAAGATCCGTTATGTGGATAATGAGAAATTCGAAAAAATGGTTCTATTGTAGGTACAAGCTGTAATATCTTAATATCAAAATTTTTTTTTTATTAAATTAAAGATCGTAAAAATCAATTGAAAGAAAAAAAAATTATCAAAATTCTAGGTGCCGTTTTCGAGAAAAATACGATTTTTGAAAACCATTTTTTTTTAAATTTTTTAGCATTTGTATGGTAGGTACCTTAATTTTTAGGTAAAATATTTTTTTGGTCACATCTTATAGATTATATGGTGAAAATTTTATTTATCAAGTTTAAAAAAAATCTAGCATGGGGTTTTCGAAATATTGAGTTTAAACAAAAAAATTTTGAAGTTTTTTTTTTAAATCCAAAAAATTTTTTTGGAAAATTTGAATACACAATTCTATTTATGTTTTTGGGGAGCTTTAGCAAAAAAAATGATCAAAATCGCTTGTACCGTTTTTGAGAAAATCAAAAACAAAAAAAAATGGTTCATGGGGGGTACCCTCAATAACCATTTTTCGGAAAAATTTTTTCAACCATTACCTAGCTTTAACTAAATTAATTTTTTTTGTATTTTTATTTTTAAAATCTGTCGAACAGTTTTTAAGAAAAAAAATATTTATAAAATTTCGAAAAAAATTCGTTCGGCATGTACCGTTATTTTTGGTCTTAAAAAAAAAAGAAAACAAAACGTGTGGGGGAAAAAAATTAAAAATGATATCTATTAAGTTTAAAGAAAATCGGCAGAGCCGTTTACAGTGTTGGCAACGTAAGTTACTCCGAGTAAGTTACCCATATAGTTACGCGTAACTATTTGTAATTAGTTACGTCTCATTTTTCGCGTAACTAATGTAACTTATGTAACTAATGTAACTAATATAGCTAAATTACTGGCTCGACATTTAAAAAATAAACAATAACATTTATAAGAACACAAAAACATTTATTCAATAAAAAAATAACAAATAATAAATAAGGAAAGATTATAAGGAATTCAGAGAATAAATGTATGTAACCCAAACACATATACATATAGGTATTAAATTAGTTGAACTCGTCAAAGTCTTCAGAAGATAGATTAATGTCTTCCATTCTTAAAGTTCCATAAAGAAACATTAATTTTTTGGAACGTTCGAAAGACAGCCGATTCCTCAAAGGGGTGTGAATCAATGACTATTTCGAAAAAGTACGTTCTATTTCTGGGGCCGATGCGGGAATTTTAAGCAATTTTACTGCAAGCTTTGAAAGATTGGGTGTATAGAAGTCGGCTGTCTTCCAAAAAAAATTGGATTTTCAATTTTTTTTACATATACCTAAATGTTTTAAAACTCAGAATTCAAAATTTTTAGACATGCTTCAAATTTTTTCCCATTTTCACCATATTGCTTGCATTGTCGGAAACGACGGCATAAACATCAACATTGAAGTCCTTTTTAGCCAAATCTATAGCTTTGCAAATAATCTCTTATAAAACGTGACTTTTTGCTTCGAATTTTATTTTGATGTGAAGATTTTTCTGGAGAAATGTCAAAAACATAGATTAATTACATTAGTTACGTAACTAATTCAATAAGTTACATTAGTTACATAAGTTACATTAGTTACGCGTAACTAATTAAAACTTGTAAAACTCGCGTAACTTACCAACACTGGCCGTTTAGGCTGTAGTCGAACAGACAGACAGACAGAATTGCGAGACCTACTTTTTTAGTCTTCGCTATTATCGTAATGTCAACTTTGATCAAAATCTCGAGTTCGATTTTTTTGTACGAATGCATAACTTGCCTTATAGTACCTATAAGTCGGAAGAAAAAGGGGGAATAATACATAGGAAAACTTCACAGAATTTGATCATTTTTTGTAAAAAATGGACTAGGGAGTTTTCATTTACTACAAAAACACAAAGGTGTGTTCTTTTAGTTCAGTTCTAAATTTCAACTAGTTTTTCGTGTTTTTGAAGTAGTCCAAAACCGATATTTTCGCGTTAACAGAATTTTTAGTTTGGAGTGATGTTTTCTGGCATGTTGCCAGTGTTTTCAAAGCGTGATTATTTGACTTCATATTTTCTCTGTCGTTCTTTGTGGAAGAAGAAGCCAAATTAGTATATTACGAAACTTAAACACAGCAATCGAAATTAAAAACAAAAATTACAGTGAGGTAAATTTTGTTAAGAGTTGAGATCGACGGGTAGAAACAAAAAAAAACATTTTTTTTTTGGTTGAAAGGAAAGCCAAGACCGGTTTAAGATACCAAGAAAATATAAACAAAATCGATTTGTTTGATCGAAAGTAAAACCTCATAAGTAATGCAATTAAAATGATATGTGCAAAATAATGAAGTCTGTATAACTTACAAATTTAAAATCTTTATTGCCTTGTTGTATTCTTGAACAGCTAAGGATGCTGCAACTTCTACCTCTTTTTCAAGTCCAACCACATCTGCGGGAAGTGTTTCTAAAGGTTTAATAATTGCAACTGAGGTTGAGGAATCTACTGGTTTAGCTGAAGATTTGGTTTCAATTACTTCATGTTGTGTAAAAGATTGCTATAAAAAAAATTATTTGAATAAATTTTATGTGTTGAAAGAATATTCATTTACAGATTTTTGAGGTGCAGATTTCGATTTAGTCTCTGGAAGATGTTAATAAAAATTAAAATAAATCTGAAATGTTCGTTATGTTACTTTATACTTTCGTCTCCAGTGTTTCCAATAAGATTAGTAACTGACGATGTAATGCTGCCAATCTGCTGAGTAACGCTGCCCAATTTCTTTGTTATATTGTCAATTGGTTTTTCTTCTAGAACAAGTTTTAATAGAACCCCCGATCCCGGGACATTCTTTTCGACTGATTTTCGGAATTCTTTATCATAGCTGAAAAGTTAAAAAAGTAAGATTTTGTGTAAACTCTATATGAAACATACTTTGCGTAGGATATTACTCCCCCAACAGCAGCTATAGGTGCTAATAAAACAATAATTTTACCAAACCCAGCCTGCCTTGGGATATTATTACTGCTGTGTCTTTGGCATTCCACCAGCAATTTTCCCTACGAAAAAATGATTACTATTATCACCAGGTTTAAAAAATAAATATGTTAATATGTAATAAATAAAATATAATATCGAAATACAAATAGAAAGGCTTCTCCATATTATAAAATAAAAATATTAAACGATAGGTTTAGTAGTTTCCGAAAACACAATTCAAAACAAGGGAACAAAATTTAAAATAAATTATGAACGGTCCCACAATGTAATAAACATAAGAGAGTGGGGCAAAACGATTTGAATTTATACGCTGTCAAATTTATATTTTCAGTATAGGCCTTATGACAGAGCTTTTCCAATTCACTGATACATGCTTGCTACTTACACGGCACTCATCTTGAGAAATATCCGCTTAGAGTTTTCGCGTTTGTTTATGTATGAAAAAAAAATTAAAATGCTGTTATATGTATATTAATTGACTATTTTCTTTTAGGAAGAGTTTATATTTACTCAAATGTTTCATCGAGTTCGGTTTAATAACTATGTGTATTTTGATTACATAGTTCTAAAAAGTTTTTAAAAGATCTTTAAAATACAATACTAACGAAGGTTAACGCTGAAAAATGGCATAGAATTTTTCGTTGAAGAAGCAGTGGAAAGTTAGGTAATAAGCTTAAATGAAGAGAGTAGTAATAACAACACCAATTTTTTTCTGTGATATATTCCCTCCTGGAAATACCCTAAAAAGATACGATCGTTATCTTTCCATTCGGTGATGTGGAAAAATACAGATTCAATTTATTTCGGTGAATATGTTTTGATTATGTTGGTAGCCGTTCTAATATTTGACACAGATTTTCGGCAATTTACAATACTTATTATGTTATCTCTGTAACTATGCTCTGTAAAAGCTTTAAAATGGAGATAGCTTATAGAATTTCATAATAGTCAGAGTGAAAGCCAAATATCCTTTGTATGTTTCCTGCACTGAAAATATAAATTAGACAGAGTACAGACGAAATTTGGAAGGTTGATTAAATAGCATAGTTATAGTTCTCTCTTCTTTGTTTTTCAATTCCAATTTCACGAGATTTTTAAGGCTATTGACATACGTCTCATGTATGTCATGAGGATGAAGTAGACCTAATTGCGGAGGTTGCTAAGATTTTCAGAGTTATAGTTTTCTCTTCTTTATGTTTTTTTTTTATTGGCCGAGTATGTTTTATTTTAAATTTTTAAATTCGGCATTCGCTTAGCGCTTTACTTACTAGCATACAGAGTGTCGAGAGGTATAAAGTTTACATTTATAAAAAATATACCACTGTGCAACCGAAAGTAAAATAGAAACAATGTTTTAAATTCGCTTTCATATATAAGTAGTCTTCTCCACCTTTTTCTTTAATATTAACTAGTTTCGCCTGTTCTTCAATCGAAGTTGGTATCGTTCAATATACAGCAACTTTGCTAACCATTCATCCAAAAAACGCGCCTCCTAGCTAAAGATGATTCTTCAGCCTAAATTAGGGCCAAAAGCTTTGAAGCCCAACGCATAAACAGCGTTGGTCATGAACTTTGAGCTCCTAAGTCAGATTAATTTTGTACGGGTGTAGGCTCAAGGCCCGATCCAGTATTCGCCAAGTTGAAGTCAAGCCAAGAAGCCAAGTGCACCCTGAAAAATTTTTTTGCAGCGAGAATCGAATCCAAGACCTTCTACCCGATGCCATTTTGCTGTCTGAAGCTAAACTAGTCTTAAGGCATCGGCTTTAGTTTAATAAGTACATTTTTTTCCGCACCGATAAAGATCTTGCCAAAACTGATACTGACATTCTGGTAAAATCAAGTTTTCAATGCCAAAAGGTCATTATGCACGATATATCTACTTTCTAAGTTGTTTGTGTAGTCATTGCACTCGAAAATAACGAAAATATACATAAGGTATCTTTGTATAATCAGGGCTCCGCATCCCAAACTAACATCAAACACGACCTCGATTTGCTTAACGCATTCTCTCAAAATTACACTCAATTCATAATTGGTGGCAATTTCGTTTCAAGGAATAGCTATCTCTGACTGGCTCTGCGCTAATTCGCACAACCACAACTTCGAGATTCTATCTCAACCAATTCCTACATTTCCCCGAACTCCTACGACACTTGACTTTTTCACGTGCTCTCCACATCTTATTTGTAGAATTCCCTCACTTATTAATTTCACCTGCACTGCAATTTTATCAGATTCTGACCAGTTAGCGTTAAAACTAGTTCTTCGTCTCCTTACAAATCTTAATACTCTTGCTACTCCTCAGCAGGAATTCATAAACTATTTAAAAATTGATTGGGAAGCATTCCAAAATACAGAATAAGCTGCGGAATAACACGCCCAGCACATTGACAAACCTTAGCAACCAAGAAATCGATTCCGCAATCGATATTATTGAAAGCTCAATCACTGATACTATCGTTGAACAGGCACAACCGCGAAATTCCAAATCAAAATACAAAGACCTCCCCCATCATATTGTCACCTGATTGCAAGAACTAGCTAACTCAATTTTTTCAGTTTTGAGATATCGGCAAAAACGTTTTTTTATTACTTGAGTAGGCTTTTTTTATAGTACTCCTATCTTATAAGTATTAATTTATCTGATGGTTGGATACATCTTTCTTACTCGTAGTTTCATAAGTTTATTTAGAATTAAAACAATAGACATTGAAAGCTCATAATTATACGTTTATTTATTATGTACATATACAGGGTGATTTGCATAAGGTGTGACAAAAAGCTAGGGCGTGTAGGTTGGGCTTAGACAAGAAAAAAATCGTATGGGAGGGGGGTCTATTTCCCCCGTTTAGGCGGGAGGGGCAATTTAAGAAAAAAATCACTTAAAACAGAAAAAAAAATATTAAAAAATAACGGTGATACCTACAGAGTAATGCTATAGTATTTTGAAAAGCCAGAAATACATTCTTTAATTTTGTTTTTAAATAAAGTTGTTCCAGTGAATAATTTTTGAAAAATTAATTTTCAAAATCTAAATTTTGAAAAAAAAAAAAATGAAATTTTTTTTTTAAACAATTTTTTTACAAAATCTTACGTAATTAAGCATAATTTTTTTTATTCAATATTCAATGCTCTTATTAATTTTTGATCAAACACAAAAAACCGGATGTCAAAATGTTTTGTAGTTTTTGAGAAAATCAAAAATAACAAAAACTACTTTTGTTCTAAGAAAAGCCTTTTATTTTAGTTTTTACGTTTTTGGATTCTTAGGTGAATTTACGATTGAAAGGATTAACTTTCTTTTTACTATTTTTTTTAATTATCGTCTTATAAGCATACAATAATGTGACAAAGTACTGGATTAACCATATTTCACACATTTTTTCATTGAGAACACCTGCGTGAGAGCATCGGTTTAAAATTGACCTGCCACTTTTTTATTATGGTGGGGTCGGCTTGGCTTAGGTGCATTTACGAAAGAAAGGATTTACTTTTTTTGTACAATTTTTTTATTATCAGTCTTATAAGCATACAATAAAGTGACAAAGTACTGGATTAACACATTTTTTCATTGAGAACACCTGCGTGAGAGCATTGGATTAATATTGACCTGCGAATATTTTTAAAAAAATGCAACGTTACACGCCCTAACTAGTGACAGAAAAATGCAATTGCGAAATAAGAACAACAATGTTCCTGAATCTTGAAATCAATTAAAATAAGAAATACATGCATATTTAGATAAAATACATAATTACTGTTTATTTAAATTTTTAACTATTTTTTAACTAAAGCTTATTACAAACAATTTTCGATATGATCCCCATTTTGTAGAAGGCAAAGATTATAGCGCCTTCTTATTGCTGCACATAAATTTATACTTGATAAATTTTGCTGTAATTTGACTCCAACCACTTCAATCCGTTGTTTCAGTTGTTCCAAAGATTCTATTTCCACTTCGTACACATAGTTCTTCATGAATCCCCAATCATAAACATCGTAAAAACTAAAAGAAAAGGCTTTTCTTAGAACAAAAGTAATTTTTGTTATTTTTGATTTTCTCAAAAACTACAAAACATTTTGACATCCGGTTTTTTGATCAAAAATTAATAAGAGCATTGAATATTGAATAAAAAAATTATGCTTAATTACGTAAGATTTTGTAAAAAAATTGCTTAAAAAAAAATTTTCATTTTTTTTTTCAAAATTTAGATTTTGAAAATTAATTTTTCAAAAACTATTCACTGGAACAACTTTATTTAAAAACAAAATTAAAGAATGTATTTCTGGCTTTTCAAAATGCTATAGCATTACTCTGTAGGTATCACCGTTATTTTTTAATAATTTTTTTTCTGTTTTAAGTGATTTTGTTCTTAAATTGCCCCTCCCGTCTAAACGGGGGGAAATAGACCCCCCCTCCCACACGATTTTTTTCTTGTCTAAGTCCATCCTACACGCCCTAGCTTTTTGTCACACCTTATGCAAATCACCCTGTATACAAATAAGTATTTTAATGCCACTTGTTAATCATCTTCATCAGCTTTCTTAGAATGCGGCAAATTTTTATAAAAATGAAAAAAGTCGCCACCAATAGCAGGAGGATTCGAAGTGAAAATTGATAGTAAATTGTTGTTTTGAGCTTCGGGGATGAGATGTCCTGCAGGACATGGATTTAATTTTACTGCAGCTAAGCTTAAGTTCTTTGAGGTCCTCTTCCAGCAATCAACAGTTCTAAAATTTTCTGTTCCGAACCTGTTGGGACCTGTATGAACAGAACATGGGTCGTTGGTTTTCAAGTTGAATTTTTTTTAATTTAAACCAAGACATTTTTTGAATCAGCATTGATTTTTCGGATGTGTCGATTTTCAATCATGAGGTATTGTTCCACAAACTTCTTCCAGTTAAGAATATCATCCGAAGTTATGTCGTGCATGATGTATGGCTTATCCAATTTTTTCCTAGAGCCTCGTGCTATCGCCTTCCAATTTCCTGGCCAAAAAGCTTTTCGACCTCGTTTTGCTTCAGTGCCGATTGCTGAATGCATCGAATGGAACAATGAATTTTAAATGAAATGGGGCAAAATATTAAACAACCTATTATTAAGAGATTAGCAATTTACTAGTTAGCAATTTGTTTAACTTTTAGTAATTTACTAACTCTTCGAATATTTTAAACCTTTTCTTTCGTTTTACTGACTAGTAAATTACTAATTGCCTTTTATCAAAAATGGTGAATCTGAACACGTCCAAACAATGACAGTTCGTGAAAAAATGCAAAGCAAACAAAACTAAATCAGAGGAACGGACCTAATTTGTTAGAAGTTAAAGTGACAACCACAATTTATCTCTCCCAAAGAAGTATAATGAAACTAGTACTTGTAATTCTGGTGAAATTGAACTCCCACGGCATGTAATCTGGTCTTGGATTTTCAGGTTTTCAACCAAGAACCGAACTGTTGTCTTGTCAAACTAATACCGGGGGTAAAATTCTCCTTAGTCCAGCTCTTCAAAAGGATTCGCTGGAGACTTAAAACATCGCACTTTTCTGCACAAAGCTGAGTCTTCAAACATATCGAAATCTTCGTCTTCCGAAAACATTTTATATTATTTTTTTTACTTTTAAAAACAATTAGCTCATGAATCATAAAAAAATACAATTTAACTCTTTTAAATAAAATTGCCAAGAAATTTTGTACGTGGAAAATGACAGAAGTCATATGGATTTAGCAAATTACTAAAAGTTAAAGTAGCGAGTTTTTGATTTTAACTTTAGTAAAATGTTCATAGATAGTAATACAGTAATATGTTAAAATCGTTTAAAATTAGCAAAATCCTTCGTAATTTACTAAAATGGCATTAACATATTACTAAATCATTTAAAATTTTGCGCCAATGCAATGTACAGCGTACATGCACATCCCAAAAACAAATTTTCTTGAGAGTAGAGTTTCAGCCATGCTAGTGCTCGTTGAGCCCTCAAAAAATATTACTTGAACATTGAGAATTCACTCAGCAAATTCTGGCCACAAGTAGATTTCAGATATCTACTTCTTGCACTGAAAATGGTAGGGTTATTTTAGTTATCTAGTTTTTTCAATACTCAATTTAAAAGGGGAACGGGGGGAATTTCAGCTTAACATTAATTTAATTAAATGATCCTCACTCTAAAGTACCTAAAAGCGATGCTAACTGAAAAATGTCAAAAATTGAGTTACCTAGTTCTTGCAATTAGGTGACGATAAACGAAATATGTATAAATATTGGCAAAAGTTTAGAAAAATTCTGCAAAGAATTTTTCATCGTACTTGGAGATGAATACCAGTGTTCATTACCAACTCAAATGCCTCAATACTCTTATCAAACAAAACACCAAAACATTAATAGACTCCCAATTCAGGAAAAGACTTAACGTCATAAAACCTGTCCCAGACACCTTCAAACAAATTAAGAAAGAAAGAAATCGCCTATACTTGGTGAACTCCAACACAAAAACGTCGTCCTTGCGTGTGACCAAGATAAAACGGATGCTTTTGCACACTTCTTCGAAGGCAACTTCAAACCCAATCCTCCAGCTCATCAACCCGACTTTCTCTCCAACGTCAATAACGAAATATTTGGATTGATATTTCAAAACTCTAACCCTATTACCAGATTTTCTGAAGAACACACTGACATTTTCACCAATTTAGTAGAACTTCATGACATAATCCACTATGGTAACTCAAAAAAATCCTCGGGATCAGACAAGATCTCAAATTTCGTTATCAAAAAACTCCTATCAACCGCAATTGTTATTATCAAAATTATTTTGAATAACTGTATCGATAACAGTTATTTTCTAAATAAATGGAAAATAGCCGAGATATTCCCAACACCAAGAAAAAGTCAGGGACAAATTATATAAGCAACTACCCACCAATCTCCCTTCTCCCTAACCTCAGCAAACTACTCGAAATGCTGTATTTTTTCAAACTCAACTCATTATGCTTTTCAATTATTAGTGCAGCCAGTTTGGGTTTAAAGCATCCCAATCCACGCTGGCTCCTAACTAAAAAGAGCCCACTGTGACATGCCTGTTTGATATTCAAAAAGCTTTCGACTGTTTGGATGGTCTGGTTTTCAAGTTGAATTCTCTTCACCTGCCTATATATCTTATCCTCATCATCCATAGTTTATTCACTAACCGTAAGTTTCACGTACTCAATCCTTAAAAACATCTTAGCCGGAGCCGCTCAAGGATTCCGCCTTGGACTCGACCTATTTAACCTCTACACCTCCGACTAAACAGCAAACCTCCCAATAACAAAAACTCTGCTATTCGCTGATGACTCCATCACATGTAGCTCATCTATTAGCCCAGACATAGGCCTTCGTAGAGTTAAGGCACACATCCTAAGACTATGGGAATATTATCTCCAATGGGGAATATAAGTAAGTTTTAGACGACCCTCGCATAATAGCCTAGCCACAAAATGCAAAAACCTCTTTTGACTATTTTCCTGATAACACAGTTATCACCCCAGGTAAAGTGTTAAATACTTTCGAGTTCACTTCTTCGAAAGGTTCAAGTTTAACCAACACATCAAATTCACACTTCGCAAGGCAAATAAAGCTCTCCGCCATTGCACCTCACCGAAAACCCAACTCTTATCGCTATTATAGCAATGAAATGATGTACGAAGCATCAGAATTGACAAATATACTCGTATCTACAACCTAATTACTAAGATGCTGAGAAAAATCTCAACCCATCCTAGTCTCTTATTAATTTAACTACAGGTAACGCAGCCACAGACGACCGATATCTCAATGTCCTCTCCATGAAGGACCCAGCATTTGGAATAGCTGGAGAAGACAGTTTCGGGAACAGCAATCAACAATGACCTATATCTACCCACCCCTTCATCACAACACCAGCCAACGACCGTTAGCACTGCTCAAGCCGACGTGAAGATCATAAATAAAATAAAAAAAAAAAACCTATGTTAGACTTAAGCACCTATTTCATTCAAATTCAAACAGAGCACATAACCAACCTATCGAAGCAGATTAAAAAAAAAAAACAATAGACTTAAAAAAATTCATTATTTTAAATAATATTTACAGCCTATTGTATTAGTGTATGTAACCCAAGGCCTTCTGCATGATTTTCCAACTCACTAACCATTATGCCAAAGAGTGCTACAATTTTAAGCATATTTTCGAATATTTGTACATACAATACCATTTTAAATTTGAAGAAGCTCCTGTATACAAAGTTTTATCAAAATCAGTAGAGTTGTTAATGAAAAAGTCGGAAATAACTATGACAAGATCCTATTTGTTACTTTATTTTTTTTTACAGTAACGTTTTAGTGATAACAAAATATATCTTTTTTTTTTTTAATTTTGCAATTTTGTCCGGAAAATTGAAAGATATATTTTTTAGAAATATTTTAATATTCAATGGATATCTTATATTTAGCAGAGGTTTTAAAAAAAAATATTGATATTTTTTCTAACATATTTATAAATGCAATCAATATGACATTAGCTGTGTTTTTTTTTTGCAAGTCCATATACTCGTAGAATTGTAGAAAACAACGACATCGGGACTTAGGAACTTTTTTTCAAAAAGTTGGAAGCACTATTCACGCTATGGCATTTGTCAGCTGTATTTTGCGACTTATACCAAAAAAAAACCTTAATTACGCACACAAATAAGTTAGCTTCAAAAGAATTCCAATGGGTGGTGTGGTGTTGCATTCTCTTTTTTTCCAATTCTCTTCTAATAAGAAAATTGCGTACATTCAGTCAAGAAATTCTGCTTATATAGTCCTAAAAAGTTTTAATATGTTATTAAATAACATATTAGTATCTACGAGTATTTATCAATAAAGAAAAAAGCCGTGATTTCCTGTTCCTGAATCCTGTTTTTTTTACTTCTATGGAAAGCCATAGTACGCACATAGTTTTGTGTGAGTCGTGAAGGTTTTTAAATGAAAAAGACAGAAGTCATACAAAAATACACTTTATTGAGTAGATATGTCCTTTTTAATAAACGAGCAGACTTGGTGCGACCGTTGCAGTGGATTTGGTTGTATATGTACATTAGGGTGGTCCATTTTTTAATTTTTTATAAATTTTGGTGGGCCACCCTAAAATTTTGTTACATAGGTATATTGCATTAACCATGTGAAATTTAAGCTTATTTACTCCAGAGCAACCTGGTGCTCAACGACTGTAAACATTTTGCTTTGACTAGCGTGAAGGTACATACGAGTAGTATTGATCTTTTATACTGTGTCATAATATGTCTGTTTCTTTTTACGAAGAAGAAGAAAAACACAAACGATAAGAGAATTATCATTTTTGTAAAAAACTAATAACCGTTACTTTTTTGTTGTTTGAGACACGCAAATTTCGTTTGTTTATTTGCAATGTGTATTGTGATCTTTTTTAACTGAAAAAAATAATACACTTACCCCCAGTTTCACAGTGACAGTTTAAACTTAAGTTCTAATGAACTTGAACTGGAGTTTAAATTTGAAGTTCAACTTGTCCGGTTTCACAGTCTTATCTGAACATCAGTTCATTAAACGTAGTTTTAGTAAATTGTTTTTTCTTTCTATCTGAATCAAAGAAAGTTTGCTTTGTTTCAATTGTGACCTGTGACGGGAAACAAAAATTAAAATGTAAATAAATTATATTTTCAAATGTTTGAAGGGGTTGTCGAACTGAGATTTAAACGGCAGAATAGTGGCGTTTAACTTAAACTACAGAATGAACTCTGTTCAAGAACTTTGAAACCAAATTTATTGTTGAATTGAAGTTTAAACCAAAAGTGGGGTTTAAACTTCCACTGTGAAACTGGGGGTTAAGGTCTAAAAATTAAATAAAATAAAATAAATAAAAGAAAAGAAAAGAAAAGAAAAGAAAAGAAAAGAAAAGAAAAGAAAAGAAAAGAAAAGAAAAGAAAAGAAAAGAAAAGAAAAGAAAAGAAAAGAAAAGAAAAGAAAAGAAAAGAAAAGAAAAGAAAAGAAAAGAAAAGGGAAACTAAATGAAAAGACAGTGAATTATTTTAACAGTGCCCTAAAATGATTTACTCAACGCGAAAAAAAGATGAAATATTTTTAATTGGTTATCGGGACCTTGAGCCATTATCCCGTTTGAACCAACTTCCAACTCTAAGACAAGCCCTATTACGATTTCATTAGATTGTTGAAGGCATGAAGGTTAAGGCCAGCCCTCGTTTGATTCGTGGAAATTCTGCTTATTTATCAATTGATGCATCTTTAGGAGTCTTTGCTTACAAGAGGTCCATGAAAACATTTGATACTCGTATATTAGACATACAGTGCCGGTAAAAAAATAGCACCACCGGTACAAGTTTCATTTTAGCTTTTTTAAATTAGTAAATGGAGACATATTTCCAACTTCTACTGTATTTTGTTATTTCTTGAAGTGTTAACTCTCTGTTTTGTGTATCTCTGGAACTTAAATGGTAACGGTTCTTTTTTTACGAGGCCATATTGGGGAAAAACCCTTTTTTATTGCGGTAAAAATAATAGCACTGATCGCAGTTTTCGCTAGAAAAAAACATTTTTTGGTGTCATATTTCAAGGTAAAGTAACCAAATGTTGAGATTTGTTAATTTTGAAAAGGTTTATTCATTTTAAACAAAAAAATTACAGTTTTTCAAAGACAATGGCCCGTGAAAAACATTGCACAAACGAAAAACGTGAAATTATTAAAAAAATGATTTCAGAAGGTAAAACTTACGGAGAAGTTCGACGTTTTGTTGGCTGTTCCAACAAAATGATTCGAAATTCAATAATATACGCACCCAAAACCGAAACTCGTGGGCGAAAACCAGTTTTGTCGAAAAGTCTTGTCAGACGCCTAGTCCGAGAAAGCCAAAAAAATCCTTTCAAGCCTGCAACTGAGTGTAGTCCCAGAAAAGTCCCTCTTTGAACTGCAAAACATGCAAAAAAGCGTTTAATGTTTGCAAGACAGCATTTAAACAGGCCAGCAGCGAAATGGCGCAACGTTTTATGGACGAATGAGAGCAAAATCCTGTTGTTTGACGGTAAAGGATCTAGCTCCTACGTAAGAAGACCTCCAAAAGCGGAATATAAACCCAAATACACAAATAAAGTGGTTAAGCACGGAGGTTCAAGCATAATGGTGTGGGCTTGTTTTTCCTACTATGGAGTTGGACTCATACTCATATACTGGATTAAACCCATCATGGATCAACACGTCTACGTGAATATTTTGGAAAATGTTATGCTCCCGTATGCAGATGAAGAAATGCCGCTTTTGTGGGTCTTCCAACAAGATAATGACCCCAAGTAGACCAGTAAAAAGGCAAAAAAATGGTTTGGAGATCATTCAATTAATGTAATGGAGTGGCCAGCGCAATCGCCTGACCTAAATCTCATCGAAAATCTGTGGGCCGACGTAAAGAAAGCAGTCTCAGATATTAAACCGACCAGCAACGAAGCACTCTGGGCTACAGTTAAGGCATCCTGGGAGAATATTCCGGTTGAAAGGTGTCAAAATTTAGCTAATTCAATGACGAGACGTTGTGAAGCAGTAATAGCCAACAAAGGCTATGCAACGAAATATTAATTTTGTTGGACCACCTCTAAGGAATAAAATCATTGAAAAAGATTTTGGATTTTTACGATGATTTAGTTTTAAGTTGTACGATGAAGCAATGGTGCTATTATTTTTGCCGCTTATTTGTTTGATTTGTTGGAGAAAATATAAGTTTTTTTTCAAAAAGTTGATGAATAAAAATAAAAATTCTTTTTGAAATGTGTTGTTTTAACTTAATATAAACTTTTTGCATATTTAAAATTTCCCTCGATATATTGGCATTCATTTTATTTTGCAACGAAATTTTTTTCTCGTAATGGTGCTATTTTTTTTATCGCAGCTGTAAGAGCCTGGTCATTTTTGCATCTATCTCCGGAAACTTGGAATGAAAATTTCGATTTTCTCGAAGGAAAAAATCGCATCAGTAATTTACTGTTAAAATTTTTGAAGACTTTAACAAAGTTTTGACCAAGGATGAAGAAGAAAAGCAGTTTATCCTTCAGGTGGTTGAACAAAACAGAAAAATGGTGTCCACTGAAACGTTCAAAAAAGCTTTAGTAGAAGTAGTTTTATGTAAAAATACCTAATTTTCCTTAAAATGAACTATTTTTTTTTTGTATTATACCTATTATAAATGAAAATATCAATGATGTGTTAAGACTTATTTTTGCTTTGTAATAAATCAGCTTTTTATATAAATTAACGCATTTTTTTAAGTTTCCTGGATTTAACCTTACTTCATTTGTTTCATTAAAATGTGATATTTCAAAGTTGATGAGCACCGTCTTTCGATTCATTTAAAAGGCCGAAACTTCACACACATGTTGTTATAGGAAGGTATAACAAAATTTTAAGGTGGCTTGCCATCTAGCATATAGTTTTTTTTTACCTCATAAACGTGAACCACCCTAATGTACATACATGTGTATCAGGCACGAGGCGTGACTTTTTCGATAGCGGAAGCACTGAACATAAAACCAAAAATGAAAGACCTTTGAGATCCAACCTTTTAAATTCCACTTAATGATAATACACATAAAATAATATACATAAATAATATATTACAGTAAAGTCTAATTAAAAAAAAAAGAGCTTGATGCCTTGCGCAAAGATTTATCCTTTTTCTTTTAAGGCAAAATTATCTAAGTACGATTTGATGAGAACTAAGCTACGAGTACATAACCTTTCTTGTCCACATTTATTTCTAAAAAAAATATTTAATTCTCTTAAAACATGAATATGATCTCTCTACAGGTGCCATTATTACGGGATATTAAAAATCTTAAGATTCCTTGAAGTTTTTTTTGATTTAAAATTCTCATAATTGAAAATAACCTTTAGTTATATTTCTGCTGGAATGTCAAGAAACCTCAGATATGAATATTAGAAATACTATTTTTACCACTTTTTTTTATAATAACAAAAAATAAACAGAAAACAGGTGGATTGTATTTATTGCCACGAAAATAATTAAAAAACTAATAATTAAATTCATATTATTTGTTTGTTTTCTGATAGTTATGAATTGCACCTAAATTTGCACACATTTTATTAAAATAAAACTTTTCTACCCCTTTTGTCCATGAAATTAAACTCATTATGAAATTAAACTCAGAGACAATAAGCAACTCAATAGATACATCTTTGTTTTTCTAAGGAAAAACTCGTAATGCCTTCACTCAACTCATTCTTCACACATTGGGCAAAAGGCAAGAAACGAGACAAAATTATTTTGACTTTGGGTTGAGATCTAAGTTAAGTATGCGAAATAATGGAATGCCCAGCTGTTGTGCATTCTATATATTGTTTGAGATTCATTGTTGTTTGAGCATTTTGTGAATATTGGTGAGTGATGATATAGGTATATTTTCAGTTGACTTGAAGTGGAAGGGTATTTTGAAATTGAGTTAAGAAGGCGATAATAAGGAACGCATAGCTGTTAAGCATTTTAGCAAGAACTTTCATGAGATTGGGCATTATAAATAATGGAGTGATGTTGAGCATTCTCAGTTGGTTTGCAGTGTAGCATTTTAAGTTGTAATAACCAGAGAGATCTTGATTTCCTTTAGTAATTTTAGTAAAAGATGATAATGTTGTCATAATGATGTTGGAATGTAATTTACAGAGTAAATGAAGATTCATTAATAGATACAAATATTATAATAAAAATATTAATACAGTTTGGAATTTTGAATTAAATTCCTTGCTAGGTAGGTACGATTTTTTCAAATGGTTCAACGGAAGCACTCATTCCACTCAATATATGGACGCTTCGCCCTGATGTGTATATCTTTTTTTGGCTCATATGTTGGACGTACATATTTTTATTCTTTTGCGAAATGGAATTTACATACATATGTATGTTATGCAGTTTTTGTTCTTTTTTTCAGATAATTAATTGTGCAAGGTTTTAACTTAAATATCATTCTCACTCACAAATAACATTCCTTATTCTTTCCTACAAAATTTAAAAGGCCTACTGTACCAAGAGGGCTGGTTTTTCTCGAGAAATTTAGATAATAGTAGTCTGAACTCGACCATTTAGATTCGGCAAGTTTTGGAAAGACAACAACGGTGGTTTTCTGCGAAACGAAAAAGGTTTCCAGGAAGCCGGTGTCCGTGACGGATGATCGCGAAAACGATTGGCTGGATGTGTGTATGTGTGAGTGACTGGAATGGTCGAGGGAAGAAGAAAAGGTATTTTAAGCTAGGAAAGTTCACTCTTGAGAGAGCTAACCAAGCGACAAGATTAGATGGAAAAAAAAAAGATTTAGAAAAAGAAAAGGACACGAGAAAAGTTAAAAAGAAAAATCGAAAAAAAGAGGATTTGATTGAAAAAGGAAAAAGATCGAGGAAACATTTTGAGAAAAACAAGGAGTAATTCGAGGAGCGGCATCAGGACATAGAAGTTAGAGGAACTTATATCGAGAAATTAAAAGATAAGTAATACGGACATCTTGTCCAAATATAGCATTAGTGTTTCGTGTTTTTAAAATATTAAAATTATATTATATTAAAATATTTGCTCTCTAAAGTACTGGAGGGCGCTAGGAAATGCCACCTAGGTGGTCCTAGGCTCGTAGACGCACAAGGGGACCGAATGGCTGCCGGTATAAGTAAACAACCCAGCATTGCTGGTCAGGGCACGATCTTGTCCTTGGGTAGTACAAAAAGCTCCATAAAAGCGGAGGAACTGCATATGGCAGTCAACGGTATGAAAGTCTGGTGGCGGAGGAGCCTATCCTAAAAGGCCAACGGCAACAGCAAGTAGCGTCTGTATCCATAGTGGGCGGCTGCAAAAGGCGTCTGTTTCCAATAGTGGGCGGCCTCTATATGTATTTGTTCGACCATCCAAAAAGGCGTAGTGTGCCTGTCGAATTGAAGGCTTTTGTGTATAATGTAGGTTTTATGTTATACAGGTACGTGTTATTAACCGCAACCGGGAAAACACGATAGTGGAGCGTGAAGATATTTTTCTATGAAATATGACAACGAACGGAAATAATTCCCCAAGAGGTACCCAAGCTTTAGTTAATCTTTCTACAGTCCCACCGTCTCTAGTAAACCGCACATCGGATTTGGGGGTGCGTCATCTTTCATATAACAATAGCAATCGTGATGCTATCAATAATGAACCGTCAACAACCAGAAGAAACTCTGGAAATCTCTCAAATAATGGCAATACTTTCGGCTATCGAATACGTACAAAAGTCGGAGCATGGAACGTACGTTCTCTGTATGCACAGGGAAGCTATGAACAGGTGGAACGTGAAATGAATCGACAAAACATCAGTATTCTTGGGCTGAGTGAAACGAAGTGGAGGGGAAAAGCTGAATACAGCGCAACCTCAGGACTGACTAAGATGTTGTATTCCGGAGAGGAGGACACAGGAAGTGGTCAAAGGCTAAATGGTGTTGGCTTAATGCTAAATAAGAAGGCTAGAAAAAGCTTAATTTCCTGGGAACCAGTTTCGGCGAGGATAATGACTGCAAGGTTTAACTCAAAAATTCGCAAAATCACCATCACCATCATCAAAATCACCACAAAACCACGTTCTATGCTCAGCTGAACTCGGTCTGCAACAGCGTTCCAAAAGGAGACATAACTATCATCATGGGGGATTTCAATGCCAAAGTTGGCCCGGACAACGTAGGCCTTGAACGCGTTATGGGTAGACATGGCTTGGGTCAGCGAAATAACAATGGTGATTTGTTGGTCGATTTTTGTAACGCTCGTCAGTTGGTGGTTTGTGGAACCCTGTTTCCACACAAGACCTGCCATAAAGTCACCTGGGTCTCCCCTGATGGTCAAACACAAAATCAAATCAACCATTTTATAATTCAACAACGATGGAAAAAATCACTTTGCGATGTGAGAAATGCGGATGTAGGTAGCGATCATCACCTGCTACTAGCAACAATTCAGCTACGAACAGCTGCTATCCGGCCACGTTCAGAAAATACATCAACCAGACCCAAATTCAATACAATCGCTCTTAGTGACCCAAATATTTGTCGTGATTTTGCCACCACCCTTAACGACAAGGCGTCAAATGTGAGCTTAAATATTAATGTTCCCATTGAGACGATGTGGGACACAGTTAAAAGGGTTTTTATGGAAGCTGGATCTGAAACGGTACCGAGGCAATCTAGAGATAGAGACACTTGGATATCCCAAGACACCTGGGACAAAACTACACACCCCAGAGCACTTAAAATAAATTTAAATAAGAAAACTGATGCTCATCGGAAATTGGTTCTGCGGAACGAGTACAGAGCAGCCCACAAGGTAGTGCAGAGGTGTGTGAGACGAGATACGAGGGTCAGATAGGACGAATTGGCGGAGAGCGCGGAAGACGCTGCAAGAAGAGGTAACGCAAGGGTGTTGTACAGAATTACTAAGGACCTTGTAGGTCAACAAAGTAACAACAACAACCACCCTGTTCTTGACACGAACGGTCGTATTCTAGTGTCAATAGGAGACCAGTTGCGAAGGTGGAAGGAGCATTTCTGTGCACTGTTAAATGATGACCAGAATGCAAATGACGATTTCCTACTGCCGGATATACGTAGATCTTCCAGAGGCTTTAATATTGACCCCCCAACAAGTGAAGAGTTGAGAACCGCGATCTTACTTCTAAAAAACAACAAAGCAGCTGGACTGGATGGCATACCTGCTGAATTCCTCAAAGCAGACCCCGACTTGGCAGCTGATATATTGTTGCCACTTGTTGAGGCTATTTGGGAAAACGAAACCTTTCCCAGGGAATAGAAAGACGGAGTTATCGTCAAGGTACCGAAGAAAGGTGATCTTAAGAATTGTAATAACTGGCGTGGTATCACCATTTTGTCCGTATTTCCCAAGTTAATGGCAACTATTATTCTCGAAAGGATAAAATCCAAGATCGAGTCGACTCTCAAGAGGCATCAAGCGGGATTTCGCAGTGGTCGATCATGCGTCGATCACATTAACACCTTGCGAATTATCCTTGAACAACCATCGGAGTATCAATCGCCGCTTTACCTCATGTTCGTTGACTTCGAAAATGCCTTCGATCGCGTCAGTCGCGATGCTATCTGGAAATCGCTTGCTGCTAGAGGAATTCCTGATAAAATTGTTGCTCTTATAAAAGAATCGTACAACAACGCAAGGTGCGTTGTTTTGCACAGTGGACAGCTTTCCGATGCTTTTGAGGTGCGACAAGGAGTGAGACAGGGTGATGTACTGTCACCGATCTTATTCTTACTTGCAATCGATGATGTTATGACTGCCACGGTGGGTGAAGGTGAGAGACTTGGTATACAGTGGGGCCTATTTCACAAGCTTAGCCATTTGGACTATGCTGACGACATCTGCTTAATGACAAACGAAACTGGAGCCCTTAACCAAATATGTCACTCCCTTCAACAAAATGGTGAGGCGACTGGCTTAAGGATTAACGCCAAAAAGACAGAAATAATGCACACCAGCCGGAACCAACAACAACAGGTTATTGTGAGGCAGGAGACAATAGAAGAGGTCACTCAGTTTAACTATCTGGGTAGTTATCTGGCACCCGACGGTGGAACAGACCTGGACGTCATCAATAGAATAAATAAGACTCGTAGTGCATTCGGAATGCTTTCTCCCGTGTGGAGCTCCACAAAAATATCGCTTCGTACTAAGTTGAGACTCTTTGAATCCAATGTCAAATCTGTGCTCTGTGCTGCTTTATGTGGAAATGCTCTACCAACATCTCGAGAAGGTTGCAAGGCTTTGTCAACCGTTGTCTGCGTTACATCCTCAGGATCCGGTGGCCGCAAAGAATATCAAACAATGAATTGTGGCTTAGGACTGGACAAACAAAAGTGGATGATGACATCAAGCAAAGAAAATGGCGCTGGATCAGCCAAACACTGAGGAAACCTGATGACAACATAGCAAAGCAGTGCTTTCAATGGAATCCTCAAGGTGCGAGGCGGCTTGGAAGACCAAAGGGAACATGGAGATCAACAGTCATGAAGGAAGCTCGGTCCCTAAATTTGCAGTCGTGGGCACAGCTGAGGTATCGTGCTGGAAATAGAGAGAGATGGAAGAATCTGGTTGACGCCCTATGCTCCAGGAGGAGTTAAAGTGTTGCTGCCAATAGTAACCGGAAACTAAGAAGAAGAAGAAAATATTCGGTGGACCTTTGTTTCTTTTTTTTTATTCGTGACCAATTTTAATTTGTTTATTCGGGTATATTTTAGTTTTGATCGTTAGAGCCCTAAACGCTTTTCAAATTCATTTGTACTTTTATTTCTTTGAAAAAAAATTTTGGGTTTTTATCCTGGGTTTACCCCAAGGTTTCCCAAATAAAAGTTATTTTGAAATTCCCCAATAATAAAATAATAAAAACTGTGTTATAAATTATCTTTTTTTGTTCAATAATTAGTTTTAGAATTTTACTAATTTTAGTTCGAACAAAAATTCCTGGCGCCCACTTTTTATTACAGTACCCCACTGTACTTGTAATAAAAACATTCCTTCGTTTCATTAAATTGATTATATCGATAATCAATTTAAATATCCTTATCGCGAATTCTTCCACCTCCACTGAACCCAGCCCAGCTAAGCAGCCGCGGTGGTAGCTTATATCAACGAGTTACGAGTTGCACTTATTGTTGTTCTTATCTCAGTTTCCTTTTTTGGCCTATCTGTCAAAATCTTCGTGTGTCGAGTCGTGTTTCGTTTTGTTTTTCTTTCGTTTTAGTTCAAGTTCGCGTAATTATTTATTATTAATAAAATTATTAATAATAATATTATTAATAAAAAAAAGTGGTCGGATACCCATTATCGCGTCGCGAAGAAAAAGTGCAACAGTATGTAAGGTGTACTTTTGGGAATGAATCCCAGTTTTGTCTTTCACAATAGAAAAAGACAAAACTTTTGATTGTCAACAACGCAAAATATTTCATATTAAGGGTATTCATGTAAACGCGGAAAATCCGGATAAACCTCAGAAAAGAGAAGATTTTATCTCCCCTGAAACGAGCTGTGAAAATTTGTATGGGAAAAACTTCTGCAAAGCTGATAAAATTTGATGTGAAAAAAAATTCTCTAGATTTTAAGAAATGGTTTAATTTTTTTTTTTTGAAAACTACTTGCTTTATTTTCTTTTACAGTCATCGACTGTCACTCGAGCCGACAACAACTTCTTCTCGTTAAGTTATCGTCTCATTTTCTTTGGTGCCTTCCCCGCTATTTGTATAGCTTTCTCTCCCTCCAACGCGCTTATTTTTTTGTTTTGCTTGTGAATTTGTGCAAATCAAAGTCTCTTATAGTAAAAAAAGCGTAAGAAGCATGGCCCAAGGGCCACGTGGTGCACTAGTGGGTAATCAATTCAGCATTCTCTCAGATGAAATGCTGTTTGAGCCCAAAAACAAAAGACGGAAAAGACCAAATCCAATCAATCCAATCACTCCCTTAAATAACTTAAATAGCCACCCCAAGTTTATTGTTATATCGCCCTCCGACCCCGACAAACCTTTTAAAAACTATAGTGTCTTTCTGCTCAAAAAAGCAATTGACAGTATAAGTACTCAGTGTGAAAGTATTACACAATTGCGAGATGGTAACCTTCTAATTCTTGTTAAATCTGAAAAAATAGCAAATATTTTCTTATCAAAAAAAAAACTCTCAAACCTCTGCGAAGTTTCCGTAAAATTACACGAACAACAACACATGCAAGGGATCTGCCTACGCATCGTGTCTGAATAATGTACCAGAAAAAGAAATCGTCGAGGAAATGAGTTCACAAGGCGTCATAGCAGTATATAAATTTACCAAAACCGTGGATGATGTAAAATCTCCCACTGGCCGTGTTCTCTTTACATTTGATCTCTTCCGTCCCCCACCTACAGTCAATGTTGGCTGGTTCAACATTCAAGTAAAACAATATTTCCCTAATCCCATGCGCTGCCGCACATGTCCACTCGAATGCACGCGTATTTTATGTGCCAACTGCAATGGAAATCACCCATCATCCGATAGAAATTGCTCAAGGTTTACTCAAGAAAAAGAGATTCTCAAAATAAAAACAATTCGAAAATGTTCCATGGCCGAAACCAGACAAATCTTCAGGGAACAATATCCCCTTCAAACTTCTAACCCAACATTTTCTCAAGTTGTTACAACGACCCCCCAGACTGGACCATCCAACCAGTCAAACCAAAGTTCAACAGACAGTACCACCGACACCTCTAAAAACAACATCACATCTTCTTCAAACACACCCGATAATACAGATAGTAACACAACAACAACAACCATACCCCCTTCCTCTCAAATAAATAATTCTGATTTAAATCAACAACCTTCTTCAACATCTACATCACACCAACAAAAAAACTCTAAATCCGGCACTCAAATCCTTGCAGCAAATTCTAGTGATGATTCCAATCATCAGTGTATTTCAACAATAATTTCTCAACCCCAAAGTAAATCTAATGATGATGCCATTCATCAATCTAACTCAACATCTTCCTCTTCCCAACCAGAAAAAATACTAATAGACAATCAAAATCACCGACTACCACCCAACATTCCTAAACGCAAATTACAAAACAATACACAACTTTCACCTATAACTAAAATAACTCAACAACAACTAAATCAAAACAATTATTTTCTAAAAGAACCCGAAAAAATGGAAGATGATAATGATTCCATATAACAATACAATAATCTCCAAAAAAAACGACTCCGGCGCTCGGGGGCCGGATCAACCGGGCTCATCATTGAGCCCGCTTGACCCGGACCGCGAACGTCGGGGTCAAAACAATCACCCAACGGGCTTCACACAGTATGTTCATTTATGTGCAGAAGCCCTCATCCCCTCCACCCCAATATAAAGCTTAACTTAAGGTTCTCCAGTGGAACCTCAAAGGCTACGTAAATAACTGAGATATAGTCATCATGAGCTGAATATCTTAATAAAAGAAAAAGATCCAACAGTAATATGCCTTCAAGAAACCCACTGTCAATACGACTCAACTCCATTTTCTCCCAAGACATTTAAGTCTTATTTTAACAACCTGCCTTCTAATACTAGCTCAAAACAAGGCGTCGCTCTCCTTGTTAAACACAATATCCCTCATAAAGAAATTCCAATTAACTCGAACATATCATGCGCTGCAATAGAAATCATGTTACCGATCAAAATCTCTATTTTATCATTTTACATTCCGCCACACCAGAATTTTTCAAAAATCGACCTTGAAACTATATTTAACCAACTTTCTCATCCAATCATATTAGCAGGAGATGTGAACTCTTGGAATATCCTCTGGGGTTCCCCTTGTACAAATAATAGAGGTAAAATCATTGAAGATTTTATTTTGGATTCCGACCTTTCTATCTTATCCGACGGTTCTCCAACCCATCTCTCCACTCATAGCACCCTCACCCATGTCGACATCACCTGCAGCTCTCCCGAACTCTTACCAAAATTACATTGGCACACCGTCGATGACCTTCATAATACCGATCATTTCCCAATAATTACAAGCATTAATCTTGATCACCACACCGAACTCATTCCCAATAATCCAAAATTCAAAGTTGATTCAGCCAACTGGCCGCTATTCAAGAAGGAAGTCACGAAATATCTAACCGACAAACATTCATCATCCAACACAAATAAAGAAGCCGCACTCATCCTTAAAGCAATTAGATCCGCTGCGAACATATCCATTCCTCAGACATACCCAAAACAACACAAAAGAATAACACCGTGGTGGAATTCTGAATTAGCTGAACTTCGTAAAGCTAAAATGACAGCCTGGAAAAAATTCAAAAAATATACCAATCAAGATAATTTGATTGCCTCCAAAAAATCTAACTCCAAATTCAGAAGACAGCTTAAAATCGCAAAAGCAAAAAGCTTTGAGGATTTCACATCTAAAATTAACCCAGAGACCTCACCAGGTAAAATTTGGAACAGTATTCGTTCTCTAACTTGTAATCCCACTTCATTAGCCATCAACCACCTTATTTCACCAAACGGACCACTCTCAGACCCCACTGAAATTGGGAACAACATTGCTCATTGCTGGTCTAAATACTCGAACGACTCAAATTTTACGGAGGAATTCAAAATATTGAAATGAGGCCACTAATAATTCAACCGTATTATGTGCAGCAAACTCCCAAGCCCAACTCATCGAGCGTGAAATCTCTATAATTGAACTTGAAGCCTGTCTTTATAAACTAAAGGGCAAAACTCCTGGTAGGGACAGAATATCGTACCCTATGAATAAAAATCTTCCAGCTGAGACGAAACAAAGAATTCTTAATCTTTACAACAACATCCTTAACTCTGCAGTTATTCCCCAAAGCTGGAAAACAGCCACAATTCTTTCAATTCCCAAACCTAACAAAGACAAACTAACTTCTGACAGCTTCCGACCCATTTCTCTCCTCCCATGTGCTGCAAAAACCCTCGAAAAAATAATCGCAAAACGAATTATGTTCTATGCAGAATCGAAACAACTTTTCAGCCTAAATCAAGTCGCATTTAAAGCTAATCGTGGATGCGCAGACGCCCCACTTTTTATTGATGACTATATCTCTAGAGCACTGAGCACGCCTCAATACTCACCCTAGACTTCGAAAAAGCATTCGACAGAATAGGAATCCATGTTGTGTTAAACAAACTTAAGGAATGGGGCATTGGCCCCAAAATTTTCAATTATGTAAAAGCCTTCCTTACAAATAGAAATTTTTTTATAAAAACTAATAATTCCTATTCTGTCACAAACAGACTACATAACGGAATCCCCCAAGGATCTCCATTATCTGTCGTCCTGTTTTCTATCGAATTTCAATATATATGCGACATTTTATCCAATCACAAGTCTCTAAAATACTGCCTCTACGCTGACGATGTATATATACTCTCGAAAAGACAAAACATTGGGGATATCAAAACTTTACTCACAAATGCTCTCAATGACATTTTAGAATGGGCAGTTTCATCTGGTGCCAAACTTTCGTTGCCAAAATGCAAAGTCTTGCATGTATGTCGCAAACATTCCTGTACACCTCTTTCAATCAATATAAACAATGTAGAAATTGAAAATGTAACAAATTTAAAAATATTAGGACTCATATTCAATAGCAAATACAATTGGCGAAATCATTGTTTAGAACTTTAGAAATCTCTAGCTGCAAGGTCTAATATTATTAAGTATTTATCAAGTAGTAAAAGTAGCGTACATGTAAACACACTTTGTTATATAACCAAACAGCTTATCTTAAGTAAAATAGACTACGGTATTTCTATATATGGCAACTCTCCGAAAACCACACTTGGGATCATAAAACCAACCTACCACCAAGCAGCTAGATGTAGTGTTGGCGCCTTTCGTACCACTCTCATCAAAAACATCCTGGCAGAGGCCGGTCTCCCTACGTTTGAAAAGCGAAGAGAAAAAATCTCATACAGACTATATGCTAAGCTAATATTTTCAACGAACTTCATAATCGACAAAGAAGTCAACCTAACGCTGAATCGAAAAAGGAGTTATAAGACCTGTCATCCATCTTTAAAATTCTCCAATCTGGGAACTCCGAATTTCCGAAACAAGAGTTGTTAAAAACGAAAATTCAAACTCCTCTGGAACCACCTTGGCTCATTGATTCCAACTCCTTTATAATGGACCTTGTATCTCATTTAAAAACCCATAGAAACGTTGAAATATATCGCAAGCTTTTCCTAAGCATTTCATCTGAGCTCAAGTCCAAAAACTGGAACTTCACATTTACGGACGGATCCAAAACCCCGGAGACTACGACTTTTGCAATCATAAACGAAGATGGCACCACGATACGTTATGGATTACTTCCACAAGCAGCATCCATCTTAACTGCAGAAGCATTTGCCATTTTTATCGCCATCCAAGAGGCTATAAAAGGTGGTAAAAAGCAAGTTATTTGTACAGACAGCATCTTTACCATTAAAGCTGTTACAAATACCAACAACATCAACACCAACCTCATCAACAACATCCGCTCCCTATTAATCAATACAAACCAGCACATAAAACTGATGTGGACCCCTGGCCACGTTGGCATCCGAGGCAAAGAACTGGCGGATGAAGCTTCCAGCCTTGCAAGCAATTCACCAAGCTACCTTTACAACATCTACACCAAGAGTGACCTCGTTAAGAACCTCACAAGAAGTCTGATTAGCTCCCAAGAAATCGAATGGAAGCTATATAATCATCACTATGTAAAAGTGAACCCAACAAAGTCAAATCCTATATACCCTACAAACATCACAAAATTCAAAATAAAAAACTTCATCCGACTCCGACTTGGCCATACCTTCACCTCCTCAAAAAAGAGCCACCTCCATTTATAACTTATAACTAGAATCCGGCTGGATGGATTTTTATAATTTTTTTTAAATGAAAGGGGAACACTTGCAGATGGTTTAGAAACAATTTTTTTGAAAATTGGTCAAGCCGAAGTTTTGTAATCCGCCCTAAAATTTACCTTTGAAAACGAAGTTATTAGAAAACGTAATCTACCTACCTTTTGATTTTGTACACCTACCGAAAATGATCGAAACTCTATCAAAACACACCAACAACACAAAGTTACATCTTGCTTATTCGATTTTTTAGAATAAAAAGATGTCTAAATGTTTTTAAAATATGTGTAAAATAAAAAATTAATTAAATCTCTAAGACTGCGTTTAGAATTTGATTTTTCGACACGTTGATTGTGGAAAAAATTAGGGAAGTATAAATATGTTCAACTATGATGCAGTTCTCCTGTTCCTAAAATCGTGAGTATTACGGTTATATAGTTTAAGGGGAGGAATGCAACTGGCTATTTCATTAGACCACTGAAAATGGCGGTAAAATAATGATAGACATGAAAAATTGCGGAGGTGCTCAAGAGATACAAATGTTTCAGTTAGACAACGGTGGCCTATCATTTTTATAGCTCTCTTTTGAATTCTGTCCAAGAGACTAAAGTGGATCTTTGGAACACCTACCCAGATATAGGTATATATACATATGTGGCCTTATATATGGGCTTATCCCTGTAAATTTTAAATTCTTGAGTTTTAAAAAAAAAAACAAAAAACAAAATTAAGGCACGCATGTAAATTTGAGTTTTTCTTCAATTAAATACCAGGAATAAATAAAAAACTTCAAAATAACTCATATGTATTGTTTGTTGAAGAGTATAAAGGTATAAAGTATAGAAAAATGAATTTAAAATAATTTATTTTAAGCACCGAGTTAATTGATTTGGTTTGTATTTTTAATCTTCACAGCTTCTGTTTTCAAACTTATTTGTTTAACACTTTTACCAAATTTTTTTATAGTTTCAACAGTTTAAATTACGCTCATTGTAAGGGTATAATCAAACAATGCTTTGGTGTGCTAGTAAAAAATGTGTGAAACAGTTGCGTTTTTTACGTTCGTTTTCTTAACTTCATAAAATTTGTACATAATGAAGCACGCATTGAAGCCAAAGTTTTTTTTACTCTAGATAGCTTAAATAATGATGCAGACCATAAAAAAATGCCCCATGATCAATGTTAAAAAAATAGACACGAAAATTTGTGACAATTAAAGATTTACGAAAAATCACGCATGGCAGTTTTTTTCTAAAATTTATATCATATAGGACTATTTATAAGGAAGGCACGCACTGAAAATGAATGATTTCAATTAATTTTGACCTTCATTTATCTGAAAAAACAAAAATTGTACTAAGTAATCTTATGTTAAACATTATTTTTGCAATAATAGAAAACGTTAATTAATATTCGATGATTTTTTCGATTTCAAACACTTTCACACTATCTCGATGGTTTATTTTATAAATTGAATAGTTAAAACTCAATGATATAAATATTATAAGTTCCAAAACCTGAATATTTAATAATAATGTCTATATATTTCGACGCATGGCAAAAGTTAAAATTTGCACGGATAAGCCCATATAATAACCAGATCAGATGGGGTAAAAAATTCTTGCATCGGCAGAGAAAAGCTAAACACTTACTCGTAGCAGCGTTTTTGGCGTTTATGTGATCACTCCAGAAAAGATGGTATGTGATGCGCATACCTGGAACTGAAAGCTGTTCAGTCTCCTTGATACAAGTGCCACTCATAGAAAGTAACATTTAGGGAGGGTTTCGCTTTAGCGACTTTAAACAGCATTGAGTTTTCGAAGCATTAAATTCTACACGATTTTTTTCCCCCATTGGACAATGCTGTCAAGATCAGAATAAAATCGTTTACGCTCAAAAGTACAGGCGGAGTAATGTCACAATTTGGTATAGCATCGAACTAACTGCAAACCGCGCTGCAAGCAAATTGGCTTTATCTATTGAGCTAACAGAACTGTCATTAAACGAGCTTTGGAACTGAGGATGTCGTAGTATTTCGTACGTTTTTAAATTTAATTATCTTTAAAAATCGTAGATTGTGCATTTTCTTAAGTAGGTGATTGAATTTATTTTGGAAGTAGTCTAGATGAATGCAATAATTTTATATGTACATATATGTAGTGAAGAATGGAAGGCAAAAAAAGTTATTCCAAAGAAGAATTAGATGGGGTTTTTAAGCAATGGGAATGCAAAAAAGAACTGCTTCAAAAATAAAGGAAGGATCTAATGGACAAATTCGAGAAGAATCACGTTGAGTAGAAAAAAACACTTGAAGACGTGGTAACAATCGATGGAAGATCACATTAAAGATGTTAATGCAAAGTTAGGTAAAGAGTAACCTAAATTGGATTGGCACTCGCTTCTTCTGGCATTGCAGCGACTTTATTGGAAGGCGACCGAACTGCATATTCTGCACCTAAATTGCCATTAAACATGCATGCTACTGAAACACCTACATGTTAAATTTCAAAGAATTCAGGAATGGCAAAAGTTTTGCAGAAATGTAGTATTATCGTTTGGTATGAATGTACGATGGCTCACAAAGTCTTTGGAAGTGTTAGATAGAACGTTGCAAGATTTACGTGGGAACCGACGGATTTTCATTGGTGCCTTGTTTTTAGCAGGTGATTTTCGCCAAACATTGCCTGTTATTTCTCGATTTACAGCTGCTGATGAATTGAATGCATGTTTGATATCATCCTATTTGTGGAGGCACGTAAAAAAACTAACCCTAACTGCCAACCAATTTTTGTCGAATGACTCAATCAAAACAAGAATTGATTGATAGTGTATTCCCAAATATAGTGCAACAATTCAATAATCATGATTGATTGAGTGAACGAGAAATTTTGGCTGGCATAAATAAAGACGTAAATGTTATCAATGCCGACATTTTATAATAAATACCAAATCAATTTTTTGCATACAAGTCGATCGACGCAGAATCAAGAGGATGTCGTGAATTATCCTACTGAATTTTAGAATTCTCTTGATTTGCCTGGTTTGCTACCACATTATCTACTATTGAAAGTTGGCGCGCCGATAATAATGCTACGCAATATTAAACAACCTCGGCTTTGTAATGATACCAGACATGCTGTAAAAAGGTTGTTTTACTATGTGATCAAAGCAACAATTTTATAAGGGAAATACATAGGTGAAGTTGTTTTAATTCCGAGGATTCCAATGATTCAATTCAATTCAATTTATTATTCTATAAATTACATGGTACATTAAGATTATTATGTTTTATAGTACTTGGAATTAAATAATTAAGCAACGAAGTTTTATGTATATTATATACATTAAAATATAGAAGAACTTACAAACTAATTTACAAAATTGATTATAGTAGATATGGTAAGAAGAAAAGAAATAAAGTATAGGAAAAATAAGAAGATTCCATTCATTCGATTTCAAACGTCATCACAGTCCTATACGACTTGCTTTTGCCATTATGATAAATAAGGCACAAGGCCAATCTTTCGGACTATGCGGTATTAATTTAGAGATTCTAGGATTTGCGCATGGGCAACTGTATGTTGCATCTTCACGTGCAGGCAAACCATCCGCCTTAATAATTTTAACCGACGGAAATACAAAAAATGGTATTTGTTATCAAAAAGCACTTGAATAAAATGTATTAAAATTTAAAGACAATATAAATTAAATTTTTTGTTTGTTGTATTGAATTAGTTATTTACTAGCACCCGGCGAAGCGGGTGTATTTAAGCTAGTATTTAATAAAAAACAAACACATTTAACAATACATTTTTCGGACAAAAAAAAAACATTAAATGGCTTATGTTTCAGAAAGATTATTATTTTTTCTTGCGTAATAGAGATCTTAAGGACTTTGATCCAATTTAAAAAAAAATAAAATGTTCAGACAAACAACCGTTGAAGAAAGGTAAATTATGATTTTATATCATCAAGAGGGTAAAACAGTACGCGTAATAAGTAACATTGTTTAAAAAAAAAGCAAATCCACGCTATTTAATAATTAAGAGACACTAAAAATATGAATTAATGGCCAAGTGGCACTCAAAAAGCCAATAATTTCGTAAAAGAAGCGCCTTTTAAAATTGCAATTCGCTAAAGAACATGTAAAAAAGGGAATGAGTTTCCATTCAAAGGTAATTTGTTTTAAGGTTTGGTCTCCGACTTCTCGTGATTCGGTCCGTCCTTGAAAATTACTTTTTACGGACGAGACCATAATCAATCTTTTTGGTTCCGATGGACGACGATTTGAGTAGAGGATGCCTGGCGAACCCCATGATGACATGAGGTTGTACATATGTCAGCCGAATGAACAGAGAAATTAGAAATTGCATTTTGTCAACGGAAAAATAAACGCGAGGATAAGCATTTTAAAGGAAACCCTTAAGGATGGTGTGGAATAACATGGGATCAAAGATGACTTTGTCTTTTAATAAGACAATGATCCCAAGCAAAAATATTGGATTGTGACGCTGCGTTGCCTTCACAACTGTCCAAAAGTTCAAGCATTTGTGGGAAGAACTAAAAAAAAAGTGGCTAGAAGAAAAGTTTTTTAGCATAAAAGCTCTTAAAAAAGCTAGGATGGAAGCTATCGAGCTGTTCTTATGCAAAGTATGCCAAAACATCTTGAAGCGACTATCCAAAAAAATGGGACCGTGACTATAGAAGTATAAAATGTTCTTTCTTGTTTTTTGTTGAGTGTCTTACTTTGATTGCGATTACTGCACATATTTACTTCTGCATTAATGTAGCTATAAAATTCTTGTAAAAATCAACATAAAATTGCAATTGAAAGCAAATCTAATAAGGGTAGAAGGTTTGCACATTGGAAAATTATATGCCAATTAGAGAGTGCCATATCAATTTAGTTATTCGTATATTGGAATGGAATCTTAAACAAAGTATGACAAATGACATAACAACCTTGTGCCTGAAAGTTCACCTGCATCAGGTATGCTATCTTAGAAACTTTGAAAAATTAAACTATGTGCAATTTTACTTACTTTTAATAGACATTTTCCATCTTTTAAAATTAAGCGATGCATCTTTAATATGAAAATAATTCGTTTTAAGCAGCAAAGCTTATCCACCGGCTTTTTCCTTAGTGACAAATACAAATTTTTTCGGAATTATATACCCACTGAAACTGATATCTAATCTAGGGTCTACAATATTAAACATTAAACTTCAACTTTACAGCAAAGATACTCTATTATAAGGACACCAAACCATGGCTGTCACTGTCAGCGCTTTAGATTTACTGCTTTTAAACGAAGCAATGGTCGCGTTCACCTCGTAGTCCGATAGGGTATCTAAGATACTTTAGTATCCGATACGTTGGCGAACGACCAAAACCGGATAGATAACATTTACTGTCAAAGTCAAAAAAACGACGTGAATCGACCAGGGTTTCCCGAATCAACTACATGCCTAATTAACTACAATTTGTTACGTCTGCTACATACGTAGTTAATTCATAAAAAAATAGAATAATGGAAACCAAACAATTTTGCACATTTATGATCTTAATCTTATGAAGATTTGTACAAAAACTGAAAATGTTTCATTTACCATAAGGATGAGAAATTGTAGGAATTATACATGATAGATGGGAAGTTTATTTTTGGAGACAAACAATTTTCTTTGGCATACTTAAAGGTTTTGGATTATGAACACATGATTTAAAGATATATTTTAATGCTGAATTTATTGTACAAGGTATGTTGCGACGAGTTAGTTGCAGCAAGAGACCGTTTGCTAATCCGCAAAGCAAACAATTAATATTATATGTACATTATACTGGATTACAAATCCTATAATTTTTTTTTATTATAATAACTCAATAAATATTTAAAAATATAATATGGTATAGCCCTTATAAATATATACAACGCACAATGTCTCTATTAAGTTTTTAGTTAAAATTTTTGATAATTTAATCCTGCAATGAAGAAAGGTAAATTGAAAAGGGCAGATTTTTTAACCACCAATTATCTGAAGCCAACAAGTTTTTTTTTGTGATTTTAATGAGCGGTGAGCTTTAAGCCGACAGAGTTAAGCTACGATTTCTTTTAGTGCTTTTTCGAGTTTGGTGAGCAGACGCTGTCGTTTCTAGGTACCTACATACACATAAATATTACCAAAAAACTTTTTAAAAATAATGAAAACCAAGAACTGGTAATTAAATTTAAACTTGAAACTGTTTCAGCCGTATCTATAAGATTTTCTTAAACTGCATCTTAGAGGTTATTTAGTTAAGCATACTTAAATATTTAATTTGGCTTTAAATGACGAAACTTCAATTCGTATCTATAATCGATTTTTCATTGGTACTTAACTAAACAATGGTTGTGTCACGTAACGTAAAAGAATGTGAAAATCTAGTACAAAAAAAAACAAATGCTGCTTCATTTTATACAACACAGCTGTTTTGTGACACCTTCTTTCAGTAAATAATTGGAACACATTTTTTTATTTGTAAAATCAAAAAAAAAATGGCTATCGAACACACACCCACATCCGCCGCCACAAATAAAAGAAAAAGATCTGAAAATTGGGATGCCTCCTACAAGGAAACTTTTTTATTTTAGAATTTGCAATAATACACTACAAAACAGAATTATTTTATGCACAGATTGGGCGTTTTCCTAAATGCAGTGTTGCAGCGCATAATGAATTTTGATGCTTTTTTTTATTCACTTGCTGCAATAAAATAACATTATTAAATACGAATTCTAAATTTTAGAGTTTTTTTTTAATGAATTGTAAAAGTAAATTTTAGAGTGAAGAAAAACGTTGCAAGGGCATCAAAATCCACGATGCGCTGCAACACTGCATTTAGGAAAACGCTAATTCTCTTCCAACAACGAGGAAGAAAGTGTCGATACAAACACTTCAAAGGCTAAGAGGGAAGCTTGGACGAAATTTCTTTGCACGTACACATACTTTAATCAATATAAATGTTATGTTTCTTAAATCGTTGCACTTTATAGTTCTAATATAATATCACAACAAACAATACCTACAAACACACAATTTGAAACTTCAAAATTTCAAAGATGACAATCGATATGTCAAAATACATTTTAAAATGCCTTTAAGTGACCCTTAAACGCGGTTGATGGCGTTTAAGTTAAGAGGCCTTTAAGTAACGTTACTTAAATGTGAAAATTGATTATAGATACCGATTTCATACTTAAGAGCTGCTTAGAGGTATTTTAAAGTTAAGTAACCTTTAAGATTTGTTTATAGATTCGCCTGTTTATTTTTAAGAACCGCAGCACTCCAGTACGATCTTTTTCTATTTTATTTGGAGTAAATCCACCTTCAGCCCAATAATTATGTAGCTTTTTGACCAGCCATTTTCACTTCGCTTATTAAAAGAAATAAGTCCAACTAACATACTATCCAGAGCTAAACTCTTGAAATCTGACCAAAAATATGTCCATATAATCCCATAACAATTCATGTTTAAGAGTTAAGATCATTTCATATTTCTATGAAAACCCTAAAAGAATTTGAGTTTAATACCTCCAATATCAAGAAACAATCTGAAGTTCAAAGAATAAAAACTTTGCAGTAGGATCCGAATGAGATCTTTAATGCAACAAACTTTACTTTTCTCAATTAGTTAATTAGTACTAGACGTAACAAATGTTAAAAAGTTACAGGTCGGCCAACCCTGTACTCGACACAAAAGAAAATAGATCAGCTGAAATGTCAGCTGTTCTTCAAAATTCCCCTTGGATAGTTTAGTCCTTGTATATAAAAACTATAGTACTCTCATGAAGAGGAACGAACGTTGCGGCACCATACGAGCGTATTCCATAACTTTTTACGTAGAGTTGTGGAGAGTAAGGACCTTTGAGTATATATAATATGGAGGGCTCGTTTCTATTCCAAATGCGTGACTATCATAGGGGGCGCTACTCAAATTTGTGTAAGACAAACTATATGCGAGGAGAAGGTAAGCACAAACTAACTTACAGAAAGTGAGACAGCGACCCCTATCACAACTTCAAGTACTACAATGCATTAGGGATAGGAACGAGCCCTCCATATTATATATACTCAAAGGTATGGACAGACGATAATAAGTAAAAGCAAACCGAAGGCGCAGAACAAAGCGACGACAAGAAAGCTATTTTCTGTTTTCTTTTTATCAATTTTCTATACAAATAATAGTCCAGTCAAAGCGTCATGAAAAAGGGCCTGACCTTGCGCGCAGACGCATGGTCAATTTTTTTTTCATGAATCGATAGGTGCTTATGAGAAAAGCTTAAAACCAAATTTGCACCACATGACAACTTTTTTTACCAAAGTTATTGGTAAAAATGTATTTTGTGTCATTTTTTGGTCGTTTGCGAATATCTCGGCTCCACTATCTCGTACAAACAAAAATTAAACATGTATTTGGGTGATTCTACAAACAATGGAATAAAATGATACAAATTTCGGCACGACATTTTTGGAAGCCAAAAGTCGTAAGAATTGTTCTAGTTGATCCTTAGAACGTCTCTTTGCGTTGTTGAAAGCGGCCAGTAAAAAAAAATTAAAAATGACGATTTTAAAGACATTTTTTGAAAAAGGATGTTCAGGGGACTGAGTTTTCTTTTAAGGGGACTGAATAAATCTTTAGTTTTTTTGTATTTTCTCTTGGATACACACTGAAATATAGAAATTAAATTTAATTAGCCTTCATAAACATAAAAATTCATGGTTAATACATAATAACTTAGCATTTTATTAAAAAAAAATAATATATAATAATAATTTTTTTTTTCTACTTAGAATCAATTTAAAATAAATTATATTATTTTTAAAAATTTTAAAAATATTTCGTAATGAAGTTCGAAGTTCAAGAGAACTTAAAAATTCTCAGGTTTCTGAATAAAATATCATTTATTTATTTATTAGCCAGGGGACTGAGACCAGGGGACTGAGGTTTTTCATGGTTTTTGCCCAAAAAAGATATTAAAGTTTTACTTAAAAAATCAAAAAAAATATATAATATTACGGTTTTATCAAACCTATATTATACTGCCGAAAACGATGCCTACTTGCATACAAATTTGTTTCGTAAAAACTCACCAGAGGACTGATAAACTAAAAGGACAATCCACGACTTCATGCACAAATGTCTTTTTCACAATACTAACATAAGAAACAGAATCGATTTGCACCACGATTTTATTGTAAGGATACTTTGTTCTTCAAATTGTCAGTGCTGGAAATCTGTTCGACATCCTAGTTATTGATATTTTCGACTGTTTCAATATGCCAGGGGACTGATACAAAAAGCGGGGGACAAAGTTTAATTAAGTTTTTTTGTAATAAAATCAATTACTAAAAAATATTTATCTATTTCGTAGCAAAGATGTATTATTTGGCGTAACTTCGGTGGAATTCATTTTAGTATGAGACCTGAAATAAGAGAACGGTAATAATTTTTCTTTGCGAAAACGCACTGGGGACACGTCAGGGGACTGAGAATCGGACACTTTGAAGAATTTTTTGAGCAATATAAAATAAGGTGACAATAATAATAGTGTTAGGCCAGGTAGATATCAGTCAGATTTAATTTTATAAAAAAAAATCAGATTAAATAATTGAACGGATTTCAAAATATATCTGGGGCCGCCGAAAATTCCATCGTTTGTAGAATCACCCATTTATTTCTAATAACATTATCTACTATGTTCTAGAAAAAAACATTTGTTTAAATAAATGAAAAAAAAGTTATAGTAAGTTAAACAAATTTTTTGTTGTTTAAAAATCACTTTTTCGTGATTATTAAGAAAAAAGCTCATTTAACGATGAAATTTTTATTTTTTATTATTAAAGTTCTTGTAATTCCCTACAATTTAAAAAAAAAATCAACACTCTACGATGAACGTAAGCCGAGTAATAAATTATTGAATATAGGTAAGTCAGCGCACCCACGCATTTTATGATTTTATGTTTTAATTAAATTCTCAGCGCCAGTATGTCGCAAAGTGAAAATAAAAAACGGTATTGCTAATAACAATGGCGTAAAATTTTAAACAGCCTATTATTAAGGTATTAGTATGATACCACTTAACAATTTGCTAACTTTATAGTAGTTTACTAACTCATTCTTAAGAGCAACAAATATGTGTAAGTATGTGTGGGGTGTTCGAAGGATACCAATATATCTTTTTGCTGGCGACACCAAAATTACAAGCTACAAGGTTAAAATACTAAATTGTAAGCTTTCCTAAGTTTTTTAATCATGAATATCTTGGCTCCCGTTTGTCGTAATGGACTATTTTTTTTTAATTTGAAGAAAATTAGCAGGACTATAAAGCAAAAATCCAAAACTGAAAAGTATTTACCGTGAAATACAGTTTTTTTCTCAATAACTATGAAAAAAAGGTATTAAAAACAAGAAAAAAAACGTTGAAACCAACGGTAACTTTTTATGTTTTTGCTCAAACATATTAAATTAAATGCAAGTTGATAAAAATATTGTTATTAGCAATACAGTTTTTTATTTTCACTTTGCGACATACTGGGGCTGAGATATTAATTAAAACATAAAATCATAAAATGCGTGGGTGCGCTGACTTACCTATGTTCAATAATTTATTACTCGGCTTTCGTTCATCGTAGAGTGTTGACTTTTTTTTTAAAATTGTATGGAATTACAAGAACTTTAATAATAAAAAATAAAAATTTCATCGTTAAATGAGCTTTTTTCTTAATAATCACGAAAAAGTGATTTTTAAACAACAAAAAATTTGTTTAACTTACTATAACTTTTTTTTCATTTGTTTAAACAAATGTTTTTTTTTTAGAACATAATAGATAATGTTATTAGAAATAAATACATGTTTAATTTTTGTTTGTACGAGATAGTGGAGCCGAGATATTCGCAAATGACCAAAAAATGACACAAAATAAATTTTTACCAATAACTTTGGTAAAAAAAAGTTGTCATGTGGTGCAAATTTGGTTTTAAGCTTTTCTCATAAGCACCTATCGATCCATGAAAAAAAAAATTGACCATGCCTCTGCGCGCAAAGTCAAATGACGCTTTGACTGGACTAAAAGAAGTTATCTGATTTTATTTTCTAAATATTAGTTATGTGTAAAAATGGTATACTACATTTTTTCTAATTTTATTTTTTTTAATTAATTTAAATTTTCCATGCTACATTATGTTATGTTTGTATGCCGAAACGGGTATAGCCAAATGAATTTGCACCTTGCAACAACAAAATTGAGTTTTTATGCTGCGAATTAGCGATATATACTTCATTTCCAAATTATTATAAAAACAGTGATGGATTGGTGGTATAAATTGAAGCAGGTAAATTTAGTCTTTCTTTTGTTATAGTTTATTTTAGGTTGTTCAAGCTGGTTGAGTTTTTTTTTAATATTAACCCATTTCCGGCGGCTACCAGTTCCAGGTGTGGTAGGAACTTGAAATTTCACACACTGTCTATTTATGGTCTAATTAGAGAAAACCTAAAAAAAATTTTTGGAAAAGCTTTTAGTTTCCCGGAAAATTCACGTTGCGTTTTCGCAACATCCGCCGAATGTAGAGCAAAATCTTTGGATTTTTTTTTTATATAGAGTTTAAATAAAATTTAATCAAATATTTGTTTGATAAAGCGTATTAAAACAGAAAATAAATTAATAATGAATTATAATTTAAAAAATTTAACATTATAGGGATGTATATATAGCTATGTATGCTCATAAAATATTAATTTTTGTATGGTAATCGCATTTAAAGATAAACATTTGTTTTTCGTTACATGCGATACGTGGATTGAAAAGTAGCACCTTTGTATATAAACTTTATGAGGCATTTTTTTTTATTTACATGTCCGCTCACTAGAATCGCTACAGAAGCGCCAAAATGTTGCGAAGAAATTTGAGTAATTTGACATTAGAGTGAGAGTGAAATAATTTTTAAAGAGTAACTAGAATGAAAGGTTTACTTATTGATTTCTATATCAGTACGGTGACAAAGGGAGATGACAAATACAGCCATTTTCGTCATGAAAAGTGTTAGACTATATGCCAAGAAAATACAGACATTTTGATGCAAAAATGTTCGCTTTAGTTTTTGTTGTTTTTTTTTTGTGCACCTTCGACGTGGGTTGTTTTGATACACACACATATGTATGTATGTATGTAGGTAGTAGGTACATTATTATTTTTCATTTTTCAGCATTGGTTTTGGAGTTTTTTGTTTTGTCTATTATAGTCATATCAAAGCAACTTTGCTTAATTTTGATATTACCTTATTAAAATACAACGTTGTAGTTTCAATAGATTTATAGATTTCAGTAGGAAAATTTTTTTTAAATGGATTCTTATAAGGATTTTTGGATTGGTATGGATGTGCATACATGCATATGTTAATATATTAAGTAATTATATATAATATTGATTATAATTATTACTATTTCTGTTGTTCAAAATTTCAAATGTCATTTTGAAGAACAAAAATAATAATTACAATAAATTATAAGACACAAACAAAAAGTATTTTTACTTGCGACTTATAGGTACTAAGGTAAGTTATGCATTCGTAAAAAAATCGAATTCGAGTGTTTGATAAAAGTTGACATAACGATGATAGCGAAGACCAAAACAGTGGGTCTCGCAATTCTGTCTGTCTGTTCGACTACAGCTAAACGGCTCGGCCGATTTTCTTCAAACTTGGTAGATATGGGTTTTAGTTTTTTCTCCCCGGATGTTTTTTTCTTTTTTTTTTAAGACCAAAAATAACAGTACCTGCCACACGATTTATTTTCGAAATTTTATAAATATTTTTTTTCTCAAAAACTGTCCCACAGATTAAAAAAAAAAATTCATAAAATTTCATTTAGTTAAACCTAGGTAATGGTTGACAAAAAATTTTCAAAAAATTATTATTTTTGGTACCCCCGTTGAAACCTTTTTTTTTTGTTTTTGATTTTCTCAAAAACGGTACAACCGATTTTGATCATTGTTTTATGTTAAGGCTCCCCAGCAGTTTCAATATTATTGTGTATTCAAATTTTCAAAAAAAAAAATTTTTTTTGAAAACTCAATATTTCGAAAACCCCATGCTCGATTTTTTTAAAACTTGATAAATAAAAGTTTCTTAGAATTATTAACAAGATATGAGAAAAAAAATTATTTTACCAAAAAATAACGGTACCCTCCAAACAAATCTTAAAAAATGGTTTTCGAAAATCGTATTTTTCTCGAAAACAGTTCCGAGAATTTTGCTTAAATTTTTTTCTTTTGATTAATTTTTAAGATCTATAATTTAATAAAAAAAATATTGAAAATAAGATATTACTGACTGTACCTACTATAGAATGATTTTTCAAAATTTTGAATTTCTCATTATCGACATAACGGATTTTAATGAAATTTTTTAGAAAGAAGCTTCTATAAAGTTTAAAAAACATTGCATTTCAAAACTGAAAAATATTTTTTTTTTAGTTAAGAAACTTAAACGAAATTAAGATATAGTTTTCAAAATATTGAGTTTTCAAAGTAAAAAATCATAAAAGGTAAAATGTACAAAACAAAATTTCGAGCACTAATCTTCCTTAGAAACATTCTTAGGTGTATAAAAGCTTGAAAAGCGCTTTCAGAGCTAATCTTAAAATATATTCCTTTCCCCATCACCTAATGAGGTAGAATATTGAATGCGTTTTTTTCGAGGTTTCCCCGGTAGGCCTATTCCTCGTTCTATAAATAAAATAACAAGATAATTATTTAACAAGAAATATTTTTTTTATTTGTGAAATGTATATTACAATATATCAAATTAAATAAAACAAAAATCGGAATAAATATAAGTTTAATTTCTTTTTGGTAACTTGATTGCCTTGTTTATTCTTCTTATCTCAAAGATGATCAGTCCTATTAGTACAAACCCTGGCGATGACTTCTCTATGTGGTGTGCAGCTTTTTGATAAATTCCTTTCATTTTTCTTCATGAATAAATCCAACCATGTTCCCACTATCTTTTCTCCGTCTTGTCTCTCTGGGAAATTAGTATCAAAAAAACACTGGAAATCATTAACAGTTCCTTCGAAAAGAATCGACGGAACTGTGAATTTTCCAAATTCAGAAGACGTGGTTACGGTCTTATATGCTCTAAGTTGAATTAACAAAGTTTGTTCCCTTTCTTTGTTAACTTCGTCAATCAAATACTGGGAGCAAACTTCGCAATTCAACTTATTTTTTAGCTTGCCGGCCACAAATCCCGCAAAATATGCAGCACCTCCTTGCTGCAACTTTTTACTACGAGCATCATTTGTGTCCATGGCATCACATTCTACGACATTATCCTCTACCGGGTATTCGAAGTCGAAATCTATTTCTTCACTTGGCTCTATTTCCATTTGCCCGCTTATTCTAGCTACTTCCAGAAGTGGTTCCTATCCAGCATCCTCGTAACCAGAATTTTCAGCAGAGCATAAATGCTGGAAAATAATAATTTTCAAATTTCGAATGAATCGCCAAGCCGAAGGAGACTTTTCATATGAGCCCCTATTACTTCTCACCATTGAAAATAAATTTTCATTAGGTTTTTGAAATATTGAGTTTCAAAAAAAATTGACTTTTCTTTCAAATCGGGTTGGGTACGAAATCCCGCATCACAAAATCCCGCCGTTTCAATACTAAATTGACAGCACAAATATGCAATTTTTAACTCGCTAAGATGCCTAGTTTAGCCAGAAATCACGTTTGAAAATGTCAACTTTGAGGGGTCTACGAAGCTCCGTTTAGCCGCAAATCGCGTTTAAAGATAAAAACTTGTTTTTAGTTTCATGCGATACGTGGATTGAAAGGTGGCTCTCCCTAGATCACGAATATACAATTTTTAATCCTCTAAGATGCCTAGTTTATCCAGAAATCACGTTAAAAGATGTCAACTTTGAGGGGTCTACGAAGCTCCGTTTAGCCGCAAATAACGTTTAAAGATAAAAATTCGTTTTTCGTTTCATGCGATGCGTGGTTTGAAAGGTGGCACTCCCTCCAAAAATATCTGTCGGCGAGCTTAAAAGCATAAAAGAAATGATCAAAATTGGTCGTACCGTTTTTGAGAAAATCAAAAACAAAAAAAATTTACTATGGGGGTACCATTAATAAACATTTTTCTGAACATATTTTTTCACCCATCACCTAGCTTTACTAAATGAAATTTTTAGATATTTTTTTAAATCTGTCGAACAGTTTTGAAAAATATTTTAAAAGATTTCGAAAAAAGTGGTATGGTAGGTACCGTTATTTTCGGTCTTACTAAAAAAGAAACAGAAAAAACCTGAGAAGGGAAAAATTTAACAATAATATCTACAAAGTTCAAAGAAAATAGGCCGAGCCGTTTAGGCTCCAGTCGAACAGACAATGCATAACTTGACTTATAATAGGTGTGTTTTTTCGCAAGTCCATATAGAACTGTAAAAAAAACGACATCGGGATTTAGGAGCTTTTTTTCCAAATAGCTGGAAGCACTGTGTACGCTATGACATTTGTCAGCTGTATTGACGACTAGCATCAACCAATCCAAAAACTTCACTTTTGACGTCTCTGAGCAAATTATCGATAACATATAGATAATACTATTTTGGCATCACCATTTTTATCGGGTCTTAGGCTAGCCGCGCACTAGCAACTTTTAGTTGCGAAACTGTTTGGTTACTTATAGAAAACAGATGAACTGTTTGGTTGAATGTCCGTGAATTTGCAGATAATTATATGTTCAATAAAATGGCGAACTTATTTTAGGCAATCGTTTAGTTTGTGTCCAAACACACACTTTTTAGTTGCTCGAACCAAGCAGTTTCGCAACTAAAAGTTGCTAGTGCGCGGCTAGACTTAGATTAACTCTCGAAAATTATCTGGTCTTAGCTAACTCTGTATAGATTTAAGTAGTTGTTGCATTTGTATGTAAAGCGCTTAGTCCCGATGTCGTTTTTTTTCTACAATTCTATATGGACTTGCAAAAAAAACACGCCTAATACCTATAAGTGGCAAGTCAATACCTACCATAGAAAAATATTGCTTTAAAAATCAAAATTAAAAAAAAACACAAATAGCTTTATTTTCAAGGCGGCAACCATAATTGTAAGTTTATTTCCCATATACCTACAATACATCACCCTCAATATACAAAAATCATACACACAAGTCTTTTTTTTTGTTCTTGTCTACCCGCCCAATTTTGTTGTTGTCTTTTATCATTGTCTAGACTAATCTTTAATTTATTTATTTATGAAAAATCAAAATTTCTTAAAAAAAAATTGTTGAAAAAAAAAATTTATTGGAAAAAAGTTTTTTGAAAATATATTTTTAATAAAAGGTCCAAAAATATTTTTGGCAAAAGTTCAAAAATATTTTGGTCAAATGTCCAAAAATAATTGGCCAAACCATTGAAATTCATCTTATCTCTCTAAAGATGGAGGAGGTTTACCTCCTCGGAGTTCTAACATTTCTTTCCATTTGTTAAAAAATAGGTAAATCAAAATAAAATATTCTGAATTCGGTTTTATTTCCAAATTCTGTTTGGCACTATTTCGGTTACCATAACGAAATAAAGCCAATTTGAAATTATTTTGTTTTCAAAAATGAAATAAAACCAAATTTAGAATTTTAGTTTATTAAGTTCAAATGCCTCTAGATCTAATTACAAAGTCGAAAAAATGGCAACCTCGCTGATTAATCGTATAAAAATGTAAGCAAACCAGATTGTATGAGTAATGAAACAAAATTCACAAAAACTCTCATACACTCTCAATTCTATTTGCTTGTATTCATCTCGCACCTGGCATATACAACTTTATATACCTACCTACAATTGATTCTGGTAGCAAAAAGAAACGCAGATAGGATTTTCTCCCTTACCCTCTTATAAAAACATGTCACTACCGTATCTCTTCATTTGTTATATTTTTCCCTTTCACGTAGTCTCTGCACTGTTAAATATGGCGATACTAACGTTTCTGCTGCAGAGATAGGAAACTTTTAATTCAGTTTCATGAGACTACTATAGAGTTAATATACAAAGGTATAAACTAAAGATTTCCCCACACCAGAGGTAAGGGATCTGAAGCTTCAGACTTCTTATAAAATAAACACTTTTTTAAAATTAAACGTTCGTTTGTTGTATTTTCTGTTCTCCGGTGGAGAATTGATTTTACATAGTTTTTGATGTTTCGGCAACATTAAACTAAAAATTATATATACGAGTATAAACTTCAAGCTATCCTAATAACATTGTTAGTATGAATATGTAAATCTGGTAGACGGGATTATGCCAAACCAATAAGACTTTAAGATATTAGCCGTGTTTTGTTTAACTTCTTAGCCGCGGTACACACATGCGTTCTTTTAACGCGCGGCACCGCCTTTGCGTCCTACAGTACTCACAAATGAATTGAGTCGATGACGCTGCGGCATCGCACGTCATTCTTGGACGGTGTTCACATTGGACTCACTCCGCCGACTTTTTTTGATGTCTCTGTGTTTTTTCTCGTTCGCACTTCATGGTAAGAAAGAGACGGCAAAGTGAGGCAGGATTTTTAAAACAAATTGAAAATTAATGGATTTTTTTTGACATTTGTCTTGGTGACATAATATGACACACGAAGATACAGTGTATCACAAAAGTAAGTAAGCACTCATTAAAAAAAAAATATAATCAAACATTATTTGGAAAATAAATCGAAGTGCGAGAATGGTAAAACTAATAACAAAAGTCTATCTACTATACACAAAATAATAACCAAATAAAATAACATTGGAAGTTTGCAAAATGACCCTCGATCAATGACAATGACAAGCCAGAATGCCGTATTATTGTTAGGAAAGTGAAGAGGAATCCCAAAGTAGGCCCATCAAAGATATCAGCAGAAATAACCAAATAAAACAGGTAAGTCATACGAGTATAACCCTCAAACTATTCGACGAGTGCTCTACCAATCCGGTTGTCATGGTCGAAGTATTAGAAAGAAACCTTACATAAGTAAAATAAATCGCCAAAAGCGGCTCTTCTTTGAAAAAACCCATGAATCTAAACAAGCAGAATTTTAGAACACAGTTCTTTTATTTGAAATGTTACTTTTTAGTTCGAAATACATATCAATTATAGACAAAAATATTAAGTTTTTTTTTTAACACTACTATCGATTGTTTGAAGGAAATGATCTTTAAACTAGGAGGTGCTTACTTACTTTTGTAATTCACTGTATATTTGTAGTGGCATAGCAAATGGCCAACAATTATGACAACTACAAGACGTCTGGAGTGTTCACACTACTTTTGTGTCTGAACACGACAGGGTGGCCTTACGTCAAAATAACTCAGTTGAGTAAGTCCAATGTGAACAGCGTCTTGCGGGTAAAAAGACTCGCAGGTTACCGCGAGACCGCTGCGTCACCGCACTCGCGGTTGGGTCTCTGAGTTCATTGCTTATTATTGAGCAGTGCACACATGCGTGATTTTGACGCTAGTTAGATTCGAAAGAAAGATGTCCAACATGAAAGAATTTGATATAGAATTATTTATCAATGAGATAAAAAAGTTTCAAGAAATATGGAGTGTTGCTTCCGAGGCACACACCGGGACCGGGAAAAGAAAAGAGCTACGTTGATATGTGTTGGCCGAGTATTTTGTGAATTCACCAAATGATTTCACGTTCATTCAAAAATAGTTAAAAAAAACTTGTCAGAATTGTCTCTTATATTTGTAAATGATGTATAAAATATTCCTTTTGTTAGCCGATGATCAACATAAGGATGTACCCAATAACGTACTAGGAACTCATTTTTTTTTATTTTGCCTGCAGGCATGTGTGCATTGAACTTTTGCGGCACCGCAGCGACACCGTAAAATTCCATTTTAAAAGCCTTATTAGAGCAGTTGACATTTGTTTTAAAACTTTTCACCTTTTTTCTTCATTTTGGACTTTTATCCAGTTATTCTTTTATAAAATTACACCAAAGGATCAAATCCTAAATTTCAAATTCTTCTAGATTTCCTTCAGAAAAAAAGAAAAATTGTGAAATAACTTCACATGGACCTATGTAGATAAGTTTCATGTTTTTTTTTTTTTTAGGGCGTGATTTTTGGGTATATTCTAAGAAAAAAATCGTTCTATAGTAAGGGCAAATCTCCAATATTTATATCTATATTATTTTGGTGTACCCTGACCCAAGTTAACGGTATTTTCGCTATAAGTACTAATGATACAAACTTCATTTAGGCCTTTATTCTTAGAAGAAATATGCCTTTGTAATAATTGTGTTCAAACAAACAAACAAATTTAATATCTAATCTCGGTCTTTATATATTCAGTTTCTAGCATGTTCCGTTTTTTCTGCCCGTGCTAATTTTTTGACCTTGGGTTCGATTTTCTTCAGAAAATGCGTGCCTTTCAACATTTTTTATAATTCATTTTGTTTTTTTTTTAAATATCTTAAATTTTCGCCATTTTTCTAGACAAAGATAAAGTTAATTTTTCCTTATAGGTAGAGCTCCTATATCACTTACTCAACAACTTTTGCATATTTATAGAGCACAACGCTTTTAAAGATAAAAGATCCTTAAACTCTTGTAAAAAGCCAATATAGAGACTCATTATCTTGAAGATCTTATCAGTAGCTGCAACTTATATTAAAATAGAGCTAGAGAAAAGTATATCACTTTTAAAGAACTTTTAAGGAAAATTTAAATTACTAGTAGCTCTAACGATGTTACTTGGGAGTTGAGAACCCTATTTATATGCATCCGTTCGGGGTTCGAATCTTAATCTTAAGTGAAGATTAAATTTTATTCCTAAGAAAAGATTTATAAATAAAGGGTGGTATTGTTATGATTGGTGTAAGTACGTGACCCAAATAAGGCCCACCTTATTGTTTTTTTTAAATATTGAAATAATGTAATGAACGGGCAATAATATAAGCCTTAGTTATATTTACTATACAAAATATACAATTTTTTTGTTAAAATTCCAACATTTATATATTTTCTTTAGCATTTAGAAAAACTTTGTTAGGAACAGGTGTTCCTAATAAGGCCCAAAAATTGCATAAAGAAAACTTGGGTTTTCTTTATCTAAAACAAATAAAACAACCGATCATAACATTAAAATATGCAAATGCACATATGTATTTATTTATTGAAAAAAAAAAAGAAACGGCTATCCTGACTAGAAAGAACAAACATAGAAATATGTAACAAAAATAAATTAATAAGAAAACAAGTTTGAAAAAAAAAGTAAAGAGAAATTGATTTAAAATTTAAGAGCATCCACCAGGGCAATCGAAAGCTTTGTCATTCTTGGATAACCCCACACAAAGCTCGTGCACCACAATTTTGACATTGGGCCTTATTCGGAACATGAACATTTTTTGTTCATAAAATTACTAACAAAAATCTACAGTAAAATAATAACATAACTTTTTTCAAAGTGCATACATCTGTGATTCTTCTAACTGTGATAACTTTTCGAACTGTGATAACCTAAACTGTGATAATCTTGACGAAAATGATCAATTATTTTGGTCATTTGAAATCATATTCTCACTTGACTGATATAAATTTTCATATAACTATTGACGATATTATCAAATTTATAGCTAATTTAGAATATAATGACGCGTCTGGTCCTGATGGGGTACCAGTTTCAGTTCTGAAAAAATGTGTCAATAACTTGTCGATGCCACTTTCTGTTCTTTTTAACTGTTCATTGTCTACTTGTAAGTTTCCTCATGTATGGAAACAATCTTTTATAATTCCTTTACATAAAAAAGGTAAAAAGGATCAAATTATTTATTACCGTCCAATAGCTAAACTGTCGGCCATTCCCAAACATTTTGAAGCAATTGTTTGCAAAACATTAAGCTTTTACACAAACTCATTTATTGTTCATAACCAACATGGTTTCTCAAAGGGCCGCTCGACTGTGACCCTACTTATGGAGTTAACGGAGTTTTGTGTCGATTCCTTTAAAAACAAAAAACACACGGATTGTGTTCTTACAGATTTTAGTAAGGCATTTGACAAACTATCGCATAGAGTTTTGCTTAATAAAATGAGTAGGCTGGGGTTCAGCGTAAAATTCATTGCTTGGCTAAAATCTTATTTACTTGACAGATCCTATTCAGTGAATTTTAACGGCTGCCATTCAAATAGTTTTGTCGTAAATTCTGGTGTTCCCCAGGGTAGCCATTTGGGTCCAATTCTTTTTATATTATTTGTAAATGATCTTCCTTCAGTTTTAAAGTACTCTAATTGTCTTATGTATGCAGACGATGTTAACATATTTAGAACCATTTCTAGCAATCTTGACTGTGAAAAGCTTCAAATTGATCTAAATGCTTTCTATAATTGGTGTGCACGTAATTATTTGTTGTTAAATATCGATAAGTGTAAGATTATAAATTTTACAAGAAAATTGTCCGTTTTATCTTTTGACTATAGTTTCAATGGCGTAAATCTATCAAATGTAAATGATGTATCTATCCTTGGTGTATTGTTCGATAAGAAACTCGAATTCACACAGCATATCAATATGGCATGTAATAAAGCAAATTCAATATTAGGTTGGATTAAAAGGGAATCACGTCAGTTTTCTGATCCTTATGTTATCAAACAACTATTTACCACATTTGTCAGACCCATTATAGAGTATGCTTGCCAGGTATGGACCCCCTACTACAGTTGTCACAAAATAAGAATTAAACAAATTCAAAAAAGATTCCTAAAATTTGCTCTTAGAGGCTTAGGCTGGCAGAATCCATTGAATCTTCCTTCATATAGCAGCCGTTTAAAACTCATAGATTTACCCAGTCTGGAGCGCAGACGTTCTTATTTATGTTTTGTTTTTATTGTTAATCTTATTGATGGTAATATCGATGCTTTAAACCTTTTGTGTCGTGTTAATTTTAATGTTCCAAATCGAAATCTAAGAGGTTTTCGTGACCCAATTTACATAAAACACTATCGTACCAACTATGAGCAGGATTCACCATTGAATACAATGTTTAATTTGTATAACGTCAATCATAATTTATTAATAAATTTTTGTGATGTCTCAAATAATAGTTTTAAAAAAATATTCTATAATATTGTATAATTTATAAATTCTTAATTCTAAGTAATATTTTTTGTACGCTAGATATTAATTAGCTTGATTCAAATAAATAAATAAATAAAGTATGTATTGAAAAAAAAAAACTCTACTTACTTAAACAATTATGAAGAAAAAGAGAATTTTAAATACAATTTTTTTTACAAAAAGGCTCGTGCGGTTCCCTTCACTAACTTTTGCGACTGCAAAGTTCAACATGATTGCGTCAGCTCGAATTTTTGTAGGCTTTTGAATTGAAATGAGAGTGGAGCACAAGTACATATATAAAGTATAAGTCCCGTTATTTGTGGATGATGCCACTTTTCTTAAGATGATTTATTGACCAATTTGCAATATCATAGATGAGAGGAAGTGATTAATAAATTCTTTCCTTCGACTTTTTTTGGTCACTGTATTTTTGGCAATGAAACAATAAAGTTTCATTTGCTTTCCCGACGCACGTTTCGACAGGGGTGGCTGTCTTCTTCAGGGGAACTTTATTGAGACAAAACATACAAAGATTACAATTTAATGTGTAATATTAATTAAAAAAATTGTCCAGTTGATAGCTGATGGAGAAGAAGTGATTCGCAACGTGCAAGACGAAAGAGAACAAGAACTCATCAGGGCGCAATATAGTAATATGCTAAACTCGTTCCGACGCGACGTCGTCACCAACAAAATGATCGATTTGCCATGTACGTGCTCAAAGTGAATACACAAACAATTAATTTCCTCAAGCGGCACAGGAACATTGTCATTGTTCAAGCTGACAAAGGCAACGTCACCGTGGCGATGGAGCGAGCAGAGTATGACGAGAAGATGTGCGAACTTTTGTATGATCGTAATACCTATAGACGGGTGAGGAATAATCCAACAACAACTTTACAAACTCGCAACAACGATCTAGTGAAGTGGTTAAGCAACAACAATTTTATCGATGACAGGGAAAGAACAAAAATGACAACATACACAATACAGCGCAGCTTCCATCTAAAATTTCCAAAAATTCATAAGGCAAACATGCCTCTGCGCCCTAACACGTCATCAATGAAGTTGCCATGTTATGAGCTTTCAAGATTTGTTGGCAAAATATTCAGCCCTATCACAGAGTCCCTCGTAACAAAACCCCGAAAATTTTGTTACGCTATGAATACAAATAAATTTACATCATAGGCCCCGAACGGAATCAAAAAACATTTTCCGAATTTCGGAGTTTCAAAATCAGTTGATTTGCGTCAAAATGTGAAAAAATAAATAAATTTCCGTTGTTCATCTTTTGATTTGATTTTAATTTTGTTGGTCGTTAAAAATAAATACCATTGCCCTTGCAATCTTTGTAATAAATGTAGAAAATACGCCAAGAAGACAAACACTAAAAATGAGATTCATTACGGAAGGATGCCAATATTTATTTGTATTTACTTTATTTGGCCTTCAAGAAATAAAAAATATAAACAAATTCACATGACAACAATAATAAAAATTGTTTTTATATACAGTGAACATTGGAAAACGTGAACCCCCCAAAACGTGAACTATCCCAAAACGTGAACACCGTAATTTTTACATTGACTGCTCTAAAACGTGAACAAATCGAAAAGCTCTAAAACGTGAACAGACATTTTTTCAACATTTCTACATAAAAATGCACTGAATTAATTTTTTATAACTTCGGGGGCCCCATAAATTTGACAATGCGTAATATGAAATATTTAAAAAGGCTTTGGAATGGTGTTCAGATGAAGGTTTTGACCAAAGCAACATAAACGCCTAAGAGAAATTGTAGTTATTAAAATGTTGGCAAAAAATAGAACAGACAAAAATTAAAAAAATTGTTTGTTAAATAAAACTTTTATTCGTAAAACGTTCTAATTTAAAAATGAAATCTAATCAATTTTTTTAATAACCCGTAGGTACCAGTATAAACCCGTAGGTACCAGTATTTGTAAAAATGTTAAAAATTCATAAATCTATACTACTGCAAGCAAAAAGAAGATAAAATGAAAGAAAATATGTTTTATTTTAAGAGGAGTAATAAGACAATACGGTAGGAATACTATTTTAATCATAAAATGTTACATTCCAAAACATGAACAATCTCAAAAACATGAACACCCTCGGTTTTAATTAGTTCACGTTTTCCAATGTTCACGGTATTTTATTTGCATGTCCTTCATCTTCGTTCGCTTAGTTATATTTGTGTTTCGTTTTAAGTTGAGCTCCGATCAAAATATCTGTTCGTAGAAAAAACTGCCCAACTTCCTATTCATTCGGGGCTAGTGATACCATTATTCACGAACTTTTTAGTACGACGGAAGCGATGATACCTTTTTTCGGGGTTCGTACTACGAATCTATTACGACGGGGCCTGTGATAAGGTTGATTACAGTGCGCGTCGACTAATTCAAGCTACTCAACTAAAAATTCTTTTGAATTTATTGAGAAAGCTTAAAATATCAAACTAAACAGCAATGATATACATATTAGTTTCATTTGATGCGGTAACCCTTTTAACTAATATTCCCATTCTAGTAGCTATCACTATAGGCAAAAAGAAATGGGAAGTAATTAGCAAAAGCACCAAAATCAATCAAAACAAATTTCTCGAGATCCTTGACTTTTGTCTCAAAGAGAATAATTATCTTCAATTCAAAGATGATATTTACAAGCAAATCTTTGGAATGCCCATGGGAAATCCTCTGTCACCCACCATTGCAGACGTTTGTCGCAAAATATGTTGACGACATATTTGCAGTTATGGATAAACGGAATATTGACAAAGTGCTGCTGATCCTCAACGGATTCCATCCAAAAATACAGTTCACTGTTGAAATGGAACGAAACAGCACTATAGCGTTTCTCGACGTTAAAATCCATCGCGAAAATGGGCATCTGGTATTCGACTGGTACCAAAAAAATACAGCTTCGGGCATTATTATGAATACTGCTTCTAACCTCATAAGTAAAGTTTTTGCACTGAGTGATAAACGATGCCACCATGCAAACGAGAAAAAAGTTAAGAAATTTTTAATTGACAATGGATATCCATCAGCAATAATCCGTGGTTTGGTTTTAAAGCATAAGCACCAAATTCCCCGTGAGACAAATGATAAGCCGAACATTGGTTACTTTAAAAGTATGGTTTACGTTCCAAGGTTGACTGAGAATTTTAAAGAAGTCATCGGAAAAAACAAAACCCTCGGTCACCTTCTTACAAAACTTAAAACAATACCGAACAAAGACAAACAAACCGATTTAATCTACAAAATTAATTGCAATGGTAAGCCAAATGAGCCATGTAATCTGTGCTACATTGGCACCACAAAGCAATTTCTTCGCCAACGGATCTCCAATCATAGATCGGATATCAAATCAAAAAAAAGAGGCTGGGTGCGACCCACACTGATAACTTCCCATTGTGGCAAGAAAACCTTGAGTAGAATTTTACATTTTTTTCATGGACAAAAAGATAAAAACATATTGTGACGTTTTCTTCAATTTAACCATAGCTATTAATGGAATTTGAATATGTGGGACTTGGGTACAACTGAACAACCTTATTCATATACGTATGTACAGTACATACATTCTTCTAAAAATTAACTTGATAATAAAATTATAAAATTATGTATTATATTATAGAAATTACTTTATTATTTCGGTTCCAAACATTTTAATTGAAAAAAAATTAAAAACGAAATACTCAAATATAAAAGATATGGTTTGGTTATTGATGGAAGGGTACTTACAAAATATATCCGCTCTAAAACTAGATATAGTATGTCAAATAAAGGGTTTTCCAATAAGAGGTGTTATTTTGAATAGCCCGCTATTTCGGTAGCTGTCACTTTTGAAGCTGTCATTTTTTGACATTTGACAAGTAGAAACTACGCTATTAATAAAAATGGAACGATACACGCTTCAACAACGCATTGGAATTATTAAAATTGGGTCCTTGAAATGCATGAAAATGAACCGGAATTTCATCGAAAAATCATCTTGACTGATGAGGCCCATTTCCACCTCGGAGGCTACGTCAACAAGCAAAACTGTCGCATCTGGGGCTCGGAAAACCCAAGAGTTATTGTTGAAAAGCCTCTCCATCCTCAACGCGTGACTGTTTGGTGCGGTTTATGGTCCCGCGGGGTCATTGGACCTTACTTTTTCGAAAATGAGGCTGGAGCAACAGTTACGGTCAATGGATTGCGCTATCGAGAGATGATTAATGATTTTTTATGGCCTGAATTGGATGGTATTGATCTGGACAACGTTTACTTTCAACAAGACGGCGCTACGTGCCACACAAGCAAAAGTTTCCGGACCGTGTTATCTCTCGAAGAGGTGATCACAATTGGCCACCGAGATCTTGTGATTTAACACCTTGCGACTTCTTCCTTTGGGGCCACGTGAAAGATAAGGTCTACGCCAACAGCCCAGCGTCAATTCAAGACCTCAAAGATGAAATTCGTGAGGCTATCGAGGACATAGGGCAGCCACTTTGCGATTTGGTTATGGAAAATTTCATGAAAAGGATATGGTCCTGTAAGCCTGGTCTTGGCGGCCATTTGGCTGATGTTGTGTTCCATTATTAACGGCATACCTTCCTCTTTATAATGAAATAAACATCCGATCATTTATCTCCAAAAACGCCATTTTTCTTTGAATATCAAAATAACACCTCTTATTGGAAAACCCTTTATAAACCATTTGTTAGAAATTGTATTATGTATAAAATTAAATAATGGCAAAGTCAATATCATTGCTCGTTCTCAAGATATTCTAGTCGAAAAACAAATATTACCACTTTTTAGTAGATTTTTTTATATTTTTGTTAAAACTGTCAATTCGATACTTGTCAAAATTTAACCATATACGTTAATAATTGTATTATGTGGATACCTTCCCGTAAGAATGTACTAAGCGACACTTTTTTCGAAAATGACTTTTTGATGAGGAAATATACTATATGTTAAGAGCCAACCTATTATGCATGAAAAGGAAACTAGAGTACAAATAAAAAACTTTATCAACTGCCATGTTTTCTCATTAAAATAATGTTGCCCCCTGAAATTTGTATTATCCGCCAAAAAAATTATGCTAAGCGACATTAATAAAGACCTCATTGTCGTGAGCAACAAAAAATTTTGTTAGATGTCACTTAGTTTAACCAAAATTGTCTCTTAGCACACTATGATTCAACTAGAACTTTCTTCGTTTTTTTCGTTTCCTGAACAATTTTAGAAATGTCGCATAGTATACATTCTTACAGGAAGGTATCGATGTATAAAACAGCATACTTTAGAAGGCACTATCGGTGTTCATTCCCAAGAAATTCGATTTGAAATACAATTTTAACTAGTTTTCACTAGAATTTTTAATAGTTTTTTTATTTAAAAAAAAAAAACTATTAATTCAATATTTGTCAAAATTTTACCAATTGTACAAAATTATACTATGTATAAAATAAACTAAATTAGAAGTCAATATCACTACTAGTTCTCGAGAAATTTGAGTCGAAAAACAATTTTTACCAATTTTCAATAGAATTTTATAGATTTTTATTTTTTGTAAAAAAACTGTAAACTGATTTTTTTTGAAATTTTCACCAGTTGTCAAACACATTATTTTTCGTAAAATAAAATTATTTTGAGTTTAAAATTGTTTTGCGTTCTTAGAATATCTGGGTTATGAAAATTTTTTTTTCAGTTTTTTTTATTTAAAAAAATAACGGTATGTTAATTTTTTTCCAAATTAATACCAAATCTGTATGACCTCATATTGAGTACATTAAATTTTATTTGAAATCAATAGCATTATTTTTTCGTGAGATATTTGAAACTAACCAAAATTTTTACTTTTTTTTTAAACCGTTATAGTGAAAAAACTACTCACTGAATTTTAATAAACGCCCTTTCAGCCTCTTTTGAAGTTATTATCTACTTAACAAAATTTATTTGAAGTCGATATCTTTACTCGTTCTTGAGATATCGACGACGAAAAATGGTACAAGAACGTACGGACGTACGAACGTACGAACGTACGAACGTACGAACGTACGTACACACACACACACAGACATCTCTCTAAAAATGATTGATATAGCCTCTAGGGACCTTGAAACGTCGAGAAATGTCAAAATTTCCAAATTGACAAATCGGACCAATTACAATAACTCCCTATGGGAAGTTAAAAAGAGGCTGGGTGCGACCCACACTGATAACTTCCCATTGTGGCAAGAAAACCTTGAGTAGAATTTTAAATTTTTTTCATGGACAAAAAGATAAAAACATATTGTGACGTTTTCTTCAATTTAACCATAGCTATTAATGGAGTTTGAATATGTGGGACTTGGGTACAACTGAACAACCTTATTCATATACGTATGTACAGTACATACATTCTTCTAAAAATTAACTTGATAATAAAATTATAAAATTATGTATTATATTATAGAAATTACTTTATTATTTCGGTTCCAAACATTTTAATTGAAAAAAAATTAAAAACGAAATACTCAAATATAAAAGATATGGTTTGTTTATTGATGGAAGGGTACTTACAAAATATATCCGCTCTAAAACTAGATATAGTATGTCAAATATAAACCATTTGTTAGAAATTGTATTATGTATAAAATTAAATAATGGCAAAGTCAATATCATTGCTCGTTCTCAAGATATTCTAGTCGAAAAACAAATATTACCACTTTTTAGTAGATTTTTTTATATTTTTGTTAAAACTGTCAATTCGATACTTGTCAAAATTTAACCATATACGTTAATAATTGTATTATGTGGATACCTTCCCGTAAGAATGTACTAAGCGACACTTTTTTCGAAAATGACTTTTTGATGAGGAAATATACTATATGTTAAGAGCCAACCTATTATGCATGAAAAGGAAACTAGAGTACAAATAAAAAAAATTATCAACTGCCATGTTTTCTCATTAAAATAATGTTGCCCCCTGAAATTTGTATTATCCGCCAAAAAAATTATGCTAAGCGACATTAATAAAGACCTCATTGTCGTGAGCAACAAAAAATTTTGTTAGATGTCACTTAGTTTAACCAAAATTGTCTCTTAGCACACTATGATTCAACTAGAACTTTCTTCGTTTTTTTCGTTTCCTGAACAATTTTAGAAATGTCGCATAGTATACATTCTTACAGGAAGGTATCGATGTATAAAACAGCATACTTTAGAAGGCACTATCGGTGTTCATTCCCAAGAAATTCGATTTGAAATACAATTTTAACTAGTTTTCACTAGAATTTTTAATAGTTTTTTTATTTAAAAAAAAAAAAATATTAATTCAATATTTGTCAAAATTTTACCAATTGTACAAAATTATACTATGTATAAAATAAACTAAATTAGAAGTCAATATCACTACTAGTTCTCGAGAAATTTGAGTCGAAAAACAATTTTTACCAATTTTCAATAGAATTTTATAGATTTTTATTTTTTGTAAAAAAACTGTAAACTGATTTTTTTTGAAATTTTCACCAGTTGTTCAACACATTATTTTTCGTAAAATAAAATTATTTTGAGTTTAAAATTGTTTTGCGTTCTTAGAATATCTGGGTTATGAAAATTTTTTTTCAGTTTTTTTTATTTAAAAAAATAACGGTATGTTAATTTTTTTCCAAATTAATACCAAATCTGTATGACCTCATATTGAGTACATTAAATTTTATTTGAAATCAATAGCATTATTTTTTCGTGAGATATTTGAAACTAACCAAAATTTTTACTTTTTTTTTAAACCGTTATAGTGAAAAAACTACTCACTGAATTTTAATAAACGCCCTTTCAGCCTCTTTTGAAGTTATTATCTACTTAACAAAATTTATTTGAAGTCGATATCTTTACTCGTTCTTGAGATATCGACGACGAAAAATGGTACAAGAACGTACGGACGTACGAACGTACGACAAATCGGACCGATTACAATAACTCCCTATGGGAAGTTAATAATCCTGCAAAGACAGCCCTGGCTAGCCACAGCATCGAAAGCGGTCATTCTCCAGATTTTGAAGGTGTCAATATTTTACAGACAGAGAAACATGGATCAAAACGTTACACTCTTGAAACATTACATATAATTAACAATAACAATAACATGAACAGAAAACAAGACACACAAAACATCTCTGCTATATATTGTTCTCTCGTCTCATCTTCATAAATGTCATTCCAAAAGTTTCTTTGTTGTTTTTTCGGTTTTCCTTTTTTTAGACTCAACTTCATTTGAAGTGCTATATTTGCTTTTAAAACTAACTTCGTTCTTACAGATGAAAAATAAATTAAATTACCTACTGTATCCTTGATATGGCCTGAACAGAATATGACATTCGCAACGGAAATGCATGACTGTTTCTTCTAATATAATAACGTTTGTTGACATTTTTGCTTAAATAATTATTATTTATAGATTAATAAGTTAAATCTCATAGGTATTTAATTTAAATCAAAATTTAATTATTAATCACATAAATCTTACATTAATAAAAGTTCAATACAATATTGTTCACTTCAGACTTGATGAATGTCTTTTTGAGTAAATATTGCCTGTAACGCACAGTGTTGCCAGAAACACCGATTTATCGTATTTCTCCCGATTTCTAGACCTATTTCCGATACACCGATTTTTGATGTAAATAGTGCACTTTCTCCCGATTTTCAATTTAAAAATACGTTCATAATTTTCTCCGCTCTTGAATGAACACAATTTATTATTTTATTCAAAATTTTGGCAGTGCCTAACATACGGTTTTCTCTTTTTAAATTTAGTATGAAAACATATTCCTTGCAATTTTTATTAACGTCGTTGACATTGTCTTTCTTCTTCTTCAAAATAGTTTTTTTGGCCTTTAGTTCACCTTACATTGATTTTTTGACAAAAATACAATGTGAACTATACCCAACCAAGATTAAATTTCTTCTTCTTCTTTATCTTGTTTGATTTGGTGTGGGGCTGTGCGTGTCGGTAGTTAAGTTCTTGTTAATATTTTCAATTACACTAATAATATAAATGTAGATCCATTTTCTTTATCTTTTAGCGAAATGTTGAAATCAGACTGTACCTACAATATAATAAACAAAAAGTTACAATTGGACAAAAATCTTATGTCAAGCTCTGAAGTTGGACGATTTAAAAACAACTGTATAAGCGTTTACGTTGAACTTTGCAAGCAAATATTACATAGGTTCGATTTTAAAAATAAAAATTTTCAGGCCTTGACCTTATTAAAACCAAAACAAACTGTAAATAAACAAATTGATCCACTAAGTCATCTTTTTAACTTATTTCCTAATATTATTCATTATTCTGATATGCAGCGAATCGATTGTGAATATAGAGAAATAAGTAATCTTGACTTTAAAAGCTTAATATATGAAAGCTTTGATTCTATTAAAATTGAAATATTTTGGAAAATTGTTTGTTCAATCAAAAGGGGCAATCAAAGTTTGGCCTTTCCAATGATGGCTAACTTTATTTCATCGATATTAACATTACCAAACTCTTCAACTAATGTTGAGAAATAAATTGATGAACAAAAATTTTTTTTAAATAAGTAAAATTGTTTCAACTTCTGATTCCCCGATTTCCCCGATTTCTGATTAGGAAATCTCTCGATTTCCAAAAATATCTTATGGCAACACTGGAACGCACTCGTTAACGTAAAGCATGATATAGATTATAGAATAACGTCAACGTGTCCTTGTTCACTTAGGTTACAATTCCAAACTAGATCACTCCCTCACAAGCTACTCGTATACAGAAGATAACATTCGGCCTCTGAAGCAATGGTAGACGACAAAAAAAAAACACATGTTGGTAGAGGCATCACAGAACTTATTTAAATCCATTACGCATCAAAAATAATTCCCATTTCTCTTCACGAAAACCACACAGTTTCTGCCCTTTCCAAACATTGAAAGAGTTCATCCTGATGAATTTGCCTTTCTGATTAAAAAGAGTTATTTACAAAAAACTGATATGCGTATCTTGTTTTTTATGTATTCGTTTATTCGACTTGAGCAAAGAAAAAATTAAAAATTGAAAATATACGTATAAAGAATAACTCCCGCCATGCGTGAACATTTCCTCGTTTTATTTGAAAAGCACTCAACAAACAGAATTCATTGCGATTGTGTCCCTGTTATACCGCACTATAGGCACTATTTTACTGGTATTGGTAGTCGCAGTAGTTACTGAGTTACTGACAGAGGGAGCTATGCAGAGCAGAGACATGCTAGCCTATCTAGATAGCTAGGGAAAATAGAACATTCTAATTCTGACAGTCATTTAGATGGGCAGTCCTTCCAACCTGAGCCATTGTTAAGCAACGCATTCTTTATTTGACCATTTATAACCTATGCCTAACATCATTTTTATTCCTTTCAATTAAAATAAAAATAAAAAAATGAAGCCAAAAAGAAACTCATTGCACTATAATCGCAGTGCGAATTGAAGAATAAAAAATATGTTCCTGAAATATCACTGTGAAGAGCCATGAGCTAAGAGGGTGGCGATTGCAATAAAGTGCGGAGAACTGGGTCCGCTGACATGGCTTTTGATTTCAGAAAATCAATGATGATGGCTGCTTATGGTAATTCAACAGCACGCATTTGCCGGATATGCAATCTACGGGGCTGAGCTCTTTTCATTGGTAGGAAGGTATTTTGTTTCTCATACATACATATATAAGATTTACCCCTTCTAAACGGACTTTTTCCACATTTTTACAATATTTAATTATTGCAGCGTTATGCTTTTTTCATCAAAAAACATTTCTAGTGTGTGCAGACCTAACCCTATGCGAGCGCTTATGCGTGTTTTCCATTGTTATGACAAGAGTTTGGCTCAATAATAAAAAGTTTGCTTTTCATGGACATTCGAAGCTAAATAAGCTGAACTCAATTTATGTTCCAGGATATATCAACATAATAATAACTTTTAAACAAAAACTACTTCTACTTCTCAAACATTGTTTGAAAGTAAGATATTAAAAAAGTCCAAATTTTTAATAATAAAAATCAAATATTTTAATTGCAGTAGTTTTAAGCCAATTCTTGGTTACTTCAAGGTTCGTGGACAAAAAGTCATAATAAGTATATGTAGGTATGTTTGTACTGACAAGCATGGGGAGTACATAAACTGCTTGTCAAATTCCTATTTTTCTATTTGTCGACGTAGGTTGCAATTGCAAGACGCCACCTTAGAAGCGTTTTTAATTAATTTTTAACTTCCCATAGGGAGTTATTGTAATCGGTCCGATTTGTCAATTTGGAATTTTTGACATTTCTCGACGTTTCAAGGTCCCTAGAGGCTATATCAATCATTTTTAGAGAGATGTCTGTGTGTGTGTGTACGTACGTTCGTACGTTCGTACGTTCGTACGTCCGTACGTTCTTGTACCATTTTTCGTCGTCGATATCTCAAGAACGAGTAAAGATATCGACTTCAAATAAATTTTGTTAAGTAGATAATAACTTCAAAAGAGGCTGAAAGGGCGTTTATTAAAATTCAGTGAGTAGTTTTTTCACTATAACGGTTTAAAAAAAAAGTAAAAATTTTGGTTAGTTTCAAATATCTCACGAAAAAATAATGCTATTGATTTCAAATAAAATTTAATGTACTCAATATGAGGTCATACAGATTTGGTATTAATTTGGAAAAAAATTAACATACCGTTATTTTTTTAAATAAAAAAAACTGAAAAAAAAATTTTCATAACCCAGATATTCTAAGAACGCAAAACAATTTTAAACTCAAAATAATTTTATTTTACGAAAAATAATGTGTTTGACAACTGGTGAAAATTTCAAAAAACATCAGCTTACAGTTTTTTTTACAAAAAATAAAAATCTATAAAATTCTATTGAAAATTGGTAAAAATTGTTTTTCGACTCAAATTTCTCGAGAACTAGTAGTGATATTGACTTCTAATTTAGTTTATTTTATACATAGTATAATTTTGTACAATTGGTAAAATTTTGACAAATATTGAATTAATAGTTTTTTTTTTTAAATAAAAAAACTATTAAAAATTCTAGTGAAAACTAGTTAAAATTGTATTTCAAATCGAATTTCTTGGGAATGAACACTGATAGTGCCTTCTAAAGTATGCTGTTTTATACATCGATACCTTCCTGTAAGAATGTATACTATGCGACATTTCTAAAATTGTTCAGGAAACGAAAAAAACGAAGAAAGTTCTAGTTGAATCATAGTGTGCTAAGAGACAATTTTGGTTAAACTAAGTGACATCTAACAAAATTTTTTGTTGCTCACGACAATGAGGTCTTTATTAATGTCGCTTAGCATAATTTTTTTGGCGGATAATACAAATTTCAGGGGGCAACATTATTTTAATGAGAAAACATGGCAGTTGATAAAGTTTTTTATTTGTACTCTAGTTTCCTTTTCATGCATAATAGGTTGGCTCTTAACATATAGTATATTTCCTCATCAAAAAGTCATTTTCGAAAAAAGTGTCGCTTAGTACATTCTTACGGGAAGGTATCCACATAATACAATTATTAACGTATATGGTTAAATTTTGACAAGTATCGAATTGACAGTTTTAACAAAAATATAAAAAAATCTACTAAAAAGTGGTAATATTTGTTTTTCGACTAGAATATCTTGAGAACGAGCAATGATATTGACTTTGCCATTATTTAATTTTATACATAATACAATTTCTAACAAATGGTTTATATTTGACATACTATATCTAGTTTTAGAGCGGATATATTTTGTAAGTACCCTTCCATCAATAAACAAACCATATCTTTTATATTTGAGTATTTCGTTTTTAATTTTTTTTCAATTAAAATGTTTGGAACCGAAATAATACATAAAGTAATTTCTATAATATAATACATAATTTTATAATTTTATTATCAAGTTAATTTTTAGAAGAATGTATGTACTGTACATACGTATATGAATAAGGTTGTTCAGTTGTACCCAAGTCCCACATATTCAAATTCCATTAATAGCTATGGTTAAATTGAAGAAAACGTCACAATATGTTTTTATCTTTTTGTCCATGAAAAAAATGTAAAATTCTACTCAAGGTTTTCTTGCCACAATGGGAAGTTATCAGTGTGGGTCGCACCCAGCCTCTTTTTTTTTTACATATTGTAATTTTTTAAGATTTACTTTTCTCTACATTTTCAATTCCTATCAATTCAATACTCATTGTTTTAACAACTTCTTTACTAATATTTCTTAATTTACAATCAAGTTGGGGTGTAATGTTTGGGATCCCCTCTGGATCCGCTTGTTGAAGGTTCTATATATGTTGGGTTCAGTAGAACAGACTTGGTGCGGCGAGTAGACAAATGAGCCTTAACCTAAAAGCAATGCTGCTCTGTAGGGCGTCTGAATTACTGAGCTAAACTTATCTAGCCTCCAGCTAGTTGCTAGGTATATAAAGCTTCAGAATTTGAAGTGAAGAAGTATTATTATTATTCGTGTGCATACTTTGGGATATGATTCTTGGTCATATTCTAAGAAAAAAATTGTTCCATACTAAAGTCTGATTTTCAACTTCGACATCACTTTTTGACGATTTAAAAAAAAAGGCTAACTTTGGTTACCCTGACCCATGTTAATGTCAATTTCTCTGTCAGTACTAATAGTAGGAACTTTATTTTGGATTTTTTTAGTAGAAATATCAACCTTTAAAACTACGTTTAAATTGAGCTGATATGTTTTTAGGGTTGCCAGATATTCAATTTTAAGTGGTGTTTAACTTTTCTTGCCCGAGCAAAATTTTGACTTTCAGGTAATTTTTTTTCTAAAACTGCGTCATAAACATAGAGTTTTCTTATTTTTATCTGATGGTCGAAACAATAATAAAAAAAAACTCATTGGATAGGCAGAAATGGACCAATTCGCTGGCCTGTAAGATCTCCCGATCTCACTGTACTGGATTTTTTTGTACGTGGACGAATGAAAAAAATCGTCTACTCATCTGAAATAATAACTTTAACTGAATTAGAATAACGTATTTCAGAAGGATCACTAAAAGTAAGGCAAGAGTTATCGAGAATAAACATTCAAAATGAAATCCAAAAACGAGCTCTTGCATGCATTCAAAACGCAGGAAGGTACTTTGAGTACTTTTTATGACTGTATTTGTGTGTACATAAAATAAAAAATTACTTAAAACTACACAGATTACTGTTTTATTCAAACCCTTTGCACCTCAGGGCAAAAAAATTATTTTTTTTTTTAATTTTACCTGTTTTAGATTTTCTCAAGTAGGTACATAAAATGTATGGGTTTTTGGGTGCACTTATTTATGAGTTTTTTTATTATTGTTTTGTTCATCAGGTAAAAATAAGAAAACTTTATTTTTATTACGCATTTTTTGAAAAAAAATTTACCTCAAAGTCAAAGTTTTGCTCCGGCAAGAAAAGTTGAACACAACTTAAAATTGAATATCTGGCAACCCTAAAAACATATCAGCTCAATTTAAACTTAGTTTTAAAGGGAAGTATTTCTACTCAAAAAAGTTCCAAAATTAGGTCCCTACTATTACTGAAAGAGAAATTGACCTTAACATGCGTCAGGGTACACCAAAGTTAGCCTTTTTTTAAATCGTCAAAAAGTGATGTCAAAGTTGAAAATCAGACTTAACTGTACAACAATTTTTTTCTTGGAATATGACCAAGAATAACATCCCAAAGTATGGCACACGAATTACCGGACACCCTGTATATTACATATATGTACATATGTGTACTTATATATGTATATTATATATAATATCAGAAATGCAAAACTAAATTATTTTGAGAGTTTTACTGGAAATTGAATCATCACAAGAAGAATTTTTTAATAATATGATATTATGTTCTTCTCCCGAACTATAAAATATATAAAGAAAAAACTTCTTGGTTGACAACTATCATCAAATATAGTGTCATTTCAACACCATGTATTTTAAAAAGATGAAAAATTTGATATACTTATTGTCACTAATGTTTGAGAAAAAATTATTAAGCTGGTTTACAACTACTCCACGAACTGTTATATTAGAGTTATCAATTTCTATTATGATATTCACTTAGGTTTTGTTTCTTTTCAAAATACTATTTTTTATTTCCCTTTCTATTTTGGAGTTACCTAAATTTTCAGGAATTTTATTACCATAAAATTTGTCTCATCAAAGGGGAATTTAAGTTTTAAGCTCAAGTTTTAGAAAGTTTTTTTTTTTAGAATGTTACAAAATGTTACAAACTCAAAAGCTACCCATCATGAAAATACACAAACTTACAATACACAAGTTTGACGATAGCAAAAAACTAAGCTTAGCAACAGGAAGAAACTAATGTTGATTCAAAATACAAACTAAAAAATGTGTTATCCATATTTCTCATTTAGCATATTTAAATCAACACAGTTGGCAATTATCACTAAGCTACGCGCCAAATATTTCTTGCATCTAATCATCGAACACATTTCATATCTACAAAACAGCTCGGGTAGAATTTTCGACTCGATAATGCCAAGGCCCCAGCTAGTTTTTCTTAGTTTCAGTCATGGCCCTACCGAGCAGTATCTAGCTTGTCCCTCGCTAATTTGTTAATGCTCTGTATATAATGGGCCTTGCTAGGTGTTCCTATATGGGCCCTAGATGGGTCTTCACAAGTAGCACAAGAGCTACGGCAATTCTTAAAAAAATTATTAGAAATAAAGTTTTTTATTTTTATTATTGCTGATTATTTTCATCTTTTCTTTGCCTCCCTATATTCGACTTTTTATGTGATTTTTTGCTGGAATGAAAGAATATTTTTTTTAATTTACCTCCACTGAGATTCGAACCCCCGTCCTCTCGCTTGCCGTGCTTGTGCGCTACCTATTGCGCCACTGTGATATATAAAATATCGTGTCTCAAAGTGCTACTCAAATAACTCTCTTTTAATTATACTGTTTAAGAAGACTTAAATACGTATTAAAGAATCTGAAAAATACCGATTTAGGACCAAAACAAAAAAGTTATGTTTTTAGAAGGATAATGGATAGCCTTTTATAGAGACATATGTATAGGCACATCTAGGATACATCAAGTAAAAACTATATAGCCCCAGTATAAGTAACATCTGAGAACGCCTATAAAGAGGCGACACTAGCTAAGGCCAATATAACGCCCAGATACAATTCCTTATCCAGGCTAAATCAAGTAAAAACTATACAGGTCCCTTGCAGTTTATATGTTACAATGCCAATAAAGAGGCGATACTATCTACGGCCAATATATCGCCAAGGAAAAGTTTCATATCTAGGATACATCAAGTAAAAACTATCTAGCCCCAGTATAAGTAAAATTTGAGAACGCCTATAAAGAGGCGACACTAGCTTAGGCCAATATAACGCCCAGATACAATTCCTTATCCAGGCTACACCAAGTAAAAACTATCCAGGTCCCTTGTAGTTTATTTGTTACAATGCAAATAAAGAGGCGATACTATCTACGGCCAATATTTCGCCAAGGAAAAGTTTCATATCTAGGATACATCAAGTAAAAACTATCTAGCCCCAGTATAAGTAAAATCTGAGAACGCCTATAAAGAGGCGACACTAGCTAAGGCCAATATAACACCCAGATACAATTCCTTATCCAGGCTACACCAAGTAAAAACTATCCAGGTCCCTTGTAGTTTATTTGTTACAATGCCAATAAAGAGGCGATACTATCTACAGCCAAGATATCGCCAAGAAAAAGTTTCATATCTAGGCTACATCAATTTCAAAATATGTAGGCCCAGTCTAAGATACTCCTGGAAAAGTCAATAAATAGGCAGTTCTAGCCAGGTTCAATATAAAGCCAGGATAAGCATAAATTAGTCAAGATCCGCCAGGCTTGCATCTGTCTAGGCCCAGCATAGGATTTACTATATAATGGCCAATCTAGCTAGGACCACGCTATTCGATAGTGTTTAATAGATAATTTTCTACCCGGGAGCTATGATCGATGACCAAAAGCACGTAAGAGTGATAACGAGAGGATAGGAAAGGGGTAAGAAGCAACCGTTTACCACTGACTACGTTGTTTGCTTTTTGCTGCACTTTTATTACTAGGCTATTTTTTTCTTTTTTGTTTGTTGTATTTTAGTTTTAATTTGTTTTATTGTACACAGCACTGAGTTTATATTTATATACAAACATATATATATGTATGTTAATGGTTTTGTTTTTTATTTTTTTTTATATTATTATTATATGTATTAATTAAATTTAAAAATTTTGTTTTCATTTTCGTTTTTTTTTAGCAAAGGAGAGATGTGGTATAATGTGTATTATTAAATTGTTTTTGAGTTTTTCATTTAAAAATAAAGCAAACACCGAAACTGGAAGCTCAACACGCGGCCATTCGTTTGTTATCGGCTGCAGATTGATAATCTTGAATATTTACGAGTATTCTATTCAATGGTCAGCTTTAAAATACTCGTAATTATTTTGGTTTAAATTGTAGTTCAGTTGACTGTAGACCATTTTGTGCATGGATTCTACTGCATTCTCCTCACTCTTAAACAATCATTTAGGTCAGAAATCAGTTGAAAAATCAGCTCCAAACAGTGTCCGAGCATGTCGAACACGTTCTGAATATCCTCTGACCCAAGCGTGCTCTCAGCACTCGGATTTGTTTTTGAAACATGCCTAAAAACTTAGGCTGCGGGTATAGTAGTGCGATAAAGCGATGCGATAAATCACTGAAATAACAACATTTTACTAGTTTGATTTTTTCAAACAATATGAACCTTTTCGCACAAACTCGCCTGAAAAAGTGGTCAGAACAGTTTGTGAGCGAGATGCTTGCGATAGGTAGGTATGCGAGAAACTCGCAACATTCGCATCAAATACCGCTTCACCGTGCGCACGTACATATATAAGAATCAATGTAAATATTTTTCTCGCATCGCATTGTTTTGTCGCACTACTATACGCGCAACCTTAGTGGTCACCATTTTTATTTAATTTCCATCTGTCAAAAATACTTGTGTTAAGCATTTAATTCTGTCTGCTCAGTTATTTTATTCTGAGCTCATAGAGCGCACTCTGAACACGCTGAGAACATGCTCAGAACGAAAAAGAAAATACATATTCAAAGCTCTGAACACTCTGACAAATCAGGCTCTGCATTGAACTAAAAAAGAAAAAAGCCTGAAGCGGGGGCTTCCTTGAACTGAAGCCACTCAAGTTGAATTCTACATCAGCCTCTTGACCCATATCTAGCAGACCCGCATCCAGATCTGGCGAAAATCCGACATATTGAATACCCTAATTATGTAACCATCATGAAGTTTTAGGCCCGGTCCACACATGCAAATGAATTGAGTGTTGCACACACGAGTGTTGCGTGTAAATAGACTCGCAGGCTACGGTACCGCGCGTTAAAAGAACGCATGTGTGCACCGGGCCTAAATGTTCTTATAAACAATGGGGAGATTCCTGTCTCCAGCATAATCATCTGTCTGACACTGATTCGAAGACATTGTATATAACACTTTGTGCTATATTCCTATTGCTGAAAATTTTCTTCCATACAATATTAATCGGAGTTTTCACCTTCACTCAATTGTAAGCTGTTATTCCATATTAAGGTTCTTTGTAATGCATACTCCAAGATATTTATAGTCCTTAACAACTTCCATATTTTCATTATAATATGTCCATTTTTCTATTGAATTCGATCTTTCTCCTAACCTTTTAAATATCAGGACCTTCGACTTTTCCAGGCTTATGACCAGTTTCTATAATGCGCAATAGGCGCTCAGTTTGTTAATAATTAGCTTGAGCGATTCAGTTGAGTCTTTGGGTGCATCCTCGTCTAAAACCTGCTAGACTTAGTTACTTTAGCTATCATCCCCAAAGCAAACAACTTGAATATCACAGAATTTCTGTCTATCGTATCGAATGCTACCTTAAAGTCAACAAAAAGCATACATATGTAATTTTTTATTTTGTGCCAATAACGAATTTGCTATAGTTTTAAGGACGAAAATATGGTCTATAGTTGAGTACCCAGGTCTAAAACCAGCTTGAAATTCATTTATTATTCTGTTTGCATCTATCCAAGATCTGAATTGATTTTGCAGCACCGATGTGAATATTTTGTATGAGGCGCTTAAGGAGATACCTCTGTTGTTTGCAGGGTCCATTTTGTATCCCTTTTTATGGATCAGAAAAATGAGCTCTTCCTTAAATTGTTGTGGTATGTTTTCATGTTCAAATATATTGTTACGCACAACACCGACACAGAACTTTATACAGCGCCACCTGTTGGAAAACAGCATATCTACTTTATGGAAGGAACAAAAACCTCTTTTCCAATGTCATATGTATTCCCCTTATTCCAAACAACTAGAACATTCTAAGACGAGAACCTTCTCGATTTAGTTTCGAGAACAACGAATTTGAGTATATGGGCTTATTCCTGTAAATTTTAACTTCTTGAGTTTGAAAAAAAAAGAAAAATTAAAGCACTACTGTAAATTTGAGTTTTTCTTCAATTATAGACTACGAATAAATACAAAACTTCAAAATAACTCATATGTATTGCTTGTTGAAAAGTTAGTATAATCATGAAAAATAAATTTAAAATAATTTCTTTTCGTTCTCGCAAGTATTCGTAATAATTTGATAAATCTAAAAGATACTATTTTTCCGTTTCTAAGGCTACATTTAGTTAATTTCGGACAAAAAAAAAAGACTGAACAGGAAATTTGTCTTTTTATATTTTTTAAAACTTTTCTATTGAACATTTTTCTCTAAATTGACATTTATATACTATAAAAGCCGAAAAAGCATGGGTTTGTTGATTTTAAACAGAGAAAAAAAGACTAAAATAAGAGAACAAAAGTTGTATTTTTGCAGCAGCAGCATTGTTTGCTTAAGAGACATAAACATGATAAAATTGGAAAAGCAATTCATCTTAAATTATTTTAAAAAACGAGTTAAATTGATTTGGCTTTTATTTTTAATCTTCACAGCATCTTTTTTCAAACTTATTTGTATTTGTTCAACAGTTTTACCATATTGTTTTTTAGTTTCTACAGTTTAAATTACGCTCATTGTAAAGGTGTAATCAAAGAATGCTTTGGTGCACTAGTAAAAAATTTGCCTTTTTTGAAACATTTACGTTTTTTACGTTCGTTTTGTTAACTTCATAAAATTTGTGCATAATGAAGCAAGCATTGAAACCAAAGTTTTATTTACTCTAGATAGCTTAAATAATGATGCAAACCATAAAAAAATGCCGCATAATCAATGTTGAAAAAAATAGACACGAAAATGTGTGACTATTAAATATTTACGAAAAATCACGCATGTTCGGTTTTTCTAAAATTTAAATCATATACAATCTATATAAAAAATCAATGCCACTTTTCGTTGTAATTTTATAACTCAAGAACGGGCTCACCTATCCGAACCAAATGTTTAGGCTTTGTTCGGACTATTTAGTAGATGGTTTATGTGAAGTTTGCACAAAATCGGTCGAGCGGTTCTTCATTTATCACATTTTTTGTAACAAATGAATTCAATAAATGTCGGATCATTTTGTTAGTGGACATTTTGCTGTCAAATTGAAACTTTTTTCATATATGGATTGTGCTGTCAAATTGAATTGTTCAAATGTACTATGTATATGTGTGCGTGTACTTTTCTCAGTTTTTTAGCGATACTGATACACCACTATTAATGTAGCAATTTGTTTTTAATTTGATTTATTCTTTTTTATATGAAGGAATAATGCCACTAGCCGGGCGAGCAAATATAGGTCGGCGAACGCGTAATGCAAATGATGTGGCATTACTAAGATGATCACAAACTGCAGATGAACGCGCACAAGCTAATGCATCGCAGCGTGAACGTAATGCACGAAATAGATCTGTTGACCCTGTACCTGTACTGAATCTTGCACGGCGATCACGAATACTTCGTGCTCCTTTGGCTGAAATGATGCGTGCTGCTTTTAATTACAACAGTCAAATTAATTATAGTATGTACGGATACATTGGATTGATGGATGCAATACCATATGTCCACATTGTGATGCGGCTAATTTTCCAGGTGAAACGCCCGGCATCAGGGTTCGAATCTGCATCATGAAATGTCGGAGCAAATTTGAAAAAAAAAGTCGAGCAAATGCAAGATTTTCGGAGTAGATTTGAAACAAAAAGAAATCCTTACTTTTCAGGAAAATTAAAACATACATGTGTATGTATGAACATAAAAAAATAGTATTAGCAAAACAGAAAAATAAATCACAGGTTTCATTGGAAAACTTAGTACTATTTTCAAAATTTGTTTTGTAAAAATAAACAAATTACAAATTCAGAAAGAATTTTTAACAAAGGTTTAATGGTTTTTTTCAACAATGTCATATTTGTATATAAATAAGACAATTTGCCTGTGTGGAAAAAGTGGAGTAAATCTCGAAAAATCGGAGCGTAGGAGTAGATTTAGCTTCGAACCCTGCCCGGCATGTGTTGTGCTAATGGCAAAGTGAGATTGCCACCATTAGAAACTCCACCCGAACCATTGTATTCACTTATTTTTGGGACATCTCAAACGTTGAATCACTTTTTGAGTCATATTGAACTATACAATTCGGCATTTCAAATGACTTCTTTTGGTGCTACTAAAATTATTAGAAATAATTTTATGCCGACGTTTAAGGTAAATATACTTCAACAGGACTGTCCAATGTTTATATCAATCTGAATCATAAAGTGTTCGATAGTTTTAAAAATTCTGATCCAACATCTACCTAAAATTGCATACATGTTACAGATTCAGGGCCAGATTTATCATCAAGCTGGTTCGTTATTGCCATACCATTTAAGCATTTAATCGAACAATGCAAGATTTACGTGGTAATCAACAGCTTTTTGGTGGTGCTTTGATAATACTGTCAGGGGATTTTCGTCAAATATTGCCTGTCATTCCTCGATCAACTCCTGCTGATGAAATAAATGCCTGTTTGAAGTCATCAGTTCTTTGGAGATATGTATGTACAAAAATTGACACTGAACATTAATATGCGTATTCACCTACAAAATGATCTAGCTGCCCATGAATTTTCAAAACAATTGTTAGAAATTGGTGATGGCAAAATATAAAGCGACAGTACCAACGGATTGATCGCTGTACCAAACAATTTTTGTACAATTGCGCAATCGATAGATGAATTGATTGAATGTGTTTAATATTCTTCAGAATTACAGAAATTATGATTGGTTGAGAAAACGCGCCATTTTAGCACCCAAGAACATTCATATCAATGCCATTAATTTTCAAATTCAAGCGAAACTGCCAGTTACCAATTGACAGTGTTATGAATCAAGATGAATTATCCAATTGAATTTTTAACTTCATTGGAACCGGCTGGTATACCACCGAATTGCTTGAATCTGAAAGTTGGTTCTTTGATTATATTATTGCGAAATATTAATCCACCAAAACTGTGTAATGGCACCAGATTGGCAGTGAAAAAGTTATTGCTAAATTTGATTGAAGATACGATCCTAACTGCTAAATCAAAATCAGAAGTTTGTTTGATACCGCGTATCCCTATGATTCCAACTGATATGGAAAAACAAAAAATATTGTTTTTCCAAATGTTTTGGATTAAGTTTTAAAATAGCTAGCAATTAATAAAATATTTTTTTGTTTGAATAAATGAATAATTTGATGTTACAATTAAATTGTTTTATTATTTCACTTTATATGTACGTAGCGAAGCAGCTACCCCCGCTAGTTATTTATAAGGAAGGCACGCACTTAAAATGAATGATTTCAATTAATTTTGACCTTCATTTATCTGAAAAAACGAAAATTTTACTAAGTAATCTTATGTTAAACATTATTTTTGCAATAATACAAACGTTAATTATCTACGCACGCAGCCATTAAGTCTCGATATTCGATGATTTTTTCGATTTGAAACACTTTCGCACTATCTCGATGGTTAATTTTATATATTGAATAGTTAAAACTCAATGATATCATATAATAAAACGGCGAACATGTTTTTTGTGGTACACTTTTCGCGGCCCACAAAAACCGAAGGGGCATAAATTACATATTTAACGAAAGCATTTTTTGCATAGATGTGCAGAATGCCAAAATTATTTAAATATACTACACAGAAATTGTTTAAAACAAAAAATAAAAATTGCAAAAAAATGTCCGGAAAACAAAAACAATTAAAAATGTCAAATCGACTGAAACATATGAAAAATGAAAGCATTCAGCGAAAATCCAAAGCCAGAAATTTAGTTTAGCGCGATCTGCATACTAAGCTTTATACTTTTTGTTTTTTTTTTTGAGATGGAAGAAAGAAATGTGAAATAAGTTGGAAAAATGAGCCTATTTTTGTCACTTTTTGAATTTGATTGTAGTTAAGTTTTTAAACGTCAACTGCAATGGGAAATTTTTGTAAAAAGTACAATAAGTGAAAAAATGAAAAAGAATACACACAGACACTAGCGACATCTGTTGCTTTCAGTTTGGCAACATCTATCGGTCATTTTATGAAGCAATTTATTCATTGTATTAGTGTTTTCAAAAAGTGAAACATTTACTTTTTTGTTTTTTTTTGAGATGGAAGATAAAATTATAAATTGAGTTGGAAAAGGAGAGCAGATTTGTTTAACATTTTCAATTTTCAAGTTCATTGCAGTTATGGCTTTACAATAATAGGTGTATTCATGCAAAAGTGTAAGCTCTGCGTATTTGTATAATTCAATTATTTTCAAAACTTATTTACATTTGTCTGCATTTGGATCTTAAATATTTGCGAAAAAAAGAAAATACAAAATACTCGAAATGTATTTGTCAGGGAAAGAGAGAAGATAGAAAATGCAGACGTGAGACGTCGCGTCGTCAAAAATGCGGACGAACCTGTCGTACGATACAAATTTAAATCTCCATGGCTGAATGCGTCCATGGGCTCAAACCTACCTCATTTTCGGAACACTTCCATTTATTTAATTTTTTGTTGACAATAAACAGCAATGTGCAAACAAAGAAAGTTTTACAAAAGTAAATTGAATTTATGTTTTTGAAGTTAGCTATATTTCTTTCGGCGCGTTATGAAAAAATTCACATGTCGTCGCTATTCAAGAAAACTGGCATAACTCAAAAAACTCGATTTTTTAGTTAATGATGCCAATCGGCTACAAAAAAATCTCTATAATTTTGGTAAAGTCGGCATAACTCTAACCCTTCAGAATCCCGAGAAACGGATAGTGTTCCAACTCTTACCCTGTTGCAATTGATCAATGGAGAATGGGGAACAGAGACATAACTCCATATAAGTCAGACGCTCGAAGTAGAGCGTCATTGTGTTTTTGGTAAAAAGTGGCATTATTTTTCTTGTGTCCAAGCAATTTTGGAAAAGTTTATAGAAAAGGGAGCTATTTGTAATTAGACCATTTTTGTTAATAAGGTAAGTTCTGTTTTATAAAAAATTTCATGTAATAAAACAAAATGTGCCACTTTTCTTGATGAATATTAAAAAACGCGAGTTATGTCAAGCTCAGCAACTCAAACGGAAGTTCCCACAACCGTAGTTAACAATAAAGCAAAAGAAATGATGACAATTCATAATCGAGTTCATTTGCCAATCGTTTGGCCTTAATTCCGAATACCGATATTATGCTGACTCTAACAAATGCATCCAATCGTGCATTGCTTGACATAGCTTCGACTTCACAAAATATAAAAATGTAATTGCAGTTGGATACTAAACACCGTTTAATAAAGTTTAATAATATTTTTTAAAAACGCTTTTGCTTTGAGAACGAATCTAAGTGGCGCAGTCGGTAGGATTTCAATCCGAAGATTGGAATTCATAATTATATTATTATCAAAGTGAAAACAAAAAAAGTAAAGAGAATTAAATAGTTAAAAAGTGCTATTCATATCACTGTGATTTAAATCAAAACTATAAACTCTAAAAAAAAAAAAATATTGTGATTAAACAGAAACAGATCCAAAGATCAAATAAAAATGAGTGTTAACGTCGAAGACAATGTGGATCCAGCTCAATGTGTTCATGCCTCCGCAATAAATATTAGTATTTCTGAGCTTATAAAAGAAAGTTCAAAAATAAAAGAATACTGGGGAACATCAGAGTACGCTTTAGCGTCATTCATTAGAGAAGTAGAGATTTTTCTGCCACACTTCATGGGAACTCCTCTAGAACAGTACATACTGCAACGAAACGTGATAAATAAGATACAAGGTGCTGCACTACAAGCTATACGTACACTGGGACCGAACACAGATTGGGAAAACATTAAAGCAGAACTCATACGGAATTTCGGGGTTCGAGAGACGTATTACAATCTTCACCACCAGGCGCTGAGCTTAAGGAATAATAATGTAAGCGAATACTTTGAAAATTTGAAAGAGTTATTAGATAAGTTAAATACTAAGTACGAGTTTGATATTGTAAAGCCCTTTGAGTTTTGGCCCTCTGCGAATGAGGCAATGATTCTGAAAATATTTACTAATGGGTTAGAACTAAATTTAGCGAGCGTCGTCATAAGTAGGCAGGTTGATAATTTAAGAGATGCATATTATACGTTAGAAGAAACAGGACTTATCCAAACAAACAGAAACAAGTTTATTAAACAAAACACACACCATAGAAATTCTAATAATTCAAATCGTCCTCAATTTAATAACCAAAATGATCAGGTAAGAAATAGAAACAATAATCAACAATATAATGGAAATCGATATAATAATTCAGGTCAAGTCAGAAACTATAACAATTATAATAATTCGGGCCAATATAGAAACCAAAATACAAATAACTCAGGTCAGTATAGGAATCCCTTTAACCGAAATAGAAACAATTCGGGCCAAGTTAGGAATACTTACAACAATAATAATAATGTCAATCACCGGCAACAAAATAATCTTACACCAATAGAATGTGATCATGTCGAAAGAGATGAAGCTGTAAATTTTCACTTACAGCCTCCAGAGGTGATCTACCGATAGTAGAATTGACTATAGGGAAACAAAAGATAAAATGCTTGATTGATACAGGCTCTACCACCACACTTCTTGACCAAACAAAATTGCAAACTTATAAACGAATTCCTTTAAAAAAAAGCATAGTTTTTAATACACTTAACGGAAAAACCTCCATAGACACGGAAATCATAACAGAACTTCCATAAGAATTCGAAGAAAAAGCTCGAATGAGTTGGAAACTCACATCATTTATAGACAAACATTTCGACGGACTTATAGGACAAAATTTATTAAAACCTTTGCAAGCTAAAATTGACTTAGAAAAAGAATATATAGAAATACATGGAAATAAAATAAAATTTATTAATGCATGTCCATATACATATGAGGAGGTACATATTTTAGAAGGTACAGCAGGAGACCAAAGCATACCACAGAGTCTTTTGGGTAGCCATTTAAACGTAGAAGAACGAGAGACATTAGAAAAACTTCTTAGGAAGAATAGGGATTTATTCTATCACGAAGGTCAACACCTCAGTAGTACACATGAAGTTCAACACGAGATTGTCACTACCACAGATAGACCCATTTATGCTAAAATTTACAGATACCCTCAAATACACGAACAGGAAATTAATAAACAAGTAAAGGAAATGCTTAAACAGACAATAATTAAAGAAAGCAATTCTCCTTATAATAGTCCGTTATGGGTAGTTCCAAAAAAATTGGATAACTCCGGACTCAAAAAAATGGAGAATCGTGGTAGATTACCGAAAGCTTAATGAAACGACAATCGATGACAAATTCCCAATTCCTAATATAGACACTATATTAGACAAGCTGGGACGGTCTCAATATTTTACAACTCTGGACTTAGCTAAGGGTTTCCACCAAATCTTAGTTAAGGAAGAGGATAGGAAAAAGACAGCGTTTTCGACTCCTCTTGGGCATTACGAGTTCACAAGAATGCCTTTTGGACTCAAAAATGCCCCCGCAATATTTCAGAGACTAATCAATTCGGTACTAAGAGAATGCATTAACCAGATATGTGTCGTATATTTGGACGACATCTTAATTTTCAGTTCTTCACTCAAAGAATATAATATTATGAGTGTCCAAAAAGTACTAGATAAACTAAGGCAACATAATCTTAAAATCCAGATAGACAAGTGCAAATTCTTTTCAAAAGAAACATACTATTTAGGGCACGTCTTAACGACTGAAGGGGTAAAACCTAATAAGAATAAAATAGAAGCCAAAACAGATTAAATCATTTTTGGGCATTACTGGTTACTTCAGAAAATTTATTAAGGATTACGCAAAAATTGCAGAACCAATGACCAGATACCTCAAAAAGAACACAAGAATAAATCTGAACGATTCAAATTATATAGGTGCGTTTGAAAAACTCAAAATAATCCTCACGGATTCACCAGTTTTAAAATATCCTGACTTTAACAAAAAATTTCAGCTCACAACCGATGCAAGTAATTTTGCTATTGGATCTGTACTTACACAAGATGGACACCCAATCTGCTATGCAAGCCGTACATTAAATGAGCACGAACGAAATTATTCAGCTACAGAAAAAGAACTGCTAGCAATAGTTTGGTCTGTGAACTACTTTAGACCTTATATCTATGGTAGACCTTTTGATTTAATGACAGACCATCAACCACTCAAATGGTTGCAATCAAAACATAAGGGTAAAGATATAAATCAGCGACTCCAGAGATGGCTATTACAACTAGGAGAATACAATATTAATATTGATTATATAAAAGGAAAGGAAAACAAAGCCGCAGATTTTCTCAGTCGGATTAATATTGAAACAGGAGAAATTAATGTTATCGAGACGCTCACACAAAAGGAGGGAGAAATTACAGTTACACCCAACGAAAATTTAAATTTTGAAACTGACAATATGAGTGTAGATAATAATACAATTCACTCACAAGAAGAGGAACAGAATGACCATTTTGTTATTCTAGACACAGTAGTTAATAGATTCTATACACAAATTATTCTAACAAACAATAAAACAAAAGAAATAGAGATTCTTAATAATAAAAGAATTATATACACTGCCGCTCATCTGAATAGGTTCACTGTTTTTCGTAACTTACTGTAAGACTATCTGCATATATATGGCAATGACTCGTCTGTGTTATGTATGTAATGAAAGAGCATTATTATGCGCTTAGTTTGGGAAAAAAAGTTTTCTCTTAAAGCTTACCGTTATTCTCACACGCTAGCTAAACTTAATTCATTAAAAAAAACTAAGTGTTTTTTTGGCTCATCTGAATAGGTTCAAAAGCAAAAAATGGAGGAAAACAAGAAAAATAACTGTAATTAAATGATTTATTTTGCACATTGAATAGGTAGAGACATAATAATTCATATTAATAATGTGTATCGCCACCTTTTTTTGAAACTGTTTCGAAAATTGGAATTGGAATGAAGTCATACAGTTTTTCTAGATTTTGCAGCGAAATCTCTGCCCACGCTTTCTTAATTCCCTCGATTAAGGACAACTTGTCTTCATATTGTCTCCCCGACTCATACACCTTACGGAAAAGAAGTCCCCAAACATTTTCAATTATGTTAAGGTCAGGTGAGTATGGAAGTCACTCCAACACCTCTACATTTTGGTTCTCGATCCATTGTTTTACCGACCTCGCTGTATGGATAGGGGCATTATCATGCTAGAATGACAATGGTATTGGTCTGAAAAGGTCAGAGATTTGTGGGAAGACCTTTTCAAACACAACGTTGTACACATTGATATTCATTCGCGATGTAAGAAATTGCAGCTCAAAGGTTCCATAATATGAAATTGCTCTTCACACCATGACACTGCCTTCACAGCTATGCAGACGGCTTCTATAATGCGTTCTTCTTTACGAAGGTCATGAAAGTAATAGTTGTAGCCATCTGGGCCCTCTAAGTTGTATTTTTTTCATCTGAAAATATAACTCGCCTCCACTCCGATTTCAACGACATGTATTTTTTTTGCAAAATTGGAGACGATTTTCTTTTCGTTTTTCGTTCAAAGGTGTTTTTTCGGTATTTTTTTCTTTTTGAATGCTTAGTACTCTTAATAACGCGTTTCACGATCACCAAACTACACTTAACACCAGTTTTGAGTCTAATTTTTGACGCGGAATCATGCGAATTAGAAGCAGCTATTATGATTGCGCGTCTATCGGCCATTGATGTGGCCTTATAAGTGTAACCTTTCATATTTTTCCCGTAGTTTTCGATGTTCCGCAAATATTTACCTACTAAATTTAGGCTTCTTTCTATTTTTTCTTGTGATTTTTCTTTGGCTTATCCCTAATTCAATAAATGCTTTTATTTTGCCTTTTTCTTCCTATTGTTGCGAACAGAGCTTTATACTCCTACAGCACCATCTGTTGGGAATTACATATCTGCTTTATGAAGGAACAAAACCAAAAAGCTCTTTTCCAGCAGTTCGCATCTAAATTTCTCCTTATTCCAAACTACTAGAACATTCTATCTCCATATAAATTTCCCCTCGTTCCAAGCAAATAGAATATTCTAGACAAGAACCTTCGAGAACAACTGGTTTGAGTATAAAAGGGAGTGTTCGCGGTGAGCACAAGACAGTTTATTTTCGATTATGAAAGTGTGCAAAGCTGAACTATTGGATTGTGGAAAGTGTAATTAAAGAAGTGGATTTAAGTTGGAATAAAAGTATTAGAGTTGATTATAAATTGAGATTTATTGTTTTGATTTGAAAAGTGTAAATAAAGAAGAAATTCTAAAAGGAGTAATAAGTTTTATTTAAAGAACCTTGGAAAAATATTACATTGGTGTCAGAAAAGTGGAATAAAACTTATTGTGCAGTGAAGTGTGCGAAAAAAAAAAAAATAATAAAAATGAGCAAGTTACTAAAAGAGCTCAACTGTAATGAGCTGAAAAGTGAATTAGGCAAGCGAGAACTTTCTAGAGCAGGATCGAAAAATGAGCTTGTTCTGCGTTTGGCCGAATATTTGAAACAACAAAATGAAGACCCGGACATTTTCGTCTTTGAAGCTGACGCTGAGGAAGCAGACGTAAGTAAAAATGTAGATGTTTCAAATATGTTTAGTCTTCTGCTTGAGCGTCTCGAAGAGCAACGAAATGAACAAAAGAAAGAACAAGAAAATGTACAAAAGAATATTCTCGAACGCCTTGAGAAACAGCATAGCGAACAAAAAGACCTTCTCGAAGAGCAGAGAAACATGCTAGAAGGCAAGCTTGTTAACATCGAGAATAATGTATCTGCACTTGATGGACGTGTTTCATTGCTGGAGAATCAAGTCGACAACAAAATGGAGACGTTTTCAAAAGTGTTAGATGAACGTGTTTCATTGCTAGTCGACAACAAAATGGAGACGTTGTCAAAAGAGTTAGACCGTGTTCGAAACATAAAGATTCGGGAAAGTTCTGGGGAAGCTTTGAGAAAAAAAGAGATGCAACCTCCAATCTTTGATGGACAAACTTCTTGGTCTATATACAAGAAGCAATTCGAGGCAGCTTCTACAGCAAATGGCTGGGATGAGGCTGACAAGTGTATAGCTCTAACCCTTGCTCTTAGAGGAGCAGCTGCTGAGTTATTGCTAACCATACCAGCAGATAAGAGCGGCGACTTAAATTACTTGGTTGAGGCTATAGACAAACGCTTTGGCAATAGCCATATGAAAGAAGTCTTCAAGGTACGACTCTATTCCAGAGTTCAGAAGAGGGGCGAAACTCTACAACAGCTACAAGCGGACATTGAAAGGCTTGTTCATCTTGCATATCCAGATGTTGGAGAAGAAATCCGTAACCAGTTTGCAGTTGAGGCATTTGTTCGCGCCATTTCCGACATACATCTTCAAAGGGCCGTGCGAACTGCTGGAAAACGAACGCTTTCTGAAACATTAGCGTTTGCTTTGACAATGGAAGCAGCAGAGCAAGCTTCTCACGGAGTACATCGACTTAGAGAAGCCATCATCGAAGAATGCTCATACCGAAGAACTGATGTCCAAAGGAATCAACGAAACGGACTTGCAAAGTGCTGGAATTGCAACAAGACTGGACATTTACAGCGTCAATGTCGATTACCACCAAGAAGAGCTTGTCAACATTGTGGACACGGAGTTTCAAATTCAGAACCAGGTAACAATAACACCAGTGTTACTTCCCGAACAAGTTTCCCAACAGAGAAACAAGTCAGAACCAACTTCGAGGGGCAGAAGCTGGTTTCTGGTATCGATGGCCCTAGAAACACCATCCAGGTTTCTCAGACCAAACGAAACAATAAAAGTCTGACTGCCGAGGCAACGTCAAATGGCAACAAACGCATGGTCGCCTTCAATACACTGCGAATAAGGGCTGATCCCATTTGTGGATGGAGCAATGAAGAAATAAGATCTGCTCAACAAGAAGACCCCGACATTGAACCCCTTCTGGCATGGAAGGAACATGAAGAAAAACCCGCATGGAATGACATTTCCGATAGGAGTCCAATTTTAAAAGCCTATTGGGCACAATGGGACTCACTTCATGTGCAAGAAGGTGTTCTTAGGCGAAAATGGGAATCCGCTGATGGTAAATCCTATGTGATGCAGCTTGTGTTACCTCAATCAAAAATTAAAGAGGTTCTTCGAGAAATGCATGATGGACCTTCAGGAGGCCATTTGGGAGTCAACAAGACGTTAGAAAAAGTGAGACAACGATTCTACTGGTTGCATGCAAGAGACGACATTGAAAAGTGGTGCCGAAATTGTGACGCTTGTGCTGCAACCAAAGGCCCTGGTAGAAAACTACAAGGAAAAATGATGCAATATAATGTTGGCTCACCGTTTGAAAGGATTGCTGTTGATGTGGCTGGCCCATTTCCGGAAACGAATGATGGAAACAAATACATTCTGGTGGTAATGGATTACTTTAGCAAATGGCCTGAGGCGTACGCTATCCCGAACCAAGAAGCCAAGACCGTGGCCGACCAGATTGTGTCTAACTGGGTAAGCAGGTTCGGTGTGCCTATGGAGCTCCATTCTGACCAAGGAAGGAACTTTGAGTCGAACATATTCCAAGAGGTGTGCGCGTTCCTTGGCATTAAGAAAACGAGAACCACACCACTTCACCCGCAATCTGATGGAATGGTCGAGAGATTCAACAGGACGTTAAAAGAGCACCTCACTAAGGTCGTAGGCGACAACCAAAGAAACTGGGATAGGCACATACCACTATTTTTGATGGCCTATCGAAGTGCAGTACATAGCTCAACAGGACAAACACCATCTGAAATCCTGTTCGGAAGAAGCATACGGCTGCCTAGTGAGATAAGGTTTGGACATCCATCACAAGAGTCTAAGGAAACAAGGGATTACGTGAGTGACCTACAAGAGAGGCTAATCGACATCCACGAAAGGACCAGGACTAGAATGAGCGCTTACAGCGATCGAATGAAGACAAGGTACGACACAAGAGCAAACACGACAGGATTCCAAGTAGGAGATCGTGTATGGCTGTATAATCTACATCGTCAAAAGGGATTGTCGCCGAAGCTTCAACAAAACTGGGAAGGCCCTTATACTGTCGTCACGAAAATCAATGATGTCGTTTACCGAATTCAAAGAGGGTTAAGAGGAAAGCTAAAAGTTGTGCATAGCGATCGACTGCACCGATACAGTGCCGAAGCTGGTGATAGAGTTGTTCGGGACGAACAATCTTAAGAAGGGGGCAATGTTGCGAACAGAGCTTTATACTCCTACAGCACCATCTGTTGGGAATTACATATCTGCTTTATGAAGGAACAAAACCAAAAAGCTCTTTTCCAGCAGTTCGCATCTAAATTTCTCCTTATTCCAAACTACTAGAACATTCTATCTCCATATAAATTTCCCCTCGTTCCAAGCAAATAGAATATTCTAGACAAGAACCTTCGAGAACAACTGGTTTGAGTATAAAAGGGAGTGTTCGCGGTGAGCACAAGACAGTTTATTTTCGATTATGAAAGTGTGCAAAGCTGAACTATTGGATTGTGGAAAGTGTAATTAAAGAAGTGGATTTAAGTTGGAATAAAAGTATTAGAGTTGATTATAAATTGAGATTTATTGTTTTGATTTGAAAAGTGTAAATAAAGAAGAAATTCTAAAAGGAGTAATAAGTTTTATTTAAAGAACCTTGGAAAAATATTACACTATTTTAAGGATTTTCCGCGACCCATTTTTCTTGTTAAACGGTTTAAAACAATTCGATTTACCAAAAAACTTAACTTTCAGTACACATCCGCCGCGCACATCAATTAAAAATGATTTTTTTGCTTTCGAACCTATTCAAATGAGCCAAAAAAACACTTAGTTTTTTTTAATGAATTAAGTTTAGCTAGCGTGTGAGAATAACGGTAAGCTTTAAGAGAAGACTTTTTTTCCCAAACTAAGCGCATAATAATGCTCTTTCATTACATACATAACACAGACGAGTCATTGCCATATATATGCAGATAGTCTTACAGAAAGTTACGAAAAACAGTGAACCTATTCAGATGAGCGGCAGTGTATATAAACTCCGAAGACATTATAGAAGAAAGACTTGTAGACATATTTAGGAGGTTTATTAAAAGGAAAGGCCAAGTAGGTATTTTTTCGGAACTTACAGAACACGAATATAACTTAGTTCAATTAAAACTTATTGAATTATTTATTGAAGATGACACTTATAAACAAATAGCAAAATATCATAAAATTGAGACAGGTCATGCAGGCATAAACGAAAATTATGCTGGTCTTAAGAATTTAATATATTTTAGAAACTTAAAAGAATTGATACAAAAGTACATTAATAATTGTGATACATGTAATCAAGCTAAATACGATAGGAAACCAATTAAACAAAAATTTCAACACACAGAAACTCCAACTGACTGTAATCAAATAGTCCACGCAGATATTTACACTAATACTAAAAACAACTTCTTAACTTTCATAGATAGATTCTCCAAGCACTGCATAATATTTCATTTAGAAGACAGGAATAGCATTACTATTAAAGAAAAATTGCGATTATACTTCTCTATTAAAGGCAAACCTAGTAAAATCATCTTGGATAACGAATTCCAGAATATAAATGTTAAAGACTTTTTAAGACAAGAAAATATTGAAGTTCATTTTACTAAACCAAATAGCCACACCGGAAATTCCGATATAGAGAGATTGCATAACACCATTAGTGAGAAAATGCGAGTCCTCACTACAGAAAAATTAGAACTAACAATAAAAGAGAAAATATATAAATGTGTAGAATGGTACAATAAGTCAGTACACTCAGCAATTAAATTCAAACCAATAGATGTTTTAGAAGGAAGAGTAGATAAAGAAAAAGTTAGATTAAATATGATAAATATGAAAGACAAGGCTATCGATAAACTTAATAGGGATAGAGAAGAATATAACGAAGAAAGAGAAGAAGGGTTTGTTAAAAATTACAAAGCCCTCAGGCATAAACAAGAACCTAGATATAGAAAACTTAAACTTGAAAATGTACATCCTTCAAATATAAAAAGACCGAATAAATTTTCAGATAAAATGGATACTACTAATATTCCTATTGATGACAACTGACGCAACGTTGACAATAGAAGAAATTGATACGCAAAGTTGATTTACGGAAATTATTGTAGGTAATGTTAACATAGTTAATAGATATGATGTTATTTTACACATCATAGACCCAACAGAAATTCTTAAAATTATTTCATGTTTAGAAGAAAATATTTCGGATATACAAGTCGAAAATGGAAAGGAAGTTTTAATAAACGAATTAGATTCACTAAAATATAAAATATACACTATTATTCCACATAGACACAAAAGAGGGCTTATTAATGTAATAGGGACAGGGTTTAAATGGTTATACGGTACTATGGATGACGATGACAGGAAAAACATTGAGGAACATTTAAAAGTCATCGATGAAAATAATCATAATTTAATAGCCCAAAGTAACAAACAAATGTTCATTAATGATAGTTTTAACCAAACCATTTTGACACTAAAACAAACAATTGAAAAAGATAGATTTAAAATATTATATCAGTTTAATAATATAAAAAGCGAAACAGTTAAATTCAACAATAAAATAATGTACTTAGAATCATTATTAAAAATAGGAATTATAAAAGACAATGTTGAACATATCCAAAATAACATAGCTTCTAGTAGAACAGGTATAATGGGAAATAATATTTTAAGTAAAGAAGAAATAATTAAATATGATATCACTTTTGAAAAGCTTAAGAATATAAAAATGGGAACTGCTTTATATGAAGAACAAAAAATAGTTTTTGTAATTAAAATTCCAAACGAAATAATAGAAACAAGAAAATATCTAGTAACATCCTTAACAAATATGCATTAAGAAGAACTAATAATAAATGATGAAGAAATTGTAAAAATTAATGGAACTATTTACATATACGAAAGAAATGTTGACTTTAAAAACCTAAAGAAATCTAATTTATGTATATACAATAATATTTGTACCAAAACAAAGAATTCCCAAATGAAAATTGTTGAAATAGAAGATGATTTGCTATTGCTAAAGAATGTAAAAAATATAACTTTAACCAGTACTTGTGATGAAAGAATTACAAATTTAAATGGAAACTTTTTATTGAATTTTAACAATTGTAAACTAAATATTCAAAATACCACATTCAGTAACAGAAAAGATATATTTGAACAGAGATTCATTATTCCTTACGAGATAAATCTAAATCATACAACAGAAACACTTAATTTTGATGATATAGTAATGAAACAAATAGAAAATATCGAAAATATAAATGAATTGAAATTTAATCATAAAAATCACATCTTGTTAAATGTATACATTGTAATATTTATAATTTCGTCAATCATAGCTATATTCATTTATGTTTATATTAAAGTTCAAAAAATGAAACGTACAGGAGACAAGCGCGGATACAGGGGGAGGGCAATGGGTGCAATTGCCCCCCCCTGGGCAGTTCTTCGTTTCACAATAATTATAAAAACCATAACACTTTTTTCTTTTTACTTGCGACTTAGGTACTATAAGGCAGGTTATGCATTCGGAAAAAAAATTGAACTCCAGATTTTGATCAAAGTTGACATTACGATAACAGCGAAGTCCAAAAAAGTGGGTATCGCAATTCTGTCTGTCTGTCGGTTCGACTACAGCCCAAACGGCTAGGCCGATTTTCTTTAAACTTGGTAGATATGGGTTTTATTTTTTTTCCCCCGGGTGTTTTTTGATTTGATTTTTTAAGACCAAAAATAACGGTACCTGCCATCCGATTTTTTTTTCGAAATTTTATAAATATTTTTTTTATCAAAAACTGTCCTACAGATTTAAAGAAAAAATTCATAAGATTTCATTTAGTTAAACCTAGGTAATGAATGAAAAAAAAAATTCCAAAAAATTATTATTTTTGGTACCCCCCTTGGAACCATTTTTTGTTTCTGATTTTCTCAAAAACGGTACAACCGATTTTAATAATTGTTTAATGTTAAGGCTCCCCAACAGTTTCAATATTATTGTGTATTCAAATTTTCAAAAAAAAAAATTTCAAAATTATTTTTTGAAAACTTAATATTTCGAAAACCCCATGCTCGATTTTCTTAAAACTTAATAAATAAAATTTTCTTAAAATAATCTACAAGATATGAGAAAAAAAAATTTATTTTACTTCAAAATAACGGTACCCTCCATACAAATGTTAAAAAATGGTTTTCGAAAATCGTATTTTTCTCGAAAACGGTTCCGAGAATTTTGCTTAAATTTTTAGTCTTTGGATTAATTTTTAAGGTCTATAATTTAATAGAAAAGATTTTGAAAACAAGACATTAGTCACTGTACCTACCATAGAACGATTTTTGAAAATTTTGAATTTCTCATTATCGACTTAATGGATTTTAATGAAATTTTTTATAGAGATGCTTCTAAAAGCTTTAAGAAACATTGCATTTCAAAACTTAAAAAAAAAAATATTTTTTGAATTTTGAAAAAAAAATCATTTTTTTTGGAAAATTCGATATCTCAAAAATGGGTAAATATTTTTTTTTGGAAACTTAATTTTCATTCGTACAGTATTAAAAACCTAATGTTGACGTACTAATTTTTTTTTTAATATTTTAAAAATTTTATATGTACATAAAAACTTATTTTATTAAGAAACCACTACAACGACTTATGTATAATTTTTGTTCTTGCATAAATTCATATTTGCATAGCATTCTGTTTTTGTCTCTTACTACTAAGAGAATTTAAAAACAGATGATAATTTTATCCTTATGAACAGTTTTTTCTAATAACATTCGTTTTTAAAATTCCTAGTCTATTACATAGGAGCAAGTTCGTGCGGCAAGTTATGCATTCGTAAAAAAAAATCGAACTCGAGATTTTGATCAAAGTTAACATTACAATGATAGCGAAGACTAAAAAAGTGGGTCTCGCAATTCTGTCTGTCTGTCGGATCGACTACAGCCTAAACATTTATCATTTTTAATTTCCCCCCCACACGTTTTTTTCTTCTTTTTTTTAAGACCAAAAATAACAGTACCTGCCATACGAATTTTTTCCGAAATTTTGTAAATTTTTTTTCTCAAAAACTGTTCTACGGATTTAAAAAAAAAGATACAAAAAAAATTCATTTAGTTAAAGCTAGGTACTAGTTGAAAAAAAATTTCCGAAAAATGGTTATAGAGGGTACCCCCCAAAGAACCATTTTTTTGTTTTTGATTTTCTCAAAAACGGTATGACCGATTTTGATCATTTTTTGTTTGCGTAAGCTCCCAAAAAACTTAAATAGAATTGTGTATTCAAATTTTCAAAAAAAAAAAAAAATTTGGATTTTTAAAAAAACTTCAATTTTTTTTTTCAAAAGTGTTAAAAAACCGTTTTCAAAAACCGGCCACACAAAAATATTAGAATTAAGTATTTAAGAACTATGTACATATATCATGTACAACACTATAATTCCTTCATTTAAATTAATTAATTCATTTTTTTTAATACTCGTACGTACGAGTTCCTATTTAATACTTTAAGACATGCATACAGAGCATTATTGAAAGAGGCTAAAGTAATGTAAACGAAGATGTTTGATTTACTATAATAGTTATTTACATACGACCTACATATATTATGTACCTGCACATGCTTTCCTTAATTCAATTTAATAATAATTTGTTATTTTTATATTCGATTATGTTTATACCTTTTTAATATTTTAAGACAGAAATGCAGAGAAATGGACCATTTTTTTTAAGTTAAGCAAAATATCACGAAAATTGCCCCCCCCTGAACGAAATCCTGGATCCGCGCCTGACAGGAGAGTTTCAAATTAAAGGAGGGAGAAGTTATGTCAAGCTCAGAAACTCACACGGAAGTTCCCACAACCGTAGTTAACAATAAAGCAAAAGAAATGATGACAACTCATAATCGAGTTCATTTGCCAATCGTTTGGCCTTAATTCCGAATACCAATATTATGCTGACTCTAACAAATGCATGCAATCGTGCATTGCTTGACATAGCTTCGACTTCACAAAATATAAGAATGTAATTGCAGTTGGATACTAAACACCGTTTAATAAAGTTTAATAATATTTTTTAAAAACGCTTTTGCTTTGATAACGAATCTAAGTCGCGTTTTTGCAGTGACACTTAAATAACTTATGCCGTTTTTCTTTAAAATATTTTATTTTGATGAATCAAAACATAATTTTGCTTAAGTTTGTGTTTTAAATTATGCCATTTTTGAAAACAGTTATCTGCTTATAATTTTTAGTTTCTTATTTAAATAACGAATTTAAACTAAATATGTCATTATTCTTCAATTTTTATGATTCATTTTTTTGTTAACGTGGTAGAAATAATGATTCAATTTTATCCTTTACTAGTAATTTTCAGCGCACACAGCTGTTGCTAAAATTGACTAGAGCCAAGAATAACGCAAATAATAAAGATAAAGGAACACGCACTGCGACCGAAAATCGGTTTACAGTTATTCATGAGAACGGAAGAAACGAATCCACTCTGTCCTCAATATGTCTTACTATTTTTATGTTTCGTTGCACTTGAAAAATATTAGCGCAAACTTTTAATTGAATTAGTACGATGCTAAAGCTGTTTTAGTATGATACTAGGTTAAAACAACGAAATTGCAAATTTTAATCGAATATAGCATTATACTTTCTCTGCCCTTTTATTAAAGTTAAAATCATCGAATACCTACTATATTTTTTTAGTATCGTGCTAGCTTCATAATGACTCTTTGATTATGCAAACATCAAAAAGGTTCGTGTACTTACTTTTTTATACGAGATGTCATTGTTTTAGGTGTGTTCAGAAGCAATTTATTAAGAAAATTCTTTTAGTACGATACTAGTTACAAAATGTTTAAAATTAAGAATGAGTTAGTAAATTACTAAAAAGTTAGCAAATTGTTAAGTAGTATCATACTAATACCTTAATAATAGGCTGTTTAAAATTTTGCACCATTGTTTTTAATGAATATAGGAACTTTTACGACGCACGTTCATATCCGATGACATTACTGATGTTATGGATTTAACATAGCTTCAAGTACCAAAACGGATACCATTGCTACTGAAAATGCACCTGTTGCGTCCACTTCTCAAACTGAAGAGTTTGAGCTCAAAAGATCCTCTAACGAATCTGGAGACTTTTCAGTCGACGATTCTGATGCTGATCCGGACTACAATGACCAGGAGCTCTTGGGTACAAGCATCTCATCGCTCGATAATCTTGAGGAAACTCAAGCAGATCCAGCCCCAGATTCAGACGTGACCTCTCCAAAGAAACCTAAGTGCAAGCGGAAAGCTACTCCAAGCCAATGGAAAAAGAACTGAGGAACTTTGGTAAGTCTTACAAATCGGTATCAAAATGGCAGAAAAATATTCAAGAAAAACAAGTTGGTCCTGCTTGTGGCGAAAAATGTAGGCTACAGTGTTCAAAAAAGTTTACAGAAGAAAACAGAAGAGATTTTTTATTTTACCTTTTTTTTTTCTTCATTTGATTCAATTAAAAACGCATTTTTTTTTTTATTTAGTTTTTATATGTATATATATTTCGAGGACTTATTTGCCTCATCATCAGTACCAAGATTATTTTATAGAAAATTATTTGATAACAATCTGTTTTTTAGACATTTATCTAAAAGTGCATATTTCGAGGACTTATTTGCCTCATCATCAGTACCAAGATTATTTTATAGAAAATTATTTGATAACAATCTGTTTTTTAGACATTTATACATATAAAAACTAGATAAAAAAAAAATGCGTTTTTAATTGAATCAAATGAAGAAAAACAAAAGGTAAAATAAAATATAAAAGTTAATTCAGCAAAACAAAAAATCATAATAAATAGAAGAGATTTTTTTTTAATTATTGGGGAGTGACAGACCTTCAAAGGCAAATAGAATTCCTTGCTTGCTGTATGGAACCAATAACTTCTAAATACATGTACATAAGAGAAGGGCCGAAACGAGCACCACGAAATAAAAAAAGTTGCTTCTTTCTTCAATTGACGGATACAAAAACTCGGGTTTGCAAACTGTTCTTTCAGTGACTTCGTGTTCAATTCGTACAGTATAAGGAGCTTCAAATCTCATAAGGGGCGTGATGCCCCTTGATGAACGTAGTAAACAAGGAAAACATTCACAAGTAGATCTAGCAATTAAGAAAAGTGTGCGACATCATAATTCTAGTATCCCACAAATTGAAAGCCACTACTGTCATCAGAACTCTACTCGTGAATACATTGATGATTCAAAAAGCATTGCCGATTTACATACATCACGACCATGTTTCTAATTGCAAAAATAAAATGAATATTTCTAAGCCACTAAAACTTAAAAAAACTCTCGAAAAGGAGTAAAAGAATTTTTGTTTTTTAATTACCATTAACCACTAAGATATAAATGTGATTTATTTTTAAAACAAATAACTTTTATTTTGTAAACAAAATTTAAAAAATGAAGGATATGGATATTAATGTGTCTAAGCTTTTAAAACAAATGTTGCTAGATCTAATTTTTTAAGGTCTCTCAAATAAAAATTAATGAGAATATTATTTTTTTTTTAAATTATTACAAAACAAGTATATGAGAGTTGTTTTCGAATAAAAAAGAGTAGTGAGTCTCTTCAATGTACGTACTATAATGAAGAAGTTTCAATAAATTGAATTTATTTATTAAAAACAATCTGTAGTCATTATTAACTTCCCATAGGGAGTTATTGTAATCGGTCCGATTTGTCAAATTGGAATTTTTGACATTTCTCGACGTTTCGAGGTCCCTAGAGGCTATATCAATCATTTTTAGAGAGATGTGTGTGTGTGTGTGTGTACGTACGTTCGTACGTGCGTACGTTCGTACGTCCGTACGTTCTTGTACCATTTTTCGTCGTCGATATCTAAAGAACGAGTAAAGATATCGACTTAAAAAAAATTTTTGTTTAATAGATAATAACTTCGAAAGAGGCTGAAAGGGCGTTTATTAAAATTCAGTGAGTAGTTTTTTCACTATAACGGTTTAAAAAAAAAGTAAAAATTTTAGTTAGTTTCAAATATCTCACGAAAAAACAATACTATTGACTTCAAATAAAATTTAATGTACTCATTATAAGGTCATACAGATTTGGTATGAATTTTGAAAAAAATGAACATACCGTTATTTTTTTAAATTAAAAAAACTGAAAAAAAAAATTCATAACCCAGATATTCTAAGAACAGAAAACAATTTGAAACTCAAAATAATTTTATTTTACGAAAAATAATGTGTTTGACAACTGGTGAAAATTTAAAAAAAAAACAGCTTACAGTTTTTTTACAAAAAATAAAAAACTATACAAAATTCTATTAAAAACTGGTAAAAATTGTTTTTCGACTCAAATTTCTCGAGAACTAGTAGTGATATTGACTTCTAATTTAGTTTATTTTATACATTGTATAATTTTGTACAATTGGTAAAATGTTGACAAATATTAAATTAATAGTTTTTTTTTTAAATAAAAAAACTATTAAAAATTCTAGTGAAAACTAGTTAATATTGTATTTCAAGTCGAATTTCTTGGGAATGAACACCGATAGTTCCTTCTTAAGTATGTTGGTTTATACATCGATACCTTCCCGTAAGAATGTATACTAAGCGACATTTCTAAAATTGTTCAGAAAACGAAAAAAACGAAGAAAGATCTAGTTGAATCATAGTGTGCTAAGAGACAATTTTGGTTAAACTAAGTGACATTTAACAAATTTTTTTGTTGCTCACGACAATGAGATCTTTATTAATATCGCTTAGCATAATTTTTTTGGCGGATAATACAAATTTCAGGGGGCAACATTATTTTAATGAGAAAACATGGCAGTTGATAATTTTTTTTATTTGTACTCTAGTTTCCTTTTCATGCATAATAGGTTGGCGAAACCCAGGCCAAAACGTGGCCCTTAACATATAGTATATTTCCTCATCAAAAAGTCATTTTCGAAAAAAGTGTCGCTTAGTACATTCTTACGGGAATGTATCGACATAATACAATTATTAACATATGGTTAAATTTTGACAAGTATCGAGTCTCGAAAATCTACTAAAAAGTGGTAATATTTGTTTTTCGACTAGAATATCTTGAGAACGAGCAATGATATTGACTTTGCCATTATTTAATTTTATACATAAAACAATTTCTAACAAATGGTTTATATTTGACATATATCTAGTTTTAGAGCGGATATATTTTGTAAGTACCCTTCCATCAATAACCAAACCATATCTTTTATATTTGAATATTTCGTTTTTAATTTTTTTCCAATTAAAATGTTTGGAACCGAAATAATAAAGTAATTTCTATAATACGGATATAATACATAATTTTATAATTTTATTATCAACTTAGTTTTTAGAAGAATGTATGTACTGTACAATTGTACATACGTATATGAATAAGGTTGTTCAGTTGTACCCAAGTCCCACATATTCAAATTCCATTAATAGCTATGGTAAAATTGAAGAAAACGTCACAATATGATTTTATCTTTTTGTCCATGAAAAAGATGTAAAATTCTACTCAAGGTTTTCTTACCACAATGGGAAGTTATCAGTGTGGGTCGCACCCAGCCTCTTTTTTCTTTTTTTACTTGCGATATAGGTACTATAGGGCAAGTTCTGCATTTGGAAAAAAAATCGAACTCGAGATTTTGATCAAAGTTGACATTACGATGATAGCGAAGACGAATAAAGTGGGTCCAGCAATTCCGTCTGTCTGTCTGTATGTCTGTCTGTCTGTATGTCTGTATGTCTGTACCTCGATCTAGAGCCTAAGCCACTGGACCTGTTTTCTTCAAACTCGATAGTTAAGGGTCTTCGGTGATTCCCTAGAGGGGAAATTGAAATTTTTTTTAGCTCTAAAACTAACGGTACCCCCCATACACCCGTAATGCAAAATCTTATTTATCTGGAAAACGGCTCGAACGATATTGATAAAAAAATTAGGTGTGATATTATGGACATGGACTACGTTCTGGTAAAAAAAAATGTTGGGGCAAAATGTTATTAACGGTACCTGTCATAGAACCGTTATTTTGATTTCCGACTTTCTCATTAACGGCTCTAACGATTTTAACCAAAAATTTTCAGCAGGAGTCCCCCTAAGTTTAAAATAATATTGTATATAAAAATATTCAAAAAATTATTTGTTGGGTTTTTTGAAAAAAAAATTCAAAACCTATGAACGATTATTTTTTGAAATTATTTCCTAAAATCAATATTATTAAATACTTAAAATTCGCATTCCACATTTTTTTCTTGAAAAATTTTAAAGAAATTTCTTGTATAAACAATTTATTTATTTAATAATAAAACGATTTCTCAAAGTTTGTTCGCATAAATTCACACTTTTCTAGAAATCAGACGGCAATTTCATTTTAAATTCATGTTTCATATTTATAAAATATATCTTAAATTCCGAAGTACTTTTACATAAGAGCAAGTTCGTGCGATCCAGTCGTGCATTTTATTTTTAACAATGTCATTACGAACTAACTCAGGAATAAAAAAAAGGTTGTCTGAATATCATAAATTGTTTGTGGAAAATTGACCTTATTTGAAAGGGTCTGACAAATCAATCGATTTTCCATCTTAATAGTAACTTTTTTTTATTTTTGATTTTTGTTTACATCAAATAAAATATTAAATCAAATTAATCTTATTAATATTTCTAAAAGAAATAATTTTAAATTATTAAAAAAATTATTTTTGTGTGAAATTGGCTAAGTAAAAAACTTTAAATCAGTTTTCTGAAGATTTAAGTTTTTTGAGTTATGCCAGTTTTCTTTATTAGTGACGATGTATGTATGTTACACAAAATTTACAGGTTGACGTCACTGCAACGACGCACGTTGGTTCGAGTCCCTATAGAATGATAAATATTTTTTTTATTGCCGTGATATGAAAAAATTATGAGAGTGAAATCTTTAGATGTAACACAAAATTCACAGGTTGACGTCACTGCAACGACGTGGGTTCGAGTCCCAATAAATTCCCAATAAATTGATAAATATTTTTACTTGCGATATAGGTACTATAGGGCAAGTTCTGCATTTGGAAAAAAAATCGAACTCGAGATTTTGATCAAAGTTGACATTACGATGATAGCGAAGACGAAAAAAGTGGGTCTGACAATTCCGTCTGTCTGTCTGTATGTCTGTATGTCTGTATGTCTGTATGTCTGTATGTCTGTACCTCGAACTACAGCCTAAACTACCGGAGGTATTTTCATCAAACTCGGTAGTTAAGGGTCTTCGGTGATTCCCTAGAGGAAAAATTGAAATTTTTTTTTTAGCTCCAAAACTAAGGGTACCCCCCATACACCCGTAATGCAAAATCTTATTTATCTCGAAAACGGCTCTAACGATTTTGATAAAAAAAATTAGGTGTGATATTATGGACATGGACTATATTTTGGTGAAAAAAAAATTTGGGGGGAAATGTTATTAGGGGTACCTGTCATAGAACGGTTTTTTTGATGTTCGAATTTCTCACCAACGGCTCTAACGATTTTAACCAAAATTTTTATGCAGGAGCTACTTTGCATTTGAAAAAATATAAACTAAAAATTTTTTCGAAAAAAATAGTTTTTGGATTTTTAAAAAAATAATACAATTTTTTTTTTGAAAATTCAAAATCTTGAAAACCCATACACGATTAAATTTTTAAATTACGTTTTAAAATGTATTTTATTAAATACTAATAATTTGCATATCAATTTTTTTTTATAAAAATTTTAAGTAAAATTTAGTACACAAAAAACATGTTTCGGTGTGTCTGTATGTCTGTACCTCTCACTACAGCCTAAACCACTGGACCTATTTCTTTCAATCTCGGTAGTTAAGAGTCTTCGGTGATTCCCTAGAGGAAAACTTGAATTTTTTTTTTTAGCTCCAAAACTAAGGGTACCCCCCATACACCCGTAATGCAAAATCTTATTTATCTCGAAAACGGCTCTAACGATTTTGATAAAAAAAATTAGGTGTGATATTATGGACATGGACTATATTTTGGTGAAAAAAAAATTTGGGGGGAAATGTTATTAGGGGTACCTGTCATAGAACGGTTTTTTTGATTTTCGATTTTCTCATTAACGGCTCTAAGGATTTTAACCAAAATTTTTAGCAGGAGTCCCCTCAAGTTTTAAATAATATTGTATATAAAAATATTCGAAAAAATATTTATTGGGTTTAAAAAAAAAACAAAAAATTTTAAATCAATATCTACAAAACCTATGAACGATTATTTTTTGAAATTATTTCCTAAAACCAATATTATTAAATACTTTAAATTTGCATCCCACATTTTTTTCTTGAAAACTTTTAGAGAAATTTCTTATATAAAAAATTTATTTAATAATAAAACGATTTTTTAAGGTTTATTTGCATAAATTCATACTTTTCCGGAAACCAGACGGCAATTTTATGCATTTGAACATTATTATCTCATTAAATCCATGTTTTATATTTATAAAATGTATCTTAAATTCCAAAGTACTTTTACATAAGAGCAAGTTCGTGCGATCCAGTCGTGCATTTTATTTTTTACTGCCGCGATATGAAAAAATGATGAGAGTGAAAGTTTTAGATGTAATACAAAATTCACAGGTTGACGTCACTCCGGCGACGTGGGTTCGATTCCAATATTATGTCCATAACAAAAGCTGAAGGACAATGACATGAAAGAATCGAAACAAAAATTATTAATGTGTCAAAAATGTGTATAGGTTTGAAAGTTTGTTTACCATTAACTGTTTTCCTTTGGACTCCAGGATTGAGTGCTTAGTAGGTACTTCTCATTGCATTCAACAATTTAAAAAAATCATGAATTCTTTGTCTTTTATTGAATGATAATGAATTAAGTTAATAAATTGGCACTCGGCTAGTTTTATTTAAACACATTCACATTCCCTAAAGCCCTTAACGGTGTTACTACCTTCGCAAATGCTGGCTTATCCGCAACGGTGTCCACATTAAAGATAGACTTTCAAAATCTACAATATTCGCTTATTGTTTGTGTTGTTGTTCTTCTAAGAGTCTTACTTAAAACGATTATTTCTTAGAACGCGCCCAAGCACTAGCTTACACAAAAAAAGTACCTAAAAAAACAAGTATTTTCTAGACTAATTTTGACTCTCTGAACACGAAAATGGCACTCATTTATTTTTCCAAAGAAGCGTTTTCGAGATATGAGCAAAAAACCGTTTTTTTTGCTCCTTTTCCATGTATGAGCCTAATTCTCAAAAACGGTCGAACTAATTAACATATACTTTATGTTTTTAAACAAATATTTTGTTTATCTTTCCAACAGTATTGAAGAAGATGAAGTTGAAAAAAGTCGAGATGAATCTGGTGTGGAGCAATTACGGGTGCGCAGTATGTGGACAAAGGATTGGCTTTTGCATCGCCAGACGGAAAGATTCTGCGCGAAATTGGTAATGGAATTGAGTGGGAGTGAACCACGGTTTCGTACGAATGCCTGCCGATCAATTTGATCATTTGCTTAGCTTGGTAAAGCCTAGAATAGAAAAAGCTGACACAATTATGCGACCAAGCATTCCCGCTTCTGACCGACTTATATTGACACTTCGCTTCTTGGCTACGGGCGACAATTTCAGGTCTACGCAATACCTTTTCCGGATTCCAGTAAACACAATTTTAACAATAACCCCAGAAGTGCTTGACGCAATTTACGAAGCTCTTGTCAAGGATTATTTGAAAGTGAGTGTTTGCACCAAAACTTAATTTTAAGTAAGCAATTAACTAACTAATTTTTTGAACAGACACCGAAAAGTGTAAATGAATGGAAAGCAGTAGCAGAGGACTTTAATCAAAGGTGTCAGTTTTCGCATCACCGAATGCTGACAGCGTATTTTATAATTACAAGGGTATTACTAGATTTCAAAACTTTTAAATGACATTTAATTCTTGTTTCGTATAGGAACGCATAGCATTGTGTTGATGGGAGTGGCAGACGCGGAATACAAATTATTGTATGTAGATGTCGGTCGCAACGGAAGACATTCGGATGGTGGCGTTTTCAACCGTTGCAGTTTTGGCCATGCATTGTCTACAAATCAATTGACCAATACGATACCGAAGGAAATATCGTGCCGACGACGTTCAAAGTTGAACAATGCATCCGCTTGAAGAACTACGATCTCGAGACTATGAATCTGAGGCAAAAGAAATCCAAAAAGAGTTTACGCACTACTTTACCGAAGAAGGCGATATTGAATGGCAATATGCCTACATTTAAACATAAGCAAAATAAAAAAATTAAATTTGCAAACAATTTGTTTATTGCTTTTATTATTAACAGAAACAAAAATTAAAAATTAATAAAATAAATATTCAAGTTTAAAAAAAAAAAACTCAAGAGATCTATATTTCAGTATGTACTGTATACAGGAACACAAAAACAGTCTACAGCGAATACCAATTAACACCATGGGGGCCATTAAATGGGAAGAGATTCAACGTTAATCAGCTCTTCCTCAATTCTTCATTCGAAGCACATGCTTTGCAATTAGTTGCAGATGTAATCAAGGCACTTGCTTTTTCCTCCTTATCCTCTTTATTATCAGCGATGATTGGTTTCAAAGCATCTATATCGACTTCCTCCCTATTATCCTCAATAAAACAAACCGATGACGAACGCGAGTCATCCGCTTGTATACAGTCTAATAAATCTAATAAATTGCGATTCATCCCGTTTCGTAACCAATCGGCTTGGTTTTTTGGAAGATGTCTTAACTGGGACAGTAAATAATCGCAGAAGGTTGAATTTTTGTCGCTTGATTGCAAAGCGGAGACACCTGAGTTTAAAATGGCCAAGCGAGCGGGCGGCGAACATGATGGCGAAGGTGATGATGTTTTTGTTGACTCTTCACATCTACGTTAGCGCCTCTGGCCGATTACAGGTTCTGACAGAGGTAAATCATGTGTAACGGCGTCATCGATATGTGCAGCAAATTCTGCAAATTAAGAAAACTGTTTGTCTAAAATGAAAAACTTACAGATTTAGAAAAACTTACGTGGTCCTTTGACGAAACAGATGAAGTAGATCTTTTAACGTCATTTGCCTCCAAAAACATCATTTGATTAAAAAACTTCCATGCAACGGAGGATGGTTCGTTCTGTGCCCTGCCCTGACTTTTTGTTGCGAAGTTTTGCTAAATTTGCCTTGAACGTTACCCGTAAACAGCCCCACTTGGACTTGGCTTCCTTAACAGTAACGTCCAAGCCAATTTCGTCGACCTTCTCACGCCAAAAATCAAACTTTCTGAGTTTTTATTCTGCCTAACCTGCACCCCAAAGCCTAGGGCGCTTCTCCACAGCAGTAATCAGAGATATAACTTGGTCAGTCGTCCAATTGTGCTGCACTATTTGACCACCACACTCAGATTTTTTTATGCGGCGGATGTAACTTTGCCGAGGCTCCTCGATATCTATTTGTGTTGATTCGCTCATTTCTTTTTGACTTCTTTTTACTTGCGACTTATAGGTAGATACTATAAGGCAAGTTATGCATTCGTAAAAAAAATCGAACTCGAGATTTCGATCAAAGTTGACATTACGATGATAGCGAAGACTTAAAAAGTGGGTTTTGCAATTCTGTCTGTCTGTTCGACTACAGCCGAGCCGATTTAGATAGATATGGGTTTTAATTTTTTTCCTCCCACACGTTTTTTTCTTTTTTTTTTAAGACCAAAAATAACGGTACCTGCCATACGAATTTTTTTCGAAATTTTATAATAATTTTTTTTTCTCAAAAACTGTTCCACAGATTTTAAAAATAAAAACACAGAAAAATTTCATTTAATTAAGGCTAGGTAATGGTTGAAAAAAATTTTCAGAAAAATGTTTTTTTTCAAAACTCAATATTTCGAAAACCCCATGCTAGATTTTTTTTAAACTTGATAAATAAAAGTTTCTCAATAAAGTCTACAAAGTTTGAGAAAAAAATTTTTATTTTACCTAAAAATAAAGGTACCTACCATACAAATGCTAAAAAATTAAAAAAACATGGTTTTCAAAAATCGTATTTTTCTCGAAAACGGCGCCTAGAATTTTGATAAATTTTTTTTTCTTTCAACTAATTTTTACAATCTTTAATTTAATAAAAAAAAAATTGAAATTAAGATATTACAGCTTGTACCTACCATAGAACCATTTTTTCGAATTTTGAATTTCTCATTATCCACATAACGGATCTTAATGAAAATTTTTATAGAGAAGCTTCTAAAAAGTCTAAAACACATTGCATTTCAAAACTTTAAAATAAATATTTTTTGAATTTTTGAAAGAAAAAACTCTATTTTTTCTTTTTTTTTTTTTGAAAATTCGATATCTCAGAAATAGCTCAATATTTTTATTTTGTAAATTTAATTTTTATTTGAACAATAATGAAAACTTTAAATTGGCGTACCAAAATTTTTTCTTAAAAAGCTTTTAAAAAGTTTGTACATAAAAGCTTCTTTTAAAGAAACAACTACAAGGGCTTATAATTTTTGTTCTTGCATAAATTCATATTTGCATAGCATTCTGTTAGGATAGGTTAAAGTGGTTGTCATTAAGGCGTCTGACACACTTAGACCATTAGAGGTCCATTGTGATACCACGATCTAATAGGGAACAAAAAGGTTTCCTACTAGTTAAAACCATTTAGAGCTTCTGATGAAGCGAAGGAGACTTTTAATGTCTGTGTTTATGAGATCGCTTGGTCCATCTAGCATTCTGTTACTACTAAAAGAATTTAAAAATTAACTTTATTCTTATGAACAGTTTTCTCTAATAACATTCGTTTTTAAAATTCCTAGTCGATTACATAGGAGCAAGTTCATGCGACCCAGTCGTGCATTTTATTTTTCTTGAAATTGAACACCTATGTTGTCACAACAACTTCACAATCACTACTGAAAATATGCACATTTGCGTGGTCTTCTTTTCGTGTTATCGCAAATGAATGGGACGGTCGCACATGCTCTCACATGCACGCAAACTGTCACAAGAAATGTGCGAGGGTGTTCGGACTATATGCAAAAACGCCGCACATCTATGTGCAATCTCACCATCGCACATCGTCCGCGTACATTTGTGGAATGTTCCAAAGTAGTGTTCAGATGACAAGCGTCAATAGTCGCAAATGATGACGTAAAAATGACGTCAGAACCGCAAACATTTGCGGCTTTTAAATGCCGTCTGCTCTTAGCTTATAAGTTATATATACAAACGTATTGCGGTCAGCCATCAGACGAATAGGGGGAATAACATGTAGCATACGAAAACATGCACGTGCCGTAACTATTCGGAACTGGTGGAAGTCTGATCATAGCCTCTCCGCTGCGGCCGCTAGAAACAAGCCTTTAAACAGGTTTGGCTAATATGATCAGGCTGGTTCCTCAGGTTGGCGACAGGTTAATTCCCTGTCCTGTAAAACTAAAAGAATTACGAGACCGACAACAAGCCTCGGAAACGGACTGATCACACGACGACAACCCACGCAACGAAAACTGAAAAACGATTTACCAATTTTCTTATGGAACGTACGATCATTGTATATATAAACTATAGTACTCTCATGGAACAGAAAAAAGTGGTATGGAATACACTCTACCGAGGGCGCTGTCGTAGGAAAATATTGTCGTGGAGACTTTTGATTTAGGGTGGGGTAGTAATTGAGGAAGAGCGAGAAAATTTTATCAGTTCTGGCAATGAGAAAGACGAGAATGAGAAAATGAAATTTGTTTTGTAGCATTTTCCTTTTGAGGGATCTTCTGTGTGTTTTGTTGTTATATTTTTTTGTCAAGAATATTTGTTTTGTTTTTGCTATTTCATACGCAACAAAGCAACGTTGTTCAATTTCGGCATATCTAACCAAAATACAACGTTGCTTTTTATTTGTATGGACACACATACCTATTTGAATAGATTTAAGTAGGAATAATTTTGAAAATTGATTCTTGATAGGATTAGGCTTTTTTGAATTTTAGTATATCTACATAGGAACTTTATCTTAATATATTAGGTAACTTACCTATGTTGATTGCAATTATTATTATTTTTGTTATTCAAAAGTATAATAATTGGTGTAATTTTGAAAAACAAAAATAATAATTGCAATCAACTATTTTAACTGCCTACATTAGATGCAGTGGGTGGTTAGGTAGTGGAAATTGTTTTTTTTTTTTTTTTTTTTTGCAATTAATATAATTATGTACATACATATATTATTTGAATTTAAAAAATTCAGATAATTAAACATCAATAAATTTTCAAACAAATTAAAAAATAAAAAAACAAAAGAGATAACAGATATATACAGCGGAAAAGAAAAATATTTGAAACGTCTCTTAAACTTTTTTGAGAAAACACGGAAACCAAAAGCTAACAAACAAATACAAAATATTTATATTTTTAAAGTTGTCTGAAGAAGGGTGTAACCACATCCGAAACGTCACAACATAAAAAACAAAACAAAAATTGACCTAAAGCCCACTTAAGGATAAACTTTATTGAATACATATATAGGTATAAAACTGTTTCTTTAAGCAAATCTAATAGGTACGTATACCTATAATTTTATTAAAGAAAATAGCTTTTACATTATGTACATAACTGTATAAAATATGGTATGGTAGAAAATAATTTTGATTACAAAAAAAATATTTGTATTCATTAATACGTATTTATATAATTAAAAATATAAAAAAGGTATAGAACAGTTTTTAAAATTTATTCATATAAACTTTGTTTGTAAAAAATATAGAAAATTTTTAATACTTTTTATGTGTATATAAACAAATTCAGAAATGTATAAATATTCACATAAGGAAATTGTGAAAAAAAATCATAAGTTATCAAATTTGGAAATTATTAATTTATTAAAATAATTTTTTTTGTATTTTGTTAATATAAATATAAAAAGTACGAATTTATGCAAACAAAGTTTAAAAAACCTTTTATTATTGAACTAATTTTGAATATAAGAAATTTCTTTAAAATTGTTCTAGAAAAAAAATTGGGATATTAATTTAAGCAGGTATTTAAAAATAAAGATTCTAGGAAATATTTTCAAAAATTAGTCGCTCAAACTTTTTCAAGACATTGATTTTTCAAAAACAATTTTCTTAGATAAAAAAATATTTTTTCGTGTTCTCTATCATCGTAAAGTCAACTTTGATCAAAATCTCGAGTTAAATTTTTTCCACATGCAAAACTTGCAATTACATAATTTTGTAAGTGAAAATAAAATTTAAAAAATTTGGTACGTCAACCTTAAGTTTTTATTATTGTACGAATGGAAATTAGGTTTCGAAATAAAATATTGAGCTACTACCATTGTATATATAAACCATAGTACTCTCATGGAACAGAAAAAAGTGGTATGGAATACACTCTACCGAGGGCGCTGTCGTAGGAAAATATTGTCGTGGAGACTTTTGATTTAGGGTGGGGTAGTAATTGAGGAAGAGCGAGAAAATTTTATCAGCTCTGGCAATGAGAAAGACGAGAAAGAGAAAATAAAATTTGTTTTGTATCATTTTCCTTTTGAGGGATCTTCTGTGTGTTTTGTTGTTATATTTTTTTGTCAAGAATATTTTTTGTTTTGTTTTTGCTATTTCATACGCAACAAAGCAACGTTGTTCAATTTCGGCATATCTAACCAAAATACAACGTTGCTTTTTATTTGTATGGACACACATACCTATTTGAATAGATTTAAGTAGGAATAATTTTGAAAATTGATTCTTGATAGGATTAGGCTTTTTTGAATTTTATAATATCTACATAGGTACTTTATCTTAATATATTAGGTAACTTACCAATGTTTATTGCAATTATTATTAATTTTTGTTATTCAAAAGTATAATAATTGGTGTAATTTTGAAGAACAAAAATAATAATTGCAATCAACTAGGTTAACTGCCTACATTAGATGCAGTGGGTGGTAAGGTAGTTGAAATTTGTTTTTTTTTTTGCAATTAATATAATTATGTACATATGTATATACAAAGGTATAAAACTATTTCTTTAAGAAAATCTAATACATAGGTACGTATACCTACCTATATTTTTATTAAAGAAAATAGCTTTTTCGTATGTACATAGGTACCTATATAAAATATGGTATGGTAGACAAAATTATTTGTATTCGTTGATAGGTATTTATATAATTAAAAATAAAAAAAAAAGAAATTTGATATACATAGGTATAGAACAGTTTTTAAAATTTATTCATATAAACTTTGTTTGCAAAAAATATAGAAAATTTTTAATACTTTTTATGTGTATATAAACAATTTCAGAAATTTATAAATATTCACATAAAGCAATTGTGAAAAAAAATCAAATAAGTTTTTCGAGAAAAAGATAATTTTAGAAAACTTAAATTAATTAAAAAAAATTAGAATAAATAGAATAAAATTATTATTGACATAATATTTTTAAAAAATCAGTTACCTTTTTTGGAAAAAATATTTTGTATGCATTTACATATTGCTTATAAGCAATTTTAGAAAAATAAAAAAAAAGAAATTTGGTGTCAATTTAAAAAAAATATTGATGCACCCCACATGAAAAACTTTGAAAATAAAAATAAACATTTTTTTATAAAAAATAGTTTTTATCTATATATTTTGTAAAAAAATAAGATATTTGCCCTGCGAATTTTGAACAAACAAATATTTCTTTTAATGTTTGTCTACGAATTTTCATCAAATTTGGAAATTATTAATTTATTAAAATGTATTTTGTTAATATAAATATAAAAGGTACGAATTTATGCAAACAAAGTTTAATAAACCTTTTATTATTAAACTAATTTTAAATATAAGAAATTTCTTTAAAATTGTTCTAGAAAAAAATTTGGGATATTAATTTGAAGTATTTAAAAATAAAGATTCTAAGAAATATTTTCAAAAATTAATCGCTCAAACTTTTTTAAGACATTGATTTTTCAAAAAAAAAATTTTTAGATAAAAAAATATTTTTCCGTTTTGTCTATCATCGTAAAGTCAACTTTGATCAAAATCTAGCGTTAAATTTTTTCCACATACAAAACTTCCAATTATGTACATAATTTTGTAAGTGAAAATAAAATAAAAAAAAATTTGGTACACCAACCTTAAGTTTTTATTATTGTACGAATGGAAATTAGGTTTCGAAATAAAATATTGAGCCGTTTTTGAGATATCGAATTTTCCAAGAAAAAAAATTACTTCTTTCCAAAAATTAAAAAAAATATTTTTTTTTCAAAGCTTTGAGACGCAATGTTTTTAAACTTTTTGGAAGCATCTATATAAAAAATTTCCATAATGAGAAAATTGTCAAATGTCAAAATTTGGAAAAATGGTTCTATGGTAGGTTCAAGCTGTAATATCTTAATTTCATAATTTGTTTTATTAAATTAAAGATCATACAAAAAAAAATTATCAAAATTCCAGGCGCCGTTTTCGAGAAAAATACGATTTTTAAAACCATTTTTATTTTTTTTTACATTTGTATGGATGGTACCTTTGTTTTTAGGTAAAATAATTTTTTTTTCTCACATCTTGTAGATTATATTGATAAACTTTTATTTATCAAGTTTAAAATAAATCTAGCATGGGGTTTTCGAAATATTGAGTTTTGAAATATTTATTTTAAAAATTGAAGAAATTTTGATTTTTCATACATTGTTTACATTGGCGCCTGCCAGGTGACTTAACATACCCTAAGCGGAGCGATGGAGTCGCGTGAAAGGGTGTGTCCCCGAAAAAGGGACTTAAAATTCTTAAGTCCTGCAGAGCGGGCCACCCAATGTACTTTTAAATATGATTTCTGGCTAAACTAGGCATCTCAGCGAGTTAAAAATTGCATATTCAGGATCTAGGGAGTGCCACCTTTCAACCCACGTATCGCATGTAACGAAAAACAAATGTTTATCTTTAAATGCGATTTGCGACTAAACGGAGCTCCGTAGACCCCCCAAGGTTAACTTTTTCAAACGTGATTTCTGGCTAAACTAAGCATCTTAGCGAGTTAAAAATTGCATACTCGTGATGTAGGGAGTGATGTATCACATGATTTTTTTTTTGTTATTTTACATTTCAAAATTCTACTTCTCAAAATTTTGAATTTCAAGATTCTAATTGATAAATTTTAGTTTTCAATATACTACTTGTCAAAATTAAAGTTTTCAAAATTCTGCATTTTGAAACTCTACTTCTCAAAATTGTGCATTTCAAAATTCTACTTCTCAAAATTCTGCATTTCCAAATTTTACTTACTAAGTTTTGTGCATATTAAAATTTCCCAAAATATGGTATTTCAAAATTTTACTTCTCAAAATTTCTTTTTCAAAATTCTGCTTTTCAAATTTTACTTATTAAGTTTTCTGTATTTCAGAATTCTACTGCTCAAAGTACATTTTTCAAAATTATATTTCCCAAAATTTTGCATTTCAAAATTTTAATTCCTAAAATTCTGTATTTCAAAATTTTATTTTTTAAATTTCTGAATTTCAAAGTTTTGCTTTTTAAAATTTTACTTAGGTGCTAAGCTTTCTGCATTTCAAAATTCCTTTTTCAAACTTCTGTTGTTCAAAATTTTACTTATTAAGTTTTATGCATTTCAAAATTTCATTTCCCAAAAATCTGCATTCCAAAATTCTACTCTTCAAAATTTTAGCTTTCATTATAATTTTTCTGTACCTATTTCAGAACTCTAATACTCTAATTCTCGAAATTCTGCATTTTAAAAATCTGCTTACAAAAATAATTATCTAACTACCTATACAAAAAAATTGTTCTGAGTGGTAATCGTGTATTTGAATTAAAATCCTATACTCGTACCTACATACATATATTTATTTGCTCCAACATAGATACAACACAGCGAACGAAAAAAATAAAACCTTCATTCCAACAATATACCGTTTTTCTCTATGCGTGAAGCAAAAAATGCCACATCATACTTATTTGTATAGAAAATGAATAAAAACAAAACAAAAAATAGCTTTCTTGTTGTCGCTTTGTTCTGCACCTTTGGTTTGCTTTTACCGAAAATATTATCACCCCTTCCTGATTATCGTCTGTCCTTACTCTCCACAACTCTACGTAAAAAGTTATGGAATACGCTCGTATGGCACCGCGTCGTTCGTTCCTCTTCATGAGAGTACTATAGTTTATATATACAATGGTACGATCGCTCTATAGAGCTCGAGCTGCTCAGCAGCTAGCCGATGCACAGTGGTCGGATTCACCAATCTAGCGGGATAAAATACAAAAATCAAAGTCAAGCGAACCGTTTCAAAATGATGTGGATTACTTATCAATATAGTAGGTAACTGTAATTCATGTTTTGTTTTTTAATCTCTTTCATTGGTAAGAAAATATTAAGCTTTGAAGTTAGTAGTTTATGAAAGCCACTTAGCGACAGCAAATAAAAGGTGTTTTTTTGTGCAATTTCGTTTAGCTATAAAAAGTGTAACGGTGCGTCTTTTGGAATATTTTTTTTTTCTTGAATAGAATTATTTGTGGGTAATACAAAAACGGTTCCAGAAGTTAAGTGGTCCATTAAATAATTTTTTTATAGTTTCTTAAGTTCAACGTGAAAAATTTGACTGGATTTTTTTTTATTGAATTTGCAACTGGAATAAAACTAGATAGTTCCGCCGAGTTCCGACTCGAAAATTATGAAAAGTAATTCTGTGGAGTGTTGGCTTTGAGATATAACAAAGACTTTTTGCGCGTTTTTGCGACACCCATACAATTATTTTCAATTTTCAGAATGGCCTCCTTAATATCGCGAAAGCAAATTTTTGAAATTTGGCGGCAAACGGATAAAACGAAAAGGGTAGATGTGGTTAGAGAAATTATTATAGATAAGTTTGAGCTTCTAATAAAAAACTTAATACTTCAATAAAAAATTTGCTGTCCAAAACTGATGAAAAGTGGGTGAAAAGCGGTAGACATTTTAACCGATTTTTAGCTGCAAACTCAGCCTGGTTAGAGGAAACTTATACGTTGGCCGACATATTGGACAGAAAAATTTCAAAAAAAAAAAAGTCGGAAGAGCTAGAAACTCTTTTGAGGAATGCTGTGAAAAATCCAAAAAACGCAAAGTTCAAAATTTAGTTACATCAACTAGCCCTAGAGAAATAATAAAAGCTAGTGAAGCTGTGCTTCGCAAAATTTCATAAAGGATCTTTCGGAAGATTCATACAGTAAAGGTACTGAGGTAAAAACATTATTTAAAAATCGCAGCTTTGATCAAGGGTCTCATATACCTCTGTATCCCGATGAAGCATTGGCTTTAATGAATGACATTAATCTTTCCAAGCATCAATATCAACTCATACGCCAAAAAATCATCTTTAAATGCAAAGATATTTTGCCTTCTTATGAAAAAGTGCTAAACTCAAAAAAGAAATGTTATCCCACAGAAATTGAGGTCACTGAAGCATATGCTGTGAGTCAACCTGAATCCTTGGTTGATCATACCATAGAACGGCTTTGCTTTGGTCGTGAATTGGAAGTAACTGAACTCCAAGGTGGTGAAAAGCATCTTGAAATTTCGATCAGAACGTCAGATAGATGATAATTTGTTTAGTATAAGCATGGTTCCTATTCAGATGAATCTAATCTATTTTTGTTTGCATTAAATTTTTTATATATCATAAACCTGAATAATGATATAAAAATAATGACTTAAAGTATTATTCCAATAAACTTCAATAGAATTGAATTAAATTAAATTTTAAATCCAAAAACGTATTTTATAAAAACAAAAAAAAAATCATCTTTTTTTTCGTATCATGAAATCGTTAATAGTTTGGTTATTTTTCATTAAAACAATATTATTTATAGGAAGGATCGTATAGCTTATCTATTATTACCTATAAAACATCAAATCATTAATTTAAAATATGATTTTCCTATTCAAAATAATTTTGTTCCGCTAGATTGGTGAATCCGACCACTGTGCGATGCCCTGTAAAAATATAAAGCTGACATAACAGCTCTTCAAGAAATCAGATGGACAGGGAATGGTGTTCTACAGAAGAAAGAATATGACATATACTACAGCTGTCATACAAAACACCATGTGCTCGGGGTAGGCTTCCTAGTCAGCGAAAAAATAAAGTCTACCATCATCGGCTTTAACGCCATAAGCGAGAGGCTATGCACCCTTCGCGTGCGAGGCAAATTTACGAACATCAGCCTCATTAACGTTTACGGACCTACGGAGGAGTCCTCAGACGAAGAAAAAGAACAAGTCGAGAGGGCCCTCAATGCCTGTCCAAGGTATGATGTTAAAATCATCCTTGGGGATTTGAACGCAAAAATAGGTCGGGAGACGGTATTCAGGCATTACGCAGGCACCCATAGTTTGCATGAGAACACTAATGACAATGGACTTTGAGTCTTAGAATTGGCAGCATCGAAAAACATGGTCGTTGCGAGTACCAGGTTCTCGCGTAAAGATATCTACAAAGCCACCTGGATATCACCTGATGGAGTCACTCGTAACCAAATAGACCACGTGTTGATAGACCGTCGCCACTACTTTAACTTGATGACGGTACGAACGTACCGAGGTGCCAATATCGACTCGGATCACTATCTTGTTGGTATGGTTTTCCGAGGGCGGATTGCCTTGCGAAGACGCATTGCATCCGCCGATCAGGTTCGAATCAACACGGCTGCCCTGCGCAATGAAAACACCAGTAACACCTTTGGTAATGCGTTAGGACTCGCCCTAGAATCACTTGATTTAGGGAGAGTAAGTCCTGGAACCAGTATGCTGGGCGTAAATGAGAAGTGGACACGCCTTAAGAATACTGTCATTAGTACTGCAAACTCCATCTTAGGCAGCAGTCGTAAAAATCGGAACGACTGGTTTGATGATGAATGCAAGCTAGCGACTCACGTAAGAATGTTGCGTACCGAGCAATGCAACAATTTCATAGAATGCGGGCACGCGAAGAGGAATATAAAGAGCTCAGAAGAATAGGAAAACGGCTACACAGACAAAAAAAATCAGCCTGGGAGAAGAACCTAATCTGTGAAATAGAAAATAGCCGAGAGCGAGGTCCACACCAGGCGCGGAAGTTCTACCAATCCATCCGAAACATGACGCAGTACACACCACGCTGCACATACTGCAAGGACGGAGAGGGAAATCTGATCACCGATCCTGAAAGCATACTGGAGCGATGGGAAGTGTACTTTAATGAATTGCTAAATGGTCAGCTCACTACAGAAGTGGGGGCTCCACTACTTCAAAAATACTCTATGTTGCCGCCACCAAGCATAGAAGATGTTGAGAAGGCTATAGGCCGGCTTAAACAGAACAAAGCCCCGGGAGCCGATGGCATACCAGCCGAATTATTCCATCACGGCGGGCCAGCCTTACGTCAAGCAATTCATAATATTATAGTGCACGTATGGGAGCAGGAAGAAATGCCAGAAGACTGGCGAAAAGGCATAATATGCCCCATACATAAGAAGGGAGATGTCACAACGTGCAGAAATTATAGAGGTATCACGTTGTTGAGTACCGCCTATAAGATACTCTTCTCTATCCTACAAGACTGGATAACCCCATACGCTAAAACCGTCATCGGACAATATCAGTGTGGTTTCATTACAGGCAAATCAACAACTGATCAGATCTTTACCCTTAGGCAGGCGATGGAAAAATGTCTAGAATTTAACATCCCAACATACCATCTGTTTATACACTTTAAGGCCGCCTATGAAAGCATAGCCAGGGTAGAACTTTACAAAGTCATGAGAGAATTCGGCATCCCAAATAAATTGACACGACTATGTAGGTTGACCATGACCAACGTAACAAGCCAAGTAAAAATAGCTGAATTGCTATCCAGACCAATCAACATCTTTAATGGACTCCGACAAGGGGACGGTTTGGCCTGCCTCCTCTTCAACCTGGCGTTGGAGAAAGCAATCCGTGACTATGGCACGGCAACAAGAGGGACCATCGTCAACAGGTCCAGCCAGTTACAGGCTTACGCAGACGACATCGACATCATCGGACGAACCGAACAAGCTGTACACGATTCCTTCATCCAGATCGAGCAGGCGGCACAAAATCTGGGGCTGCACATTAGTGAAGGTAAAACAAAGTACATGGTGGCGTCGAATGCGAGAGGAACAGTTAGTCAAACAACCAAGGTAGCGGAGCACGAATTTGAAGTGGTGCAATCCTTTAAATACCTTGGGTCAATAGAAGCAGCCGATAACAATATAGAAGAAGAAATGCGCGGGCGGCTTCTCAAATCCAACAGAGCCTACTGTAGTCTGTCAAAGCTCTTCAAATCCAGAAATCTCACCATGACTTCAAAACTGCTGCTGTACAGGACCATAGTCCTGCCAGTACTCACATATGGATCCTCAGACTTAAATGCTTAGGAAAAGGCACTCCGACCTCTTAGCTGCGTTCGAGAGAAAACTCTTAAGGAGAATTGTTGGCCCCATATGTGAGGAATGACGATTCCGGAGACGGTACAATCATGAACTGTACGCAATCTACCTTGAAGCAGATATCGTGACAAAAATTAAGCTCGGTAGACTCCGGTGGGCAGGGCACCTACCTCGAATGAGAAAAGAGGAACCTGTTCGGAAAGTTCCTTGTGGTACATTATATGGTAGACGACAGCGTGGTAGACCATGCTTGCGCTGGAGAGATGGCGTAGACTAGGACGCCCGAAGCCTTGGGGTGCGCAACTGGATGGCGTCGGCTAGAGACCGGGATAGGTGGAGAGACTTGTTGAAAGAGGCCAGGACCGGAACCCGGTTGTCGAGCCGATGATGATGATGATTGCTCCGTCTCATGTCATTCGAATATCAAGGAATAAGCCAAAAACGTTGACACATGTACAAAGTAAAGAAAAAAGAATGCGGCTTAAAAAAAATCATTCTAAACAAAATTGTCCAGCAAAAGGGAGGCAATGCAACAAGTGCAAAAGATAGAATCACTACAGCAGGGTTTGCAAACGTGTTATAAAAACAACAACAGAAAAATATATAGGTAGCAGTGGTACCACCTTACTCCAATTGAAGTAGATCTACTTCTTTTTTTTCAAAGAATTTTAAAATCTACTTCCTACTTCGAACTATCAAAAAAATACTGGAATCTACTTCGTTTTAAAAATGTTTGTTTTAACCTTCTTCTATTTTAACAAAAAAAACCCAAATATACTTTTTTATATATTTTACTCTAGGTAGTATGTAACTTCAGGATTTATGTCATTAAAATACAAATACTTACACAAATGATTAATTTTACATAACTTTAATAAACTCGCCACACTCATGTGTACACTAATCTAATGAAAATTTTCCTTGCATGTGTGTTGGTTTTTTAAAATTAAATTATATTAAATTAAAGTAATTTCAATGTTATAATTCCTTATACATTTATGTAAACGAAATTTCTTTAAAATACAAAAAAAATGACAGTTGTATGTACATAATTTAATAATTACATTTAATCAATTTAAAATTTTTTTTGTATAGAATACTTTTTAAAATCAAAGAAGTTCCTGTATTAAAATTTTGATCGAAATCAATAGCGTGCGTCGGAAATGACAAAGTAGAAAACCAAAAAAAAAGGTCATATGATAGGTACCGTTAATAATACTTTTTTTTACTAAAATGTGTGGTCTACACATAATTTTTTCTTATCAAAATTATTAGAGCCGTTTTCGAAATATATAAGACATTTTTTAATGGCTGTATGCTTCGCTAGGCTGCAGCTTAAGGTACAGACCTACAGACATACAGACAAATGAAATTACAACTTTTTCGTGCGAACTTTCTCTTTTTAAAAGCAAGTCAAAAGTCATTTTAAAAGCTATTTCGATTTCTTTCAATTTACTTGACTTCATATTTACTTTTTTTCCGGAAGTGGTAACGCTGCGCCGTATAATATTTAATTCTTTTTTCCAAGTCCCGCCGCACGACTGCAGAGTTGGTGTCGAAAAGATTCCGGAGCAGGGATTTCTGGCTAAATTTTAGATTTAAAATTATCATATTCGATCTCAAAAAACATTTCAGAATTTTTCCAAAATAGATGTGACCAAATTTTTTTTTATATATAATCTACCTGCGCTCAAGGGATTATGAATACCCTTTAAATGTTTCAACACAGCGCGGGCGTGAATTTAATGAAGAGAAAGAAGGATAGGAAAGATGTAGGATAGGATAGCACGATGTTCTGAGACTGAAGGTGGTTGTCTCAGATTTTTTATCTCCAGGGATGACGGCTGAACTAAAGCGGAGAATTGCCGTGTCTTATTTCTATGTCACTTATAATTCACATTATTTTTTTTGTTCGTATTCATCCTTGTTGGGCATACTAGTTTAACTCAATTACATGTTGTAATACTCTGTCCAACAAAAATTGTCAGTACAGGGAATATAGGATGTTTTTCTCTCATTCTGGTTGCATTGCCATGCATAAGTGTGTCGCCTTTCAAAGCTATCACAGGGATTCCGTAGTTTACATTATAAATCGCCGCAAATGAGAGTAAAAAATGCGTAGGGCTACCGTCTGCCGATTCAAAACGACTGAAAACAATATTCAATTTACCTTTTCCCACAACGCCAAGCGGTAAGATAATAGGCGCATTTTTTTTTTAAATTGGAAAGCAATACGACAACAGTCAACATACTCATCTTCTTAAAATGTATTCTCAAAAGCTTTAAATCCCAAAAGCTCCATAATAAAAACCATTCAAAAAGTTCCTTGCTTGCAATTGAGAATGATAATGGTAACTCTGTTTTGATGTAGATAAAGAGCGCACGATCGTATTGAGTGACACTTGACACTCTTGACAGTATCTCATCAGCAGTGGGATACGATGATCGTGTTAGGGTGTACAACTTTTTGCAAAGAATTACAACAACAATTCCTTAAGAAAAGTCAGTGGCTTGCTCTTTTTTTTAGTGGTATTTTGCCTAACGCATTGTAGTGAGGGTGCATCAGGCGCCACTGCTTTAGAAAAAGCTATCCCATAAGGCCTGTACTGACAACGACATAGACGACGGCAGGGATCGAACCTGTGATCATGAGGTTGACAGGCGAGCACACAACCATCGCGCCACGGCCACCCCCCATACTAAATACTAAACTTTAAATCTAAACCCACTCAGAAAACACGATCGGAAACGCTTCCATATTGGAGAAGATACATGTAGGTGTTAATTTCGATTTTTTTTATTTGTTCTCTTATTTCGAGATTCGAAGATGGGATGAACAGCAGCTACATTTTTTATCTCCTCTCTTCTCTTTCTCTATTGAGAAAATTCAGTTATATTTTTTTTCTATTCTCATCTCCATCATCAGCTTTAAGATAAAAAAATTGAGTGAAATTTAAACTCAATATACAGGATTTTTTACGCTATCTTCTAGGGATTCTAAAACTGTGATGACTGTTGGTTTCAAACTTCTTTAAACTTAGGGAAAAATAAAATAACGAAGATCGTTTCCTACAAAACAACAACAGTCTACTGATAAATTTGTGTTTAACGTTTCAATTTTATGAACTTAAATGGGTTTTTACTGTCATGTGAAATTCTATTGTACTGTAACTCCACATTTCCTTCATTTACCTTCCAATCAGCAATTTTATTTCTTAATATTACTGCGTTCGAAGCTGGTTGTTGCATTCTTGTTCTATGATTAACAATTGGTTGAGACGAAGTCAAGAAGGCAATTCATTTATCTCGTGATTGGTTTGTGCAACTTGTAGATAATTGTGCAAAACAAAACACCACAGTATTAAGATTTGGAAACTGTAGGTCGGACTTCAAGTGATTTTAACAGAATTCTCTAAATATTAACAAGGATACCGAAGGTAATCTCAAAAATTCTTACAGCTCTGGAGTGCCTCACACAATTCGAGTAATATATTTCATGTTTTAAGAAATAAATTTGTGTTAGAATCTACCAAAAGTTATAGACCCGCTGCTCATTGGTCAGCCAGATCCAGGATATGGTGTAAACACATTCGATCCCAAGCCAAAAGCCTCATTCGCAACGAGGACATATGGTTGAAGGTCACTTGTTCCTGGTAAAGGGACATCGGCAGGTACTTTAAATTCTGCTGTTGTTCCGTAATAATGTCGAATCTGCGTTCGAACCATGAGCCCGAATGGTTACGACAATAAATCTGTAGTTTGTGTCAACTATAGTTATGAAACTTCCCGAGTTTCGAGGAGCAAACATTTTTACGTGTTTATCATCCAATGTTCCTAAGCAATTAGGAAACTTCCATTTATTTAAAAAAACAGTCGGCAATTTCTTTGCAATTATTTGAGCTGTGAGCTGTGGGCATATAAAGCCTCTTCGGATGAAAATTTATTGCAAACATTGTTTAGATTACACAATTGTGAACAGGAGTCTTTCCCATCAGACACCGAAGTAATATGTCAGCAAAGCTAGCTCCAGTCACGAGGAATCTTGAAGTATATTATTCATGAATATTATTATATTCTTTAATTAAAATACATATTAATTTAACCGGAAGGTCAAACAAAGTTTCTCTTTTGAACTTATATAGTTTTTTGGATTTTGAAACATATAGCTCTCCTTCTTTATACTATTGTTACGCACAGAGCTTTATACACCTACAGCGCCATCTGTTGGAAAATTACATATCTACTTTATGGAAGGAACAAAAAGCTCTTTTCCAATGTCATGTGTATTTACCCTTATTCCAACCATCTAGAACATTCTCAGACGAGAACCTTCTCGAATTATTTTCGAGAACAACGAATTTGAGTATATAAGGAAGTGTTCACGGTGAGCACAGCACAGTCTATTTTTGATTATGAAAGTGTGCAAAAGCTTTAAACAAGTTTGATTGAATGTAAATAAAAGTGTTTGTTTTGATTATAAATTGAGATTTATTGTTTTGATTTGGATAGTGTAAATAAAGAAGAAATAATAAAAAGAGTAATAAGTTTTATTTAACGAACCTAGTAAAAAATATTACATTGCTGTCAGAAAAGTGGAATAAAACTTATTGTGCAGTGAAGTGTGCGAAAAAAATAATAATGAGCAAGTTACTGAAAGAGCTCAACTGTAATGAGCTGAAAAATGAATTAGGCAAGAACTTTCTAGAGCTTTCTAGAGCAAGATCGAAAAATGAGCTTGTTCTGCGTTTGGTGGAATATTTGAAACAACAAAATGAAAACCCGGATATTTTTGTCTTTGAAGCTGACGCTGAATAAGCAGACGTAAGTAAAAATGTAGATGTTTCAAATATGATTATTCTTCTGCTTCAACAACAAAAGAATGTTCTCGAACGTCTCGAAGAGCAACGAAATTAACAAAGGAAAGAACAAAAGAATGTTCTCGAACGTCTCGAAGAGCAACGAAATGAACAAAGGAAAGAACAGAAGAATGCTCTCGAACGTTTCGAAGAACAACAGAAGAATGTTCTCGAACGCCTGGAGAAACAGCATAACGAACAAAAAGACCTTCTCGAAGAGCAGAGAAACATGCTAGAAGGCAAGCTTGTTAACATCGAAAATAATGGATCTGCACTCGATGAACGTGTTTCATTGCTGGGGAACCATCAAGTCGACAACAAAATGGAGACGTTTTTAAAAGAGTTAGATGAACGTGTTTCATTGCTAGAGAATCAAGTGGACAACAAAATGTAGATGTTTTCAAAAGAATTAGACCGCGTTCGAAACATAAAGATTCGGAAAAGTTCTGTGGAAACTTTGAGAAAAAAAGAGATGCAACCTCCTACCTTTGATAGACAAACGCAATAGCCATATGAAAGAAGTCTTCAAAGTACAAATCAATTCCAGAGTTTAGAAGAGGAGCGAAACTCTACAACAGCTCCAAGCGGACAATGAAAGACTTGTTCATCTTGCATATCCAGATGTTGGAGAGGAAATCTGTAACCAGTTTGCAGTTGAGGTATTTGTTCGCACCATTTCCGACATACATCTTCAAAGAACCGGCCGTGCGAACTGCTGGAAACCGAACGCTTTCTGAAACACTAGCGTTTACCCTGACAATGGAAGCAGCAGAGCAAGCTTCTCACGGAGTACATCGACTTAGAGAAGCCATCGTCGAAGAATTCTCATGGTATAGAACTGATGTCCAAAGGAACCAACGAAACGGACTTGCAAAGTGCTGGAATTGCAACAAGACTGGAGATTTACAGCGTCAGTGCCAATTACTACCAAGAAGAGGTTGTCAACATTGTGGAGAGTTTAAAACTCAGAACAAGGTAACAATAACACCAGTGTTACTTCACGAACAAGTTTCCCAACAGAGAAAGGAGTAAGAACAAACTTCAAGGGGCAGAAGCTGGTTTCTGGTATCGATGGGCCCAGAGACACCATCCAGGTTTCTCAGACCAAACGAGACAATAAAAGTCTGACTGTCGAAGCAACGTTAAATGGCAACAAACGTATGGTCGCCATCAACACTCTGCGAATAAGGGCTGACCCCATTTGTGGATGGGGCAATGAAGAAATAAGATCTACTCAACAAGAAGACCCCGACATTGAACCTCTTCTCGCATGGAAATAACGTGAAGACAAACCCGCATGGAATGATATTTCCGATAGGAGTCCTGTTTTAAAGGCCTATTGGGCACAATGGGACTCACTTCATGTGCAAGAAGGTGTTCTTCGGCGAAAATGGGAACCCGCTGATGGTAAATCCTATTTGATGCAGCTTGTGTTACCTCAATCGAAAATCAAATAGGTTCTTCGAGAGATGCACAATGGACCTTCAGGAAGACATTTGAGAGTCAACAAGATGTTAGAAAAGGTGAGATAACGATTCTACTGGTTGCATGCAAGAGACGACGTCGAAAAGTGGCGCCGAAATTGTGACGCTTGTGCTGCAACCAAAGGCCCTGGTAGAAAACTGCAAGGAAAAATGATGCAATATAATGTTTGCTCACCGTTTGAAAGGATTGCTGTTGATGTAGCCGGTCTATTTCCAGAAACGAATGCTGGAAACAAATACATTCTGGTGGTAATGGATTACTTCAGCAAATAGCCTGAGGCATACGCTATCCCGAACCATGAAGCCAAGACCGTGGCCGACCAGATTGTGTCTTACTGGGTAAGCAGGTTCGGTGTGCCTATGGAGCTACATTCTGACTAAGGAAGGAACTTTGAGTCGAACATATTCCAAGAGGTGTGCGCGTTCCTTGGCATTAAGAAAACGAGAACCACACCACTTCACACGCAATCTGATGGAATGGTCGAGAGATTCAACAGGACCTTAAAAGATCACCTCACTAAACTCGTAGGCGACTACCAAAGAAACTGCAATACATAGTTCAACAGGACAAATACCATCTGAAATTCTGTTCGGAAGAAGCATACGGCTGCCTAGCTAGATAAGGTTTTGACACCCATCACAAGTCTCAGGAAACAGGGGATTACGTGAGTGACCTAAAACAGAGGGTAATCGACATAAACGAAAGGACCAGGAGAGTGAGAATGAGTGCTTTCAGCGATCGAATGAAGACAAGGTACTACACAAGAGCTAACACGACAAGATTCCAAGTAGAAGATCGTGTATGGCTGTATAATCCACATCGTCAAAAGGAATTGTCGCCGAAACTTCAATGAAACTGGGAAGGTCCTTATACTGTCGTCACAAAAATCAATGATGTCGTTTACCGAATTCAAAGAGGGTCAAGAGGAAAGTTAAAAGTTGTGCATATCGATCGACTGCACCGATACAGTGGCGAAGCTGAAGATAGAACAATCTTAAGAAGGGGGCAATTTTACGCACAGAGCTTTATACTCCTACAGCGCCATCTGTTGGAAACTTGCATATCTACTTTATGGAAGGAACAAAAAGCTCTTTTCCAATGTCATATGTATTTCCCCTTATTCCAATCCAACCATCTAGAACATTCTAAGAGGAAATAATAAAAAGAGTAATAAGTTTTATTTAACGAACCTAGTAAAAATAATACACTATTATCAATTTTTTCTTATATAAAATCAAACTACATGCATCAATGTAAAATATTCTCCGTGGAGTTTTCGGTCATGATACCAAGGAAGTACTTAGTACAATCTCTTTCGCGTAGTATTACTTTTTCTTTTTGTTATCAAACGGAACATTGTGTAAAATAATGAAAGTTTCTTTCTTTTGTAAAATTCCATAATTGTATTGAAATCACAATTTCACTTGATATCCGATTTCATTTCCATTTTCGTTTTTCTTTACTTAGCGACTATACAAATCTAAGTTTTTTTTTTAATTCACTTAGATGATCATTCACTGACAGCAAATTTTTCAATGATTGCTATAACTAAAAAAGCAAAATCACAATTCCACTTAATTTTTTCAAATGATGCAAGAACGAAGTGAATGCTGACTGCTGTGAAATAATGTGCACCAATACCTACTTCTCTTTTCTAACCGACTTCACTGCGAATGCAAAATCTCGTGGTGAGCTGAAATTGTACCTTAGTAGAACGAAACCTAATTTCCAAAACAAAAACAAAATCAAAAATCTTCAAAAGTAGGTAGAATGTAGCCCTTAACTCAACCCTAATTTTTCTTTGTTTTTTGCTTGGTTGGGTATCCAAATCAGGATCAAGTTGCCTGAATCGACACAAGTCAGTCCTACTTGGCCCGGGGGCCATTTTAATATCTTGAAACAAGCACTCGCAGAAGAAAATAAGAACAAAATTCACTTAGAAAAAAAAATGTATTTATTATTAAGAGGTGTGTGGTATAACGGGAGATACCGGTTTGCCCAGTTGCGACCAAAAATAAAGGCACACGACAGAAGAAGAACGATGTAATCAGTTCGAAGACTAGTCAGTGATAATTTCCCTGATCCCCCACTTATATTAAATACAAAAAATCCTAAATTTGTTGTAATTACTTCAAAAAATACAGATAAACCCTTGTCATCCTTAAGTCCCTTCCTTTTGAAAAAATTAGTATATAATATTAGCACTGAATATGATAAAATATCTCTGCTTCGCGACGGTAGCCTACTTATCATGGCTAGATCCCAAAAAAGTGCCGATAAGTTCCTTAAAGTAAACAACTTAGGCAACGTTTGCCCAGTAGAAGTAAAACTTCACGATCGGCAACGCCAAATGTGACTCCTGCAGTCTCCCCCCCCCCCCCCCCCACTCTCCAGAGGTTTGCACGCGCATTATTTGTGCAAATTTTTCTCTCGCCCACCCATCCTCGTCAAAAATTTGGCCTAGCTACAAACAAGCAAAAGAGATCTTATCAATTAAGACTACAAACAAATGCACTGTGGGTGAAGCTAAGCTTCCACGTCATCAAATACATTTGCTGAAAAGCTGAAACAAAATACCGCAAATCAAAAAAATGCTCAAATCAAAGATCAACCTCAAACCAAAGCTAATCCTCTCCAAACAACACCTTTACAAGCTCCCAAAACCATAAACACATCACAATCATTCAAATCAACAGAACAAAATTGCTCAAAAAGTAACAAGAAATCCGCTCAAAACTCTCCTATCACAAATCAAATGAACTCTGAAAAAGTCAACGAATCTTCCTCTCTCCCTCTTTCATCTTTATCTTACTCTTTAACAGATTACCCTTCCACTAATACCATTACCTCAACCTCAGCATCCAATAATTCCTCTTCTGCACATTTAGCACAAGCAGAATCACTCTTAAATTTAAAGAATACACCATCCTCAATACAATTCTCATTAAACACCAACTCAAACAATTATATCTCTAGCAGTTAGCACTACCACTTCAAAATTTTCAAAATGTAATAATTGGATTAATTGTCGTGAATTTGTCGTAAATTTGTCGTGAAACGAAAAAATTTGTCGCGCTTGTATTTTAATAAATAACCCCTGGTAATGCTAACTTGACAGTCAAGTTAGCACTACCACCCCCGAAAATAGGGTAAAATGAACTCGCAAAATAAAAAGGACAACGTAAATAATTGTCGTAAATTTGTCGTAAATATATCGTAAAATAAAAAAAATTTTCGCATCATTTTTTCTCAAAAAAATGTCATGAAAATGAAAAGTCCATAAAAAGCATTTTTTCATTAAACCTAGTACTACCATACCAAAACTATCTGTTAAAACTATTTTTTTACTCTGCAATTTGTTTAAACAATTGTCGTAAGACGTCTTTGAATAAGTTCCGTCATTAAATAATTTGTCGCGCCCTTCTTGCCAAAAAAAATGCCCTAAATATGACAAAAGTCCTTAAAATAGCATTTTTTTCATAAAAGTTAGCACTACTATACCAAAACTATCTGTTAAAACTATTTTTTTACTTTGCAATTTAATTAAACAACTGTCGTAAGACGTCTTTGAATAAGTTCCGTCATTAAATAATTTGTCGCGCCCTTCTTGCCCAAAAAAATGCCCTAAATATGGCAAAAGTCCTTAAAATAGCATTTTTTCATAAAAGTCAGCACTACTATACCAAAACTATCTGTTAAAACTATTTTTTTACTCTGCAATTTGTTTAAACAATTGTCGTAAGACGTCTTTGAATAAGTTCCGTCATTAAATAATTTGTCGCGCCCTTCTTGCCCTAAATATGACAAAAGTCCTTAAAATAGCATTTTTTCATAAAAGTTAGCACTACTATACCAAAACTATCTTTTAAAACTATTTTTTTACTCTGCAATTTGTTTAAACAATTGTCGTAAGACGTCTTTGAATAAGTTCCGTCATAAAATAATTTGTCGCACCCTTCTTGCCCAAAAAAATGCCCTAAATATGACAAAAGTCCTTAAAATAGCATTTTTTCATAAAAGTTAGCACTACTATACCAAAACTATCTGTTAAAACTATTTTTTTACTCTGCAATTTGTTTAAACAATTGTCGTAAGACGTCTTTGAATAAGTTCCGTCATTAAATAATTTGTCGCGCCCTTCTTGCCCAAAAAAATGCCCTAAATATGACAAAAGTCTTTAAAATAGCATTTTTTCATAAAAGTCAGCACTACTATACCAACACTATCTGTTAAAACTATTTTTTTACTCTGCAATTTGTTTAAACAATTGTCGTAAGACGTCTTTGAATAAGTTCCGTCATTAAATAATTTGTCGCGCCCTTCTTGCCCAAAAAAATGCCCTAAATATGACAAAAGTCCTTAAAATAGCATTTTTTCATAAAAGTTAGCACTACTATACCAAAACTATCTGTTAAAACTATTTTTTTACTCTGCAATTTGTTTAAACAATTGTCGTAAGACGTCTTTGAATAAGTTCCGTCATTAAATAATTTGTCGCGCCCTTCTTGCCCAAAAAAATGCCCTAAATATGACAAAAGTCCTTAAAATAGCATTTTTTCATAAAAGTCAGCACTACTATACCAAAACTATCTGTTAAAACTATTTTTTTACTCTGCAATTTGTTTAAACAATTGTCGTAAGACGTCTTTGAATAAGTTCCGTCATAAAATAATTTGTCGCGCCCTTCTTGCCCAAAAAAATGCCCTAAATATGACAAAAGTCCTTAAAATAGCATTTTTTCATAAAAGTTAGCACTACTATACCAAAACTATCTGTTAAAACTATCTTTTTACTCTGCAATTTGTTTAAACAATTGTCGTAAGACGTCTTTGAATAATTTCCGTCATTAAATAATTTGTCGCGCCCTTCTTGCCCAAAAAAATGCCCTAAATATGACAAAAGTCCTTAAAATAGCATTTTTTCATAAAAGTTAGCACTACTATACCAAAACTATCTGTTTAAACTATTTTTTTACTCTGAAATTTGATTAAACAATTGTCGTAAGACCTCTTTGAATAAGTTCCGTCATAAAATAATTTGTCGCGCCCTTCTTGCCCAAAAAAATGCCCTAAATATGACAAAAGTCCTTAAAATAGCATTTTTTCATAAAAGTCAGCACTACTATACCAAAACTATCTGTTAAAACTATTTTTTTACTCTGCAATTTGTTTAAGCAATTGTCGTAAGACGTCTTTGAATAAGTTCCGTCATAAAATAATTTGTCGCGCCCTTCTTGCCCAAAAAAATGCCCTAAATATGACAAAAGTCCTTAAAATAGCATTTTTTCATAAAAGTTAGCACTACTATACCAAAACTATCTGTTAAAACTATCTTTTTATTCTGCAATTTGTTTAAACAATTGTCGTAAGACGTCTTTGAATAATTTCCGTCATTAAATAATTTGTCGCGCCCTTCGTGCCCAAAAAAATGCCCTAAATATGACAAAAGTCCTTAAAATAGCATTTTTTCATAAAAGTTAGCACTACTATACCAAAACTATCTGTTAAAACTATTTTTTTACTCTGCAATTTGTTTAAACAATTGTCGTAAGATGTCTTTGAATAAGTTCCGTCATAAAATAATTTGTCGCGCCCTTCTTGCCCAAAAAAATGCCCTAAATATGACAAAAGTCCTTAAAATAGCATTTTTTCATAAAAGTTAGCACTACTATACCAAAACTATCTGTTAAAACTATTTTTTTACTCTGCAATTTATTTAAACAATTGTCGTAAGACGTCTTTGAATAAGTTCCGTCATTAAATAATTTGTCGCGCCCTTCTTGCCCAAAAAAATGCCCTAAATATGACAAAAGTCCTTAAAATAGCATTTTTTCATAAAAGTCAGCACTACTATACCAAAACTATCTGTTAAAACTATTTTTTTACTCTGCAATTTGTTTAAACAATTGTCGTAAGACGTCTTTGAATAAGTTCCGTCATAAAATAATTTGTCGCGCCCTTCTTGCCCAAAAAATGCCCTAAATATGACAAAAGTCCTTAAAATAGCATTTTTTCAGAAAAGTTAGCACTACTTTACCAAAATTATCTGTTAAAACTATTTTTTACTCTGCAATTTGTTTAAACAATTGTCGTAAGACGTCTTTGAATAAGTTCCGTCGTTAAATAATTTGTCGCGCCCTTCTTGCCCAAAAAAATGCCCTAAATATGACAAAAGTCCTTAAAATAGCATTTTTTCATAAAAGTTAGCACTACTATACCAAAACTATCTGTTAAAACTATTTTTTTACTCTGCAATTTGTTTAAACAATTGTCGTAAGACGTCTTTGAATAAGTTCCGTCATTAAATAATTTCTCGCGCCCTTCTTGCCCAAAAAAATGCCCTAAATATGACAAAAGTCCTTAAAATAGCATTTTTTCATAAAAGTTAGCACTACTATACCAAAACTATCTGTTAAAACTATTTTTTTACTCTGCAATTTGTTTAAACAATTGTCGTAAGACGTCTTTGAATAAGTTCCGTCATTAAATAATTTGTCGCGCCCTTCTTGCCCAAAAAAATGCCCTAAATATGACAAAAGTCCTTAAAATAGCATTTTTTCATAAAAGTCAGCACTACTATACCAAAACTATCTGTTAAAACTATTTTTTTACTCTGCAATTTGTTTAAACAATTGTCGTAAGACGTCTTTGAATAAGTTCCGTCATTAAATAATTTGTCGCGCCCTTCTTGCCCAAAAAAATGCCCTAAATATGACAAAAGTCCTTAAAATAGCATTTTTTCATAAAAGTCAGCACTACTATACCAAAACTATCTGTTAAAACTATTTTTTTACTCTGCAATTTGTTTAAACAATTGTCGTAAGACGCCTTTGAATAAGTTCCGTCATTAAATAATTTGTCGCGCCCTTCTTGCCCAAAAAAATGCCCTAAATATGACAAAAGTCCTTAAAATAGCATTTTTTCATAAAAGTCAGCACTACTATACCAAAACTATCTGTTAAAACTATTTTTTTACTCTGCAATTTGTTTAAACAATTGTCGTAAGATGTCTTTTAATAAGTTCCGTCATAAAATAATTTGTCGCGCCCTTCTTGCCCAAAAAAATGCCCTAAATATGACAAAAGTCCTTAAAATAGCATTTTTTCATAAAAGTCAGCACTACTATACCAAAACTATCTGTTAAAACTATTTTTTTACTCTGCAATTTGTTTAAGCAATTGTCGTAAGACGTCTTTGAATAAGTTCCGTCATAAAATAATTTGTCGCGCCCTTCTTGCCCAAAAAAATGCCCTAAATATGACAAAAGTCCTTAAAATAGCATTTTTTCATAAAAGTTAGCACTACTATACCAAAACTATCTGTTAAAACTATCTTTTTACTCTGCAATTTGTTTAAACAATTGTCGTAAGACGTCTTTGAATAATTTCCGTCATTAAATAATTTGTCGCGCCCTTCTTGCCCAAAAAAATGCCCTAAATATGACAAAAGTCCTTAAAATAGCATTTTTTCATAAAAGTTAGCACTACTATACCAAAACTATCTGTTAAAACTATTTTTTTACTCTGCAATTTGTTTAAACAATTGTCGTAAGATGTCTTTGAATAAGTTCCGTCATAAAATAATTTTTCGCGCCCTTCTTGCCCAAAAAAATGCCCTAAATATGACAAAAGTCCTTAAAATAGCATTTTTTCATAAAAGTTAGCACTACTATACCAAAACTATCTGTTAAAACTATTTTTTTACTCTGCAATTTATTTAAACAATTGTCGTAAGACGTCTTTGAATAAGTTCCGTCATTAAATAATTTGTCGCGCCCTTCTTGCCCAAAAAAATGCCCTAAATATGACAAAAGTCCTTAAAATAGCATTTTTTCATAAAAGAAGCAGCTTTAATTCAAAAAGCAATCAGAACTGCTGCTAACGTTTCAATACCACAAACAATAATATCTAGTAAATTACAGAAAAAACGTAAAGACAAAATGAGAGTTTTAAAAGATTTCCAAAAATCACCTACACAATTGTGGTGTCTTTTCGTGGACACTTAATCGTCAAAATAAAACAACGTGTTTTTTTTTGGTAACTATTTAATTGTACACTTTAATAAAACGGGAGGATATTAATTAATATCAAGTTTCTGGACGGAAATCAGTCAGAAGGACAATATAACAAAACTTTATAAAACAGGTTTGCCAACCTTATAATGCTAATAACTAAATACTAAAAAGGGGTAGTTTACACTACATATAAAAGATGTTTTTACATATATCTTGCAGGTCTTTTAATATTAGATCTGTTTCGCAATTCTATTCTTTCAGATAGTGCATCTGGGATTACATTTACGTTATTTCTTACAATATTTTTATTTTTGAAATATATCATTTTTCTGTTTTCTTGTTTACATAAATTTTTCTTATCTGATGTCTTAAAATCAATAAATTTTCGTATTTGATCGATGTGCCTTTTTATAAACTTGCCAGTATTCATTTTGCATAAGTACATTCTTGGCCCTAAAACTTTATCAATAATCGCTTTTGACCACTGAGCTTTGCTGGTATCTAAATTGTAGTTACGGATCATAACTTCATCCCCGGTTTTAAAGAAACGATCTTTCCTGTTTCTTTCAAAATATTTATCATTTTTACGAACATAAATGTTTTTTGGATTTAAAAAATCCAACTTACACTTAGGTGTAAACGCTGGCATAGAAGACGCGGGAGTTATACCAGTAGCACAGTGCTTAGAAAGGCGATAATCGAACAAAAAATCGCACAAGACAATGTCGATATCTTTTTCATCTTCTCGACTTTTAATAGCATTTTTTAATGTACGAACTGCGTTTTCAGCTGCACCGTTTGTTGCAGGATACCCTGGTGCCGTAAGCGATTGCCTAACATTCTGCAATCTGGTAAACGTCGTAAATTCGTCCGAAGTAAACTGACTACCGTTGTCAGATACAATTTGCTCAGGTATCCCAAAACAAGAAAAGACATAGCATAAACATCGTATAACAAAAGCTGTGTTTGGATGATTCGTATAAAAAACTTCGATCCATTTCCTATAAGCATCAATAATTACGAGAAAACTTAAACCCTTTAAAGGACCAAAAAAATCTAAGTGAATTCTTTTCCAAGGACCTTTTGGAATTTCCCACATCATCGTTTGCGTTTTTGGAGGACTCGGTAAAACACTTGCGCAAGCTTGCCATCCACCAATCAACTTTTCTATGTCGGTATCGATTTTTGGCCACCAGACGTACGACCGCAAAAGGGATTTTGTTTTTACCATACCCAAATGAGATTGGTGAACTTGTTTCAAAATATTGTTCCTCAAAGATTTTGGAACCACAACTCTATGTTCCCACATTAAAATCTCGTTTTCGATGGTTAACTCAAATCGTTTCGTGTAAAACGCATTGAACGTGTGATTTTTTAATTTTTAAAATTCCCCCGAACGCAGCCATTTCTTAATTTCAGAAAACTCAACATCCCTGTCAGTTTCTCTTTGGCCAGCTGATGCATCAACAATTAGATTTTTGTTTTCTCCGACGAAAAACAAATAGTTTTTTTCTTCGTCTTTAGTTAATTCGGCTTTATCGTTTTTATCGTTCACCACTTGAAGTGGATACCGGGAAATAGCATCCGCGCAATTATTTTCCGATCTAACGTACCGTACGATGTAATTAAAAGCTGATAATTGAAATGCCCATCGTTGCAATCGACTTACAGACATTTGCGGAATTCCCCGATTTTCACCGAAAATAGCCAGAAGTGGCTTGTGGTCTGTGACCAGTTTGAAGTGCCTTCCAATCAGAAATTGATAGAACTTTCGTGTGGCAAAAATAATTGCCAATGCTTCTTTTTCTATCACTCCGTAATTCCTTTCTGACTTGGATAACAAACGTGATACACACTCGATTGGCTTTTCTACACCGTCGGGATACTTGTGTGCTAAAATAGCACCAATGCCTACGTTGGAAGCGTCACACGTCAAAATCAAAGACAAATCAGGGTTAAAATGTACCAAGGCCGTTTCGGACATAATTTCTTGCTTTAAAGCATCGAAAGCCTTGTCCGCTTCTTTCGTTCACACAAAAGGACTTTCTGTTTTAATAATCTCGTAGATTGGAGAGAGCTTCGTCGAAAGGTTTGGAATAAACTTTCCAAAGTAATTCACAAAACCACAGAAAGAACGTACGTCGGAAATATTTTTGGGTTTCGGAAAGCTCTTTATCGTTTCGTTCTTATTAATTTTGAAAATCCCTTCGTCGGAAACAACGTGTCCGAGATATTCGATGCGACTTTGCGCGAAAATACATTTTTCTTTATTCAAGCGTAACCCGGCGTCTAAAAGTTTTTGAAACGTTTTGGCTAGTCTTTCATTGTGAGATGATAAATCGGGAGCTGATACAACAATGTCGTCCAAGAAACTAACAACCCCGTCTTTATCCCCTAGAACCTTCTCGATTTCTCTTTGGAAAATACCAGTGGCAGGTTTTATACCGAAAAGTAGACGGTTCATTACAAAATTACCCAAATGAGTACTCCACGTTACCAGTTTCTTAGATTCGTCGTCTAACTCGATTTGATTATACGCGCTCGCAAGATCTATTTTCGAAAAGAATTTACCGTCCCTCAACTTATTTAAAACGTCGTGAATGTTTGGAAGAGGATAATTCGTATCCTTTAGATAAGGATTGATCGTGACTTTATAGTCCGCGCAGATACGTATCTTTCCGTTTTCTTTTAAAATAGGTACTAGCGGTGTACCCCATTCAGTACAATCTGTTTTCGTAATTATATTTTGCCGTTGCAGGTTTCTTAATTGGTCTTCAACACTTGAGAGGAATGCAAATGGAATCTGGCGAGCCTTTACAAATTTTGGCTTAGTATCGGGACAAATATCTAATTTAATTTTTACATTTTTTAATTTTCCAAATTCTTTTAAAAATAAATTATTAAACTTTAAGAGAATATTGTTTAGCTTTTCGCTTTCAGAATAAATAGCATTAATTTTTATGTCTTTGATTTCAAAATCATAAAGAAAATCTCTTCCTATGATCGGTGCTTCTGCTTCTTTTATTATTAAAAACTTGAAAACTTTACAAATTGCGTTGTAATATGACGGTTTTACACTAAAATAAAACCGATATTATTTGCCGCAAAACACACAGCGTCGTTGTTGAAGAAGCAGTTGTATACTCGCCCTTAACTCTGTACATACCTTTCACCTTCTGTTGTAATTTCTCTCGTATAGGGGGAGCCCTTACACAAACCAATACCACCAGCTGCGCCTTCGCGAATATTTCTTCATAGTGGCTTCACCAGCAAGGAACTTGCTACGACGCTGTGTGTTTTGCGGCAAATAATATCGGTTTTATTTTAGTGTAAAACCGTCATATTATTTACCTACCGAAAACACACAGCGTCGTTATTGAAGACCTGTCTGTTATCTGCTGGTGTTTATCTACAACGCTATGATGATCTCTTGTTTATTTATTTATATACTTTTTTTATTATTTTTTTTTTGTAATTTTCAAATAAACAAATTCAGTTACATTATTTTTAACTTAAAAGTCTCCGAGACTTATCAAAAAATATTTTAATTTATATAGGTTTGAAATTTTTGAAAAGGAAAGGTGAACCTATAATAGCATCTGAGTTAATCTCTTTGCAGTAATGCTTTCGGAATGTATTCTCAGCCTTCCAGTTGCCTCTAGCCAAAATGTCATCTATTGGTTGCTTTTCAAGCCAACCCAATGATGCCACCGCTGCCCTAAAGCTTCCAGGAGTTGCTCCTACACCCGCATCTCTTAAAATGGTACGAATCCAGCTTCCAATTACCGTTCTCGATGCGGCTTTTACTGGCCCATTAATAGTTATGAACAAACTATCTAAATTGTTGCCAAGAACTCTCCTTGGTTGAGAAAGTCTAATCAGCTGTTTAACGCAGCAAACAGGACAGACTTTTTTATCCTCGTGACACAATAATAGCCAACTTGATTGCCTGTGCTTTGCGGAATCCGTCTTTGACAAAAAATGAAGGGTGAAACATTATACTTTCTTCTTCTTCCTTATAGTATTCACTTGAAAGTTTTAAAAGTGTCAGGTCATGAACTCTTCTGCCTGACGCCAAAAGTAATATAGAAGCAGTTCTTCTCGAGGCTTCAAAGAAAGAGTCCCTTCTTGTTTCGTTCCCTGATGCTAACCAATTGAACACCCTTCTTGGATCCCATATGGACGGCCTTTCAGACGATGGCTGAGCTGAGCAGATAGCTCTCAAAATACGCCGCACAAAAAAGTTTGTCGGTAAACTCTCAGCTAACGTAGGATCACAAAATGTTGAAATAGCTGACTTGTGAACAAGAATAGTACTAGAAGCATATTTGTCCTTTAAGAAAAGACCAGCCAAATACCTGGCTAAACAAGAACCAGTAGGAGATCTTGGATTGATGTTATTTTTCTCGCACCAAATCAGCCATTTTTTTATAGCAGGCGAATATGTTTTCAATGTAGACTCTCTCCAACCTCCCCTCAACAAATTCTTTTCTTCTGTAGACCAATTCATAATCTGGCTGCTCCAGCCCCAACTATCCATACTTTCAGGATCAAATTTTCTACCTGAAGGGGAGGTTGGCCCGTTGTCACATCCAACAGAACCTCCCTTAGGTTCTGAATTATTAAGGGTGGCTCCAGCGCCCGAGCCTTGAGATCGCTCATCCAAAAAACTTGGTCCCATTCGGGAGATACTATTAGATACGTGCCCCGAGATTTGTTTAAGTGGGCTAGTACTCTTGGCATTAAGTTGGGTGGTGGAAAGATCCAGCCTAGACCGTGATCCCAAACTTAGCTGAAAGCATTTATATATTTTGCATCCTGATCTCTGCTGTCTATTGACACATAGTTGGGGAGAATCGCTGATCTTTTGGAAGCAAATAGATCTATCTCTGGCCATCCCCGCTTTTTGAAAACTTCCGCAGTTCCTTGAGGCAGAAGATGCCATTCCGGTATTGGACGGCCCCTTGACAACCTGTCTGCTATTCCGTTGTACCTTCCCGGAAGGTAAAATGCGGATAATGTTATGTTGAGCTGATCGGTTAGTTGTAGAAGTTGGTACGTCAAGCTTAATAGGTTTATTGACCTTGTTCCTCCCTCCTTGCGTATGTACGCAACCAGAGTTCAATTGTCGGATTGAAGAAGTATGTGTGCATTGCTCAAAAGAGATTCCTGTCTCTTTATCGCCATCAGAACTGCGTACATTTCTTTTAAATTGCAATGCCATCTCTTCTGAACTTTTGACCACTGGCCCGAGAGGAACTTCTCGTTCAGCTGAGCACCCCAACCTATATCCGAAGCATCCGTTGCTAGGAAATGTGTCACATCTATATTGTGCAGTATCCCGACATTCCTTAAGGCTCCGAGCCACCAATTTATCTCTTCCAAAGCCCTCCGAGGGATGGTGAGTTTTTGTCTCGGCCGTATGTTGTATTGCCTTGAAAAAATCTGAAGATATCGAGAGTGGAGTCAACCTCTGGGTACAACAAAACTGGCGAAATTCAACTGGCCTAAAACTTGTTGCAACCGATGAAGAGTGCAGGAACCTAGCTGTGACATTGTCTGAAGGGAAATTCGAATCTTGTTTACCTTTTCGTCCGGCAGAGACATAGTATTTTTGAAAGCATCCCAAACCACGCCTAAGTACTCCAGCTTTTGGTTTGGAACCAATACTGATTTCCTGTAATTTATCTTCCAACCCAATTGTTCTAGAATTCGAACGGCTTCCGTAACCTGTTCTTCTAGTCTGGAAGGGTTCTGATTTACGAAAAGGAAATCGTCCAAATACACGAGGACTCGCATACCTTGTCTGCGTAGAATCTCCGCGATCCAGCACGTGAGAGCTGAAAACAGTCTTGGAGCTGAAGCTAGGCCAAATGGTAGACAAGTCAGTTGTAGCAGCTCCTCTTTGTAGATCGTTCTTAAAAAACGTCGATGGGTCTCTGCTATCGGCACATGGAAGTAAGCTTGGGAAATATCTAATTTTACCATCCAGTCTCCTGGTTGTAGAAACTCTGGAATCGTGGAATGAGACACTAGTTTGAATGTTTTTACATTCACGTATGCATTTAAGGCTCTCAGGTCGAAGATAGGACGAACGCCCCCATCTGATTTCTTTATTAAGAACATCTTGGAAAGGAAACTTGGACCGACCGCTGGAGGTGTCTCTAAAATGTTCAATTGTTTCATCTCTTTTATTTGCATGTCCATGTCTTCTGAACATGCTGTTGCAAATTTCTGCCGGGTTACTGGAGATGGGAAAGTTAAACGAGGTTTTTTGAAAAATGAGATTCTTGTCCCCGAAATCGTCTTTAAAATAAATGAATTTGCTCCAATCTTCTCCCAGCTCGCTCGGAAACTTTGCAACTGACCCCCTCTGAACCTTGTTTCACTTATTGTTTTTCTCCCTTTCATGATCTTTGGAACGAAAGGAAGAATTAAATTTTGTTTGTCCCCTGTTAGAGCTATTCTCTTTGTGACCCTTGTTATACTTGTACTGTCTTTTAAAACTGTATCTATTGTCAACCGCATTCCTTCTGCCCTGACTGTGAAATAACTTTGGGGTAAAACTCTTCTTTTCTTTGGGAGTCTGAGTTGCGACACTTAGCCACGATTGCACTCCACCGAGTGAATGTATTAAATCGGACAATGCCCGCCTATCAAACAGATTTTCAACACTGGGATAAATGCCTCTTAGTGCTGCCTGAACATTCTTGTTCGGAATCTCACTTACAAGTCTTTCTCTACGAACTTCTATGCACTCAGCTCTTTTGCCGCAGACCACCTGAAGGGCCAGTTCCGAAATTTTATAAGATGCGGGAGAAGATCCAAACCGAGCAGTAAATTGTTCATACAGAGAATTTGGGTTTAATTCCCCTGTTGATTGGAACGCCCAATCTACTATACTCTGTAGACCTGGCTTCAATAAAGCCTTTTGCTCTAATAAAGCATTACTCAATGCTGCCATTACCTGCTCTGTTGAAGCAAGGTAGTCCTTGCCCTTATTGAGAGTGCATAACTCATCATTTATTTTTAGTTCTACAAAACCCGGTGTTGCAGCCAAGGATCTAATCGCCTTTGAGTACCTAACGTTCCTCCATGTCGGCAAACCAAAATGTTGCAATTGGATGAGCTCATTCAGATGCTCCTCTTTTGCATGTGGGATCAAGGTTGAATCGCATTCCGTATGCAACTCCCCCAAGTCTAAAGTTCTCCGCGAACTTACAGGGTTTTGCAAAAAGGTCGAGGACGTGCTCGACTCATGTGGTGTATTAATATTTTCAGGTAAAATCATACTCACATACCAAGAAAGCTGGCAAACCTGATCCGTTAGATCGTCTATTCGTTTGTCCCTCGAAGCATGTCTAGACATGATTTTCCTTCTTTTGTTTGGAGGGGGTGCAGCAGTACCTTCACTCTCAGAAGAGGACCGTGATGATGAATCTGATGGGTATCTCCTCTTTTCTGATTCCCTCTCATCGCTCTGATCGTCTTCACCATAATTATCTTTTCCACTCATAATTAAATTATAGAAAATTTTTTATCAATTTATATCAAAAATACACAACTGTACAGTTCACGAGTAAACAACGCTATGAAGAAATATTCGCGAAGGCGCAGCTGGTGGTATTGGTTTGTGTAAGGGCTCCCCCTATACGAGAGAAATTACAACAGAAGGTGAAAGGTATGTACAGAGTTAAGGGCGAGTATACAACTGCTTCTTCAACAACGACGCTGTGTGTTTTCGGTAGGTAAATAATTAATCTTAGCATACAAAGCACCTACCACAGTCAAAATGTTACTTCCGTAATCATGAACAATTGTAGAGTCGGGTAAAAGTTTTTGTTTGGAAAAAAGCGATGTATATATATTGAATGGAATGGCGGCTACTGCCGCTCCGGTATCGATATCAAAATTTAACTCACAACCAAAAACTTTTATCCTCTCTAATATATAGGCTTACATGCTTTGTTCTTACAGGACTTCACAGAATAAACGTTTTCACTCGTACTGCTGCAACAACTGTCTTCAATGTTGATCGTGCTGATTTTTGCCATCGTGTTGCTTCTTTCGCTTCTGCATACAGATGCCATGTGGCCCTTTCGTCCGCACTTGAAGCAGTTCATGTTTTTGTATCGGCAGTCTTTGTCGTAATGATTTTTAAAGCCACAGTGTTTACATTTTTGTTCTGGATTTGACTTAACCGCCCGTGATGACGATGGAAGGTGGTCATTCTTGAAAGGTAGCGTTCGTTGATGTTGTTACCTTTTCTTGTATTCGGTTTTTACCAAATTTATTGGTTCGGCGTTATGACTGTCGCTCCTTAGCTCATATTTTTTTTGAAATCTCGATAGCTTTGTTCAGAGTGAGAGATGATTCCTCGCAAAGTCTATCAAATATACGTCCGGTCATTCCAGTGACGAAATTATCGACGAGCATTTCGTCTAAACGTGACCCAAACTCACAAGATTTGGAAAGCGTGCGTAGGCGTATTACATACTCTTGTGCAGTCTCGTTGGTGGTCTTTTTTGCGTCGTAAAATGCTTGTCGCTCGCAGTAGACAATCTTTGTAGCTGTGAAATTGTTGTCGAAAATTGTTACCAATTCCTGAAAGGTCTTGCTGCCAGGATCATTAAGGCTGCAGATATCGTGAATAATGTCGTAAGTCTTCGACTCGCAAAAGTTGAGCAAAGCTGCTCGCTTTTTGCTATCATCGGATATTTCGCAAGCCACGAAGAATTGCTCCAGCCTTCCCTTATATGTAGATGGTCCAGTTGTCTCGTTCGTAATGAAATTGTGGAAGACTTCCCCACCACGTGGTCGTTTGGCTCGGCGGACCCCCGTTTTCGAGTGTCATTTTCGTTTTTTTTTTTTTTATTGCGTAGGTATTTTTACTTTATACAAACTCGTCGCCAATGTGGTGTCTTTTCGTGGACACTTAATCGTCAAAATAAAACAACGTGTTTTTTTGGTAACTATTTAATTGTACACTTTAATAAAACGGGAGGAGATTAATTAATATCAAGTTTCTGGACGGAAATCAGTCAGAAGGACAATATAACAAAACTTTATAAAACAGGTTTGCCAACTTTATAATGCTAATAACTAAATACTAAAAAGGGGTAGTTTACACTACAACAATTGAATTTAATTTTGTATAAGAAAGCAAATGCTAAGTTCAGGCGAGAACTCAAAGAAAGTAAATCTAAAAGTTTTGCAGAATTCACCTCTACCATAAATCCCAAATCTTCCTCTACCAAAATTTGGCAAAACATCCGCCACTTACAGGAAATCCCATTCCACTAAGAATATCCGGCATCCAATCAACGAACAAATGTATTGCTGACCCAGCACTAATATGTAATCTTTTTTGTCAAACTTGGTCCGAGTATTCAAAAGACATAAAATTCCACTCGACCTTCAAAATCAAAAAAGATGAATTTCTCAATTATTCGTCTTATGCACCCACTAACAACATTTTCGCTCTGCGGATTGAAGAACCTATTTCGTTGGTTGAATTTGAAGGAAGTTTGCACAAAACTAAAGGAAAAACACCCGGTAGACAGAATTAGTTACCCTATGCTTAAAAATTTGCCTTTTGATGTTAAGCAAAGACTCGTCCAACTGTTCAACAACGTTCGTGATACCGGAGTTATCCCAGAAAGTTGGAAAACTGCGACGTTACTGCCTATACCAAAGCCAAACAAAGACAAAACCTTAATCGATGGATACCGCCCTATATCTCTCATATCTTGCTCTTCTAAAATTTTGGGAAAAATTGTTGAACAACGCCTTATGTGGTATGTTGAAACAAAAAATTAATATCCTCTAACCAAGTAGCTTTTAAAACAAACAGAGGATCTATTGACGCACATCTTCACTTAGACTACTATATTTCTAAAGCATTGTCTTCTAAAAATCATGTGTCCGTGCTCTCGCTTGACTTCGAAGAAGCCTTTGACCGGATCGGTTTGCATATAGTGCTCGATAAACTCGGAAAATGGGACGTTGGAAAAAAAATCTTTGCCTATGTCATTTTTAATCAATCGAAAGTCCTTTACAAAAACAAATTATTGTTTTTCTAACGCTTACTCGTTGCATAATGGTATCCCCAAGGATCTCTATTATCTGTTGTTTTGTTTATAATTACTTTCGATGACATTTCAACTATATTGAATAAGTATAAACTATTAGATACCTGTTTTTATGCAGATGACATTTATATATTAAGCAAAATTAATGATTTAAATAAGTGTAAAACTTTATTCGATAATGCTGTTAATGACATCTTAGAATGGCCTTTAACTTCGGGAGCAAAACTATTTTTACAAAAATGCAAGATGTTACATGTTTGCAGAAAAATTAACTGCCCTGAAATTATTTTAAGTATAAATAATGTACAAATTGCTAATGTAAAAAGCCTTAATATCCTAGGAATAGTATTTAATAATAAGTTTAGTTGGAAAGAGCATTGTTTAAATTTAAAAAAATCCCTAGCTGCGAGAGTCAATATTATTAAGTATCTACTTAGCCAGTAAGAAAAGCCATGTACATATTAATACCTTATCATATGTTACCAAAATAATACAACCTACTTACCATCAAGCAGCGAGAATGAGCATCAACGCCTTTCCTACAACACCAATCAAAAATATTCTAGCAGAAGCGGGTCTCCCAACGGTTGAACAACGTTTTGAAGAAATAACATCGAGACTTATTGCGAAGTTAGTCTTTTCAAAAAACTCTGTCATTGATAAAGACTTTCACCAAACCATAGGACACAAATGCAGAACACGTATCCCTTCTGCAATAAGCTTAATCCTTGAAAGAGCACAGCAAATGGAACTTCCAATCAAAAAGCCACACAACTCTGTGCTTTAGCACCCTGCATGGCACATAAATCCTGAGTCGATTATATTGACATTAGCTCAGCATAAAAAGACAAACACCAACAATAAACTATATTGCTTATTATTTGCTGACATCTTATCAAAACTTAATAATAAAAAATGGAAGTTCATATTCACTGACGGATCCAAATCAGAAGTTAACACCTCGTTTGCCGTTACACTCGAAGATGGCTATATTTTAAGCATTGGTATACTACCTGAATTTGCATCTATTTTCACGGCAGAAGGATTTGCTATCTTTCAAGCAACCAAGGCAATTGCAAACCGCAGTGGGAACCGCAGACTGAACTAGTCTCTGCAATAAGAAATAAGATCATAATGATGCCAAATAAAATTAAGTTAATGTGGACACCTGGCCATGCTAATATTCGTGGTAATGAGGAAGCTGATAAAGTTGCGTTTTCTGCTAAAGTCGCCCTAGTATATAAATGCAATGAATTTAGCAAAAAATATCTCTCAACATTCATACATAAAACTTTAAAAAGCAGACTGGAAATCGAATGGAGCCTTTATCACCACCATTACAAAAAAGTTAACGTCGATATGTCTCAACCACGTTATCCTACAGACCTATCAAAACATAAGATCTCCTACTTTATGCGTTTAAGACTCGGTCACATCAGTATCACCCACCAACATCTGCTTACGAAAAACAACTCCCCGACATGCGACACCTGCAACTCAACATTAAGTATAACACCCATACTTGAAAACTGTGAAGTATCAAAACCTCTTATTAAATCCATTTTTCAAAATAAATCAATTTATGATGTACTCAAAACTCCAAATACCTCAAATATCGAAAATATTAACAAATTACTTAGGTCTCAATCTTAATATATAAATGTATTCTTTTAAATGTAAGAGCTAATAGTCTCCGCTGCTAGGCTCTCTAAAATTCTATATTACCCTGTAATTTAAATTACATGTTAATAAATATTTTTTCTTCGCACATTTGTTGAGGTGTTGTTGGTAACTTTAGCAGGAGAGTGAAAACAGGATCTCAGATCTCTAGACGCACACCTTAATTTTTCAAGATATAAAGTACCTCCTTTGACTTGTCTTAATTGCCCTTGATGAAATTCTAAGTTTTTTCATTGATTGCCGATTCGCGATTGATCGAAAAAAGTTCTTAATTTTGAAATGACCAGAATCCTACTGTTTACTAAAATTGACCATGGCTGGTTATAATTATCTTTTTCGACTTCTAAGTGCTCAAATAGGGATGCTGAACTACCCTTCAAACACAATTGTAAATATGTTATATGGGCTTATCCCTGTAAATTTTAACTTCTTGAGTTTGAAAAAAAAACAAAAAAAAAAATTAAGGCACGCATGTAAATTTGAGTTTTTCTTCAATTATAGACCACGAATAAATAAAAAACTTCAAAATAACTCATATGTATTGCTTGTTGAAAAGTATAAAAGTATAAAGTACAGAAAAATGAATTTAAAATAATTTATTTTAAGAACCGAGTTAATTGATTTGGTTTTTATTTTTAATCTTCACAGCCTCTTTTTTCAAACTTATTTGTTTAACACTTTTACCATTTTTTTTAGAGTTTCTACAGTTTAAATTAAGCTCATTGTAAAAGTATAATCAAAGAATGCTTTGGAGTGCTAGTAAAAAATGTGCCTTTTTTGAAACAGTTACGTTTTTTACGTTCGTTTTATTAACTTCATAAAATGTGTACATAATAAAGCACGCATTGAAACCAAAGTTTTATTTCCTCTAGATATCTTAAATAATGATGCAAACCATAAAAAAATGCCCCATAGTGAATGTTAAAAAAAAAAATAGACACAAAAATTTGTGACAATTAAAGATTTACGAAAAATCACGCATGGCAGTTTTTTCTAAAATTTAAATCATACAGGATTATTTTTAAGGAAGGCACGCACTCAAAATGAATGATTTCAATTAATTTTGACCTTCATTTATCTGGAAAAACAAAAATTGTACTAAGTAATCTTATGTTAAACATTATTTTTGCAATAATACAAAACGTTAATTATCCACGCACGCAGCCAAAAGTCTCAATATTCGATGATTTTTTCGATTTCAAACACTTTCGCACTATCTCGATGGTTCATTTTATAAATTGAATAGTTAAAACTCAATGATATATATAATATATATTATAAGTTCCAAATCCTGAATATTTAATAATAATGTCTATATATTTCAAGCATATCCAGGGACTTAGCACAGTCGCTTCCTCCATCTCTCGATCTTTCACCTAGGAAACCATCTAACCTATCTTACTCATCCAAAATCGCGGCTTTGCATAAAAGTTTTGCATCTTCTTCAGATCGTTGAATTGTTTCGTATATTACTCACAATTTTTTCTAAAATTCTCTTCTAATATGTTTGAGCGCCCTATAATAATTTTTAGCTTTCGCGTGAGGACTCAAATTTTCAAAATTTTTGCCATTTTTTACAACCTGGACACACCTTTTCTTAAAGATGTTAAATGTCGCTGAATCACTCATTGTAACATTTAATATATACATACATGATAAATCAATGTATGTAATTAAAAGATTATTTGCACTCACTTGTTTTATTAGAATATAAATTCTTTTCAGGTAATATAGTGGTCCGAAAAAAATATACTAAAGAACAGGATGACTGCACCAAAAAAGCTTCTAAGCAACGTGTACTAGCGACACCTATTAAAATGGCTCTGAATATGGATAAAACCTAACAAAACCGCCTATAATAAGGCAACACCTATGAAAAACATCGCACGTTAACAGCTATGAGCAACTGCACTCGACCGATGTACTCAAAAAACAGCTTTGGATAGATAGGATTAAAAAAAATACAAGTTTTGCCGACTTTTTGTGTTTATATTACTCACTTGAATTCTTTTAAATTTCGTTATATTTGATCCACTGGACTCTAATTAGATGTAATCCACTGGGCGAAATCTAATAGCAATAGAAAATTTTCCATAGACAGATATTGACATCCACACTGACTTTAGAATAACTGCTTGTTGGGACATCTTATGGGTGGATTACATTAATGTATAATAAACAAATAACTTCATTTTTGAAGAGAATTGGGTGCATTCATCTGAAAAAATTAAATGGGAAACTACGCATACGCACTATTCGAAAGAGTTTTGAATCAAGTATTCAAAAGCATGTAATTACTCGTCTTGAAGACTTCAAAATGATCGCCGCGACTTTTCAAAAAGTTTGGAATCAGCCTCGAAGAATCTTGGTGTAGGAAAACGTAGGCATATCCCAATCTGCGAAAAAAGCAATCAAATATCTTCTTATTTTTTCCACAACTTATCTATGTATATGAACAAGGTTTTTCTGGCATGTTGGTGATAAAAAAAAAACAAAGAACAAGATCTCTTAAAATCAACGACGCGACGCGACGGTAAAAAATCGTCAACTTAAATTTTAATTTGTTCGAAAACGACGTCTATAATTTAGATATCAATTATTTGGTATTACTTACAACTTTTATGACCAATTACTAAAAAAAAGTAATGAAAACTCCAGTTCTTCAATTACATTGTATTCAATTACTTTCTTCAATTATTTGTGGTTATTTAGTTGAAAATTGTCAAATACAGTATAGCATGTACTCGTAATTGAAGTTGCTAAAAATAGTACAAAGAGAAATGGGCTACTGCGTAGAATTCTTTTTCAATAGGTTGCTTTTGGATTTTATAAAATAAACACAATGATTTATTATATATTTTATTAGATATTTAAAAGAAAATGTTGTTAAGTTTTACATGCACAAAACATTTTATTTGAAATTACCTTTAAATTAAATTTTATTAATTTATTTAAGAGTGGATGCAGCCAATCTAACCAACTGAGATGAATCGGCACCGTTTCCCATACGTGCAGTGGTGGCATGGAGATAGCATACTTTTTTTTTTTTGTTAGTTTGTATCTTTAATTAAAGTTTAATACAATTAAAGTTTAATACAGTTAAGGGACCTTATTCGGAATTCCCCCCCCCACCAAAATGAACTTTTTTTTTAACGATTCGTTAAAAAAGTGTTTGCTGTTGATAAAAAACATCAAATTATGGAGGAGAAACACTCTTTTATGGTAAAAAAGTGAAGTATAAGCGGACCACCCACAGTACTATTGGCCCTTATTCGGAATTCCCCCCTCCCCCCCACCACCAAAATGAACTTTTTTTTAACGAATCGATAAAAAAAAGTTTGCTGTTGATAAAAAACATCAAATTATGGAGGAAAACACTTTTTTATGTTAAAAAAGTGATGTATAAGCGGACCACCCACAGTACTATAACTAAAACTACTTCTTTTTTGTGGGATATTTGCTTTTTTTGCTTGCTTACGCATTACGGCGTATAAACAGTGAGATATGTATGGGGGGGGGCATGCTGCCCGCCTGCAACCCCCCTGCTTGGGCACACTATAGAATTTGGGGTAGGTGCGAGGTTGGGTGTATGCAAGGTTTCTTCTGCATTTACAGAATCTGGATTTAAAGAAACTTTGAGTTTACCGTATGGCCTATATTCATTTTTTTATACTTCACTTTTTTACTATAAAAAAGTGTTTCTCCTCCATAATTTGACGATTTTTAGCAACAGCATACTTTTTTTTATCGATTCATTAAAAAAAAGTGCATTTTGGGGGGGGGGGGGGGGTGAATTCCGAATAAGGACCCAGTTAAGGATTTACTAAATGTTTATAATCACGGCTTCATACCTTCTTGGCAAGTATTCTGTTGATGTTGCATGCAAAGCACTCTCGATGTGTTTCCATGATTCATTAAGTTCAAAGACTAAAGATGATACAATACATTAGATACAACCATACTTGAACAGCTTAGTAGCTCTGATATTTCTGTAACGGTTCTTCTTGAGTTCTTACTCAGTTTATCAAAAGCCTTGTATCCGTGGAAAAAGGTGGTCTTTTTCTCATGTCTTTCGTATATTTCTTAAAAGAAATTCGTTTTAAATCCACACGAAATAATTCATTGTTCCCATGATAAATATTAAAAATTAATAAATTAAAAATTATATATAAATTAATAACAGTTTGAACGTTACTTCCATTGTGTTGATTAAGTGACCAAGTTCAAATAATAAAATTCACGGACATTGACCATTTGACTAATTTTCATAAGAAAAAAAATAATAAGAGTATTTTATTCAGTTTTCATAAGTTAAAACCTCGCGTTATTTTATGAGAAGAGCTCAGTTTTGTGTGCAATTCAGCAAATGAAAGGTAAAGTGTAACTTCCACGCTATATATGTACATAGGCACATTGCCCTCATTTATACCGAGCAATACTAAATTAAATCCCTTTGAAATAATGTCCCCAGAGAACAACGACCAGAAATTTTCATATTACCGATTATCCTGTCTTCAATGTATTATTAAGTGGATATCTACTGCTTCCATTTCTGAATAGAGTAAGTATTGTTATTGTAAATGTTGATTCTTCTTCTGCACTCACACTGATATTATTGTTGAATATCCATACGTATCCGTCCATATCTCATCCTAGGGCATATCATTCAACGCAATTCTAAAATTAATGTTTGTGGAAAATCTTTCTGCGAAAACAAACTCTTGCTCTATTAGCAATATTATTCGAAATAAAATTCTGCATTTGTTCTCTTTGCCAGTTTTTTCTTCCTCATTCCAGCTGCTAACGCACATTTTTCTATTTTGGTCTGCTTTCTGTTTTTTCCCTTTTGTTTTTTTTTTAATTTTCCATTTTTTCTTCCGTTGTTTCGACATTCAAACAAAAAATATTTATTTTTATTTCCAAACTCTACATATAACATATGCATATTGCATCCCTCTTTTAATGTTTTACTGAAGATACACGGATCCTTGTAGCAATTCTCCTTGTTTGAAAAGCAGTCGTCCCATAATTGCAAAAGAGGAGCATTAGAGATGGCCGGTTCACGCATGGCACAAACACATGTACTGTTATACGAATACGTCTACGTTTTGTACTCACAGTCCCAACCCAGAAGTGCATTTGTGGCATAATAAGTCAGGATATTCACATTTAGGTAGGTATATCTATCTACTTTTTTGTGCGTACGTATATACTTTTTTTGATTAGAATACATTTTAATAAACTACGGGGTTATTGCGGAAGCAAGGTTTCGTGCCTTCATTGCATTAAGCAATGCATTGGTTTTATTGTATTTGTCTCCCTTCCTTAATTTTGTTTTACGAACAAGAGACGCACCAGCCAATTACTTACTTTCTATGAAAAAGTTGATCAACATTATCTATATACATATGTATGTACATATACTCGTATGTGTTGATTCATTAGCTATTCTTTTGATAAAGAACAATTTTGTTGGTACCTAATTTTCTTCTTTTCATGATAGGCACATTTGAATCATTAGGCCCAGATCCAAATGATTTTTGAAAATGATGAGGTATACGTATAAGCGTGTATAAGAAAAATTCTAGAAAATTACAATAAAATTTTATACTTTTATTCATTTTTTTTATATCAAACGTAATTTCAAAATAAAATCTTCAAATAATGCAAAAACAAAATGTGAAGCTAATTTCAACGAACAAAGGTAAATAGCATGAGCTCTACATAAGGTATTTGTATTTGCATACATTGATTAACAATACTTAAGACCTGGTAATAAAATTATGAAGCTCACATTATAGAAATAAAAAGTTAAGATTGTGATATAGGTACAGGAAATAATAGGTGCGTTTTATTATCCACAAATCTATCTGAATCCGGATCTGGATTAAGTTTTAACATGTATTACAAAAACAATTTGGGATCCTGTTTTCTATCGGGATCTATTTCAAAGATCCAAAAATTAGTTATTACACTGGCGAGTAGATGGCTTTTCATGGTAAGGTAGTGTAAGCTATAGTGTAAAGAAAAAAGACAAGAAATAATTGAAAATTTACAAACCCAAGGATAAAAAGAGACGGACTTATAACACTGCTGGCACTAAGATCCGTATCGTTTTATTTTCAAGGGAAGATCCAGATCCGGATCCAGATAGATTTGTGAATAATAAAACGCACCTAATATCGTCTCACGTTGATCTTAACATCGGTGGTGAAGGAAATGAAACATTTCGAACAAGACAATATATCATCGGTGCATGCTAAAAATTAAGAAACGAAACAAATAATATCAAAAAATAGGGGTATATCTTAGATCTACATAATTGTGTAGAGAAAAAAACAATCAATATCAATATCAAATTTACCGTCGTGATCGTCATCATGATCCCACCGCTACTGTTGGTGGTGGATTGTTAATTGCTGTTCGTAACCACTTTCTCTGTAGTCTTGTCGATGATTTTTTGGATACCGATGTTGAAGTTCTGTGTGTGAAAATAAAAATTTTGTCTGGTCATATATATGTGGTTGCCTGTTACATCCCACCCTCTTCGAACAATGACGTTTATAATAAACTATTTGAATGTTTGGAAACTATTCATGAACAAATTGATGACGCAGATGAACTATTAATAATCGGAGATTTTAATCTACCTCACCTGAAATGGTCAAAATCTACTCATTGCGATGCCTTTCTACCTGTTGACGAATCGAACAACAATGAGTTTCTTGTTATTGACGGAATGGCTTCTTTTGGTCTTGATCAATTAAACGGAGTTAGTAACCAATTTGGCAGAACTTTGGACCTTGTATATTTCTCTGATGTCTCCAACTCTGATGCTGCAGTATTATTGAGTGAAACAACACTTATAGAAGAAGATCGCCACCATCCTGCATTAACTATTTCTCTCAACTTAAGTATTTATCATTCATCTAATATTTGTAAGGATAAGCATGAATTCAATTTTAAAAAATGTAATTTTACTCAATTGTTTAATTTACTTAATGACATTAACTGGGATTCTGTTTTCTTCAATGTTAATTTTGACGATATGATTGTACATTTTTATGAAATATTATTTGTCTGCTTTTTAGAAACCGTTCCTTTGCGCAAAAAACGTGTATTTAATAGCAGCCCGCCATGGTTTGATCTGCATATAAAAACGCTTGAAAACAAAAGAAACAAGGCTTGGATAAGATTCAATCTATCAAGAACTGATGAAGCCCTTAATAGTTACATTAATTTAAGGGATGAATTTGTAAACTATTCTAACTTTCTCTATACAAGCTTTATATCTAAAACAGAAAATGAATTTAAATCTAATCCACGTAACTTCTGGAATTATGTTAATTCCAAAAGAAAATGCTTCTACAAATGACTCGAATATAACTTATCCAATTGATGAGTTCTCACACCTTAACTCGATAAATTTTGCAATTTCTGAAGCAACTATTCTTGAATATATCGAAAAGTTAAACGAGTGTTTTAGTCCCGGCCCTGATGGCTTGCCGTCTTTTATTTTGAAAAAATGTGCAATATATGTATATGTCATACCCGTTATTTTTGCTTTTCAACATGTCAATTATTAGTTCAACGTTTTCCGCTATTTGGAAAAATGCATTTCTTACTCCCATTCACAAGAAAGGTAAAACAAAATTAGTAACAAAGCACAGACCTTTTGCTAAGCTTTCTGTCATTCCTAAATTGTTCGAATCCATTATCTGTGATGTTCTATCGTTTCACTGTACCTCTGTTATATGTGAAAACCAGCATGGTTTTGTGTAAAAGAAATCTACGGTCACAAATTTACTACAGTTTACAACGTTCTGCTTAGATGCCTTTGAAAAGTATAAGCAAGTAGATTGTGTTTTTACTGACTTCAGTAAAGCTTTCGACAAACTTAATCATGAAATATTACTTATGAAACTAAGCAGCATTGGACTCAACAATCGCTTTATTTTATGGATTTCTTCGTATCTCAAAAATAGATTTTATAGTGTCGTGTTTAAAAATGAACGTTCTAAATGGTTTCTTGTAAATTCGGGTGTACCACAATGTAGTCATCTTGGTCCTTTATTGTTTGTCTTATTTATTAACGATCTTCCTTCTGTTTTAAGTAACTCTATGTCTTTAATTTATGCCGATGACGTGAAAATATTTCGAAAAATTGACTCAGTAGCTGACTGTGAACTTTTACAGAATGATCTTCAAAAATTCTGGGAATGGTGCAATACTAATCGTCTGTCTTTAAATATTGACAAGTGTAAAATCATGCGTTTTACACGCAAACATAATGTTCTATCATATACTTATATGTTGAATACGTCTCATTTGTGTAGTTTGTCAAGTTTTACTGACCTCGGTGTGGTATTGGACTCAAAACTTTCATTCACGGACAATTACAATTGCATTATAAAAAAGCTAATAAGATACTTGGTTTCATTAAAAGGTTTGCTCGTGACTTTCGTGATCCTTATGTTCTTAAAATTCTGTATGCTTCATTTGTTAGGTCTATTCTTGAATATGGTTGCATTGTATGGGCCCCATATTACGCGGTTCATGTCAACAGAATAGAGTGTATTCAAAGTAGGTTTATGAGATTTTGTTTACGTTTTCTTCCTTGGTCTAGTACTATTGATTTGCCACCTTATACACATAGACTTCAACTAATAAATCTTCCATCCCTTCTAAGTCATCGTGAGTACTTACAGTTCTGTTTTATTATGGGGATTGTTAATGGAACAGTTACAGCTCCATCGGTTCTTTGTAGATTGAATTTTAGTGTTAGTCGTTCTAGCTTAAGAAGGCAATTGCCTCTTTGTAATATTTTCAGTAGATCTAACTACGGCGCCAATAGTCCTCTCAATCTCTTAATAAATGTCTTCAATAAAAACTATTTTCTTATTCATTCAACTAATGACAACGTAAAATCACACAGTTTTAAGAATATGTTCTTCATCTTTAACAATTAAATTTAAAGTATAGATTTAAGTATTTTTAGTTTTTATATTATGTAAATACTATGATATAATTTAAGATTGTTGCGTTAGTATTAACGTGTTGTTGAATTAATAAATATCTGTAGACCGAATAACATTGATCGGAATTAGCCAAAGGCTACTTTGGAATATCTAAACTAAAAAATTCCGTACCGATAAACGAAATTGTCGGAAAACAGAAGTAAACAAATAGTAAATCAAAATAAGCTTTTGCGAAATGAATACCAATTATTGTGACCAAAACGAAATGACTGATATTGGAATAGAAAAGACAAAGGCAAAAAAAAAAAACAAAATAAACTATTGCGAAATGAACACAAGTTATTGTGATCGAAACTAAATGACCGGTAACGAAATATAAAAGACGTTTTAAGGGTAATTTCGCAAACGTCAAATATTTGTGCATCGATTTTTAAAAGCTTTGTTGCCGAAAGATAAGATTAATAAATAAATATTAATGAGCATATTTACGTAAGTACTTACATACATATGCTTAATAAAATATTAGCTAGAGACAGTCAAGGCGGCACAAAATTTAATTTTAGTGCGGGCTGAACACCCATTTATTCAGCTTAATTCAAGCTATAAGTATAACTTAAAAACTAACTTAAATCTAAACTTATAGCTAAGAGTGGGACAAAAGGAATTTGAGGTTGTAGGTGTTGGTATTGAAATCGAATGAATTTGGATTCAAATTGACCAACCGGAGCATACGGGTCAGACGTTCATTAAGGCCATAGGAGGTGTGGTGTGATAGTAAATGGAAAAGGCGATGGTTTCTAAGGTAAAGGTTACGGGTGTTAGTATTGAAAAAAATTGAGTTGAGGAGCAGTCAATTGATCCAGAGAGGAGCCGATGTATAAAAAGTATGTCAGCTATTTCTCTACGTTCCCGTAATGAGGTAAGGTTTAACAGTTGGAGGCGCTCACGATACGGGGGTAAGATCAAAGGATTATCCCAAGGAAGGCATTGAAGTGCAAAACGAAGGAATCGTCGTTGGATGCCTTCTATTCTTGATATGTGTATATCTTGATATGGAGACCAAACTTGAGACGCATACTCAAGTAAAGGTCGGACAAACGCTATGTAAAGAGATCGGGTCACGTAAGGGTTGGAAAATTCTTTAGACCATCTTTTCACAAAACCTAATGCTGAGTTGGCCTTATGGACTATTTCATCAATATGAAATAAAAATTTTAGTTCACGGTCACATAAAAGGCCAAGATCCCTTATCTTTTCTACTATTTGTATGGGTTGATTATCAAGATAGTACAGACGGGCAGTTGGTTTAATGCGCTTTCGTGAAAAGGTCATTGCCTGGCATTTGCTAATGTTAAGCTCTAAGCAATTGTTGGTACACCAGGTTGAGAAACTATCGAGATCTGTTTGGAGGAGAGATATGTCTTCAGATGCTGCGATGATTTTGAAAAATTTTGTATCGTCAGCATAAAGGGATATTTGACAGTGTTTAATGACCATATTAATGTCGTTAATTGTAAGGATAAAGAGGAGCGGACCTAAATGACTACCTTGGGGGACACCAGAAGTGGCGAGAATAGGATTGGAAAGCGCGGATCTGAAACGGACACAATATTCACGATTCTCTAGGTAAGAAATAATCCATTGCAGGAAAAGGGGTTCAAAACCTAAAGAGGATAGTTTAAAGACTATGAGGCTGTGAGAAATGTTGTCGAAAGCTTTGCTAAAGTCAGTGGAGACCATATCAACTTCATTCCCGTTTTCTAAGGCTTTTAGAGTGTAAGAAACGAATTCTACAAGGTTTGTGGTGGTGGATCTGCTTTTTAAGAAACCATGCTGTGCTGGTGTAATTAAGGACCTACAACGGAAACTAAGAAGTTCATATAAAATACTTTCGAAAGTTTTTGGGATATAAGAAAGTTTAGTAATTGGTCGATAGTTTTTCACCTTTCGGGCCTTTCTTGTGAATTGGTGTTACGAAAGATGTTTTCCATATTTTAGGAAATGTTCCCTGAGATAAGGATAAATGAAAAATTTTTGATAGAGGATTTGAAAAAGAAGAAGAACATTTTTTAGGAAAATGGCAGAAAGACCATCAGGGCCCGGAGTAAACTCATCATTGAGTTGAGTTGAGTTCAACGACCGAGGGAGCAATGCGATCAGGTAGGAATGGACCCAGCGAAAAATTCAATAGATACTCAAAATAGGTCCAATCCGGATTGAAAGAGTCCTTGGCGAATGAATCCTTAAAAAATGATGCAAAGTAATTAGCTATTGTTAGATTATCATTGGTTTCATTATTGAAGGACAAAGAGAATGGTTACCCATCTGACTTTCTTTTATAATTAACGAACTGATAGAAGGATTTGGGATCGTTGATAAGGTTAGATTGGGTTTTATGTAAATATTGTTGGTAGAGAAAACTGTACAGTTCATTGAATTGAAGATAAGCACCAAGGTACTTTGAGTAGTCAGTTGGGCACTGAGAGCGTAGGAAAATTTCCCCGAGCTTGTTCCTTTGATTACGCAGCGAACGTAGTCTACGATTATACCAAGGCGGTGATGAAGGAGAAACTCTACATCGGTACGAAGGGACAAATAACGAAATTGAATAATGTAATTCATTATAAAAAATGTTAGTGGCTTCTTCAACAGACATATTTTCAAAATTAAAAGAAATTCGGTTAACATAATCGTTAATTTTAGAGAATTGGGCTTTATGAAAATCATACAAAACAGGACGTGAAGTGAGTAAACTTTCTACGTACGAGTTATGGTAGAACGTTAGTAATAAGGGAGGATGATAATTATCAATAGCTGTACAAATTTGGGGGCAGAGAGTGTTATCTGGTTCCGCTGAGAAAATAAGGTCAAGTTGTCGGTCCATATTATTTACAACGCCACTCATTTGACAGGGGCTTGAATCAGTTAAATGATCGACAAAAAGACACTCTTTTGCCGAGGAGGGATTACAAATGTAATGTGATCCGTGGTCCGACACAGTCCATTTAAGGTGAGGAAGGTTGAAATCGCCACAGATTACAACTTCATCTAGGGGATCACATTTTTGTAGAGGTTGGGAAGGCAGTATGTAGAAACACATAAGATAAACAGACGTTTTATGAAGTTTTATTTTAACCGAAACAAAATCAACTTCAGACCTGCTTGGGATTGAGAAAAGGGATGAGCCAAGTGTATTTTTGATCGCGATAAGGACTCCTCTGCAGGGAGAGCCAACGGAGGACCGATCATCATCTCGATATACATTAAAATATGAGGGAAACAACTCTTGGTTGTTGATACTGGGAGTCAGGTTAGTTTCAGGTAGAGCGTAGACATCGAAAGGGAGGGAGTGCGATTGTCTTAAGACTGAGTTGGTTTTGGAATAATTATAATCTTGATAAGTATCAAAGATATTAGAAAATTTTGAACACCAAAATGTTGGACTGAAATGTTCATGTTCTTAAGTACTCGTAATAGCCACAAATAACAACAAAAAGAACAATTAACAAAGTAGATACACAACAAAAAATAAGATTAAATAGCGGAACATGTTTTTTTTTTTAATAAACGGTGATTTTTTAAGAGCTTGACCGCGGCTGCGTCTTAGGTGGTCCATTCGGAAAGTCCAATTTTGGGTAACTTTTTCGAGCATTTCGGCCGGAATAGCCCGAATTTCTTCGGAAATGTTGTCTTCCAAAGCTGGAATAGTTGCTGGCTTATTTGTGTAGACTTTAGACTTGACGTAGCCCCACAAAAAATAGTCTAAAGGCGTCAAATCGCATGATCTTGGTGGCCAACTTACCGGTCCATTCCTTGAGATGAATTGTTCTCCGAAGTTTTCCCTCAAAATGGCCATAGAATCGCGAGCTGTGTGGCATGTAGCGCCATCTTGTTGAAACCACATGTCAACCAAGTTCAGTTCTTCCATTTTTGGCAACAAAAAGTTTGTTAGCATTGAACGATAGCGATCGCCATTCACCGTAACGTTGCGTCCAACAGCATCTTTGAAAAAATACGGTCCAATGATTCCACCAGCGTACAAACCACACCAAACAGTGCATTTTTCGGGATGCATGGGCAGTTCTTGAACGGCTTCTGGTTGCTCTTCACTCCAAATGCGGCAATTTTGCTTATTTACGTAGCCATTCAACCAGAAATGAGCCTCATCGCTGAACAAAATTTGTCGATAAAAAAGCGGATTTTCTGCCAACTTTTCTAGGGCCCATTCACTGAAAATTCGACGTTGTGGCAGATCGTTCGGCTTCAGTTCTTGCACGAGCTGTATTTTATACGGTTTTACACCAAGATCTTTGCGTAAAATCTTCCATGTGGTCGAATAACACAAACCCAATTGCTGCGAACGGCGACGAATCGACATTTCACGGTCTTCAGCAACACTCTCAGAAACAGACGCAATATTCTCTTCTGTACGCACTGTACGCATTCGTGTGGTTGGTTTAATGTCCAATAAAGTAAACTGAGTGCGAAACTTGGTCACAATCGCATTAATTGTTTGCTCACTTGGTCGATTATGTAGACCATAAATCGGACGTAAAGCGCGAAACACATTTCGAACCGAACACTGATTTTGGTAATAAAATTCAATGATTTGCAAGCGTTGCTCGTTAGTAAGTCTATTCATGATGAAATGTCAAAGCATACTGAGCATCTTTCTCTTTGACACCATGTCTGAAATCCCGCGTGATCTGTCAAATACTAATGCATGAAAATCCTAACCTCAAAAAAATCACCCGTTAGTTGGACACTGCGATGCATTGAATACACAACTCAGGTGCAGATTTAAGTTGTCTTTGTCGGTGAGAATAACGCAATTTATACTTGGCCTAGTTTTATGACTTTCGAAAATTTAGGCCAATTGTGAGAAATAAAATAACTGAAGAACAGATAACAAAGCACGAAAATCATAATAGGTATCAAAAAAACTTTCAATGCTAGGTCTTAATTTGAAACTGTAGGGAGATAATGATAACTTAGGCGACGCAAAATAATGAGAGATCTTGCAGAAGCGCATTTTTTTATATGGGAGACACGTTCCACCTTGCTCCATTTAGCATTTTTATTTAAAGCAAATGACGAAAAACGAAATTCAAATTATAAAAACAAGGGCAACACTTACACTAAACGAAATTTACTCATTTTAAAATCCAGAAGTCTACTTATTTATATTTATTTCTAGACAGTGGCGTAGATAGGGGGGATCAGGGGGATATATCCCCCCCCATTGGGAGCGATAATTGTTCAACATAACCAGTCATGAACCAAATAAGTTACAGAAACGCACTCTGAATTTTTTTTACGTCTCTCACCAATTGATAATATGTAAACGTGCAAGAAAAAGAGCTTCCATCCAGCCACATATACCTATATACAGGGTGTCCCACAGTCACCGCCGCAAATGAAAACCATGGATTCCTGAGGTCATTTTAAGTCGAAAAACTTAAGAGGTCATTTTCTCGTTTTCGTCCCGTTTTCGAGTTATAACGGTTTTTATGATTTTTCCTTAACTGGCTTTATCTTTGCCAAACTACGTCCGATTCGAAAGATTTTTTTTAACCAATCAAGAATTTATTACAGTTTTAGTTTGTCCAAAAACTTTTTTTTCTACAGACAACCAATTTTTTCGTATTTTAAGTAGTTTTTTCATTTTGATATCATTTTATTCAAAAAAAACACGTTAATGAGTATTAATTTTTTTCACTTATTATCAAAGCCCAGTTCATTTTCTTAAAAAAATATTTTTTTTTCCTTAAAAAGAATACGAAATGTAATTAACAAAAAATAAACAAACTGAGTGAATTTAAGAAAAAAAATATTTTAAATACAAAATGAATTCAAATGAATTAAAACTTTTTCTGAGCTATTGTGGTTAAGAAAATAACAAATAGATAAAGTTAATCGTCCCATTTCTGCGTAAATATGTAAATAATATTTCCAGATATTCTTGATTAGTGTAATCCATTATTCGCAAATAATTAAAAAAAAAAATACAACTTGAATAACAAATCCAAAATGGAGTATCAAGTGAAAGAACACGACGCAGACACTAGATCACGCGAGAAAGACATTTACAACCTTCAAATCATAATGCAAATCTTTACTGTTTACATTAGTTAACGGTCTTACTATACTCTGTCCAATAAAAATATGCAGTGTGGGCAAGATATGACGTTTGCCTCGCATTCTGGCTACAGTGAATTGCATAAATATGTCCTTCATTAAAGCTCTCACAGGGTTATTGTAGTGTTGATTTTAAATGGACCCTTTTTTTAAAGCTCTAAAATCAAAAAGACCTCAACAGAAACCCAAGGAAAAAAAACTGAACAAGTTACGAAATGAACAAGGGTAACTCTGAACGCACATCAATATTTAATGGGGGTTGAAATTGAATAGCACCAACAGCCATAGACCACAGCAATTCAGTGCACACTCAGATGTGCAGTCAATAGGACGTCGGGCCTGCGTCAGATGCAATCGAAAATTTATGGGCGCACAAACACTTTTTTATGGAGGAGTTCTTTCAATTTAGTATGGTGCAAAAATATAGAACGCTACTGATTTTGAAAAAGCTCTCCCATCAGACGTGTACTGCATATTTTTGTTGGATGAAGTATATGTATAATGAACTTTATCTATTTGTCCTTTACAGTTTTGTAGAAAATTAAAATGGGAATGACACCCTACTATGTTTTATTGAATGGCATCACTAATCAAGTAAATTGAGAACAATAAAAAGTTCCGTTAGTTTCTCTTCTGGTGGTTAAAAATTAAAACAGATTTTTTTGTGTATTGCAAAAGTATAACCGCTTTTTTATTTTTATCTGTTTTTTTATTTTAAGTAAATTTTTTCGGCTAAAGGACATTGCTGCCCAATCTAAAAATTGTTTTTGACATAGTGTTGACAAGGTTATTTAATATGGAATCGTCTATACAGTTCAATTCTTCCACAATCGCCTCTCGCAACTCAGCAACACTGTTTAATTGCCTATTATGGGCATAATTTTTGCGGGTCAAAATTCCCCAAAGATTTTCAATGGGGTTATAATCTGGGGAACGTGCCGGGAACACCATAAAATGTATATTATTCGATTCTTACCATCCCAAACTTTGACGACTAACGTGAATTGAGGCATTATCACGCTGGAAGACATGCCGAACTCGACGAAATCGTCTTAAGTAGGGTACCAAATTATCCTGAAGCACCTGGGTGTAAGCTGAACTGTTCATCTTTGCAGAGGTGAAGGCAAGTGCAACCTTACCACGGTCGCAGAAGGCCCCCCCAAACCTTACAACTGCCACCGCCAAAGTTCCTCTTGAAAAAAACTTGTTTCCTTTTTCAGATCCTGCCAATATCCGTTAAAACCACCTGACCCATTAAGATTAAACTTTTTTTCGCCACTGAAAATAATCTAAAATAATTTGAAAAACAAAAACATTCATTAGATTATGCCAATTGGAATAACAAGAGTTAAGTGTAAATTAATGGAATGTTACTTATGGTTTTCCAATTCCGTTTTATGTTTTGCTGGGCAAATTCTTACTTTTTTTTGTAGACTATTGTCAAATTTGGAGCTGGCATCATTTTGCACCGAACAATCACTTTACTACTTTTTAAGGCATGAAAAACCGTTGAAACCGAAATTCCTAAGCCCAATTCGTCACGAACGTCCGGCAAAGAATGGGCCGAATTGGATGCAGCATTTATTAAACGCCTTTTATCTCGACTTCATAAGTTTTGCAGATGCCCGGGTCTTATTTTCGTCTCATAAGATTTTGGATCTTGTAAGAAATTTCGGACGACACGATCGGATCTTTAAATTTTCCTACCAATAGCCCTTAAGCTTAGGCCAGTTAACCGAAAAGCTTGAATTTTGATTTTTTGCGTATCGCTTAAATGTTTACCACGCGGCATTGTTTCTTGTCATTTCGAAGCACATAACTGAATGAAGCTTCAGAGAGGTGCGGTTATACTTTTGCAATATATAAACATCTGTTTTTAGTTTTTAAACACCAGAAGAGAAAATAACGGAATTTTTTTTCTTCTCAATTTACTTGATAAGTGATGCCATTCAATAAAAAAATAGTAAAGTGTCATTCCCATTTTAATTTTCTACAAAACGCATTTTTACAGGTGCGGTTATACTTATGCAAGGCACTGTATATCAATATTTATTCTAGTTCATATTCAAACTAATGCGTATAATATATTATCTTTAAAAAATATAATTTTTTTATGGCATACATAATGAATTCAATGAAGTCTTATTTGTTTTTTTTTTTTAATTATTAAAACTTTAAAAAAAATGAGCTAACTAGATCCATCCCCCCCATAGCGAAAAGCTATCTACGCCACTGTTTCTAGATCAAGTTATTTCCATCAATAGCTTTTATAAAAATTACCTTCGAACTCAAAATATATCAATAATGAAAAATTAAATATTTTGTTATCATTATAAATGTTTATTGTTAATTAATATATTTTGAAAATTGGTATTTTAAAACTTCATTTATCAAAAAAAAAAACAATCACCGATCAATCAACAATTATCAATTTTGGTAATTCACAGTTAGTCTGCATAATTCTTAATGATTAAAACTGTTTTTAATGGCGTTGTAAGATATCGCATTTTAATATGTATCAATCGACTTTCTCATTAACGGCTCTAACGTTGAAATGAGCTTAACTTAGGCCACAGGGGCGACTTTGGTGCTATGTTTTGGGACAGTGGCATGCTTGTCGAGGCTCAGCTTAGCTCGTCGGACGGGGAGGTTCTTGTCCTTATCACCACACCTTCAGCTCAATTTCACTTTATATTAACATGCCAGGATAATTATTATAGAAAAAAAAATAAGAAGGAGAAAGCTACGAATTATGAATAATATATCGGACGGACAAATAAATCGGAGAGAAGAAAGTAAGATAAAAAAAAAATCGAAATAAGGAAAGACACACTCACGTACCTTTGCCATTACCCTGACGAAAGAATGGGTAAATGACGACACCTTTCAGACTTGAATATCAGATAACCAAAAAAAATTATTACCTATAACCTAACCTAACCTATTCATTAAACCTATTCCCTATCTAATCCTAAATACTTTAAATCTAAATATTTTTTTTTGTATCTTTATTTTCAAGAGAGAGGCATACTCACCCCCACCCTCTCGCCACGGAATGGTTCACTAGGATCAAGAAAGTTTGCCTGGTGTTATTGGCAAGGCTTGGCCAACCCTCCCATATGTCGAAACATATCCTTCGCTATCTTTCTTGGCCTATATTATGAAAGATAGCCCCTAACTTGCCCCCAAGCTATATAAACGTTCGTTACGTTATTTCTAAGTCATCCTGTCATTTCCTCAACTCTTCATAGACGGCCTGCCGAGACTCCTTCACACACCAATCGCTTTAATTTTAGCACAGCATCATTCTTATTAAGATTCTTTAAGCGACTTATTTTCCGGGAAAGTTAAATAATTTAAAACTCATTATTTTAAGACACTCGCTAGTGTTAATATAATTTATATTTGAATATCAAATTTAAAAAAAATTCAAGAAAAAAAGGAAAAATCAAATAAAAATAACAAAATATGTTAAAAAAATGCAATAAGACAAAGAAAAACCAATATCTGTCTTTAACGGTTAAATATTATGTAATATTGCTGGGAATTATCACCCTCTTCCAGCAAGAATTATTTATATATGTATATGTATAGGTAAGATTACTTACAGATTTCACATCCCTCGACGTCCTGCCGGCAGCACAGATCAGGAACTGATGATTTACTTTCACTCTTAAACAAGTTGATTTTCTCAAAAAAATTATTAATATTAACCAAAAAAAAAAACAGATGAGGTTTGTACAATCTACCTCTTAAAGTTAAATAACGGAAATAGAAAATTTATGATTAATTCAATTAGTACTATTCAATTACGTTAATTATTTATGTGTATAAGAAATATATTCCACTAGCGTTAAATTTAGTCTTTCTTTAGTTCATTAAATTCATTTATTTATCCACTTTCACTACTGTTCCTTCTAAGACAATTCCTAATGTGCATATCCTATGCTCGATTCTTGAGATATATCCTTTTCTTAGCTTTACTTCAATAGGTTGCTTTTGTTAAATTCTGATTCGGTCAGGGCTTCTGTACCAAAAGCAGAGGCACTTATTATGTCCACTATGCAATTTTAGTAACCCCAAGGATCACTAACAAGTACCTCTGCGTAATATGCAATATTTAATTGATTATCCTTTTGGATAGGTAGGGGTTTCCCAAAATTCCAAAAAAAATTATTTTTTTTCTCACAGTGTCTTTTTGATTTTAGTTCACTTTCTGTTTTTCTTCTACTTTTTCTTTTTTTTCGTTTATATTAATAAAAGAAAATTCGTATGATGATTACACTTATAATCTACTCTCCAGAACTTTCGAAGTATCAAATAAAAAAATTTCACAAACTGAACTAATGTAAATCTATTAGACGTCTGACTATCCTTTGTCTTGTTAAATTCACAAAGACCCCTATTACATAGTCGATATGTCTTTGTTTAAAAAGGTATATAAGTTCCTAACTGACTTAGTATTTGGATCCCACTATTGGAATAATCTTTTGTCTTCTTTTCTCTTCTACACTTACCCTATTAGCTAGACTAACACAATAAAATAAAACAAAAATTCTAATAAACAATAAATAATATATATATTTTTCTTAATCTAATATCACAGGTTCATTATTATCACAGACATTTCAAACACAATTTGTTCATTTTATTTTATTTAAAAAAACTACCCTCTTCATAAATTACATTTCAAAAATGTAACAGACATTTGGGCTTTACTTCCTGTAAGTTTAAAATCTTCCTATAAAAAAATCTATTACCTCCTTTACTCAATATGCCTTGAATATATTTATTTATTTTTATTCGCCGCAAAGAATATGTTCGTCGCAAGAGAGTGATATATATCTGCACCCCTTTAAGAGTGAGGAAAAGTATATGACTAATTATTTCAGTCTAAATGTCAAAATTTTTCATGGATGGTGAAGAAATGTGGTGGCATCTTGACAAAGTTTTTTTCTTATTTTTTTCTCGTAAGTATTATTATATATTTTGTTTTATATATTATTATTATTAGATTTTAATCTTTGATTTATATTTATGTTTACAGATTTTGTGCTACAAGCAACAAAAAAATTTTATGCTAATGGGTAGGTATACATACATAACCTAAACATGTAATCCCATATCGATAAGATGTAAACAAAAAAAACTTGGCTTTGAACTTCATATCTGAGCCAGATTTTAGATGAATTTTCGTTTTTTTTTTTCTTTACATCTTAAGATATAAAAGATCTAAAAGATCATTATTCTATTATATCTATTTAACTATTTTATATCTTTTCAGAATTATGGTAACTTCATACAAAAAAAATGGACTGAAAACCACGCAAAACCAAAAATAAAAAACACAAAAAAATTGGATTTTTGGTTTTTTTTTTTCCAAAAAATTGGAATTTTGGTTTTTTTTTTTTTTGCAGGGTAAATGCCCTTTAATGAGACACACACAGGTAGAAGGGGTGTGTATGATCACCTCTTCCCTTCATAGGTATTATGAATAGTATTTAGTATGCCTAGATTTATATTGTATATTCGTAGTTCGTTTGATGGTAATATAGTAATTTATTAGTATTATTATTATGATTATGATTACTAACATATGATTATTATGAACACTATAAAATGATTAGATATGAGTTATGCAATTTGGCCACGTTACAGTATCGACGATTATGGCTAAGTGGTCGCGAAGTCATAAGCCTCGTAAAAATGAGTGGGCATGAGTTGCATAGATATCCTAATTCTCATTAATAACGTGTGGTAAGAGCCCCGCCCTGAGCTCTCATGCCTCTAACGACTTAGCTGGGCATTTTTTTTTTTGTTCTATGTCCATGCAATGCGTTTAGGATATTCATATATTGCATTGTTTACATATTACTTAAAAATTACTTCTTAACTATCACAGGCGTTAGATTTGTCATATTTTCTTTTGTATCACAGATAAAATTTTGAGTGTTTTTCACTTATTCTCCTATCTCTACATTGCACTAAGAATAACTTTCACCGATTAAGAACTACGAAAAGTGGTTTTAGTCAACAGCATGGTTTGCCTGTAAAAAAAATAAACAAACTCTCATTGTGTATATGTATGTATGTATATAAAATATTTCTCTTAAAACAATAAATTAAAGGATATATAAGATATATCACAGTCATTTATCACAGAGGAATATAACAAAGTTCTTATCACAGAAGCAAGTTTATCACAGTAGAATATCAAGAAAATCTTATAACTAAAGTTTATCACAGACGTAAGTTTATCACAGTAAAATATCAAGATCGTGTGTTTATCACAGAAGTCAGGCAAAATCAACCAAGTTGTCAATTTATTCCACCATCTAAGTGTGGAGATCCTTGGCATGGAATGTTCCCACTTTTTCTCCTTTCAAGTTTCCTATTTCGTATAAGGAATTCCCGATGGTTTTCAATACAATAGACTTCACAAACTTGGGACCTAGTTTTGCATTATAGCAGTCTGCTAAATTGCTTTGTTTGAAGTTTCGCCTGAAAACTATTTGACCTACACGATATTTTACATCTCTACTTCGAGTGTTGTAAACTTTTGTCGTCTTTTGATGTGCTAGTTTTAGGTTTTCAAAAATTTTCTGTCTGATTAATTCTAATTTATCACTATTGTTCTTAACTGTTATATTGCCGTCTTTTAAAGCATCTATTCTCCTGAGAAGTTCATATGATCCTCCATGTTGTACCATTTGGGAACCAAACACAGCATAGTAAGGTTCGAAAGAAATGGAATCATGGATCACACTTCTGAGTGAAAACGCTGCACTACTCGCATGAAGATCCCAATTTCTTTGGTCATTCTCTAAATATGATCTTATCTTCGCTAATACTGAGCGATTTACTCTCTCTGAAGCATTCGCTTGTGGAGAATAGAATGCGGTACGGATATGTTTCACTCCGTATCTCTTTAGAAAACTTGAAAATAGTTCTGATGTGAACTGCTTTCCATTGTCCGAATGTATGTATTCGGGGACACCAAAAATATGGAATACGTTTTCTTCTAAATATTTGACTATTTCTGCCGCAGTGGCTTTTTTAATTGGTTTAAGAAACACAAATTTGCTAAAATGGTCTAAGCAAATAAAGATGTGGGTATTTCCGGTTTTTGTTCTAGGATATGGTCCTAAGAAATCTATATATAACCTTTGGAAAGGTTTTTCTGTAATAACCTGATTTCCCATTGGTGGTCGTGAAATTACATTCAAAGGCTTGTTACACTTGCATATATCACATGAACTTACATGTTCACGTACGTCAGTGGTCATATTTGGCCAAAAATATTTCTGTCGTAACTTTGCCAACGTCTTGTGAATACCTCCGTGTCCTGCTGCAGGTGAATTATGTGCCGCCTCCAAGAGGCTCCTATGCAACTCCTTCGGAACCCAGAGTTTCCAAGCTCTGTCTTCCTGTAGTTCGTCGCCAGTCCTCATGTCTGTCCGTTTGTAAACAAAACCTTCCGAAACACATACATCAGGGAGACGGTCTTTGTTTTCGATTACCGTTTTCTTCAGTTCCTCATATTCCTGTGAACAGAAATATGGAGAACTGAGATCAACTTCCTGCATTTCTTTCTCGGGATTGAGCTCGTCCATATGGATACGTGAGAGAGTATCAGGGACTATATTGAGGATACCTTTCCTGTGTTCAATCGTAAAATCAAAACCTTGCAGTTTGAAACTCCACCTGGCCAAACGTCCAGATAGATCTTTTTGGGTCATTAACCACTTCAAACTGGCATGATCTGTTATAATAGTGAATGGTAATCCCTCAATATATGCCCTAAACTTCTTCACCGAAAGAACGGCTGCCAAGCATTCAAGTTCAGTCACTGTATAATTCCTTTGAGCGGAATTAAGCTTCTGAGACATGAATGCTATGGGCCGCTCGTTCTCTTCCGCATCCTTCTGAAAAAGAACACTCCCTACACCTGAAGTCGAAGCATCGCACTGAATGTAAAAGCGTTTCGAAAAGTCTGGGTTCGTCAGTATTGGTGCTGTAATCAACATGGTCTTGAGTTCATTAAAAGCTTTTATCGCTTCGTTTGTCATTGTGAATGTTTTGCCTTTTTTCAGACAATCTGTCATGGGGGCTGATATCGTCGCAAAATTTGGTATAAATCGTCTGTACCACCCTGTCATCCCCAGAAACCGACGGAGTTGCTTAGGAGTCCCTGGAATTGGAAAGTCCTTCACCGCTGAGACCTTTTCGGGGTCAGTTCTCAGACATCCATCACCGATGAAATAACCAAGATACTTGATCTCCTTAAAACAGAATTTGCTTTTCTCCACATTGATAGTGAGATCAGCACGCCTAAGACATTTTGCTACCTCTTCCAGTGTCCTCATATGAGTCTCAAAATCTGGAGAACAAACCAAGAGATCATCAAGGTAGACAAAGACATTCTCCCTCATACGAGCGGGAATGACTTTGTCCATCAACTTACACATTCTCTGAGCGGCATTGCAAAGTCCAAAAGGCATGACCGTGAACTGATACAATGGCCGCCCAGGGACTGTGAAAGCAGTTTTCTCCCTTGATTTGATCTCCAGAGGAATTTGCCAGAAAGCATCCTTTAAATCAATACTTGAAATGAAATGTGTATTTTGCAAACGACTAATAATACCTTCTATGTGTGGAAGAGGATAAGCAAACTTCTTAGTAGCCGCATTCACTTTTCGTGAATCCAAGCAAAGTCTGTTCTTTCCAGGTTTTCTCACTAGTACGACTGGAGAACTATAAGCACTGTTGCTTTCTTCAATTACTCCAAGTGCGAGCATTCGGTCAAGTTCCGCATACATCAACTTCTGTACTACAGGAGAGATTGGGTAGTGTCGTTGTTTGATGGGAATGGTTTCGTCTTCCATCTCAATGACATGTTCTTCTAGACTTGTCTTGCCCAATCCCAACACTGCAAACGAAGGAAAAAGCTGCTTGACTCGCTCTAATTCTCCAGTTTGTTCTAGTGTCAGTTGCCTGACGGGATCTTGATCTTGTCCTTCCATCGGCGATGGAATATCAAGAGCACTGACAATGTTTGGAGCTACTTTGAATGCCCTCCAAAAGTCTACTCCTAAATACAGCTTTTGCTGTAAGCCTGGTACAACATACATTTCCATTTCTTGAATAATATTTCCCCATGAAACCTTTGTTTTAAATCTACCTAGAATCTGATGATTATTCCCATCAGCTGTTTTTATACCTATATTCATTTTTATTATCTCTATATTGTGTTTTCTAATAAAATCTATTGCACTTTTCCCTAAACAACTTACAGATGCTCCACTATCTAATAGACCGAGCATCTCTTCACCCTCTATATATACTTTTGTATATGGTCTATTATCGTCTGTATTCGTTATCACAGATGACTCTATTTTATTCTTGTGAAATCTATTCATTGCACATTTTTCCCTTAGTTTAAAAATCTTCTTATAATTTTTGGATTTTTTTGTGGTTTCTACTAACTCTTCGCCAAATATTCGTTGTCTTGCTTTCTGGTATTCAACAATTCTTTGGTGTAAAGTTTTCCTAGGGATTGCGTCAGATTGTATCTGAATTCTATTTGCTACTTCATCTCTTCTTAATAATTCTACTTTTCTGAGTGACTCAGACTCTCGGGAAGTTGAGATTTCGTCGGTAGTTGATTCCCGGACGCACTCCCGACTTGTACTTTTCCCATACATGTAGCACATTTGAATGATATGTTTCCTTGACCACAACTGAAACATGTCATAGTATGGAAACTCGAGGGACAAGCTGCTTTATTAACCTCTATTTCTTTCTTATTTTCATTTCCACCTAAATATCTTTTTTCTTTCCCGAAAGGTTTTTGTATATTTGAATTTTTGTTGTCATAATTTGTATTCCCTCTGTTTGTATAAACAGCTGCCAAATCATACTGCTCTTCTCCTGTAGAAACGGAATTGTCTTCTCTCGACCACTGTTCTTCTTCCTGCTTTCTGTAATCTACCTCACTAACGTTTTTTCGAAATCTTGCTTCTCTGGCTGCTATATGGATTTCAGCTCTCCTACATTGTTCTCTTAACTCATGTATTGAATTGATTGTGCTACTAAAAATAAGATTTGCTACCCTATCCTTTATGTTAGGCATTAAAATTCCTATCAAATCCTGTTCACCAGGACGATTCCTCATCTGCAGAAATAAGGCACGAATATCGCTATAAAATTCATCGAAGGTTTCATGAGGAAGTTGCTTTCTATCCATTATCTGTCTCAAAATTTCATGATCTTTTCTTTTATTTTTGAATTGATTTAATAATTCAGATTTTAAATCATGGTAGTTTAGCATTACATCTTCCGCATTTTCCTCAAGGTACTGCCAGTACCATCTTTCGGCAGCTCCCGATACTAGATGATGGAAATGGGCAAATAAATCTTCATTGCTCAGTCCACACTTTCTCTGAAGAGTTTCAACCCTAAATATGAAGCTTTCAACAGGAATAGATTTGGAAGACCCGTCAAATTTAATCCCCCATTTGTGTATATCTACTCGTCTACTAATATCTCTTATATTTTGATCACCCCTATCTATCGGTGGTCTCGGATTAGGTGCCTGAGTTAATATTGGCTGACTTACTGGTTTTGTTATTATGGGTCTTGTAGTGAATGTTTTCTCTGTTTGCCTAGTGTGAGAAGGAAAAGTATAACGCATTGAAGGATTTTCAAGTTCATTTATTTTCTTATTGATTTCCTTCATTTTATTCTCCATAGTGACAAACATTTTTGACATACCTTCGTGAAACATGTTCAAAGTCCTATCATTACTTTCGCGTACTGCTAAAGTAACTGCAGATTCTATCTTATTAGAAATACTTTCTTCAGTAATTCTTTTACTAAAGTCAAAATTGGGCTCATATGTTTGACGATTCTGTGCACCCTGGAAATTTCTATCAAGAGCTTCTATATCCGCATGAACGGATCTCTCTTCGATTTGTATTAATCGAATCTGCTCGAGAATATCGTAATCTTCTTCTATTCCGTAAAGGTTATTGTTTTCATTGACCTCTTCGATCAAAGGCCGCCGAAGTGATCTTTCCTTCACTGAATCACATTGGACTCTTCCTTTTGGAGGAGCATCATTAGACCTATTAGATGCTTGTGTTACCGACACATTCTCTCCTAATGACCTACTCATTGCATCCCCGTTTAAAGTAGACATTGCGCTAGGGTTATCCCCTGGTACAGAAGCCCCTTCCTCTATATGTTCGGTAAGATTCCTGAGAGGATATCGGATATTAGGTCTAGGTAAAATATTTTTATTTTTCGGAACTGCTCCCTTAGTTCTACCTTCCATCTTTTTTTTTTTTTTTTTTTTTCTTTTGTGTACCTATATGAATCAACTTTATTTCAATAGCTGAATCAGATAAACACAAAAAAAAATTAAAACTCTAATACTAGATTATTTACTATTTAAAATTGTAAGAAAACTAATAAAAAATTCAGAAATTCAAAAAAAACTGTAAAATAAAAAAAAAATGATTTAAGGATTTCTTATTTAACTATTTTCAACTTTCACATGTAAAGCTTAAATAGAAGATTGAAATTCTTATAAAAAGTTAAAAATTCAAAAAAAAACTTTTTTAAAAGTTATTTTATAGTTATTATTCGCAAAAAAAATGTAATTCAAAACAAAAAAATTCAATTCAATCCTAAACTAAAATATATACTACTAACTATAAAAGATAAAGAAAATCTATACCTATTCATAAAAAAAGTAAAAAAATAAATAAAGAGATTTTAAAATGGATAAAGAAATGGACATTTAATTTTTATTATTTTCTTTTGTTGGTTTTATAGAAGTGAATTCTTTTATTATTGCAGTGGTGTGTGAAGTTCCCAAGACAGGTATCCTTTCTAATAAGCGAAGAATTGTATGGTCTGTCTGTCTTGTCTGTCCTGTCTGTGTGTCTTGTCTGTCTAGTCTGTTGAGTCTGTTGCATGTATAGCTGGAACCCCCTTGATCCCAGTGAGTGTCGATGCATAACTTTTCCTCCCTGCCACAACTTGCAACGGATGCAGGACCCTAATAGAAGGCTGGCATAGTTTTCCAGTCAAGCATCAACACGGACAAGTTTTCCAGACCAAATATCACGCCTCACTAGGAACCAGGCTGAGCCCTTTGTTCTAGGACAGCGCGAAGTATATGGTCCTTCATACTCGTCCCACTCCTGCTTCGAAGTTAATCTTCCAATTCCCTCACGGAAACGCTGGTTCTGACGACATACGTTTTGGGCAGAAATATTCGGACTAATGTTATAGAAACAGGAGTATGTACGGCTCGTGAGTGTGTTTTATTGGATAGAAAAGTAAAATTAAAGATCAAAATTAAGAGGCTATTGGAAGTCCAAGATGACGACCTTCCACTGAAAATCGTCGTCTTGAAGTTACAATTGGACTCGAGAATTACAAAAAAAAATCGTTGGGCGCCATTGAAATGAGCTTAACTTAGGCCACAGGGGCGACTTTGGTGCTATGTTTTGGGACAGTGGCATGCTTGTCGAGGCTCAGCTTAGCTCGTCGGACGGGGAGGTTCTTGTCCTTATCACCACACCTTCAGCTCAATTTCACTTTATATTAACATGCCAGGATAATTATTATAGAAAAAAAAATAAGAAGGAGAAAGCTACGAATTATGAATAATATATCGGACGGACAAATAAATCGGAGAGAAGAAAGTAAGATAAAAAAAAAATCGAAATAAGGAAAGACACACTCACGTACCTTTGCCATTACCCTGACGAAAGAATGGGTAAATGACGACACCTTTCAGACTTGAATATCAGATAACCAAAAAAAATTATTACCTATAACCTAACCTAACCTATTCATTAAACCTATTCCCTATCTAATCCTAAATACTTTAAATCTAAATATTTTTTTTTGTATCTTTATTTTCAAGAGAGAGGCATACTCACCCCCACCCTCTCGCCACGGAATGGTTCACTAGGATCAAGAAAGTTTGCCTGGTGTTATTGGCAAGGCTTGGCCAACCCTCCCATATGTCGAAACATATCCTTCGCTATCTTTCTTGGCCTATATTATGAAAGATAGCCCCTAACTTGCCCCCAAGCTATATAAACGTTCGTTACGTTATTTCTAAGTCATCCTGTCATTTCCTCAACTCTTCATAGACGGCCTGCCGAGACTCCTTCACACACCAATCGCTTTAATTTTAGCACAGCATCATTCTTATTAAGATTCTTTAAGCGACTTATTTTCCGGGAAAGTTAAATAATTTAAAACTCATTATTTTAAGACACTCGCTAGTGTTAATATAATTTATATTTGAATATCAAATTTAAAAAAAATTCAAGAAAAAAAGGAAAAATCAAATAAAAATAACAAAATATGTTAAAAAAATGCAATAAGACAAAGAAAAACCAATATCTGTCTTTAACGGTTAAATATTATGTAATATTGCTGGGAATTATCACCCTCTTCCAGCAAGAATTATTTATATATGTATATGTATAGGTAAGATTACTTACAGATTTCACATCCCTCGACGTCCTGCCGGCAGCACAGATCAGGAACTGATGATTTACTTTCACTCTTAAACAAGTTGATTTTCTCAAAAAAATTATTAATATTAACCAAAAAAAAAAACAGATGAGGTTTGTACAATCTACCTCTTAAAGTTAAATAACGGAAATAGAAAATTTATGATTAATTCAATTAGTACTATTCAATTACGTTAATTATTTATGTGTATAAGAAATATATTCCACTAGCGTTAAATTTAGTCTTTCTTTAGTTCATTAAATTCATTTATTTATCCACTTTCACTACTGTTCCTTCTAAGACAATTCCTAATGTGCATATCCTATGCTCGATTCTTGAGATATATCCTTTTCTTAGCTTTACTTCAATAGGTTGCTTTTGTTAAATTCTGATTCGGTCAGGGCTTCTGTACCAAAAGCAGAGGCACTTATTATGTCCACTATGCAATTTTAGTAACCCCAAGGATCACTAACAAGTACCTCTGCGTAATATGCAATATTTAATTGATTATCCTTTTGGATAGGTAGGGGTTTCCCAAAATTCCAAAAAAAATTATTTTTTTTCTCACAGTGTCTTTTTGATTTTAGTTCACTTTCTGTTTTTCTTCTACTTTTTCTTTTTTTTCGTTTATATTAATAAAAGAAAATTCGTATGATGATTACACTTATAATCTACTCTCCAGAACTTTCGAAGTATCAAATAAAAAAATTTCACAAACTGAACTAATGTAAATCTATTAGACGTCTGACTATCCTTTGTCTTGTTAAATTCACAAAGACCCCTATTACATAGTCGATATGTCTTTGTTTAAAAAGGTATATAAGTTCCTAACTGACTTAGTATTTGGATCCCACTATTGGAATAATCTTTTGTCTTCTTTTCTCTTCTACACTTACCCTATTAGCTAGACTAACACAATAAAATAAAACAAAAATTCTAATAAACAATAAATAATATATATATTTTTCTTAATCTAATATCACAGGTTCATTATTATCACAGACATTTCAAACACAATTTGTTCATTTTATTTTATTTAAAAAAACTACCCTCTTCATAAATTACATTTCAAAAATGTAACAGACATTTGGGCTTTACTTCCTGTAAGTTTAAAATCTTCCTATAAAAAAATCTATTACCTCCTTTACTCAATATGCCTTGAATATATTTATTTATTTTTATTCGCCGCAAAGAATATGTTCGTCGCAAGAGAGTGATATATATCTGCACCCCTTTAAGAGTGAGGAAAAGTATATGACTAATTATTTCAGTCTAAATGTCAAAATTTTTCATGGATGGTGAAGAAATGTGGTGGCATCTTGACAAAGTTTTTTTCTTATTTTTTTCTCGTAAGTATTATTATATATTTTGTTTTATATATTATTATTATTAGATTTTAATCTTTGATTTATATTTATGTTTACAGATTTTGTGCTACAAGCAACAAAAAAATTTTATGCTAATGGGTAGGTATACATACATAACCTAAACATGTAATCCCATATCGATAAGATGTAAACAAAAAAAACTTGGCTTTGAACTTCATATCTGAGCCAGATTTTAGATGAATTTTCGTTTTTTTTTTTCTTTACATCTTAAGATATAAAAGATCTAAAAGATCATTATTCTATTATATCTATTTAACTATTTTATATCTTTTCAGAATTATGGTAACTTCATACAAAAAAAATGGACTGAAAACCACGCAAAACCAAAAATAAAAAACACAAAAAAATTGGATTTTTGGTTTTTTTTTTTCCAAAAAATTGGAATTTTGGTTTTTTTTTTTTTTTGCAGGGTAAATGCCCTTTAATGAGACACACACAGGTAGAAGGGGTGTGTATGATCACCTCTTCCCTTCATAGGTATTATGAATAGTATTTAGTATGCCTAGATTTATATTGTATATTCGTAGTTCGTTTGATGGTAATATAGTAATTTATTAGTATTATTATTATGATTATGATTACTAACATATGATTATTATGAACACTATAAAATGATTAGATATGAGTTATGCAATTTGGCCACGTTACAACGTTTGTAACCAAAAATTTTTAACAGGAGCCCTTAAATTCAAAATAATATTTTTTTTTTTTTAAAAACCAATATCTTCAAAACGTGTAAGCAATTATTTTTTGGAATTAGGTATTTCCTAAAATATTTAAGTCTAAGTCTTCTACTTGGTTGATTTATTTCTGTAGTATATAGAGTTTGTAGTTATTATAAAAAACCTTCATATAGAACCAATGTCAGGCCACGGGCAAAATCTTCCAACGTTAATGATTACAATTTTAATTTTGGTTGGGTACTGAATTTAACAAAAATTGCGTATTGACAAGGTCCTCACAGGCAACTGATAGCCGGGACGAAACGCTAATTTTTGTGGACTATAGGCCATAAAAGCTATTTTGAATCAATAAATCAACAAGTCCATTAATAGTGCTGATTGGCTGACTGACTTGGCTGATTTATTTCAGTAGTATGTTTGTATTATAAAAAACCTTCGTATAAAATATTTATTCTTAGATACTTACAAATGGTAAGTAGAGTACATAAGACTACCTTGCAATCGTGCATTTTATATTTTTCCTATACTAATGAACGACGATAAGGACTCCTGGTGCCTGGGTTAAACGCCATCCTAGCTTCCCTTCCTTCTAGATACGTCACTGGGCATAGGTTCCTGCTGGAAAACTTAACATCCCATAAATGAGCAACAACAATTTATAGCATTGAACCGTGATATTTAGAAAACTATAGTGATATGAAAAGTCCAGCTTAACACTCTTGGATTGTTTCGTTTTCAAATTAATCTATATTCAATAATTATATTATTCATATAATCTATATAAGTCACTTACCTCAAAGTAAGATTTCGTAATTACAAACAAAAATAATTATAAGATGTTTTTTTCTTTTAAAATTTACAATTTTCTTAAAAACAAGGTAATATACATAAAACCATCTGCATTTAGTATTTGATTAAGAACTAATAGGGGCAGTTAACGCACAAAACTGATTATGCATTAATTTTTAAAAAAATCAGTATTTCTTTGTTATGTAAATTTTGTATTTGATAGTAATTTTTTCGGAAACTATTGATAGTAAGAACTTCATTAAGGAATAAGATAAGACAATATTCTTACTTTCAAAACAGGTATATTTTTTGTTTACAAATATAGGTACATATATGTTTATGTACATATGTATATTAATTTAATTCATTAAGGCACTAACGATAGAAAACCTTAGTCAATATAGTGATGAGTTTCTAGTTTTAACATTATTATTAATATAAGAGATTACAAAATAATATTTCTTGAAAACGGAAATCAATTGATTTAATGGAGTACCTATTCAAATCATAGTTTGTTCTGCTGAAAATTGACAAAGATTAATTTTGTGACAAGAACAACACATAAATCGGAAAAAGCCGACTATCTTAATAAATAAGAATATTATTTTCATTTGTTTTCGATTTTAATAAATGTTTTTGTTTAAATTTTTTCTTAGAAAAATTTCTCTCTTGATATAATACCTCTCCTAAATTATTAAAAATTTTTGTATTTTACCCCAACTTCATGCCAAGGAATTCATTTAAGGTTTATGGTTCTTTAACATTTATCTTCCTATAAGAGAGCCCGAACTACACAGAGAACCGAATTTAGATCACAAGTTCGGGAATCTGTACATTCCATTTTAATTCTTCCATTTGTCGGGCCAGATATAGAAAATACATTGATTTAATAATCCAAGTAAGTTAAGAAAGTTGATGACACCGTATACGCTGTGATATAATAGTGTATAATTAAGTTTTAAACTCAGGGAGGGATTGATATCCTTGTTCTTCTATCTTTGCCACTGCCTCTGACAGCAGTCAATCCACAAACAGTTCGCTTCTATGATCTTGGAAACAAAAAAAAAACTTATAGATAAAGCATTATTAAATGTAAAGTCATTTCCACAGACCCTCCTTTCGTTTCGCTATAATACATTAAATACACTGATGCTTCTTCTGAAAGTGATGATGATCGTCACACAAAAACTAGACTTTTGTTGGAAAAATTTAGTTGAGAACATTAATGTGACAACATTCCTTGTCAGTTTGTATCGGCAAAATTATGGTACTACAAGGCTTCCATTTTCCTTACCGCAGCCACATCCGGACAAATGTAACGAAATGCGATGCGAATGTCCTCTTGAAGCATAGATTTAGCTTTAAAAGTTTTTAACATTTCCCCTCTTTTACTTGTGCTCTCTATTTCTGGTTCATAATGAACCGCACCGAAATCTACGCATGCGTTTGCTAGCGGTCTATCTACTGTATATATTCTCATTATGATTCTCACTTATAAGACCTTCTCAAAGCATTTTTCATAGTAATTTCCAGTTCAATCCTGTTTTCCTTCCTCTTTCCGCAGTTCTCCTTCGCACTCCTTTGGTGACCGATCAAGTCCAAATGTGTTTGACTTGATACATTGCTGATACCCACATTTCTTGTCTTCCTTTCCTTTAAGTACTCAAACAAGTACTTGGTTAAACTACTTCGTATGACGGATGGAGTTGGGATTTTTTTACTATGTTTTTATTTCAGTCAATCTATGCCCGCAGTGTGGAGTTGTGCTGCCTTTTACAAGATGTCGTCTTCAATCGCCGTAACACACTGGATTTGACGTTGGCTTATGATGTGCTGCAGATGCTTCAACTTCGGCTTTTGCTTCTGTTGCTAGTCAATTCTACGTCGCTAAGCGTCATTCCAATTCCACTGCACAAATGCGCCCGTTTGATGGGTTTCATATTAAATATTGCGCAAGGGCATGGGCAGAAAACAAACGATAAGAATTAAAAAAAAACAAGAAGATGTGACCAGCGTAATTGTTACTTAAAAGTCCGATGGACCCGACTAGCTTGTGATGTGTTATATGTTCATTTACGTGTATGGAGTCTTACAAGTATAGCTTGGAGGCCATACCACTTTTTTGCGTATTGTTAGGTAAAATTGATTTTTTAATAAAATTCCATTCTTCTGGTGAAATTTATGTTACATAGAAGAAGCTCATCAAGAAGGACCAAGAATTTTATCGTGCTGTGCAGGTAAAAATACTGTAGAATAACCACTTTTTTGGTATAATATTTTTAAAGACTGCGACGGGATTGAATTCAGAGAATAAAAGATCAAAAAGTTTTGCTACATTTTTGGATAGGACATTGAACTAGACATTTTTTGCTTGTATATAAGGTTCAATGACAGCCAGTATTTTTCCAGTAGTTGTTTTCGATAGTTGTTAATTTTTTAAAGGTTGCTTAAGCTAAAACTGATTTATAAACCTTATCCAATAAGAACGTATATGTATGTATGTATATTAAAATATAATTAATTAAGTTTTGTTTTACTGTGTTCCCACCAGATCGAAAAACGACTTTTGGTGTTTCAAATTGATGGACCAATAGTTCATGGAGATTTTAACGAAAACTCTGGAATTCTCAATGAAGTCTTGTTATACACTTATTTAAAATTTCAACATTTTCAGCAGAAATTTTTGATTTCGGTTTGGTGGGAATAAAGTTTTAACATAGTAGGTACTTTTTGTTTTATTTGAAATTTACATAGAGCAGGCTGAATTTGAGCGATTATTGAAATATCTGTACCTCCGACTCAGTGGTGTAGCGCTTTTTTGCGTCTTCAAATTTATGTTTCGCTAGTGTATAATTCCGAATAAGGTCTAAATAAAATTAATGATAAATAATAAAAAAAATATTTATAATTATGCAGGTGCAAGGGTCCAACATAGACAGGTAGGTATATATAATTATCTATCACCAAAAATAATAAAATTATAGAAATGAACTGGTTTTTTTAAACAGTAAGACTTTATTAATACAGCTTTAAACCAGCTTCAAAAATAACACAAATTTGCAGGCTTGGGATTTCCTTAGTATAATAAAAAAAAGTGTGGACCGCGGCAGAAATCATTCTAAAATAAAATGAACTACTGGATGGCAAGTATTAGCTCTTTTTGTACATACATACAAGTACTCTGGAATTTAAAAATTGTATATACGTGTTCACACTTCACAGTTGTTCTGATTTCTGACCGAATTTAAAAACGGAGGGGAAATTAAATCCGTGTGAATTGAAAACGGTTATAAATACATAAATTTGGTGGTGCAACAGCTCGGAGTGAACCAGGACCTAGTGACTTACAACTCTCAACCATTCCTGTGTGCGTGTTACCAGGGAACGTAGGGGACCTACAATTTTCTGCCGATTCCGAACGGCTAACGAGCAGCACTTTCCATGACAAGAGATACTCTTGGAGAATTTGTCAATTCCTCGCAAGAGGCAGTACACCCCTGAAAAAAAGTTTCTAGCAGCGGCTAAGAATCGAACTCGAGACCTTCCGCATGACAGTCCAACGCACTAACCATTATGCCAAGGGGTACTACAATTGATAATGGTTGTTCTGAACTAAAAATCAACAGCAATGAAGCTGTCAAACATAATAAGGGTCTCTTAACATACCCTTGAGCGCGTGTGAATTATAAAAAAAAATTCTTTTAATATTTTGGAAAACTTAAGTAATTCTCTTATAATAAAAAAAATCATTTTGAAGCTAAAGTTTGATTGCTATTGTATGAGTTGGTTTGAATCGGTAAATTAATCCATGAAGACTGTGCTTTATCAAATTCATCCAGCCATTGCATTGAATAACCAAGCTCTTTCTCCAATAAATATGATGTAAAAAATAGCTTTCCGTAGTAATTTATTAAAACGAAAACATAACATAAATAAGAAAATGTTGTTAATGCTTACTTTGAACTAAGCTTGAGGCCAAGATACCAAAACGAAGTAAGAAAAACTAAAATCAATCAAAAATAATTCATTTAAAAGTAGGTATAATTTTTAAGACAATTTTTTTTTTCTTTTTTTTTTTTTTGATATCACAAAGCTTTGTAGTTGCACAGTAATATCTTTTTAAAGATGAACTCAAATCCTTATTAATTTTAATCAATTACTCAAACTTCTTAGCTATTTTATTGTGAAATCGTTGTTTCATTTCAATTTGTATTTGTATTGTATCTTGAATCAGCTTCTTTTTAATAAAGACTTTATAGTCCAACAATAACTGTTAAATACATACAAAAAACAATGTAAGGATACTTCTCTATACATGCAGATTACTTTACATCGCTAATTGTTGCGTGTGATATGCTTTCACCAAAATTTCAATTATTTTTTATGAAAATATATTGAGCTAATTTATTTTTAATTATTTCTGGAACAAAATTTAATAAATCGTTGGAGGCATTTCAACTAATCAATTTTTTATATAGAACATTTCCTTAGAATTTTCCTAAACAAAAATATATAATGCCAATTAAAAGTATAAACTTAATATTATTTAAGAAAATATTTCAAAAAAAAAGAATTGCTCCACCGTTTCTAAGATATTGAATTTTCAAAAACCTAAAAATAATTTTTTTGGAAGATTTGTATATAAACTATTCAAATTCATAAGAGCTGTATTCAAATTTCAAATCGATATCGATGGGGCTGTTGATGTGAAAATCGAAAAAACCATTCTGACAGGTACAGTTAAAATAGTATTTCTTAAAAAAGTGTGAGTGCCAGGACTCACGGTTAAGATGTGTAAGCATCAAGTTTGTCCGAGTGCCGAATTTTTGATATCGAACGTACCCAATAAACATACAATGCAATCGTACTAGTTTGTGACTTTACATAAGTAGATTCAAATGAAAGCCACTATTTTTCCCACAATTAGGAGTAAGTGGACTCCGCTACGTAACGTAAAGTTTGCTTGACTTATACTTAAACAGGGATGTGGCTTAAGACAGCATTATATTTGTACACTTATATTCAAACAGAGATGTTACCTGATAGAAAATATACCGTTTTTACACGAATCCGATTTTAATCTCTGTTTCTCTTTTGGCTTCCTTTCGAGTGCATCTGTGCTTTTAAACACACTGGCGCAAAATTTTAAATAGCCTGTTATTAAGGTATTAGTATGATACTACTTAACAATTTGCTAACTTTATAGTAGTTTACTAACTCATTCTTAATTTTAAACATTTTCTAACTAGTATCGTACTAAAAGAATTTTCTTAATAAATTGCTTCTAAACACACCTAAAACAATGACAATTCGTGTAAAAAAGTAAGTACACGAACCTTTTTGATGTTTGCAAATGTCAAAGAGTCATATGAAGCTAGCACGATACTAAAAAATAAAGTAGGTGTTCGACGATTTTAACTTTAATAAAAGGGTAGAGAAAGTATGATGCTATATCCGATTAAAATTTACAATTTCGTTGTATTAACCTAGTATCATACTAAAACAGCTTTAGCATCGTACTAATTCAATTAAAATTTTGCGCCAGTGATTTTTAATATGAGTTAACTTTGTTCATGCGAAAAGCAGTCATCTCTTCGCACTCCTTACTCTACTCAGTTAAGCGAATTTTACTGAGCGAACGCCAAATATAAAAAAAAAAGAAAACCACAAAGAATAATAATGAACGATAACTCCGCATGTTTCTCAACCTCATCAAATGCGTTTAAATTTAGATATACATTGTTTAAATGCATGACAAGCACGTGTAAGTGTATTAGGGAAAAAGTTACACGTATAGATTGGATGTAAGCTTGAAGAAAAATCAAAATCTTTTCAATCTAGCGTACTGCATAGAAATATTGTATATATGGGTCATTTTTTAAAAATTGACATTTTTTATTGATCGTTTCAAAAAATTTTTTTTTCAGTTTTTCTTGGGTTTAATTTCTAAATCTTTAGTAAACAAGTAGAAAAGAAGTTTTCTGAGTTGCGCGAAAATAATATCAAAGATTTTTCATTTTACGAGTATTTTTTGATAAAAATTAAAATTGAAAATTTCGAATTTATTAAAAATGTTCTTTTTTGCATAAAATAACAATAAATAATATTAAACAATAAATAGTAGTAACAATAAATAGTTGAAATTTTGTGGAAAGCAAATAAACTTAATAGGATAATTAATAAAAAATACAAATTAAATACAATTTTTTTAAAAGCATGAAAGAGGCAAACAAATATTTTTAAATAACGACACATAACTTTCTTGGAACTTTTACGGTACCAATACTGTAAGGAATGATGAAATTCAGTATATTTATCTAGAATATAAAAATATTAATAATAATATGAGCCATTATAAACTAAAAGTACATATATTAAAAAACAAATACGAAAATGGCCACGATGATTACAAAATGGACTATTTCTTAATTTTAATATAGTCAATGTAATTCAATGTCATCGAAATTATATTAGGTTCAAGTATGATTACATAACTTTCTTTTGGCGGTGGTTAGACTAAAAAATATTAATACGGTACAAAGATAACAAGGCCACGGAGATTACACTGAATTTTTACTCGGATGAAAAAATTATTTTGTATGTTAATTTTAAAGGAATTAACTGCTATAATTAAATTATAATAAAACATGAAATTGAAGGTTTTTTGACGTACTAAAAGATGATGCATGGTAAAAAATTATTAAAAATTGTTTAAATGTGTGAAAAAGCGAAAATGTTTAAATATGTTTTTTTTTTTCAAAATCTTCTCACACTCATTCAACTAAGTATTGGGACAACAAAAATTTTTTTTTTTTCCATATCATAAAATTGAAGCTTAAGAGAAGGCCTTTGAAACGACAAGGCCCAAAATTAAAAAAAAAATCATTTTCATCATTAAAAATATTAATAAAACTGATTAAGCATCAATATCACACCCCAAAAAGGCCACGGAGATTACACATTATTAATTACCATGGATATTCGTTACCATCAATCGATCTGCAAATTTTTTCTTATAATGCTGACATATAAACACAGTTCCAAATTTCAAGTCTTTAAATAGAAATGCAAAAAAAATAGAAGCTATAACACTAAAAATGTAATTTTTAAAAACGACCCATATGCAAGATTGTAGATTGATCATTTATTTATTGATTCATTTGCGTATAGTACGTTGAAGAGATGAGAACACAGCACAACATAAGCACTGATTAAAATATTAAAACAGCAAACGAAAGTTGTATGATGAAATGGGCAGACAAAATAAAACAAATTACTCGGATAAAATTACAAAAATCTCAAAACAATTCAAAAAACACAATTTTGCAGAAAAAAATACACAAAGGGCAACGTCCTCTCGCCACTCAAATAATAGACTTGCGCGTACTATGTCATTGGAACAATGTACATATATCTGGCTTATCGCCGCCAACAAATACATATCGTCGCTGTAGATCGAATACCTCGTAACCCAGAAAAGTCGATTTTTCAGGAGAGACAAAAAACTTATTATCAAATCAATGAGAGGCAATGAGAGACGTGTTGTTAATTATGCGCGTGGCTCTGAAATTATAGTTTTTAGGTTCACAGGATATTTTTCATTAGATCCGGAATTTTTTTAATATAATTGCATCATTTCCTAAAAATCGGTTTTTTCTGGGTTACGAGGTATTCGATCTACAGCGACGATATACTTTTCTTGCAGCAAAAATGTCAAAACTTTTTTTTTTGACAAGCCTAGATGGAGCGTTCACCTTATCATAATCAAACCAATCCCTTAACTTTTTGTTTTAGGTTTCTGTACTTTATCTTACTCCCTCTGTCAGAGATTTATAAACCAATTGACATCATTCCCACGTTGTAATGGAATTATAAGTGGCAAAAACTGAATTTTTTAATCCATTGAAGTCGTAGGCTAGGCGCGCACAGTCAATTTTTAGTTGCACAACTGTTTGATTGCTTATAAAAAACAGATGAACTATTTGGTTGAATGTCCGCGCAGGTGCATATAATTATATGTTACACAAAAAAGCGAACTCATTTAAGGCAATGTTTTAGTTTGTGTCAAAGCACAAACTTTTTAGTTGCTCGAACCAAGCAGTTGCGAAACTAAAAATTGAACGTGCGCGCCTAGCCCTAGTCATCATCCAGTTCATGGCTTGACAGATAGAGAACGATCTATATTTTGATATAGTGAATGCTAAAAGTATATTTTGATATAATAAAGAATATTTAATTCGATTATTAAAATAATTATATGGTATGGGAGATAAGAGACAAATTAAATTTCGACGTATCGAGAATATTTCGTTGCAGATGTCAACTGATTGCCCTGAACAACATTTTTTGGATTTTTAAAGGTCAACTCTGAAAATGAATTCTTGCGAGCATAAAATAAAATGTTATTGTCCATCACTAACGTGAAGTGGATATTTTTAAGACTACATGAACTCGCTATGAAATTTTACACTAATTGATTTGCCTTTCGTCTTTTTGACATATTGGTCGAGAGGTGAAGAAATGTTAAGGGATTGAATTAAGTTCTAGCCAGCAATGGAAAGTAATAAAATCGAGATTTCAGTACTCAAAGTTTCCAATGTAAACATGATTTAGTAAGTACGCAATATTTCCAATGTAAACATGGTGTTAAATGCAATCGTCGGTAAGGTAGGTTGCTACACGGAACGTGTAACCGTAACGTTTAACCGTTAAGGGTTACACGGAACGTATAAGTTTTACTCACGTTTTCGATTCACTCTATCGCCGGCAAAGATGTTTACACATCAAAAATTATTCCAATCTTCATGTAGGTATGGGCTGCAGACAATCCACACAGAAAAACAATATTCATTTCAAAACAAATTTTTCGAAAAATTGGGTGTAGGCGTGTAGGTGTAATCTTTATACATATACATACATATCAGATTTATAGGAGCAAAATTTTAAACGTTTAAGACCTGGGGCCGAATTACCGCATCAGTGAACGAGTGAGTGAGTCCCATCAGTGATCGAATGAAAACGTCAAATTAGAGTAATCGATTGCTAGTTGACGTAAGCGGTAATGCCAAAGTCACATAATTCAGTCACGTATTACTCGATAACTGATGCGGTAATTTGGCCCCTGCTCTAAATCAATTTTAAAGTTGTCTAACGTGTTTAAAATTATGAAAAATCGGACAAAGTCTCCAACCTAAACGACTGTTAAGTGGAGCCGATTTTATTGCTTAAACGAGAACTGTTTAAAATTTTGCACCATAGATCCTATTTAAAAAGATGTTATGAAAACAATTTAATTATTGGTTCCTGCAAACTCCTAGGCTTATTTTAAAAACTTCCTTGAGTTTTGCTAAACGATTTACTAGAACTATTGTTAGGCTAGCCGCGCACTAGCAATTTTTAGTTGCGAAACTGCTTGGTTCGAGCAACTAAAAAGTTTGTGTTTTGACACAAACTAAACGATTGCCTAAAATAAGTTCGCCATTTTATTGAACATATAATTATCTGCAAATTCACGGACATTCAAACAAACAGTTCATCTGTTTTCTATAAGTAACCAAACAGTTTCGCAACTAAAAATTGCTAGTGCGCGGCTAGCCTTAGGAGATTCCTCAGAGGTTACATTATGTATATATTTATCCAGAGTATGGAAGATGTTTGGATTAAGATATCTTATTAAAAGTGGATAGAGAAATGTATGATTTCTTGCAATGTAATTAAATTGACATACAAAAGTAAAAGTCAGTGATAATACTTTCGTCATAAAGTCAAAGGACTTTCGGAAAAGTGTATACCTACCTGAATTAATAATAATAAAGAAAATATAGGACACTAAAAATATATGCTATTCTTGATTTACTTTATTTTCATTAAATAAGCCTGTTGCGGACATGTATTTCATAACCAAATTCCCCTTTATTATACAGATATCTTGTTTTGGGGGCTCACATTTTGTTTTGCAACTACTTCGCTAATGAAACTGAGCAAGGGAAAACTAAAGCCAAAGAGGAGAAAGAAACTTGTTGTTATGATATTTGATCTTTTCAGGGGATTACTGAATAATTTTGCACGCCCTTTATAGGGTATTGCCCTCAAAGTCAGACCTATCCCAAGAAATTATCTTTCATGTGTCCTAAAATATTAAGTCAGTTTACAACTGTCACGCGATTTTTTGCCAACCAGCCTTTTTAAGCACCATTTTTCCCGCACATGCATATACATATATCTATGTATGTAAATAATGTGGAATTTGATCGAAAAGTTAATGTGTATTTCAGATTTTTTGTTTGTTTTTTTTTTTTTTTTTTTTGTTAAAGGGGATCTTCGTTTTGTTTTGTGCTTTTCATTATTTTAACTGCGGAAAGTTATTTACTTACTAAATATGTACCTTGTTAGTTAAGGTAACTAATTAAAGTTAAAGTTAAGTTTGACTGGACAAAAAAAAATGGAAAAAGGATTAAAGGTTTCAAAAGAGAAAAGTAGGTAGTAGGTGTTAATGGATATGTATGTATAAAGGGTGTGCCAAATAAAATCATCTTTTTAAAAATGCAACAAAATGAACGAATTTAAATTGTTTCCATGTAGGTATTATGGCTTTATTGGTAAGAGCAAACATTTGTCTACTAGCATATCAGTCTCACGAACTTTTTGCACAAATTTTCGTATATCGTTTGTTAAACATGTTCATTACTATATAAGGCGTATTTTATTGGGAACTTATAGGCAGCGCAGCAATGCGAGTGCGAATAAAACATTATATTCACTATTATATACACTCTTATTTTAATTTTCAAAGTTGGTATCCATAGAATAAATTTTCAAGATAATGTCAAAATCAGCTGTCACCAAAAATAAAAAGTATTTGGAATCAAAATAGAAATTAAAATGGAAATCAATTGAAAAACTTTTAAGAAATAAACAACAATCATAATTTATTCAATTTGCGATTGTTTATTTTCTTAAAAGTTTTTCAATCAGTTCGTACTTTAGTTTTCTCGACTCGGCTTTATCTTTTTGATGCCGCGTCTTTGCCTGTTGGCGTTCTTCGAAGCGTTTTTGAATTGCTTGCGCTTCCCGCTCTCGCTGTTTTATTTTTTCTTTGTAGTAATCTGATCTGGACATTTTTTTTTGGGGTTTGGCTGGCTTTGTTGTTGTCGTCGTTGTTGATGAAGTTGCAGCAGGAGTAGATGAAGATGAGACTGGCGACGGCGAGACAGCAACTACATTAGAAGAATTTGAAGGAAAAGCAGCTTCTAAGGATCCCGAAGCAAAGTCTTCCTCAAAAGCTTCCCATGTAGGTGCTTCTTCAACATCATGTTCCGCACAACTAAAACTTCTTGCCGCTGTCGGCGTATCGGATGACGCTAATAAAGAAACTGGTGCATCTGCATTCTGTGAAAAAAAAATTGTAAATTCTTTTTTAAATTTAAATTTAAATTTAAATTGAAAATTTCTCTTACACTATGAATGGATTCGGAGCCGAGATTGAAAGATTCACTTTTAGAATGAATCGGCTTGTTTCCGAAGAGTTCCTCCATCTCACCCATAAAAGGGCCCATGCATGGAGATGCACCAGTTCTTGAATTGTTGTCCTTTGCGTCTCTGTACGCCCTCAGAAGTGTCTGCATCTTCACTTCCAAATGGCGAGGTGTCAAAGTTGAATCCTGAAATATTTTTGAAATATACTATTTTTATTTTCATGAAATTTCTAAATTATGTATGTAAGTACTTACAAAGCCAGCCGCAATCAAGTCCTCTAGGACATTACCAAATGCAAATCGCTTCTTCCTTGGGTGGCTAAACTCATCCTTCCTTGCAGCGTAAAAATGTAAGAAGGCTTTAGTTTCCTCGTTTGTCCAACACTTACACCTATTATAAAAAAAACAATTATTTTTAATTAAAACACTAATATACTTTTGTGAATAAAGTGTTTGCTTACCTTTTCGACATTTCTTATTAGTTTATTTTTAAAAAAATCCCAAGTAGACAAATCACAAGAACAACACAAGACAAAATAAACCGTTCTTTTGATTGGAGATGAAAAAAAAAGATACCAATTTTCTATTGAATAAGTTGAGGGATGTGTTGGAAAAGTATTGTTTTAGTTGTCGAGCTTTAATTCATGGATATTCAGGTCGTGTTAAAAGAGAGTTGAGTACGGACTCAAAAATATAAATAACTAAATCCCGGTGTTTTTTAAACATTTTATTTCCCTATACAAATTTTACCTAGACTAGTGAAAAATAAATAAATTTAAAACTAATTCATAAAAGTAATTTCATCAGGTTTTTGAAAAAGGTAAACATTTCTTTTGGATACACGAAGCTATCAATTTCGAACTGCTTGCTTCATTTATATATATTGAGGTTTAATTTAGTTCTACTACTTAATTCCGAAAACATTTTTGGATTTTAATAAAAATTTAAGAAATTTTCATTAAATTCATAAAATTCCTGAACATGCCAATTTCGCATATAAAGTATCTTCGTTTTGTTTCGTAGGCTTAAATGTCACGCCATGGGTTCTGTATCCAAAAGTTGTGTTGGTGCAGAGCTACACGGAGAGGGCTGAATGTGTATTTTGTATCCCTTGGTCAAATATGAACGTATTTCCTCGACCAAAATCTTTTTATTACTGAGGAATAAATCATTGAACTTTTTAACGATGCGATAAGCTATCGCCTTAGTTACAGAACATGAATCCAGAAACGGATTATGAGTATTAATAAGCTTTAAGAAACGTCAACTAGTCAACGCATTGACTATTTACGTCGACCCTCAAATCGTAGATTATGCCTAGGCGCGCACAATTTTTAGTTGCACAACTGTTTGGTTGCTTATAGAAAATAATGAACTATTTGGTTTAATGTCCGCGCAGGTGCATATAATTATATGTTACACAAAATAGCGAACTCATTTTAGGCAATCGTTTAGTTTGTGTCAAAACACAAAATTTTTAGTTCCTCGAACCAAGCAGTTGCGAAACTAAAAATTGAATGTGCGCGCCTAGCTTAATATTTCAAACCATCTTATTTTAGCTCTAGTGAAAACAAACCATAAAACAAACAAATAACAACGAACGCATCTTGAAATAATCAAAGCCTGCCAACCTCACGTATCAAATTATTTTTTGCAACCCAATTGAGTGGCATTCTATTTCAGACGTTCCAAAACTTTATCTGCACTATTATATGCACTATTCTTTACTGCGTAGTTTATCCGCACTGTTGAATTGTTTTTGTTTGCTGTGTAAAATTTTGCTGCGCTGCGTATACATTTCCCAATAAAAAACGACTATAGTATATACCTATAAGAGTTCTTTAGAGTTTTTAAAATTAAGAACAATTTCTACAAGGGTTGAACTAAAGGACGGTAATTTTATACTTTCGCGGTCCCCTCGTTTTTTGGCTCTATAAAATCGCAAAATCATCCGATTTCGATGAATTTTTTTTTTAAATCCTCCTTTTTACGGCGGATTTCTGAAAAAAATTATGAGAAATATTTTACCTGCAGATTTCATATAGTTTTATGACCTTAAATTTGATTATAAACGCACTTCTTCACATACAATCGTTCATAACTTTTTTACAGAGCATCAAACGCAGTTCATATATTTTTTTTTGTTAATCTGCACAAAAAAACGAACATTTTCGTGGACCAAAAAACAAGGGGACCGCGAAAGTATAAAATTACCAAAAATTAATATAGGCCATAGGGTAAATTTAAAGTTTCTTTAAATCCAGATTCTGTAAATGCAAAAGAAACCTTGCATACACCCAACCTCGCACCTACCCCAAATCCTATAGTGTGTCCAAGCAGGGGGGTTGTAGGGGGGCAGCATGCCCCCCATACCTATATTTCTCATAATTTAAAGTCTCACATTTAAAGTCATAAAACTATATGAAATCTTCAGGTAAAATATTTCTCATAATTTTTTTCAGAAATCCGTCGTAAAAAGGAAAATTTAAAAAAAAAATCCATCGAAATCGGATGATTTTTTGATTTTATAGAGCCAAAAAACGAGGGGACCGCGAAAGTATAAAATTACCTAAAGGACTGCCATATTTAGAGTCGGTTATATTGCTCAAACGAGAACTGTTTAAAATTGTAGGCCAATATTTTTAAATCTTACATTTGTAGATCCTTTAATCTTATTCTTATTCTCTCTAAAAAAAAATTATAATTGGTTGTGGTACGACTGGACTGGTTCATATGTATAAGCGTTCGAAAAGTTGCCTGCAGATGTCATACAATATCGTGTCTGTAAGGTAAAATATTCAAGGTTAAAGATTACAAAAATCGGTTTCTCTAGGTAGCTATAGCGGATCAAATCCAAATGTACTAATCCAATTCCAAGTTTTTTGGAGGTAAGTGCACCATTACCCGGCCACCCAACACATTTTCCTACTTTTTATATATTTTATTTTATTTTATTTCATGATGTGTATGCTAACACGATAAGATGAATCTTATAAGCTTGTGATAGTTTTAATAATGTTACATTGTTCAAGTTTATTTAATAAAAAAATGGATAGAGAATTTGGGGATCTTGATCTGGAGGGTGAACAAGACGCTTGTCTGCTTTCAGTTCTTTTTAATTTAAGAGATTGTTTGTTAATTAATGGAGAGTCTAAAGTGTTGGATCCTGGAGATTGAAGAATGTAATTTTCCAATGCTGGTAGGCACATAAGAGGAGATCTTTTTTATGAAGTTGGCGTTATCGGGTAAATTGGTGATTCAACCGTAGCAGAAATAACCGTTGGTGTAGGCAAACGTTTCGGGGGAGATGAAGGAGTAGAGAAAGGATTTACCCCTGATTCAGTTCTGGTGCCTGGATTCATTAATAGAATCGGACTTGGAAGTTCTAAAACTTTGATTCCATATTCCGCAAACATTTGTGTGTTAAAATCCAAAGCTTCAGATAACTGTAGCGTCCCAACTTCGTTCAGGTCAAAAACCGTACTTAGAGGCAGTGAACCAAGATCCATGTCTTCTATGTCTATGATATTTAGTATCTTAGAAACACTTATTCCATGCTCTTCTAGTTTGTCTTCTAGTTTGATTCCTTTTATTAGACTTAATAGTTTTTTGGACGGTGTCTAAAAGCTCATTTTTTTTAAGTTTTTACATTTTATCGTCAATAATTATATTATCTACACAAATCAAGAATCAAATAAGTTTCTATAACAAAAAGAACACTGAATTTCTTCTTTTTGTTATCGCTTTGGCTACCACTCGAGAACTTTTAAAAACACTTCTTGCTCTCGCAATCGCAACGTACTTCACAGACTAAACATTTTTTTGACACAGATTAACGATGTGTAGATCGGTCAACCTTTACCAAAACATTAGATGCGCCTGAAGCTATCTTAAAAATGCATTTGCTCCTGCAAACTATATAAATTTTTCTTATTTTTAACCATTAAATTGAAAGTGGCCGTACATTAGCGTTGCCAGACGTCCCGGTTTACCCGGGACATCCTGGATTTCAGACATAAATTCATCTGTCCCGCCGGGACAGCTTTTTTCCCGGGTTGGGACTCAAATTCAAAAAATAATGCCAAATGTACCTAAATATCTTTCAGTGATAAGGAACAATCACTACATTGCGATTTAACCTTAAGAAATTACTTTTAGAATTTCAATCAAACAAACCTAACTTAAGGAAAAATTTATTATTGTAAACTGACATCTGTCATTAAAATTGACAAAAGCAAAATATTTGCAAATGATAAATGACAAAAAAGTCATTTAATTAGTAATTAATAAAAGAATTTATTTATTTTGATCTACACGCATTATATGATTTTTACTTGCGACTTATAAGTAGGTACTATAAGGCAAGTTATACACTCGTAAAAAAATCGAATTCGAGATTTCGATCAAAGTTGACATTACGATGATAGCGAAGACGAGAAAGTGGGTCTCACAATTCTGTCTGTCTGTATGTCTGTTTGACTACAGCCTAAACGGCTAGGCCGATTTTCGTTAAACTTGCGATAACTACCAAGTTTAACGAAAATTTTGTCCCCCCAATTGGTTTTTCTTTTTTTTAAAGATCAAAAATAACGGTACCTGTCATACTAGTTGAAGCTTGTTTCAGGAGTTGTTTTAGTCATTTAAAAAAATAATTTTTCTCTAATAACATTCATTTTTAAAATTCTTAGTCTTTTACGTAACAGCAAGTTTGTGCGACCCAGTCGTGCATTTTATTTATTTTGCCCGAGCAATATGATGAAATCCCAGAATTTTTCATTATTTAAGCCACTTGTCCCGTCGAGGTCCAAGAAAAATCTGGCAACCCTACCGTACATATACTAGTGACTGGCCGGATACTGGTAGACCTAGGCAACTCCATTTAAAACCACAACAAATGAAAAAATATTTTTGTTTATAATATGTACCATGACCAACAACGAAAATAAATTGTAAGTCATACATTTGTTTAACAAAAAAATAAATAAAAAAAGAATAATTTTAATAACAAATCCTTTCCAGACCAAGTAGGGATTGAACCTCAGGAAAAGTGACTGCATTTCTCCATGTATATATTTAAAGGCAAAGGGAATTCATTCACCTAGGGACACTATGTCCAATATTCTGGAGAATTTTGAAGCAGACGGGGTTCTTGTAAGCACGTTTACAATCTTAAAATCGAATAAATAATTTTTACTTGTTTCCCTTTCCTCTCAGACTTAGCCAACAACGTGCATCATGCTCGAAAACAAACAAAATAAAATGCACGACCGGGTCGCACGAACTTGTTCTTATGTAAAAGATTAAGAATTTCAAAAATGAATGTTATTAGAGAAAAACTGTTCATAAACATTAAAATTCATTTTTGAAATGACTTAAACAACTCCTTTAGTAGTTCGAGCTAAAAACAGGATGCCATGTGATTCAAGCAAATATTAGTTTATGCAAGAACAAAAACTATAAGTCTTTGTAGTGGTTTCTTAAAAAATAAGCTTTTATATACAAAATTTCTTAAACATTTTGAAGAAAAAATTGTGGTACGCCAACTTAAAGTTTTAATTGTTTCACAAATAAAAATTAAATTTACAAAAAAAATAAGAGCCGTTTGGGGAGCTTTAGCATAAAAATTGATCAAAATCGGTTGTATACCGTTTGTGATAAAAACAAAAACAAAACAAAAATGGTTCGAAGGGGGTACCAAAAAGAACTATTTATTGAAAAAAATATATTGTTTCAATTGCTCAAATGTTGGACATTTTGCAAATTCATGTCCTTATCCCAAACGTGAAAAAGGTTCATATATTCAATGTGGTTCCAAGGAGCATAATTTTAGAAATTACCAGCAAAAACCTACTTATCGAGTGGCTCTTAGATGAATTCAACTCTAAAAACGCCGAAAATGGAGAAACAAAATATAACGATCCTATTTCCGAGTTAAATTATGTGTTACCCTTTTAATTAATGGTCTTAGGGATAAATGTAATACTTTCCTTTCACTTTTTGATTCGGGTAGTCCAATTAGTTTAATGAGAAAATCTGCTGTTCCAAATTATTAAACCAATCAATGGACTCAATAATCTGGTTTCAAAGGATTGGGACATTTTAAGTTATATTCTTTCGAAAAAATTAAAATTGAAATTTTCTTTCGGAAGTTTATTAAACAAATTAATATTTTTGTTGTACCCGATTCGGTTATTCCATATCCTCTCTTATTGGGTCGAGACTTTTTGAATGCATTTAACATTAAATTTATGATTGTTGATTTAACCTTAAATAAAATTCCAAAAAAAAAAGTAATAATTTTAGATGATCCAAATAAAAATGAAATAAAAATATCAAATCAAAGGGCACGTAAGTGCCCAGCCAAGTTCTGGCACTACACCCTTTTTACAGGAACAAACTCAGGCGATTTTTGACCCCTACCTATCTTCAGTACCAATGAAGTCAGAAACTTAAAATTCCGAATATTTGCTAAGCTAGTCAGGCACAGGCGCCTCAACAAATTTCAATTTTCTAGCATAAGCGGTTCCTGAGATCTGAGTAACTGACTGACTCACTGACTGACTGACTAACTGACAGATCATCAAAATTATGGGGCACTTCCCGACATCATAGAAACTTGTAATTTTGCAGAACGGTAGGTCTTGTCATCAAAATTTGAAGTTTCTCATTCGGGGGGGCGTGGTATACGCTCACTTTCTCCTCCGAATTGGTGTTGGTTGAATGGAGCACTTCCGACTGCTGTAAAACGATGAAATTTGGTGAACCGGTAGGGCTTAAACCACATATAAATGATCAAAAATAAAAATTGAGGTTTTACGTTCAGGGGGCGTGGTATCCGCCTACTTTCTCCGAATTGGTGTTGGTTGAATGGAGCACTTTCAACTGCTGTAAAACAATGAAAATTGGTAAATTCGCAGGGCTTAAATTACATACAAAGAAAAAAATATAAAATTTGAGGTTTTCCATTCACGGGCGTGGTATCCGCCCACTTCTTCAGAACTGATGTAAATTATATATGGCGCACTTCCGATTGCTGTAGAACAATGAAATTTGGTAGAACGGTAGGGCTCAAATTGCATATAAAGGACCAAAAATAAAAATTGAGTATTTCCATTCAGGGGGCGTGGTATCCGCCCACTTTCTCTGAATTGGTGTTGGTTGAATGGAGCACTTCCCACTGCTGTAAAACGGTGAAATTTGGTAAAGTGGCAGGGCTTAAATTACATACAAAGAAAAAAATATAAATTTGAGGTTTTCTATTCAGGGGTGTGGTATCCGCACACTTCGTCAGAACTGATGTAAATTATATGGCACACTTCCGATTGCAGTAGAACAATGAAATTTAGGAGAACGATAGGGCTCAAATTGCATTTAAAGAACCAACAATAAAAATTGAGGTTTTCCATTCAGAAGGCGTGGTATCTGCCCACTTCTTGAGAAAAATTTTAATGTATATGGAGCTCTTCCGATTGCTTTAGAATGATGAAATTCGGTGGAGCGGTATAGCGAATGTAGGTACTAGTATTTATTATTAAGATAGGTATGTTAGTGTTAGGTATCTTGCCAAGACAAGAAGAAACAATTGAAGCACAAATCAAAACAACCAATAACAAAAAGAAAATATACCAAAAGAAATAGGAAGCTATTAACTAAGTTGATTTTAGTAGGTAGAGTCCATCCTTCTATATTCCCGTATCTTTCGAGATTTTGACATGGCACAATATTAAAATCTTTGCAAAAAGGAGTGAGATTAGACCAGAAACATAAATGCTTAAAAAAGAGCCAAGTTCTTCTAAGCAAAAACCTTTGTCTAACAAGTCAGCCGTAAAAAGTACTGAGATCTAAAAGTACGCCAAGTTCTTACTTCTTGAAGGCTTTCATATGAAGATAGACGTATTGTCAGAGATATGATTAGTGACCTTTTGAGAAACAAACAAATACGACCTAGTAATTCTCCTTATACATACATTTCCAGTTGTCTTATTTTCTAAAAAATCTGGTAAAAAACGAATGTGTGTTGACTATCGACCCCTTAATAAAATTATGGTACGAGATAGTTACCCATTTACCTCATATAGATGATTGTTTGGAAAGATTTGAAGGAAAGACATATTTTACAATCTGAGATCTTTAAAGCGGATTTTACCATGTTAAGATCTCTGAAAATTCAATTCCGTATACAGCATTTGTTATTCCAGACGGACAGTTTGAATTTTTAAAATGCCATTTGGATTGAAAAATGCGCCAGTAGTATTTCAGCGGTTTATTAACGACATATTACCCTCATTTATCGAAGAAGGTGTGTTTGTTATATACATTGATGATATTACAATTGCATCCAAAACCATTGAAGAACATTTAAGTAGACGTACTCCAAAGATTACTTCGACGACTTGCTGAATTTCGACTTAAACTGAAATTTAAGAAGTGTCGATTTTGCTACAACGAAATTGATTTCTTAGGATTTCAAATCAATAAGAAAGGGATCCATCCTAACGATGGGCACATAGAAAAAATTAAGAATTTCCCTATTCCAAAAACGAAAGATCAACTCCAAAAATGTTTAGGATTATTTTCATATTTCCGTCGATTTGTCCCTTCGTTTTCACATATTGCTATGCCATTACGAAATCTTCTTAAACCAAATGCTAAATTTGTATTGGATGAATTATGTCTTTCGGCATTTTCTACCTTAAAAGATAAATTAGTAACGCCCACTGTTTTAGCATTATATAACCCGAAACATGACACAGAATTGCATTGTGATGCAAGCACTGAGAGTTTTGGAGGAATATTAATGCAAAAATAGGAAGATAATAAATTTCATCCCATAGCATATTTTTCACAACATACAACTTATTCTGAATCTCGATTTCACAGTTTAGAATTAGAAACTCTAGCTATAATATACTCACTACGAAAGTCTCGTGTCTATTTAGAAGGTATTCCATTTAAAATTATAACGGATTGTAACTCCCTTACGATGACTTTGAATCGCAAAAGTGTAAATGCTCGAATATCTCGTTGGGCATTTGAGCTTCAGAATTATAACTACACCATTTAGCATCGAAGTGGTCTGTTAATGAGTAATGTTGATGCTTTAAGCAGATACCCAGTAACATGCGTTCAGAGTCACAAAGACGTTAAACAAATGATTACAGTTGTTAATGCAGATGATGTAGATATGCAATTACAAATAACCCAAAATAGAGACGAAAATATATATAGTTAAATTACGAGAAAAGTTAGAAATAGAAGAAGTTTCAAATTTTGTCCTTGATGGTTTAGTTTATAGAAAATTAGAAAATGGAAATCTATTGTTATATGTACCAAAAGAAATGGAATTACAAATTATAAGAGTGGCAAATGAAAACAATTGTCATATGGGTGTTATGAAATGTCTTGAACAAATTATTGGTTCCCAGGTATGAGAGAAAGTAAAAAAAAGTATATTCAAAATTGTATTCAGTGTTTAACGTATTCTGTGCCACAACATAGTTCAAATCGTACTCTCCACCAAATTCAAAAGAAACCTATTCCATTCGAAACTATTCATGTAGATCATTTTGGCTCTCTTCCGTCAATTATTTCTAAGAGAAAACACATTTTGGTTATAGTAAATGCTTTTACAAAATATGTCAAACTTTATCCCGTAAATTCAACAAGTACTAAAGAAGTGTGTGTTTGTCTAGATAAGTATTTTGAATATTATAGTCGACCTCGTCGAATCATAAGTGATCGTGGTTCTTGTTTTTCATTGCTTGATTTTGAATCATATCTACTTGAAAATAATATTGAACATGTGAAAATAGCTACAGCATCACCTCAGAGTAATGGTCAAGTTGAGCGTGTCAATCGAGTTCTTAAGTCGATATTATCTAAAATTACGGAACCAATTCAACACTCGAATTGGTCGAAACATTTAACAAGAGTCGAATACTCTCTTAACAACTCTGTTCATTCCACAACTGGTGCTACACCCTGTCAATTATTATTATTTGGTGTAGAACAACGTGGGCGTGATGTTGATACGAATACTTTGTCAGAATAAACGGACAATAAACGAAATTTGTCTTCTTTTCATGATATCAGAACTTTACGACAAAAAGCTTCTGATAACATTGAATACCATCAGTCTAAAACTTCAGAATATCATGCTAACACACACAAACCGCATATGTATTCAATTTTCAGAAAGTTTATCCCCAAATTCCGTGGTCAAAGTGCATAAGGTTCTCTCGAATGATCGATACGTAATAAGAGACATTTGAAAAATGTAAATTGACTCAAATTCCTTATGAATTATGATGCACAGTGCGTCGATTGTATGGTGGTAGGGGACAAAAATCTGTTTTTCAAAAGTAAGGAAACACAAAAATTAATTGGTAAATGCAATAAATAAGGGATTTTACTCAATTTGAGGAATTTTCACGCCCCTTTCCACGCCCACAGCTGACAAAAAATTGGTTAAACGGAAACTTCCGTACGATAGTGAATTCAAGTATGTACATATTAATATTCTGGTTAGTTAAGAAATTATAAATTAAGAAAAACGTAAAGTACGCCCACTGCCACGCCCAATTTTTCTATAAAATTGTTTTTTTTTTTTTTAATTTTTGTACGATATTGAAAAAAAGTGTCCAGAATTGATGTGTGTGATAAGAAAATTAATTTGAACCGAAATCCACCTACTGCCACGGCCACAATATTATTATATTATTAGTTAGAAGCCAAACATTTCAAAAAATTTATGATTTCTACGTTATACAAAAGTTGTAATATTTTAAAGGTTAGTAGGAATGTATACATGTTACCAAAGTACAAAAACCACAGAATATATCGGCATAAAAGATTTTGCAAAATAGAATGAATATTTTTATTGTTGAAAGAAATAGTTATTCGTAAAAAAGTAATAACAAAAGGAAAAACTAGCTTTTTTGGCCTTTAGTCCACAAAAATTGGCGTTTCGTCCGGGTTATCTCACATGGACTCATCAGTTGACTTGTGAGGACCTTGTCAATACGCAATTTTTGTTAAGTTCAGTTCATCTTACATGAATTTTTTGACAAAAATCCAATGTGAACTATATCCAACAAAGATTAGAATTGTAATCATTAATGTTGGAATTTTTTTTTTTTTTGCCCGTGGCCTGGCATTGAATATTTATATGAAGGTTTTTTATAATACAAACTCTATATACTACTGAAATAAATCAGCCAAGTAGAAGACTTAGCACTATTATTGGACTTGTTGAATTATTGATTCAAATTAGCTTTTTTGGCCTTTAGTCCACAAAAATTGGCGTTTCGTCCGGGTTATCTCACATGGACTCATCAGTTGACTTGTGAGGACCTTGTCAATACGCAATTTTTGTTAAGTTCAGTTCATCTTACATGAATTTTTTGACAAAAATCCAATGTGAACTATATCCAACAAAGATTAGAATTGTAATCATTAATGTTGGAATTTTTTTTTTTGCCCGTGGCCTGGCATAGATGATGAGTCCATGTGAGATAACCCGGACGAAACGCCAATTTTTGTGGACTAAAGGCCAAAAAAGCTAATTTGAATCAATAATTCAACAAGTCCAATAATAGTGCTAAGTCTTCTACTTGGCTGATTTATTTCAGTAGTATATAGAGTTTGTATTATAAAAAACCTTCATATAAAAAGGAAAAACTGAAAAATAAACAATTAGGAAAAAAGATTTCGGTATATGGCCTGACATCGCTTTGGTCAGCTTTTAAAGGTCTTAAATCTGTCTGAAATTCGAAATAAAAGGATTAGACTTTAAAAGTAATGTTGTCAAGAGGTCTTCGTTTGTATTGATCCGGGATGATTTTCTTGTGTGAGAGAGGTGATTTTTCCGTAATTCTTTATGACTTGCCTCTAGTGCTTCTTCAGACAGTTGTCTTAAAGGTATTTCAAAAGATGAAATTGGATAGAAAATCCTGAAGACTCTTAATGCGATTGAAAATGTTTGTATGAGTTCTTCACCAAGTCTTATTATTTCTTCAGTTATTTTCGAATTCTGAAAAAAACTTCTTGCCTTGATTCCATAATTTGTTGAACCAAATCCCAACTTAGGCTTGTGAACATGAGACCCAATCCACGTTTGAATAATTTATGATGAATTTTCCAGACAATTAAGAAGAATATTTGGAAAAATAAAAAAAGTTCTCAACCAGACTCCGTGGCGTATCGCAAAATGATCTCCGTTTCGTGTAGAAGCCTTCCACCTACGTTCAAGATTTTTTAAAAGAAGGCATACTTTTTCGACGAAAATCGTTCTTAGTTGTAACCGGACAACCTTCAATTTTTAAATCATTCAATATAAATTCAAAAACACCTTCAACTTTTGTGTTTTTATCAAAAGAAATCCATTTTTTTAATTTTTTTATTTTTTATGGTTTGACCTTGCCCTACAAAAAGTCAAATATTTTGAAGGTTAGCAAGAAGTAGCAAGAAAAGTAAACATTTTCTCAAAGCACAATAACAACAGAACATAATGACATAAAATATTTTGCTGCAGCTTGCTAATATTTTTTTAAAAGCTTAACTTTATACAATTTATAAGCCTAAAAAAAGAGTATTTTTCAAAAAATCACAAAAATTCAAATTTATAAGAAAAATTCGAAACAACAACTCATACCTGCGGTCAAAGTATCCATTATTAATATTCAAATAAAAAAAATTATACAGCCAAAATATTTTTCTTAGGCGAGCTAAGCTAATTCGCACAAAATTGCAACTTTCAATTACATTGCAGCTTAAAGTAACTATATCAAGTATAAAAGTGCGGCTAATCCAGGAAGAAGAAAAAAACAAAAACAAAATTAAATTTAAGTACATAGTTCACGATGTTCTAAAACAGGTTTAGAGCATAAACATAGTTTTTGCATTTTTCTTTTTTTATTTTTGTCCACTAGTCGACGCACTGTGTGATGGCATAATTGAAGCCTCACGAATACGTTCCTCGGTTGATTGGCGGCATTCTCATACTTAAAAAAATCTTTTTCAAAATGGTAATACCTGTATTAATATTTTGTATTTAACTTCATGTAACCAGGGTTTGTTCAAATTTTACTTCTATTATAATTAATTATTTCATTATTAATATTGATATTATTCATGATTTTGTTTTTCATATTATTATTTTTATTATTATTTTTTTTTTGTTAAATGAGTTTCTTGATTGAGCCGATCAATATAGTCAGGTTGGCCGAGTTGTAAGAGTACTTGTTGCAATTATACTTGATATTTTACTTTTACTTTGTTAAATACTTTAGTATTTATTATTTTTTTTTTGTCATTAAAATAATAATTAAAAATCATTTAATAATAATAATTCAAGATAATAAGATTGTTCTGAGAAATTAATATTTTATAATAAAAACCATCCTAACATTACAAAATTTCAAAAAAAATCTTATGGCAGGTACCGTTATTTGTGGTCTTAAAAAAAAAAGAAAAAAACGCGTGGGGGAGAATTTAAAAACGATATCTCTGGATCAGAACATGAATCGGTACTTTGTGTTGGTAGATATGGATCATTCAGTTGAACTCGAGTCATATGAGTCATCATCTTCAATATTGAATAAAAACTAAGGAAGGGTTTATTGATATTAGTTTTTAAATCGATATTCCAGCCTAAAAAATATAGTTTATATTTATATCAAAATCTTCTTCGTATTCTTCCATTTATTTTTGTGTTTATGTAAAAAAAAATCAATCAGAAATACCAAACGTTAAAAGTAAAAAAAAATATGATCTGTATCGTTTTATTTTGAAGATCTGATCCAGATCTGATCATGGAAATATTAAAACGCAGATATTATCATATAATTTTGTGGATAATGTCTGATACGAACCAATATCAAATCGAAAGTATCCTTAACAATCGTTAATTTTGACTTATTTGTTAACAATTGAAAGCGAAACACTTTTTAGACGCGTTTGAACTTTGTTTCATTAAAGTTCAGGCCAGTTATTTTCACCCTAGATTGTAATCCAATTTCATGAGCAGTGTAACAATTAGTTTGGACATCTCCAATTATTCCAGAAGATAAGGATACTAATTGTTTTATTTTTGGAAAGGAATTATTTCATATCTGGTGTCTGTTTGGTTTAACACAGTGTTTTTGGAATTTTCTTGCTTCTTCTGCTTTTTTGATTTGAATATTCACCTACTTTGATTTCGATTTTCGAAGTGGTCAAAATCAAGATTCTCTTACGATGCCGGTCGGTACTGCAAAGAAGATATTATGTCAAATGCTAATTAATATCTACGATGTAAACTAATAAATAATACAAACTATTTATTGTAACTGATAATTTTATAATTTAATAGCCTTATACAAGGTATTATCATTGTATATATATCTTATAGTATTATCAATTGACGTGATTTTATGTTAGAGTCCCTAGCCTGTGATGTCGCTGAAATCAGCAAAATTTGTCAGTGGAGAGTAGGATAAGAAAGATAGAAACAAGTAGTATGAAAGAGAGATTTTATTATTTTCATTTTTCAACGAAAGACAGAGTAAGGGAGATTTCCGAGAGGTGGAAATGAAAAAAAATTCTTTTTTGACCTTTTTCTGTTGGAATATATTTTCTTGTTCGTATGTTTTTGTGAGTATGTATGGAGGTAGATATATTTTTTGCTTGAACTTCTTTGGCTGAATACATTTTCTTGTTTGTATGGTGTTTGTAGGTATTGAAAAAAAGAGATATGCCTATCATTTGATTTGAAATTTTCAATTCTGGTGAAAAATCAAATAATTACTAGGTTGATATCTAAAACGAGAACTATCAACCAATGCTACAAAGATACAGTGTGTTCTAGAAAGCATAATAATTGCAATGACAAACTTTATAAAAAGTATATTGGCGATAAATTTTATGGAAATTAGTACCTAATTAAACTGTTTTAATTTTGAATAAATATCTGCCATAAATTTTTTTTTCCAAATCTTAGAAAATATTTTTTTTTCTCTAGAATGTTTTTTTTTTATTTTCGTAGGTATTTATTTACGGCGGATTGATGAAAAAAATGTCGAGGATGAAAAAAAATGAAAATTTATACTAGTTTCATGTAAACGCACTTATTCACGTTATAATAAATTGTTTATAACTTTTTTACAAGCGATCGAATGAAGTTTTTATATTAGATATAGGTATTCTTATATTTTTATATTATGTTCTTTCATAATCTACACAAAAAAACACGACAAGGTCGCATGAACTTGCTCCTATGTAATAGACTAGGAATTTTTAAAATGAATGTTATTAGAGAAAACTGTTCATAAGCATAAGATTTATTTTTTAAATGAATAAAACAATTCCTTTAGCAGTTGCAGCTAAAAACAGAATGCCATATGTTTTAAGCAAAAATTAGTTTATGTAAGAACAAAATTATAATTCCTTGTAGTGGTTTCAAAAAAATAAGCTTTTATATACAAAAAAATGTTTAAGAAAAAATTTTGGAAGCCCAATTTAATGTGTTTATCAATGTACGAATAAAAATTAAATTTCCAAAAAAGAAATATTGATCCGTTTTTGAAATATCGAATTTAAAAAAAAAATAATTTTTTTTTAATTCAAAAATATATTTTTTTTTAAAGTTTTTAAATGAAATGAAATGTTTTTTAAACTTTTTAAAAGTTTGTCTATACAAAATTTCATTGAAATCCGTTATGCCGATAATGAGAAATTCAAAATTCAAAAAAATCGTTCTACGGTATGTACAGTCAGTAATATCTTGATTTGGGCGGTTCCGCTATAGACGATTTTCGACACCAATTTTTAAACTACAATATTTTTTACTTTTTTTTGATAAATATTCAAAGTAGGAATACTATATTTAATTTAATTTAATTTAATTTATTGCACCCGCTATAATGGAATCGCCCATTCCAAATTATTTTTTTAAATTAAATTATAGATCGTAAGAATTAATTGAAAGGAAACAATTTTAGCAAAATTTTCGGAACTTTTTTAGAGAAAAATGCGATTTTCGATAACCATTTTTTAGCATTTGTATAGAGGATACCCTTATTTTTTAGGTAAAATACATTTTTTTCTCATATCTTGTGGATGACATTAAGAAAATTTTATTTTTCAAATTTAAAAAAAATCGAGAATGAGGTTTTCGAAATATGTATTGAGTTTCGAAAAAAAATTTTTTGAAAATTCTTAAAAAAATCTCAAAAATTATTGTTTGAAAATTTAAAGTCATAATAATATTCAAATCACAGAAAAATCCGTCGTACTGTTTTTAAGAAGATCAAAAACAAAAAAAAAATGTTCCAAAAATATCTAACAATTTCTTGCAATTTTTTTTTTCAACTGGCACAGCAACTTATTCAAAAAATCGGGAAAATTATTTGCAAGAAAATATTTTGATATGGCATATGTCTAAATAGTAAACAAAAATACAGTGCAACCCTAATATAACGTACCTAAATATAACGACTTACTCGATTTAACAAATTCTTCGTAATCCCCTTAAATTGTCCATAAGAGTTAATGTAAAATATACCTTTACATTGCGAACGTTTTTTGCGAACAACCTCTTTATAACGAATTTTCAACTATCAAGAAAAAGGATAAACGCCTTCAACTAAAGAATTTTCTCAACCCAAACCTTTATATAAAGTTCCCACCAATGTATGACCCTTAATCTCATAGTATGTGATTCATGTCGCTACAGGTTTCGACCCGCTTTTGTTCGTAAAACAATCATTGTTGTTTGATGGAAAGTAATGCAAATACTGCAATCTAACCTCAACATAACAAACCTCAGTTCAACGAATTACTTGATACGGAATTCGGAATTGAATACGGATTCGAAAGATTTGATCTCTGTCAAAAAAAAATCGATTTTTTTGGTGTGGTAAAAGTCAAAATTTGACAAGGGATCGCAATCCCTAAAATCCCTAGTGTAAAAGGAAATCGACATAAAATTTGCAGAGGAAAAATCAGACAGAAAGTCATGGTTGCCAAATTGATTATTTTCAATGCATTATGATTCGAATCATTTGTTCCATATAATTTTGAGATTTTGATTAATTTTTTATATTTTCTCAAAATGTGTCCCTTTACTTGCCCAAAACTAATAATTTCAATTTATTTAACCAAAAACTAACGCCGCTACCCACCATACAAATGTTAAAAACTGGTTTTCGAAAATTGTATTATTCTCGAAAACGGCATCTAGAATTTTAATAACATTTTTTTCTTTCGATTAATTCTTGCGATCTATAATTTAATAAAAAAAAATTGAAATTAAGATATTACTGTCTGTACCTACCATAGAACCATTTTTAGATTTTAATGAAATTTTGTATAGAGAAGATTTTAAAAAGTTTGAAAAATATTGCATTTCAAAACTTAAAAAAAAAATATTTTTCGAATGTTTGAAAAATACCATTTTTTTTTGGAAAATTCAACATCGCAAAAACGGTTCACTATTTTATTTATGTTAATTCTTACAATAATAGAAGCTTTAAGTTGGCGTACTAAATTTTTTCTTAATTCATATTTGCATAGCTTTCTTTTTTATCTCTTACTACTTAAGGAGTTTAAAAAAAAAATAATTTTATGCTTATGAATAGTTTTCTCTAACAAAATTGGTTTTTAAAATTCCTATTCTATTACATTCTATTACATAGGAGCAAGTTCGTGCGACCCAGTTGTGCATTTTATTATTTAAAAAAATATAAGCCAGTAAGTGCAACAAACTCTGTTATTCTAACTGCCTATATTTCTATTAGTTTCGTAAATCGAGTTTGTACTGTTTATCCTAATAATGAACTGTACACATATTCATTTATATTTTATTTTATTTACAAGTATTTAAGGTAAAATAAGTAAAATAAGGCTAACCAAAACATAAAAAACTTTCTTTTATTCTATATGCCATGATTACATTCTATATTTATATTTATTTGTTTGTGGCAACCATGGTCACAGATTTATATTTTTCCATACAAATATATTTTCCCTATCCTCACAAAACGTCACATATACATCCATGAATATAATTTTCTCGTTCTGTTATTATTCCTATTTTTTCTTTCAGCGCACATTCTCAACACAATTTATTTTTTCTCATTCTTCCATTATCTCTACACCCATATTTTGAAGTCTCCAAAATTTAGCAGAGACACATTTTAGCAAATGCGGTCCGTAGCCTGAAGATGCCGCCACAATCTTTTGACTTCTCGATATTACTATAACCTTGCATTACAGTGTGTATTGTGTATGTGTATGGCTAAGCGCTGCTCGCCCTCCGCCCGCTAATTCTAAGACGGTTGACCGAATAAGAAATGTTTGCGGCACAATTTGTCGAAAATTGTATGTTCTACAATATTGAGGAGGTGATTTTCAAAACAAGCTATCTGACCTGAAGGTAGTTTTGAGTTAAATGCCAAAAACTTTTACTTCATAATACAGAAGATATAGAGCAAAATTATCTTGTACAATTTTTTTTTTTCACGAAATTTTAATAAAATTAAAAATTTCGAAATAAATATAACTTTAGACCTTATATAGAAAATTCTTCATTAAAAATTCATTATATCTGCTTTTGGAAGTATAATTGAATATGTCTTCTTTTAGAAGTCAAATTATTTAAAAAAAGCTTTTTTTTGGAAGTAAAATCACGAAAAAAATATTTTTTTTGTAACTATCAAGAAAAAGGATAAACGCCTTCAACTAAAGAATTTTCTCAACCCAAACCTTTATATAAAGTTCCCACCAATGTATGACCCTTAATCTCATAGTATGTGATTCATGTCGCTACAGGTTTCGACCCGCTTTTGTTCGTAAAACAATCATTGTTGTTTGATGGAAAGTAATGCAAATACTGCAATCTAACCTCAACATAACAAACCTCAGTTCAACGAATTACTTGATACGGAATTCGGAATTGAATTGTTTATAGCAAGGAACACAAATACATTTATAAATTTAATTAAAATAAAAATAAGAATTAACAGTCCATTAGTATAAGTAATCACAAAAGTGGTTTTCATTTTTAAAACCTATCTTCGTTAGAAAACGAGATATTTTCATCCGCTTCAACGTTACCATCTTCGTTTAGTGTTAGCAATTTGATTACAAAAAGGTATTGTTTCTGGTTCAATGCCCATAGCTTTTAACAATTTGAAGACATCATCACGTTCGGTTGGCTTAATATGGCTTTCTGGAGTTTGTGCATGGAGACGAGATTCGAGACCGGCCCAACTAACTCCTCTTTTTAGTAAGTTGTGGGAGGTGGTTTCTCCACTATATGTTTCAGAAAAACTTATTTGCGTCGAAGAAGTTGTCATACCCAATATCTTGGAGTCAGAAATCTTAAAAGTTTTTTTGTTTGAACCACAGCTTTTGGTAGATTTCGCCAATCAAAAAGCTGAACATAATCAAAGAGGGTATGAACAATTCCAAATTTATAGAGTTAGCTATCATACGTTGCTGGGGAGGTAATTGTACCAATCCTCCATAGTTCTTTTTTAACAAGGCCAAAAACATAAACATAAATCTCTATGTAACTCGTAAGTGAATCTAACGATTGGGAAATAATTTGATAAGCGATTTTACCGCGTTGAAGATTAAAGAATATGTACATTTCATTTTTTCATATATGTACCTAGCTTGTTTTCTCAGAAATTATATTAAAACAAGATATGTCCCTCTTCACAGGTTCACATGTTAGAAACAGAATAAAAAAAATCTGTTATTTGGAGAATTTTACAATTTGGATAAAATGTTTTTTTCTTACTTCAAGCGGTCAAGGACATCTAGAAAAACAAAAAAAATTTTCAACTGATTTTTTGAAATTCGAATGATTGCATTATTAAGGAAAGCCCTTGTTCTAATTATCATGACAATGGTTTTATTTCCAGAAACTTAAAAAAAATGGGCTTGAAATATTGGTTACAGCTTGAAATACGACTTTTTCTTGCAGACTGAATATCCTTTCGCCGCACTTTTTTTGGTCATTTGTTTGAACAGGAATATAAAGCCCAAAAGATTGAAGAAACGTGTTTTATTGATATTTGATTTTTTGAAATGGTGATAATTTTCAACGTCCTTTAAAAGATATTGTACATAAAAGAAAACATAAGCAACCTTTCCCAAATTGCACAAATGTGGAAACAAAAATTCAAAATATTTCTGACTGCAGCAAGTAAATCTTTAAAAGTAGTCCTTTTTCTTTACCATATAGGAGAAAGAGGCATTGAAAAATTTAATGAACAACCTGCAAAAAGAAGATAACCAACAATTGTGAAACTCCCTGAAAACTATTGCATTCAAACTCGTAACACCGGTGTAACTAATATAGCTCAATCACTCAGAACCAGATTAAATCATTCCGTTCCTGGTAACACGCACACAGGAATGGTTGAGAGTTGTAAGTCACTAGGTCCTGGTTCACTTCGAGCTGTTGCACCAGAAACAGAAGTACGAAACTAAACTAAAGTATACGAATTCAAATGCTAGGCTTGTAAATTAATAAAATTGTACTAGAATCTCCTGGAGTAAAGTCGGAATATCCTCGATCAAAAAGAAGTTAAAAATTGATGAGTTGTATGAAATAATCTACACAGAAAAAGACTTCATTGAAGTTGAAGCCATAAAAAGTGTTAAAGTAAAAAAAGAAGCTCAGCGGCCATATGTAAAACGGAAGGAGAACATACAAACATCTGAGCGATGTGGGATAGCGTCAACAATACAACATTATAAATTATGCCCACTAACATGCGGAGTAGATGCAACATTTAGTCCAGTCATTTTAGGCATTTTAAACCCCAATCTGCGGAAAAATTCCTAGTGAGCTGAATTTTTGTATACACCTTTATTACGGCATTGTTATGAAGATGTGAAAAATCGACATTGATATCGTGCCGGCTAAAAAAGTTATAAGGGTCAAAAGGTCACAAAAATCAGTTTTTCGCAAATATCTCGCGATCTATTGCTCAGAGGTCAATAAAGGTCATAATAAAAATTGTTTATCGTGAAACTGTCTACAAAAAATGTCTTTTGCATTTTTCTGTAAAATTAACCGTTTTCGGAGTAGAGCGCTGAGACAGCGAACATATTATGACGATGCACTCGTTTCCTCACCACCATCGAGGTAGAATGCAGTGCGCGTTGTTTTTACATGTTTTCCCCGTAGGCATAATCTATGATATTTAATCAGAGGTTTTTTTATTTACGAGTGAATAATTTTTTATTTGAATACAGAAAAATACAGAAAAATTAACTTTAGTATATAATTTTTTTAATTTTTTTAGTATATATTTATTCCCAAAATATAGAAAAAAGATAGAATATTAGATGCGTTCTTAGACATAGAGGTTGTGGGCACAACTTTTGTTAGGAAATGCGTACCCATCACCATAACTAGATGGAAATGTTAGGCACTAAACATACTGTCACAAAAAGGACAAAATGTAAAAAAAAGTAATCACAATAAGAGGCTCTCCTCAGGGTGGTGTATTATCACCCTTGTTGAAGAGTCTTTTAGTGGATGAATTGTTAGAAAATCTTACCTTATATTCTCCATTGGATTTGCTGATGATATTGCTATCATAGCCGTAGGTAATCCAAAGAGGACTAACAATTACACGGAAATGGTGTCTATCTGTAGGATTATCAATAAACCCCTCCAAGACAATCATACCATTAACAAGGAATAACTTCTGCCACATATGAAACCTATCCATCTAGCTGGTGAAGTGATTGAAACGCAGAGAGGGGTAAAATATCTAGGAATTCTACCAGATAGTAGACTCCTTTTGAACAAACACTTAAAAGCTATAGTCGGAAAAGCCACAAAAACCCTAATGATTTGCAAGAGACTTGCAGGCAAGTCATACAGATGCAAACCGAACATCCTTAGCTGGATATACACTATGATGGTAAGACCAATCATTACATATGGGGCGGTTGCATGGCACAAGAGAACCAAATTATCAAGAACAAGGAAAGCTCTAGAAAAAATCTAAGGGCTCGCGTGTATCTGTATTACAGGAGCAATGAGAACCTGCCCTACCGCAGCTATAGAGGTTCTACGCTATCTATCCCCTCTACACGAGGCCATCTGAAGTGCGGCAATGGGAGTTATCTTGAGATCCTCGAAACAAATATCATCAAGTCGCACACTGATGGATCGAGTCCTAAGTAGAATAGTTTCAGATTTCTGAAACTGACTTCCATATCATCGCAATATCACTGAATCTTGTTGAAGTCACAGTGCAAAAGAATTCTGATGACCTCGACTTTGGGAGCTGTCCTGTACACTATTAGGTCGACGGCATACACAATTGCCCGAGTTATACTACTTATTAGATCGATGGTGTAAATGCTGAATAGAATCAGTGAGTTAACCGCTCACAGCTGAAGACCATTTTTAATATCAAAGATTGCGGTGTGCAATTGTTAATGACACAGAAACTGAAGATATCGACAATGAATGATAAAAAAAATTATATACTAAAGTTATTTTTTCTGTATTTTTCTCTATTCAAATAAAAAATTATTCACTCGTAAAGAAAAAAAACCCTCTGATTACATATCATGGATTATGCCTACGGGGGAAAACATGTAAAACAAACGCGCCCTGCATTCTACCTCGAAGGTGGTGAGGAAACGAGTGCATCGTCATAATATATTCGCTTTCTCAGCGCTCTACTCCGAAAACGGTTAATTTTACAGAAAAATGCAAGAGACATTTTTTGTAGACAATTTCACGACAAACAATTTTTATTATGACCTTTATTGACCTCTGAGCAATAGATCGCGAGATATTTGCGAAAAAACTGATTTTTGTGACCTTTTGGTAGGTAGGTAGGTAGAGATGGTAGTCGCCAGCCAGCTGGCCCGCGACTCAATTAGCGCTGGGTTGCGCCGTTTTGATACCATTAAACTCGTGTCAACCTAATAAGGATTAAGTACGGAAGAAAATGGCTTTTATATACTTTAGCGGAGCATTACTAAAGCCATTTTGTCGCATTCAGAAGATAATCAGATCTTTGATTTTCTTCTCCGAAAGTTCGCTGGGGTCATCGAGGAAGGCTTTCCCAAAGGAAGCCATCCTGTAATTTGCTAAGGCGGGGCAATCGCAAAGAAAATGAACCACAGTTTCTTTTTCTTGTGGATCTCCACAACTACGGCAGTGTGGGTTGAAGGGGATGCCTAGCTTTCTTGCATGTTCACCTATGGGCCAGTGCCCGGTGCATATTGCTGTGATCCTGGCTATGTCGCGCCTGGGTCTGCATATTAGATCGTTGGAACGTGAGTTGTTGTAAGTAGGCCATATCTTTCTTGATATGACACAGTTTGTGAGACTGCTCCACCTACGGTTGGATTCATTGAGAAAAATCGAGAAGATTTTTCTCTTCATAGCACCAAGAGGAATATTAACTTTTTCCGCCAGTGAGCTATGTAAGGTCGAGCCTTGCCGAGCTAAAGCGTCAGCCCGTTCATTACCCTCTATGTCACTGTGACCCGGAACCCAGATGAGAGTGACCTGGAGGTCAATGTTCAGACTCGCCAGTTCGTCCCGACATTGCTGGACAAGTACTGAGGTTGATGTAGATGATTTAATGGCCTTAATGGCCGCCTGGCTATCTGAGCAGATAGCTATATTTCTGAATTGGTTTTGGTTAGATTGGAGCAACTTGCATGCCTCCTTGATTGCTAGTATTTCGGCTTGAAATACACTCGCAAAGTCTGGTAGTCTGAGTGACTTGGAGATGTTAAAGGACTCGGAAAAAATTCCTGAACCAACACCGCACTCCATCTTAGATCCATCAGTGTAGATTATCGAATCGAAATCCTTTGTGACAACGTCATTCTTCCAATCCTCTCTGGTGGGAAAAATGGCTTTGAAATCCCCGCTTGGACCAAGAGGAGGTACGCGGTAGTCGGTGTTCGATAAGAAAATATCCGGAGGAATCAATTTTGTTATGTTTCCATGACCATAGGGTTTGGAGAACCAACAGTTAGATTCTTTAAGTCTTACAGCACTGCATGCCGCTAGGTATTTTATATGAAGGTCGAGTGGTAAAAGGTTCAGGATAACGCTCAGGGCATCTGTTGGGCATGATCTGAGAGCCCCTGTAGTGCCGACGCTAGCCGTTCTTTGAACCCTTTTAAGTTTTCCGACGTTATATTGCTTGCTAAGTGCAGGCCACCAAACAATCGATCCGTAAGACAAAATTGGCCGTACCACTGCAGTGTACGTCCACAAAATCATCTTCGACTGAAGGCCCCACTTCTTACCAAAGGTCTTTCTGCAGGCATAGAAAGCTATACAGGCTTTCTTAACCCGTTCTTCAATATTTACCTTCCAATTCAATTTGGGGTCGAGAATAACTCCAAGGTATTTAGCTTTGGAAGATAAAGAAAGAGTTTGACCGTTAAGTCGAGGTAGGGTGAATGTAGGTATTTTAGTCCTGGTAGTAAAGAGCATCAGTTCCGTCTTACTCTGATTAACTCCTAGTCCACTACTAGTGGCCCAGTTGCTAACTCTTTTCAGAGCCAATTCAGTGATTTCACTAATCACAGTGGTAAACTTACCTGATGCCAATAAAACCAGATCGTCAGCATACGCTACAGTTTTTACACCACTACCTCTGAGCTTGACGAGAATTTTGTCCATGACTAAGAGCCATAGAAGAGGGGAGAGAACACCACCCTGGGGAGTTCCCCTACTAACATGCTTAGTAGAAATTGTGTTTCCTAACGTTGCTTGGATCCTTCTGTCACTGAGCATAGATACAATCCATTTGGATATGAAACTTTCTACACCAAAGTGAACAAGTGACTCGCGAATGGATTCAGTTAGGACATTATTAAAAGCACCCTCCACGTCCAGGAAGGTTGCTAGGGTATATTCTTTGTAGTGAATCGTCTTCTCTATTGTACGCACTACTTCATGCAGGGCAGTCTCCGTAGACTTGCCTTTTAGGTATGCATGTTGCGATTCATCAAGAGGACGACCCTCTAGTAAAACTCTGATGTGAGTATCAAGGATGCGCTCTAGTGTCTTTAAAACAAAAGATGTCAAACTAATAGGCCTAAAGTCCTTCGCGGATTCATGACCTCGTTTGCCGACCTTCGGAATAAAGACCACTCTTACATGTCTCCATGACTCGGGTACATGATTGAGATAGAGACAACCTTTGAAGATCATTTCTAGCCATGGTACTGCCAAGTCTTGCAGTTTCTGCAGCATAACTGGGATTATGCCGTCAGGGCCAGGTGATTTGTAGGGGGAGAAAGTATTAATCGTACATGAAATACTATCTCCTGATATAACAGAATTGATTTGCTCCCTATGAGCTATAAAGGTATTTGTAGTGCTAAGCGTTTCGGGGTAGCTATTCTCACAACCCGGAAAATGTGTTGTCATAAGCAGTTCCAAGGACTCAGCTTGAGAGGCTGTCCAGATACCGTCACTTTTTCTCAGAAATGAAGGGCTGCAATGTTCCTTTGACAGAACTTTACTTAGTCTAGCAGAATCCTTAATATCTTCTATTGAGTGACAGTATTCTTTCCAGCCAAGCTTCTTAGATGCTGCTATGGCTCGCTTGTACACTTTTAGGCAGTCTTTATATGGTTGATAGAATTTCTCCTTCTGACATATGTTGAAGATCTTTCTGGTCATTTTTCTAAGTGCAGAAAGATCTTCATTCCACCAAGGAGGGAACTTTTTGCGGCTGTATTTAACTGGACAGGAGACCTTAAAGGCAGTGTTAATCGCTGCCTCGAAAGTCTTTACCTTAGATTCAAGAACTTCCACAGATTCTACACTAATTAATGGTAAATTGCCTAGTTTGGATTTTGCGATCTGACTGAATTTCTTCCAGTCAGTTCTCTTGGGATTTCTATATGGAGGGGGGGTTTCTACCTTGAAACCTATGTTGAAGAGGATCCATCTATGATCCGAGAAGGAATTTAAAGAGGAAACTCTCCAGTTTTCCACCACCACATTACAGTTGTTTGCAACAGTGATGTCAAGTACCTCTTCCCACCCGTCGTAGTTTTCCGAGCTTGGAAAAACGAAGGTGGGTGAGTCACCTCTGTTACAAACAATTAGGTTATTTTCAATAATAAAATCAAAAAGAGACTCACCTCGTTCGTTGATTTCAGAGCTGCCCCAGAGAGAGTGCCGTGCATTCGCATCGCATCCAATCAGGAGGTTCGTATTTTGCTGATTAGCTGCTTCAACCAATTTCCTCACCTCCTCAGGCGGTGATTGCCGGTTGTGGTCGTAGTAGCCAGATGCCACCAGTAGTCCCTTTGCATCTTTATCTTCCAGCCTGACGACTGTCAAATCCGGAGTGCTAAAATTAGGACACAAAAAAGCTTTTAAGTGTTTTTTAGCTAAGATACAAGTTCTGGGATTACCTTGTTCTTGGGTTACTGTTTTGTATAACAGGTCGTATTGGTTGTCTTGGAGGCCTTTTACATTGAGGCCATTTACCCATGGTTCTTGAATAACGCCAATGTCAATGTTTTCCTCACTGAGGAAAACTCTTAGATTATCTGAGGCACATTTAGAGTGCTTCAGATTAATCTGAATGACCTTCAGCGCGTTTTAATTGGTTGAGGGTCCTGCGGCGCCAAGGACAACCGAACCGTCGACAACAGCGCTGATCTTAGCGCTCTCATCCACTTTATCGGTGTCTGGTCCCTGATCCTGCAGGATTTTTATTTTAACATGCCTGATGCCAAAACGGAGTTTATAATCAGCCTTCTCGAGTGCCCCTCTGCTTTCTTCCGTGATCCTCAGAAGATATGAAGTGCTGGTTTTTTGCGGTTCTTCCGCCTTGATGACGACCCAGTCGTGCATGGGGACCAGCGGGTTCAATCTCTGAAGACCCCGGATCAGCTCCAGTCCGCTCGGTTTGATGCCCATGAGGGGCAACCAGATGCGGGCCTTTGGTTGTCTAGGGATCTCCTTAGCTGGGATAAGCTTGAGCTTCAAGCCCTCCCAGTCATTGCTGACCTTAGCAATGCTGTCTCTAAGGAAGTCCCTTGAAAACGCGTCCTCGCATTTGATCACCCTGTATCCCCTGAGCATTTCCCCAGAGTCGAAGCTGGGGTAGGGTCCTTCACTTGTAGATAGGGTGTACGTGAAAACCATCTCAGAGAGCTTGGCTTCGATTGAGCTCCACACCGACAGCAGACCTTTGCTGTTGGTGGAGAGTTCATCTACAACCGCTACCTGGAGGTCATCCCTGACGACCTCGCTTAGAGTAGGCGGTTGCGCCGCTCTGAGAGATGTGGCTTTTTTCTTCTTTATATTGCCATCAAGTTTCGTCTTCTTTTGGGAAGGTAAAGTCTCTTCCTGAGACCTGTCTCGCTTGACGGCTTTTTCTTTTTTTGTCAGGAGGTTATTGTATTCGTCAATAACCTTCTGGTACTTGATTTTATCCTCGGCATCCCTCTCGTGACAAGTTCCCTCCGCCTCATTCTTGGCAATCTTGCTAAGGATAAACGAGGCATGCAGGAACTGGTTCTTTCGAAGAACGCCAGGAGATTTCTTCTTACCACGATTAGCATTGCTATGGCTGGCATTGCTACCCGATGGCTTGGCAGTATTGATCGGTTTAGGGAGCAAAGGAGTACTATGGCTGGTACTCGCTATGCTTCCTGAAGGTTTGGAAGTTATCTCAACGGCTTCTATGCCGTGAGAGCTTCCTGTCAATGTCTCTTGGCTAGAGGCCAAGAGTTCGTCTTCGTTGTCAGTTGTGTCGCTATTGTTTGTCGTTTGTTTGTTCATTTTATAGTTTTTAAAAATTTTGGTCCCACGAGTAGGTCGGAAAAGAAAGGTCAGCCCCGGCAGAGCCGATATACCGGGGTAAGGCAAGTATTAAGACGGACCCGGCCAGGGCATCCGAATGAGCTCGTTAGTGACTGGTTTTTCCCCCAGCCTTCCATTTCTTCGGCACGGATTATGAATAATCGCTCACACCACCACTGAAAATTAGGGACCTGTATCTATGGTAAAATCGCATTGTTGAGGGTTGAACTATTGAGGAGTAAAGGAACCTTACAACATTGCGACCTGACCTTAGCTGATCCCCATCTTGACAACGCACAAGATTTCTGTGGTGATCATTACCGCCCGGCACCCACTAGGAGGGTTTGATACGAGGATTTATGCCGAGCTTGTGACCTTTTGACCCCTATAACTTTTTTAGCCGGCACGATATCAATGTCGATTTTTCACATCTTCATTACAATGCAGTAATAAAGATGTATACAAAAATTCAGCTCACTAGGAATTTTTACGCAGATAAAACCTAAAATGACTGGACTAATTTCACATTCACTCGAAAGAGAGTTGAAATCGATTCAAATAAAATGGTGTGTTCTATACAATTCACTTTTATCTTATTATTTATTGTGAATTTTTTTTAAGGAACAAAATATGAACAATATAAAAAATATCCTTTTCTATTATAGAATAGGGTTGGAACTTGTTTTTGCCATGAAATTCTTAAGTGCGTCCCATCGATGCAACCTATCTCCTACGGCACCAGTAATAATAATTTTTTATTATTAGACGCGAAAGGCGAAAGCCTTTGCCGCTCTTGCTCTGATGAATAATATTAGGTGCGTTTTATTATTCACAAATCTATCTGGATCCGGATCTGGATCTTCCCTTGAAAATAAAACGATAAGGTTCTTAGTGACAGCAGTGTTATAAGTCCGTCTCTTTTTATCCTTGGGTTTGTAAATTTTCAATTATTTCTTGTCTTTTTTCTTTACACTATAGCTTACACTACCTTACCATAAAAAGCCATCTACTCGCCAGTGTAATAACTAATTTTTGGATCTTTGAAATAGATCCCGATAGAAACAGGATCCCAAATTGTTTTTGTAATGCATGTTAAAACCTTATCCAGATCCGGATCCAAATAGATTTTTGAATAATAAAACGCACCTATTATTAGCAATGGCCGCGTTCACCTACGTATTCAAGGGTATCCGGATATGTTTGTGTTGTTGTAATCCCATAGGAAAAATCAGCTGATGAATGAAACAGCTGATGTCAAGCAGAAATCTAAAGCTTTCCAAAATTTTTTGGTATACTAAACTATCCAAGGGGGATTTTGAAGAACAGCTGACATTTCAGCTGATCTATTTTCTCTAGTGTCGAGTACAGGGTTGGCCGAACTGTAACTTTTTAACATTTTGTTACGTCTAGTACTAACTTTTGTTGCATTAAAGATCTCATTAGGATTATACTGCAAAGCTTTTATTCTTTGGAATTCAGATTGTTTCTTGATATAGAAGGAATTAAACTCAAATTCTTTTAGGGTTTTCATAGAAGTATGAAATGACCACTCTTAAGCATGACTTCTTATGAGATTATATGGACATATTTAGAGCTGAGTTTTCAGAAAAGAATTCATATAAAACTATAAGCTTATATAATCTTATGGCAAGAAGAGAAAATAGTTTAGCTATAATATTTAATTAGTTTTAAGCTGCAAAAGTGTTTACCTCTTAAAATAAAAATGTTATGAAACCCAGTTCAGTTTAATAACAAGATATTAATACTTAGGAAAGCAATGGGATATAATAGAGTTGTATGGGAGTTTTTTTTTAGATTTCAAGAGTTTAGATCTGGAGAGTATGTTAGTTGGGCTTATTCATTTTTAATAAGCAAAGTGAAAATGGCTGGTCAAAAGCTACATAATTATTGGGCTGAAGGTGGATTTACTCTAATTAAAATACGAAAATGATCGTATTGGAGCTCTCTTCGATAGTTTAAAGTTTCAATATAACTACCAGTTCTTTGTTCTCATTATTTTAAAAAAGTTTTTCGGTAATATTTATATGTATGTAGATGTACCTTGTACAGTAAATTCAGCTCCAAAAAATATCTTTAAGTCATGTGTTCATAATCCAAGTCCTTTGATTATGCCTAAGAAAATAAACTTCCCATCTATCATGTATAATTCCTACAATTCTTCATCCTTACGTTAAATACCTATAACATTTTCAGTTTTGTTTACAAACCTTCATAAGATCATAAACGTGCAAAATTGTTTGGTTTCCACTATTTTTTTTTTTTGTTATGAATTAACTACGTATGTACCAGACGTAACAAATTGTAGTAAATCAGGCATGTAGTTGATTCGGCCAACCCTGATCGAGTCACGTTATTTTTTTAACTTTGACAGTAAATGTTACCTATCCGGTTTTGGTAGTTCGGCAACGTATCGGATACTAAAGTATCTTAGATACCCTATCGCAATACGAGGCGAACGCGACCAATTTTAAATGGTAAATTGATATTCTAATAAATACTTAAGATGATTTATTGACCAATTTGGAATTTATAAGTTGAGTAAAATCGATTTGAAATCTTTCCTTCGGCAGAGTTTGCTGCCTTCTTCAGGAAAACTTTATTAACACAAAAAATACAGAGAAAAAACATCAGTTAACTCAAGAGTATAATAACAATTAAAACAATAAATTAAAACCACTTTTAAGCTATTTGTTTTTTTTTTTTTGAACATAAAACATAAATGATTGTTAAATCTTAAAAAAAAAACAAAGAAAAAAAAAATAAAACGCTTCAAATGTAGTTTAGTCTAAGAAACTTATTTTCAAAATGATATAAATTAAGAGACAAGTGAGTAATAGACGGCACACTCAAAAAATTTCGTGTGTAAATACTACTAATTCATGCGTGCATTCTACGAATTTTATTCCTGGTTTTCAGCCACGAATAGTATTCGTAGAATGGACATTTATTAGTACATTTTACTAATATTCGTAGAAAAACAAACGTATATTGTACGAATACCATTGGTACAATGTACGAATATTATTGTAATATTTACCAATGCCATTCGTATATTGTACGAATATCATTGTAATATTTACTAATGCCCTTGTATTTCATTCGTAAATTATACAGCTCCATTCGTATATTGTACGAATGTTATTGTAGAACTTACTACCATTTATGTTCCTTAAATTTCCTTAAATAATTCATTTTACTGTCATATATATATGAATAAAGTTAAAAAATAATTAATTCATTATAAATATAATTAACAATCAAATTAATATTAAAATACTCCTCATTTTATGTACTTAGGGCCACTGAAAATAGATTTAAAATTGAAAATTTCCGAAAAAAATTGTACTTACATTGAGATTCTTTCAGGAAAAAAATTCCCACATATGTTTTCTCGGCTACTTCTGGATGATGGATTTTAAATATAAAATAAGCTATAAAGCAAATGTATGTCTAGGTACTTACCTCGTCTTTTCGAAAAAAGCAGATGTTAGTCTGATCCAACACTGCAGCACTTTATAAATAATATCACGTTTCAACGTGTTGACTAATGGAATACATTTAATTTTTAGAACTGACACATATTATTTTTTTTACTCATGATTAGTAAATAATACTAATGCGCACTTCATGAAAATACGAAGTTATTAGTACATTCTACGCATAATGCGTACGGTCAACCTACGAATGAATTCTGTCTACTAATATTAGTATTACTTAGTAAATAGTACGAATTTATTAGTAAATACTACGAATGCAAAAGATTAAAGTACGAAGTCATTCGTACGAGAAATTAACGAATGTTATTAGTTATATGTACACAAAAATTCGTACAATGTACTCAAACAAATTGTTTACTTATTGTTTACGAATGAAATTAGTGTATTAAACGAATAGATTCGTGGATAGTACGACAGTTATTAGTAAAATTTTACGAATGCATTCGTAGATATACGACTGTACAAATACTTCGTACATCTTACGAATATTCGTACAATGCACGAATATTTTCTTTACGAATATCATTCGTAGCCATTTTACTAATGAATTTTTTGAGTGCAGAAATGTTTTGTGTGTCTTGTTTTCTATTCATGTTGTTTTTATTACTCATTATGTGTAATGTTTTTAAGGTATAGCCTTTCGATGCATGTTGCTCGGTCTGCAGGATTTTGACACCCTCAAAATCTGGAGAATGACCGTTTTCGATGCTCTGACTCGCCAGGGCTGTCTTCGCAGGATTATTATATTTGATGTCAGATCTATGATTTGAAATGCGTTATCGAAGGAATTGTTTTGTGGTTCCGATATAGCACAAATTGCATGGTTCGTTTGGTTTTCCCTTACAATTAATTTTGTAAATAACATCTGTTCTTTTGTCGTCGTCCAGTTTTAATTTAAGTCTTGTAAAGAGCTGACTAAGGGTATTATTTGATTTAAAGGCCAAGCAAACGTCCTTTAGATTTTTGTTGATAATTTCTTTAAAGTTCTCAGTCAAACTTGGAACATAAACAATACTTTTGAAGTAGCCATTTTTTGGCTCCATATTTTGTTCACGGGCAGTTTTGTGGTTATGCTTTGAAAGCAGACTACGGATGATAGCACCAGCACCTATATTGATTGTAATTATTGTTTTTTCGATTATTTAAAAGTTCAATTGGTGTCATTATGAAGAGCAGAATTAATAATAACAAGTAACTGCCTGCTCGCATTAGATGAAGTAGTGGCAATTGTGTTATCTTTTTTTTATTTTTATTGTTTTTTGAAGGTATGTATTTGTACATACCTACTACCTACATATATTGCATCAGTGGCAATTCGTCACCCGACAATTGGTTTGTTCCATACACCGTTGGCACTTTTTCGAGACAAACGCATTTAAATGTTTGCGTACTTGGTACTCGGTGATATGATTTTTTTTAATTTGAGATATTGAAATGCAGAAAACTTAAAAAGTAAAATTTTGAAAAAGGTATTAAAATTAATATTAAATTTTTTTAATTTTTCAATAATTGTCTTTTTTATGTTATTTGTTTTTTTTCTAAATATTTTTTTTTTCAATTGGAACACATAAACTATTCAAATATCTTTTTATTTTCACTTGCGATATACTCGTTCATATGTATGTACTATGTAGGTATACTGTAGTGCAGGTTTTGCATTTTAAAAAAAATTAATTCTAAGACTATGTGCGTAAGCGAATAGTTGTCTTTTAAGTCTGCTCCGGCAAAAGTAAATTAAACTCGTCAATTATATATAAAAGATATTGCTAAATTGCACAGTTCGAGATACGGGGCGCAGATACGGTTCTAAATAAACTTTATCTTCTTAAATAAATGCCAATAAAATTGATAAGGAACTAAATATTATTTTATTTTAATTTTATTTACGCGCCGTGTCCGCTGTGTAATAATATATATATTCAATCAAACCGTGCATGATGTCGTCTGCCACCAGATCTGGGTTAAACTCTTCTCCAAACGTACTTGCAATGTCAAACTTAGTCAACGATGTAATACAAGTTGACAAGCGGAAAAATAAACCCGCTAAGCCAAAACCTGGAAGCGTTTCAAACCAGCTGAATACCTCAAGAAGCCTACCATCTTCACCTGCTTTTAAAGGTTTAACACAACAATCGTTTCATGCTGAGCTCATTAAACATACTGATGTCATAATCGCATCCTTTAAAAGCGAGCTGACAAACACTCGCAATGAGTTGCTGCTTAAAATCCAAAACATCGAAGAACAACTTACCGAAAATGTAAAAAACATTAATACCATTATCTCTGAGCTCTCTGAGAGAGTCAATCATATGGAACTTACTGTCAACAATAACTTAACGGGGGAGGTGTCGGCACTAAAGAAGCGATGTGACATGCTTGAACGCAAGGAGCTCATCACCGATGCTGTTGTTTTCGGTATACCACAATTGCCTGAAGAGAATTTAAACAATATTCTCAACTCACTCTTCGACAAAATCAACATAACACCTCCTTTATTAAAAAACTCTTTTCGCACTAAGCCACGTAACAGAAGCGACGAACCAGCTGTCATTCTGCAGTTTGCCAGTGCGGGAGAGAGAAACAAAATGCTTAAAGCGATCTCCGACTTCAAGAAAAAAACGCAACGTCAGCTGATCTTAAGCGATTTCGGGTTTGATGTTGATGCTGGATGCAAGAAGAAGGTGTTTATTAACGAAAGTTTGACACCAAATAATCGTTCTCTTCTTCAACTTGCTACACGTATGAAAAAGGAAAGGAGACTTTTTTCTGTATACACTAAATCTGGTTCTGTGTATGTCAAAACCGAGAATGACGGAAGAAGCGTGTTAGTAGACGATATTGGGAGTTTAAATGCTGCTGTCGAGAGGCATCAAATGAGAAGTACTACCCCAACTACAACATGATGAATACGCAAATTGCATGTGTCACGAGTATGAACATTTTATATTTTTTTATTTTTATATTTTATAGTATTTGTTATCATATTTTAATTTATAATCGTTATCGTAATATTAATTATTTTTCTCTTAAATTATTATCTCCTATTGTATTAGGCAAATTCTCTTCAATTTCTGTGTATAGATTATTTTTTCTGTGCGTTTGTGACTCTCTGTTTATTTCGTTAATCAAATCCAATGCAATCAGATATAATTCGTAGTGATGGGTTTTCTGACGGTGAAATGGATCATAATTTGTATCAAATGTTGAGAATTTTACGTTTGCAGAAAAAAGGGTTACATATTTGCCATTTAAACGCGCAGAGCCTCGTTCATAAATTGGATGAATTTCGTCTGCTGTTCATAAATTCTAAGGTTGATGTTATTTGCATTTCAGAAACGTGGTTTTCTCCAGAAATTCATAATAGTGCTTTAAAGGTTGAAGGATACAAAACCTTTCGTTCTGATAGAATTCGTCGTGGAGGGGGTGTAGCAATTTATTTGCGCAGTGATATTCATTGTGAAATTTTGTGTAAATCAAAAAATGATAGCACGTCTGAATATTTGTTTCTTAAAGTCTTTTGTGGTTTTGAACATTTACTTCTTGGAGTTATATATAGGCCAAATAAAAATGTTGATATTACGCCAATAATAAGCATTTTAGAGGAAATATCTTGTTCTGCATCCAATATTATTTTATGTGGTGATCTTAACTGTGATTTGCTTAATTCTGCTACTTCCTCTAAATTAGTTTATAATTTGAGTAATTTTAATCTTTTCCCAGTGAACAGATCGAGAGCAACACACTTTAGCAAAGAAGCTGAGACTCTTTTAGACGTGTTCTTTGTAGGGGATATTGATAAAGTTATGTTTTATAATCAATTATCAGCCCCGGGTTTTTCACATCATGATTTGATTTATATGACATATGAAATTTCAATTAGTACAGAAAATAATATAATAACGTTCAGAGACTTTAAACATATTAATTATGAAAGCTTACAATTAGACACTGAACAAGTCGATTGGGAGCAAATATATTATATGCCTTCTGTTGAACAGCAAGTACTTTTTCTTCAACATAATATTAAAAATCTCTTCAATGATCATGTTCCGTTAAAATCGAAAATTATAAGAAGTGATTCTCCGCCGTGGTTTAGCAATCAAATTCTTGAATTAGTAAAAAAAAGGGATGAATCATATACCCGATGGAAACGTTATAAGCTACACGCGTTTTTTGAAATATATAGATCATACAGAAATTTAGTTGTTTTGCGAATCAAAAGAGCGAAACGTGCTTACTATGAATCTTTTCTATGTTTAAACAACCAGTCTGGAAAAGATATTTGGAAAAAGTTACGTATACTAGGGAATGGAAAACAGAGGGTAGAAATAGGTGCGGATGTAGATTGCGATGTGTTGAATTCACAGTTTGTTTCCTTCACAGCAGAACCAATTCATCATATTAATATTTTGCCACCATTATTATCGTGGGAGCAAGTTGGTCAGAGAGATGAAAGTGACCAAAGTTTTAAATTTAACGATCTAACGGATGAAGATATTGTCGAATGTATTCTTTCAGTTAAGTCCAATGCTACAGGATTGGACGATATTAATCCAAAATTTTTAAAGCTTCTTCTCCCCTTTATTCTAAAGTACATTACATACATTTTTAACAATATACTTACTACTTGCGAGTACCCTCTTTCGTGGAAAAGAGCCAAGATAATTCCGATACTAAAGTCTCAAAATCGATTAAAAACAGAATATCGACCTATATCTATTTTGCCGTTCTTGTCAAAAGTTTTTGAAAAAGCTATTCTAAAGCAGCTGCAGAGATACCTACTCACATTTAATCTATTAAGCTCCGTTCAGTCCGGTTAAAACTGCGTTGTTGCTTGTTGTTGATGACATTCGTAGAGCTATGGACAAGAACTATTGTACTTTTCTAACATTGCTTGATTTTTCAAAAGCGTTCGATACCGTTAACCACTATAAACTTTGCAATAAATTATTCAAAGATTTTGGTCTCTCCGTATTTGCAGTAAGACTATTGTACTCCTATTTAACTGGCCGTCAACAATGTGTGGCAGTGGGCCATACAAAGTCCTCATTCCTAAATATCACAGCTGGTGTTCCCCAGGGATCTGTTCTTGGACCTTTGTTGTTTTCTATTTATGTTAATGAGTTACCTGGACTAGTCGAAAACTGTTCACTTCACATGTTTGCAGATGATGTGCAGTTATATCATAGCTGTCCATTAACTAATGTTGTAGGTGCCGTAGATGATGTCAATGGAGATTTGAAAATCATTCAGCAGTGGGCAATTAGACATAACCTTTCACTTAATCCAGGGAAGTCGAAAACTTTGTGTATCTACAAACAGCGTCTAGACATTTCACAACTCCCCTCAATTAAATTAGGAGAATCAGTAATCGAATACGTCCACACAGCGAAAAATTTGGGGTTGGTTTTTAATGAAAATCTTACCTGGACAGACCACATAGCAACAATCATCGGAAAAGTTTATAGCGGCCTTCGTTTACTCTGGTGTTCTCAAAGATTTATTCCAACTGCTACAAAAATGCTACTTATTAAAGCTTTACTCCTGCCAATCCTCACGTACTGCTGTGAAATATTCTGTTCAGTAGACTACAATACAAAAAACAAACTTAAAGTAACCTATAATAATTTAGCCCGATACGTTTTTAACAAAAAATACTTCGACCATATATCTCCTTATTCCAAGCAAATAACAGGTCTTAAGCTCGAAGATTTAATAACATTTAGATCACTAATTCTTCTCCATGGTATCATGCAATCACATCAGCCTGAATATTTGTACAGTAGGCTAGACTTTGCTAATTCTCAAAGAACGCCTGTTTTAATACAACCTAGATTTAGCTGTTTACAATCTGAACGGACATTTTTCGTCCATGTCACTCGTCAGTGGAACTCATTGCCCATACAATTAAGGAGAATCACAAACGTAAATACCTTTAAAAATAATCTCTTTATACTCTTAGCTAGAAATACATAAAGCCTAATCAATAAAATATGTTTAAATTAATGTTTAAAATTAAATTCAAGTACTATAAATAATATAAAAAAAATCATGTTACGATGTACTTCATATAAATAGACAACTTTTATATCAAAATGTATTATATTAAACTTTATTACTTACATATATTAAATTGCATTATATAATTTAAGCCAATCACAAAATATAAGATGTATATCTTAATGTGAAATTATATATTATCCAATAAATACAAATACAAATACAATTCGAGATTTTGATCAAAGTTGACTTTACGATGATAGAAAGAACACGAAAAAATATTTTTTTAAATAAAAAAAAAATTGAAAACTTTTGAGCGATTAATTTTTGAAAATATTTCCTAGAATCTTTATTATTAAATACTTAAAATTTGCATCCCAAATTTTTTTCTAGAACAATTTTAAAGAAATTTCTTATATACAAAATTAGTTCAATATTTTTGTTGCAATATTTTTACCGAATTTCAGAATGAACTTAATACGATGATTAGGATGACGAATACTTTGAAAAACCAGGACTTTGGATTATACGAATCCAATTATAATTATTACAAAACAAGAACAAACGAATTAACTTTTTATAAATTGTGCAACCGGCACACACGAAAGATAAGATCGAATTGGCGAAATGTCAAAACGATCAACGAGGTATGATAGAGAGAAGAGATTACAAATATTGCAACAACACTGCGATGGGTAACGACGCATCCAACCGGCTAGTCAGCTGGGGGTGGGTTGGTAGAATTAAAATTTTAATAAAAAAAGAGTAAACAATTCAGATCGAATAAAAAGAAGGATTGGGGTGTTGTACGAATTTAATTAAATCAATGCAAGTACTGGAGCGTAATTACGTTGTAGAGTGGGCGCCAGGAAACTTTTTATGGTCGTTTGCCTTAACCGGGATGGTATAATTATTCTTCAAAAATATGAAGGAAACACAATTTTATATTCCCAATGGGGAGTAAGAATATTTTATTTAAAAATATCCAGGAAACCGTGGCTTACGCCTGGATTAAAACCTGGAATTTTTTGAATTATCGAATTACAAATTTTAATTGAATTAAACCAATTTAAGGCAAGGGAAATGATGATACTCGTATACAATTGAAATTAGATAAAATAGAACAAAGAAGAGTTTTGAAAATGTAGACCGTAAGAATGGACCGCTATCACTCGGTCCCGAAATAAACAGAAAATCAAAACTACTGTAAAGGGGCGCGCGTCTCACAATTTTGAGATTATAGAACAAAGAACTATTATATACTATTTTCGACAACACTTTTTATCAAACGCATTAAACTCTTAAAAAAACTAACACTCTACTTATCTTTTATTTGATATCCTGTTTCTTTTTGTTCCTTCTTCTCTCCTCGATAATTTCACTCGGCCCGCTGTGACGATTTTCTAAACCTTTCCAATTTTCGAATCCTTTTTCAATTTTAAGCCTTTCGAAACACTTTTTTTTTGCTATTCTTCTAAATACTATTTCTTTTTTTTATTCAAATCTTTCAACTTTTTGTACTTTCTTTCTTTTTTTTTTCACTCAACAAAATTTTTGAACGCCTATCGGCTTAGCTGGTCAACCAAGTATTCATTTAACTATTTAGCCTTTCTTTTTCTCTTGGCCTCCTCGTCCTCGTTCTCTCATACACTCATTCAAAAGCTTTCGGTTACGGTACCACTCTGATATTGAGTTCCAACGAAACTCTCTTTCACCCGCACAATCAATGAATTCCCCAAGTTGTTGGTACTGTTCCAAAACTTAGCAAATCCAAGGCCGTACCCTGCCATATTTACAATTACTATTCTTAAGAAAAATAAAAAGAAAGATAATATTCTGAGCATTCTCTCAGCTACTCTACTAAATTTTACTACTTTCAACTAATTCGAAAAAGGAGCCAATACTAGTATTTAATCTTTAAACAATTTTGAGGAACCGAAGAAGGAAGGCAAATATTCAAATTAGACTACCTAACGCGCAATCTACTATTCGGTGGACCTTCGAGCAGATTTGGTGAGATAGGGAAGAGCGTTTGGGTTTCCATTCTTTTATGCTGGTTTTAATAAACAATTTTAGGGTGGGCTCAAAGCCGTCTTCAGAGATGAAAGTTAAACTATTTTAATTACATAAATGTTGATGTTGTGTTGTTCTCAAATCCACTTTAAGTGTACGTGTATGCTTCGTTCTGTTGTTCTCTTCGAATATATCAGAGCATCTTCGTATGGCGTGCGAGTCTCCAGCCCATCCGCTGGCTCAACACGATCGAATTAAAGGGTACCAATTTTGTCATCCTCTCTGAGCTATGTACTCTCACGCTCCATGAGCACAACGGACTCAAAATGTGGGTCGAAAAATGGGAATGGTTGGGATAGAGGGGAAAACAGATATCGAGAGTGAGACTTTGACTAAACAACATAGTCGCAAAAAGGTTTTAAGAACCGTAATTAAGAATGATTTTTGTTGCGGTAAATCTTACCGTAACAGTAAAACGTTGTTTAAACTTTGCTTGTATAAATTCGAAGTTTTCGTATTTATGATAATAAAATGTATAGTTTAAGAATTTTATTTTTATAAGTTAAAAAAAATCTAGGTGAAAACCTTATAACTTTTTAAAATTGATATTTCGGCGGCTGAGTACTTAAGTGCCCCATATAGATAAAAATTATTCCTTAGAAAACGAATTTTAAGTTTTGAAAAATAAGTAATTCCGTTATTTTTTACTCAACAATTACGACTTTTGAATTTTAATACAAAAATTCCTTTTTTGTATTTTGAAGTCCTAATGTCAAAAAACGTTACGGTTATTTAAAAAAAATAATGTTTGAAAAAAACTCAGAAATGGTTATGGAACCCTCTTCCATAGGAATGAAAACCAAACTTCAAATTTCCTATGGATATAGGACTTTTATGCAATGGACATTCGGAAATCAAAGAAAGCAAAAATAGTAAGAAACTCGAAATTTCTAGCATTATTAATTTTTATAATTTTACTTTATCTTTATCTTTTGCTATCTTCCTTTGCTTCAAATTTTGGAAGATAACCCCCAAATTAGGTTTTTATCTATGAGATCCTATAGTTATTTCACGTTATGTGTTCATGCGTATTTGCCTTATAAAAAATAAAAGTCTTGATAAGGCTCTCGACACACAGATCGCTTTCCAATTAGCAAATAATCCTTATAATATTTTTATCATATTATTTTTTTAGGCTTTCCTATAAATAAAAAATTCTAAAGAATATCTTCATAAAAATCTTATGTTTTTAAACATTTAAAAGAAGTAGTAAATTAACTAGACAAATCCAAATATCTGCCCTTTTCTTTGTTCTTCCCAGTGAAATTTACATTATATTTATCATAATATTTTAGAACGTGGTTCGTGGGTATATTTTAAGAACAAAATCGTTCTATAGTAGGTAAGTAAGGGCCTATCTTATATTTTTATATCGGGGATTTAAGAAAAGGCCTATTTAGTGTACCCTGACCCATGTTTACGGTACTTGCGCTGTTAGTACTAATGACAGAAACTTAAATTAGGCATTTATTTTAAAAAGAAATACTAACCTTTGCAACTGCCCTTAACCAAATTGGATGTCTTGTCTTGGTCTTGAAATATCCAGTTTCTAGCATGTTCCGTTTTTCCTGCCCATGCTAATTTTAGGACTTTGGGTCTCCAGAAAATGCGTAGTAAATTTACCGTTTTACTATTTTTTTAATAAACGCAATAATAATAAAAATAAAACTCAACTACAAGTTTGCGGAAAAACCCATAGATTTTATGATATTACTTGGGAAAACCTGAGACATGCGGAATTAAAAAAACGTGAAACGGTGAATTTCTTCCAATCCAACGATTACCGTATCTAATCTAATCTAATCAATTCTCAGCCTCACGATCATAGTGGGCTGGAGCGATATCCTGTTGGAAATATGATGAAGCTTATAGTTGCATAAGTGGAATATCCTCTAATAGTTGTTGTAAATTATTGCGCAAGAACTTCAGATAGTTTGTAGAATTCAGCGATTAATATGGTTGTGTATTTGAAACTGCTCCCGTTTCTCGAAGCATTTGACATGTATTTCCAAATACTCGTAAGGATCGAAAGCGTCGGTTTGGATAAAGTTCCTGGTATCTTTGTCGAGGTCTAGTTGAAATTCCATTGCACGGCCTATAAACTAAAAAATTAATGCCAGCGTATTCTTGGTTTATAAATGTAGGCATTTCAAACAGCGTTTCTAAACAACTGTTGCCTTGGCATTAAAAATTAAACTGATGAATTAATTTCGGTTTTTATCTTTTATACTATTTTTGCAAAGTAGATTTTCGAAACAGGCCTTCATAGCTCTCTTTTGATAACTTTTAAGAAATCGGGAAATTAATTGAGGGTTTTCGCAGGAACTCAAATAAAAGAGCATGTTTTAAAACCGCTATGCTATATTGGAAAATATTGCAAAAATCTTGGAAAACTACTCTTACTGTCAAGTCAACCGTTGTTAAAAAAGTGTCCAAACTCAGAAAAAAGCAAAAAACACTTTTTTTTAAATATTACATGTGTCAGATTTTCCCAAATTTCATAAAATCTATAGGTTTTTCTACAAACTTGTTTTCGAATTTTATTTTTATTATTGTTGCCTTTATTTAAAAAATAGTAATATGTTATGATTATTACGCATTTTGTGGAGAAAATTGAGCCCAAAATCAATAAATTAGCATGGGCCGGAAAAACGGAACATGCTAGAAAGTAGATATTTCAAGACCGAGAAAGGATATTATATTTGGTTAAACGCAATTACAAAGGCTGGTATTTCTTCTAAAAATAAAGGCCTAAATGAAGTTTCTATCTTTAGTACTATTAGCGCAATTACCGTTAACATGGGTTAGGGTACAAAAAAATTCACTTTTTCACTTTACTCTTTAGGATGCTGTTTTTCCTTGCTACTACCCGATAGTCTGATAAACAATGATGGTAGAGACAAAACATCTGTAACCTCAGAGGGAAAGCGGCACATATTGTTACCACTCTAATGTATTAAGTTTTTAAAAGTGTAATGTAAAAATCGGACGTTTTTATTTATAACTCCCCAACTTTGTTTCTTTTCTTTTATAAAAGTTTCTCTTTTATAGCTTACACTTCAATAAAACAAAGTAAAAACTGTTGAATTTTATTGATTTATTTTGGTTTTTTTTTTTTTGTGCTTATGGACATTGTTAACAAAGGTTAATTATGTCAAATGCAAATCCTATTGCAGAAGGCTTCATTTAGAATGCATCACCAGATCTGCAAGAACCTTCAAAGGTATGAATTCCATCCAAAAGTAATACTGGAAGTTCTAATACTGCCTAAAATCTTTAAACGTTTCCAAGGACAGCCAAGCGCAAACTGCGGCCGGACGAGATTCAAGTAAGACAAAGGGACGTACTACATAAAGATCAGTAGGCGATCTTAATCTCACGAATACCTAAAAATGATGTTAATGAAAAAAGATGCTTAAACTCTTTAAGAATGTAATTCTACAAGAATGAAATTTAAAGTCAGAAACTGCGACAGTTTTAATTCAACACTTGAAACGACCAACATACAGAACTTATCCGAGGACATTATCGAATTGAAACTTCAACTTACAACAAAAAAAACCCCACCATCATGAACATAGAAAGGAAAATTAATTTTCTTGAGAAACAGATAATTAAAATCAAAATTTAAACTGAAAATATTCCATATAAAACACCTAAAAACACAATAGAAATAGTAAAAAGCTTGGCCGAAGTAGGCGATTTCAAAACCAGAGCCAAAGATATAATTAACACACATATCGTAAAAATTAATAAAATGAGCAACAAGATAATAGTTTCATTTACAAACAAATTATGCAAAAACAATTATAAATTATAAAAAAAATATAATAAATTATTTTAATAGGAAACTATATAACCAAAATGTATTTATCTCTATAAACAACCTACTTATAGTGGTTTTAAACGGTGTAACTTGAAATAAAATGCACGACTGGATCGCACGAACTTGCTCTTATGTAAAAGTACTTTGGAATTTAAGATACATTTTATAAATAAAAAACATGGATGTAATGAGATAATAATGTTCAAATGCATAAAATTGCCGTCTGGTTTCCGGAAAAGTATGAAGTATGAATTTATACCTTAAAAAATCGTTTTATTATTAAATAAATTTTTTATATAAGAAATTTCTCTAAAATTTTTCAAGAAAAAAATGTGGGATGCGAATTTTAAGTATTTAATAATATTGGTTTTAGGAAATAATTTCAAAAATAATCGTTCATAGGTTTTGAAGATATTGATTTAAAATTTTTTTTTTTTTTTTTAAAAAACCCAATAAATGTTTTTTCGAATATTTTTATATACAATATTATTTTAAACTTAAGGGGACTCCTGCTAAAAATTTTGGGCTAAAATCCTTGGAGCCGTTAATGAGAAAGTCGAAAATCAAAAAAACGGGTCGATGGCAGGTACCCCTAATAACATTTTGCCCCAAAATGTTTTCTGACCAAAATGTAGTCCATGTCCATAATATCACACTTAATTTTTCTTATCAAAATCGTTAGAGCCGTTTTCGAGATAAAAAAGATTTTGCATTACGGGTGTATGGGGGGTACCCTTAGTTTTGGAGCTAAAAAAAAATTTCAATTTCTCCTCTAGGGAATCACCGAAGACCCTTAACTACCGAGATTGAAAGAAATAGGTCCAGTGGTTTAGGCTGTAGTTCGAGGTACAGACATACAGACACACTGGAACAGGTTTTTTGTGTAATAAATTTTCCTTAAAATTTTTATAAAAAAATTGATATGCAAATTGTTAGTACTTAATAAAATACATTTTAAAACGTAATTTAAAATTTTTTTCGTGCATCGGTTTTCAAGATATTGAATTTTCAAAAAAAAAATGTATTATTTTTAAAAAATCCAAAAACTTTTTTTTCGAAAAAATTTTTAGTTTATATTTTTTCAAATGCAAAGCAGCTCCTGTATAAAAATTTTGGTTAAAATCGTTAGAGCCGTTGGTGAGAAATTCGAAAATCAAAAAAACGGTTCTATGACAGGTACCCCTAATAACATTTCCCCCCAAATTTTTTTTTGACCAAAATATAGTCCATGTCTATAATATCACACTCAATTTTTTTATCAAAATCGTTAGAGCCGTTTTCGAGATAAATAAGATTTTGTATTACGGGTGTATGGGGGGTACCGTTAGTTTTGGAGCTAAAAAAAAAATTTCAATTTCTCCTCTAGGGAATCACCGAAGACCCTTAACTACCGAGTTTGAAGAAAATAGGTCCAGTGGCTTAGGCTCTAGATCGAGGTACAGACATACAGACAGACAGACATACAGACAGACAGACGGAATTGTTGGACCCACTTTTTTCGTCTTCGCTATCATCGTAATGTCAACTTTGATCAAAATCTCGAGTTCGATTTTTTTTCCAAATGCAGAACTTGCCCTATAGTACCTATATCGCAAGTAAAAAATAATCTTGGACAAAGTTGGAAATAAAAATGACCAAAAATGTAGCTCAGAATGACCAAAATAAAAAAGAAACACAAACAAACAAAACAGAACAATTAATTCATCACATTTATAAGTGCATATATTATATAAGTACTCGTATATTATATGTACAGATCACACGTTATTTTGAAATTATTATTAAAAAACAAAAACATTAAAAATCAGGTACACAAAAAACATAAATACGAGTACTAGCTTCTAAGAGCTATTTGAGATAAGATCACAATTCCGCAAAATGGTAATTGAATTAGTACGATGTTAAAGCTGTTTTAGTATGAATTTAGCATCATACTACCCTTTTATTAAAGTTGAAATCATTGAATACCTATTTTATTTTTTTAGTATCGTGCTAACTTTATATGACTTTTTGACATTTCCAAACATCAAAACCGATCTATTTACTTATAGTCCGGGAGCTGGCGACACTTTTCAATGTCTAAGATGCGTACTCATGAAATATTTTTTTTCTTGTAGTTCTAAGGTAGGTGATGACGAAAATCGACTGCTGCCACCTGGGTAGTGGTGGGTTGATTTACTGTAAATTTTTGAAGTTGCAAAAAAAACCGAAAATTTGTCTAAAATGCGTACTCATGAAACCTAGCCAGAACGTTAGTTTGCATCCCCCTGATGACAAAAAACCACTGCTTACACCTGGACTGTGGTGGGAAGTACCGCTGCCAAGGGCCTAAAGTTGCAAGAAACACAAAAAATTTGTCTAAAATGCGTACTCATGAAACCAGTGACATATGTTAGTTTAACATTTAAAACGATGAAAAAACTTGTGCTTACACCTGGGGGGTGGTGGAAAGTACCGCTGCCAGTTAAGGGAAGTTGGGCCCCCTCGTAGTGCACTGTAACCTAATTATTTTTTTCCTGGCCTTAAAATCTTGTAGAAAAAATTTTTTTTGATTGAATTTCATAGATAATTAAACAAAGATTACGGGGAAAATAGCACGTGCTTTAAAAAGTCATCTATTACCCTAAAAAAGGGGCAAAAGGGGGGAAAAACACTCTTTTGAAAGTTTTTTTTTTTAAATCTCAAAACTACATGCATTTTGATGAATCTGTTAAAGCAATTTTAGATTTCATACAAACATACCCCAAATGATAAAATTATAGAAAAAAATGGGGGGTGCCGGGGTTAAATGTTCCCTTTTTACGCATCTCAAAAACGAAATGTATTTTGAAGACTTTTTTCTTCGGAGGTTTTTGTATTCACAAATGCATACATATTTTATTATACATATATAAAATAAGGGAAAGCGCTTGAGGAGGGGAATACGTTTTTCCATTTTTTTGTCATATATCATAACGAAATTCATTTTTAGTAATCCGCTAATGAGGTTTATTCTGTACACAAATTCAAAATCAAACAAATTCAAAACAAATCGAAAACAGAATTAAAAAGATGGATAAGAATATTCACAAACCAATTTACATATCTACCCAGCTAACATTTTTTCCTAGTATACGTTCTAATTAGGCCCTAATTACCTAAAATTTCCACTTCGCAACTTGCAGGTCACCTTAAATTTTTCTTAATCCTGTTTCTAATTAGGTCCTAATTACCTAAAATTTCCACTTCGAGTGCACTTATGCATATAAGAAGTTAACGAAGTACCACGAAATATTTAATCTTTCAGTACAACTCTTTTTCTCTTAGAATAAAGACAGTAAACAGTATTCAGTTTGTGCGATGGCTAATTCTCGACCGATTTGTGTTTTTTGTAAAAGTAAAAAAGATAAAATTATTTTATTCACTCAAGAACGTTTAGATAAATGTCTTGTAAGTTTGAAAATTCGTCAAGAAAATAACTTGACCGGGCGCGACATTAAATTGCAACCAATTTTAAGCAAAAGTGAAGGTTACCGTTCAAAGTGTTTGAGCAAGTTTAATGCAGTAAAGAAAAAATATAAACAATGTGATAATGAACCCGGAAGTGAATTTAATATATCGGGACTTTCAACATCTGTGATCATTAAGTAAGTGTACCTAAATAATTTCTAAATTATAATTTATCTATTTTCACAAAATCGTGCAATAACAAGAGTTTCCAATCTAAATGAAAAGTGATTATACTAAAATTCTATTAACGTACACATTTCCATATTTTAAAGTGAAAACATTGAAGTAAATGAATTATCCGAGCAAACCCTAGAAGAATCCGAGGATGTCTCATTGGTTGCACTAGAGGTTATTTACGGTGATGTTTCTAAGGAAGCCGACGCATTAGAAGATATTTGTGAAGATTCAGCTGAGGAAACGAACATCGAGCGCAGAAAATGCATTTTCTGTAAATTAGATCGGAAAAAATATAAAGGTCGAGAGCAGAATTTGTTTGAGTGTACAAAGGAAGATGCCATTGAAAAAATAAAATCCAAGGCTGTGGAATTGAATGACCTGAATTTAATGGTGGAAATTGACAATCAACTATCGCAAGGACACTGCCTTTTTTATCACAAATTTTGCATTACTCAATCCCACAACCGATTCAGAGCAAATAAAACTGCACAGAAAGATGCGTCTGATTGGAAGCAGATACGAGATAAAAGTAGCGCAGCATTTCGGAAAATTTGTCTATTTGTGGAAGAAACCATTATTCAAAACAAGAAAATGTATTTTCTCGACTTCATCCGGACCATGTATACTGAATTTCTTACTCAGGAATATGAAAGCGTTGAACTAGCAGCCCCACTGTCAATCTGTACCCGATATTTAGAAGAAAGGTTGTTGAAAAAATACCCGAAAAAAATAGTTATCATAGAGGGCAACAACCGGAAAATAGTGAAACCATATTCAGGTGTTGCACTTGAAGATACTGATTTACAAAGCCTCGAAGAAACATCAATGGTCCAAAAAGCAGCACTTATCTTACGCAGATCTATTCTGGCTATCCAGAAAGTTGATTTACCGGACAAAATTACTGTTTCCGATTTGATAAAAGGCGAGTGCACAATTCCTGATGTATTAATGGACTTCTACACCACTTTGCTGAGCGGAGGCGCATATCGTCGGAAAAAAAGTCCAAACTGCAAAAGACTTGCTGATTCGTTTTCAGAGGACGTTATTCAAGCCGTTTGCAATGGAAAAATAATGCCTTCAAAACACATAGTTTTAGGACTAGCATTGAAGGGTTTGACGAATAGCAAAAAAATTGTCAACATTATTAATAGATATGGCCATTGTTGTAGCTATTCGGTACTACAAGGATTAGAAACAGAAGCAACTTTTTCAGTCACCAATCAATCAGATATTTGCCCAGAGGATATCATTAGATCACCGAACTTATGCACAGGTTTAGCGTTCAATAACTTTGACCGATTTGTCGACACAGCTAGTGGGAAGGATACTCTTCACGACACCGTTGGAATCATTTTCCAGAACATTGATGACAACTTTGGACAAGATTTCGAAAAAAATGATGATGAATTCGAAGAAAATCGCGGGACTTCTAATGGCAGCAGCAAAAAAAAAAGGCGACGAAGGTTTGACGTTATTACGCATGAGTTAGAATCATACACAAAAAAACCAAAGATCGCAGAAACTTTGCTGCCACTTGGTTCTTCACCTCAACTTCCGATGTCAGAAAATGTGAAATTTTCTAATCAAATCGACACATTATGGATGCTTTCACATGCTCTTCAAATCGAAAATACGCCAATGTGGGTTGGTTTTAATAGTTTACTATACCAGGATACTTCAGCCAAACAAAGAATTTCCTATCTGACTACCATAAATAACTCTCCGACTTGTACAAATGTTATTCTGGAGACAATGGTACAATGCCTTAAGGTTATGGAAGAATGTGGCGAAAGTTATATGCAAGTTACTTATGATTTGGGCATTGCAAAAACAGCACTCCAGCTACAAAGCACCGAAGCACCTCGTTTCAACAACCTTTTTATCCACATTGGGCCTTTTCACATAATGATGGCCTATTTTAAAGCTATTGGCAAATTCATTGACAACTGTGGATTGGCAAACATCATGGTCGACTCCGGACTCTTAGCTGATGGTTCTGTGAATGGGTACATCAGCGGCAAGCACTTCAATCGATGCAAAAGACTTCATCCACTTGCGGGCTTAGCAATACAAATCTTGCACTTCAATAGTTTCCTTAATTCAACAAATTTTGAAATAACAAATGACTCCAGAATGTATCTCGAACAACTTAAAAACGAACGACACACCAATCCAATTATTCTCAACGATAATTTAATGTGTAGCGTGAACCGCTTTTAACTACAGGTTTCGTGGGTTGAAGATCCTTAGTTTAAACTTTAGAAAGTTTGTAGATTGTCAATTTCAAATAAAATCACGTTTGTATTTTAATAAACATAAATTAATTTTGACAGTTTTATTTAAAAAAAATTTTAATGTAAAGAAAAAATTAATATTAAGGAACAAAAGAAAATAATTAAAATTTCAAAGTTAAGTAATTAAATAATCAAATAAGGTGGTACGATTTAATGTGCGAGTTTTAAAGACGGAGGAGAACCCGTCCGTTAAATAAACTCTCAAATTAAACTTAACACCGATGTGCAAAACAAAAGCACTAAATTATTTAAGAAAAAATTATAGATCAAGGTTTATGTTATTAAAAGCGGAGGAGGAAACCCGTCCGTTGAATAATAATCATCAACACAAGAAATATTCTCAAACTTCAAGTATGATATTTTTCTATCTAGACAATGGATTACCCGACTGTCCTAAGTGAAATATCAGACGAGAATGAAAATAAATCGACTGAAACTCTCCTTTTATACTTTTTTGTTTACTCTATTGTCAACTTTGTTATTTTATTTTTTATTACTTAGAAGTGAGTTTCTTTGTTATTTTTAATTTTTAATATATAAAAGCTTTAATTTTTATTCTTGCCACCTTAATTTTACAAAAATAATAGGTAAAAGAATAAAATAAAAGAATAATTAAATAATATATGAAGCGCTACAAATGGACTTAATAACGAAGTATGAAGAATATGAGAAAAAAACACCTGCTGGACACCATGGAAAAACTCCAAAGTATTTCCTCATCTATACGAATCTTGTTCATTATTATCTTGAGCTCAATAGAAGTATTCGAACTGCAGACTTCGAAATGTTTAAACTCATCCTTCCGAAAATAACCAATCTGTTCTTTTCTTTTAATCAGCAGAACTACTCAAGATATATGGTTAAGTACAGCGATAATCTTCAAAAAGTAGATGAAACTCACCCTGGACTAAGAGAGCAGTTTGAAAAAGGATCCTTTGGGGTTAAAAGAACAGACAAGCCATTCTCCCGACAACCGATCGACTTGACTCTGGAACAGACTATAAATGCTGACGCTGCCAATAAATTAACTGGTGTTATCCATATGACAAACTCAATATCGGCCCGACAGCGTTGGTGTAAAAGTCACAGCATAAGAGCAAAGATTATCACCCATGTAATGGAAACATCAGGATTGAGAAATAAACAAGACATCACAGCTGATTTGCAGAAAAGTTATATCCAAAAGTCAACCGGCCAATTGAAAAAATTGATCGCCAATATCGAACAAAACATCGATCCTTTTTCGAATTCACTGGACAAGGAAAATCTATACAATATTTCTACTGGACAGGCGACAAACGAAAATATTTCAAAATATTTAATAAACATCGAAGAGCATGGCAACAGGCAAAGAGAGGCATTTATAACCGAATGTGCTGATGATGCAAACCGATTTGAAAAGGCGATAAAAAGAAACAAAATCTTTAGTTTTGCGGATTCACAAAAGAAAAAAATGAATGTATCTGGAAAAATTGTTGAAGTTCGCATGCAACGTGACTTATTTGGAAGATTACTGGGGATTTCTCTGGAAAATGCACTAGACATTGCAAAGATATTGACTTACCCGTTAAGACCCATTCCACTGTCATTGTGCCATATCGATGGAGCTATTTGCAAAACGGATAATTCTGCTCTTTTGAAAATTTTGGAAACGAAAGAAAACAAAGAACCACCAACAGAAGTAGACGTGCAAATTTTCGATGGATTTTTCATGCTTCATCTTTTGAGAGAGGTCCCGCCAACTTTTGGAAATATTTCTAAAAAGATTTTGCAAATGTTTACGAAATGCACTGCAAGAACAGTAGTAATAACGTTTGATGAATATTTTTCACCTTCAATCAAGGACAACGAACATAAGCTGCGTATGACGAGCAGAAGTGGACTATATCAAATAAAGGGTGCTGATCAAGTGCGTCCAGCAGATTTTGCAGCAGAGTTGAGAAACATCAACTTTAAGGAAAGTTTGGTAGCATTTTTGATAGACGATTGGAAAAATCCCTGTATGGCAACATTTTTCAAAAATAGAACAGTGTATGTCGTTTACGAAAAATGTTTCAAATTCATAGAGGTCAATGATGTTGTCGTCAGGACTGAGGAAGGAAGTTACACTTGTATTGCACACGAAGAAGCCGACACAAAAGTGATTTATCATGCATGCAAAGTGGAAACAAATTCAAACGTTGTCATTCGCTGCTCCGATACCGACATTTTAATAATTGCTCTTGGAAATATGCAACATTTGCAAGATAATGTAAAAATGTGGCTGAAAGTTGGTGTGGGCAATGCAGAGAGGTTCATCAATGTGACAAAACTCTACGATGCACTAGGTCAACATTTATGTGAAGCTCTTCCAGGATTTCACGCTTTTACAGGATGTGATTTTAATCCTGCTTTCTTCAAAAAAGGCAAGAAGCGCCCATTCACAATTTTACAAAACTCTCCTCAATTCATCGAAGCTTTCTCAAAACTACAAAATTATCCAGATGTTGAAGCAGATGTATTCCAAACGTTGGAGAAATTTGTTTGCTGTATGTACGGCTACAAACAGCTTAGCGACGTGAATGAAGCCCGAATGTCAATTTTTACAAAATCCTTCAAATGCAATGATATTGAGGAGCAATTTAAAATCAAAACAAAGAACTTCGACGGCTCAATATTACCACCCAGCAAGTCGGAGCTTCGGCAGCAAATTTTGAGATGTGCTTACATCTCAAGGATATGGTGCAATGCATATGTTCAAATCCCCACCTTTCTGTCTCCTTCAGAATGCGGATGGCAAGAAATCGACAACAAACTGGACTTTCGATGGTTTGAAGTTACCAACTTCAGTCAGCGAAGTTGTATTCGAAGATCTTTCGAAAATCGGTGATGCAGGTAATTACAAAAATGACTCCTTTATTTTATACTTTTTTTTTAATTATTTCTCAATTTTATAGACTCTAGTTTCCAAAATGATAATGAGGAAACTGATGCTGAAGAAGAATCAAGAAACACCCAAGTCAGCACAAGTGAGGATTCTGATGAAGAAGATTTATCCTGTTTAATGGAAACTTTTGGATATTCAGACGAGAATATAATGTTATAATTTTTAAAGAACACGAAATTAAAAAAGAAGAAAGACATATAAAAAATTGCGTTTTGTATTATTTGTCTTCTGAATAAAAAGTGTATGTTGTTCTTTGAGGGATTAAGGTGACCTGCAAGTTGCGAAGTGGAAATTTTAGGTAATTAGGGCCTAATTAGAACGTATACTAGGAAAAAATGTTAGCTGGGTAGATATGTAAATTGGTTTGTGAATATTCTTATCCATCTTTTTAATTCTGTTTTCGATTTGTTTTGAATTTGTTTGATTTTGAATTTGTGTACAGAATAAACCTCATTAGCGGATTACTAAAAATGAATTTCGTTACCCCTTTTTTAGGGTAATAGATGACTTTTTAAAGCACGTGCTATTTTTCCCGTAATCTTTGTCTAATTATCTATGAAATTCAATCAAAAAAAAATTTTTCTACAAGATTTTAAGGCCAGGAAAAAAATAATTAGGTTACAGTGCACTACGAGGGGGCCCAACTTCCCTTAACTGGCAGCGGTACTTTCCACCACCCCCCAGGTGTAAGCACAAGTTTTTTCATCGTTTTAAATGTTAAACTAACATATGTCACTGGTTTCATGAGTACGCATTTTAGACAAATTTTTTGTGTTTCTTGCAACTTTAGGCCCTTGGCAGCGGTACTTCCCACCACTGTCCAGGTGTAAGCAGTGGTTTTTTTTCATCAGGGGGATGCAAACTAACGTTCTGGCTAGGTTTCATGAGTACGCATTTTAAACAAATTTTCGGTTTTTTTGCAACTTCAAAAATTCACAGTAAATCAACCCACCACGGGTGAGCCTGCAGCAGTCGGTTTTCTGTTTGTCGGGCACCTAAATTACACAAAAAATATAAAATCATGAGTACGCAAATCTTACAATTTTTTGTGTCGCCAGCTCCCGGACTATTAGTTGTTTGCATGAACTGCTATTACGTTAGGTGTGTTCAGAAGCAATTTATTAAAAAAATACACATACCCCCAGTTTCACAGTGGGAGTTTAAACGCCACTTTTGGTTTAAACTTCAGTTCATCAACAAATTTGATTTGACAGTTTCATTTAAACATTGAACAGAGTTCATTCTGTAGTTTGAGTTAAATGACACTATTCTGCCGTTTAAACCTCAGTTCAACAATCCCTTCAAACATTTGAAAATAGAATTTATTTTCATTTTTTTATTTTTTTTTTATGTCACAGGTCACAACTGAAACAAAGCAAACTTTCCTTGATTGTTTTTTCTTTGATACAGATAGAAAGAGAAAATAATTTACTTAATCTAACGTTCAATAGTACTGAAGTTCATATTAGACTGTGAAACTGGACGAGTTGAACTTCAAATTTAAACTCCAGTTCAGGTTCAGCTGAACTTAAGTTTAAATTCTCACTGTGAAACTGGGGGTTAGCATAGTTACCAGTTAGAAAATCTTTAAAATTAAAAAAGTGTTAGTAATCTACTTAAAAGTTAGCAAATTGTTAAGTAGCATCATACTTATACCTTCATACTAGACTGTTTTAAATTTTGCACCAAATGTTTAGAAACACTATAAATATAAATATATGTTTTCACAAACGCTTTTTTAAATCAAATTTCTTGCAGACCAAACACCATTACTTATAACTTGACCTTGAAGGCAAAATTTTAAACAACCTATAATAAAAGGCTTAGAATTTTACTAGTTAGCAATTTTATAAACTTTTAGTAATTTACTAGCTCTTCGAAAATTTTAATGCTTTTTTTTCGTTGTACAACTAGTAAAATACTAATTCTCTTTTATTAAAAACGGAGCATCTGAACACGTTTAAATCATGACAGTTCGAGAAAATTAACAAAACTAAATCTGGGGAACGGATCTAATAATTTGAGATGTCGGAAACTCAAAAGATAAAGGGACAACCTAAAATTTATTTTGTTGTTTGTTTATTTGTGATAAACTTTTTCGAAATGTTTTTTATTATTTTCCCCACTGTGGACTGGACCATTCCATTTAATGCTCCTATAAGATTAATTGGGGTACATAGATATATCTTTTGTGTTCCATTAGGAAGTAAATTTACTAGCATGAGCCTCATAAATAATTCTCCCAAAGATTTTAATGTTAATAGTAGGAAATGTTAATATAAGTGTAAAGAAATTCTGGTGAAAGCGGAACACGAAACATAAAAAGAACACAGTGTAACTCTTTCGAATAAAGTTTCCGAGAAATGACAGATTTCTTATGGATTTCGCAAGTTACTTAAAGTTTAAGTAACCAGGGATTCTAACTTTAGTAAAATGTAAAGAGATAATAAGATGCTAAAATCGTTTAAAAATAGCAAAATCTTCATTTTAACTTAGTAACTTACTAAAATGGCTTTAACATATTACGTAATCGTTTATAGACCCAATATTTTGTGCGGTGGGACTGCGCAAAATAAAAATAAAGTAATTGATGCGGCTGACACTACAAGAAAAAAATTTATAAACGAAGGTATACCTATATGAAATCAGAAAATTATTTCCAAAAAATTTATTTACATTATGTACATATGTTGCGAGACACTTTATCAACATCACTAGGAATTTTTTGCAATCATAACCAAAGCATAGATACAGCGAATGGCAAGTGCATTTAAAAACAAAACCAGATTCACATTGCTTTTCAGTTTGACTTGAAAGCCATTAATCTCACCATCACTAGCCCCGTCAGTTGAAAGACCAATTCAATTTTCAAACGGTGTATTTTAGTTTTACCCAGCGAAGAAGCAGCGCGCAAAATAAACGCACAATTTAAAGTTTCCCAGCCATCTGTCATTAAATTCGCAAGTGGTTGAAATGAATGCATTCAGTTTTAGACTTTTTGTGCATTCGTGCTGGGATATTGTAGTTCGTTGAATTAAACACATTTTTGCACTGTTTACATCATACGCTAATAAAACTGCTTTTGGTATACATTTCATTTTTGGGAAGACAAAAAGTAAAAAAAAAGTTTTTATGTTTTCATTTCGTAGAAAAAATGACCAAATAGTATTAAAAATGACCATGTGACCAAGTGAAAAAATCTTCTTCTTCCTTTTCTTCGGCGCTGTTATGATCTCGATGTCGAGGGGATCATAACTCTCCCACGTATCTGCTTCACACTAGTGATCCGCCTGTGGGGTTCGCCGGGTTGACCTCAGAAATCGGCGGTAAGCGTCCCGGTTTTGTATTGTTTCATTTCTGAGGCCAACTGAATGCTGGTGTTTTTGCATTTGTTTGTACCAGGAGTGTTTAGGCCTACCTTTCTTTTTATTCCGAATCGGAACGTTGTATGATATTGCCTTTTTTACGGGGTTCTCAGGATCTCTCCTTTGAACATGGCAATACCAACTGAGTCGGTCGTGTTCAATTTTTTGGGAAATGGTATTCTTAACATGAAGGCTTTCTCGGATCTTCGTACTTCTAATTCGATCAAGCTTTGTCACTCCTGCTGTCATACGAAGCATCTTCATCTCAGCTGCCGTTAGCTTACTCTCATACTTTTTGTACATTGTCCAACATTGTGAACCGTATGTGAGTGCTGGATGCACAACTGAAGTGTAGAGCTTTCCTTTCAGCTTAGGGGGCATTTTTCGGTCACAGAAGATAGCAGAATTTTCCCGCCACTTCATCCACCCTACGCTTACGCGATGATTGATATCGTCATCACAAGTAGCTTCGTTATTTATCATAGACCCCAGATATTTAAACTTTTCACACTTGGGAAGCACTACTCCATTCAAATAAATGTCTGGAATAGGCCTGTGTGGATCAGAAAATGGGCAGCATAGGTATTCTGTCTTTTTCGCGCTTATGCGGTACCCACTTCCTTCTAGAACATCCACCCATACGTCAAGTGCTCGTTGTAGGGATATCGGGTCTTCACTTATGATGGCTCCATCGTCAGCAAAGAATAACTGATGTACTTTTGGATCCGTCACTTTGCCTTCAAGCAGGTAATCAAGAACTGTAATAAAGAGCAGGGGACTCAAGACACTTCCCTGGTGTACACCTACTGTGATTTCGAATTCTTCGGTGACTCCAGCTGCGCATCTTACTTTAGTAACTGCTCAATCATACATGTCCATAATTATCCGCACATAGGTTTCTGGAACTCCTAGTTGCCTGAGGGCCACCCATATTAGATCTCGTGGTTGCCAATCGAATGCTTTTTCAAAATCAACCAATACGACATGCAAATCCTCCAAAGAATCCCGATGTTTTTCCATAATTATTCTTATACTCTGGATTGCATCCGTGGTTGACTTACCCCCGACAAACCCGCACTGGTCATCAGATAGCCTAATTATTTTTCGCAGTCGGCTACCCAAGACTCGCTCAACGATCTTCATGGTGTGTGACATCAGCTTAATCGAACGGTAATTATCACAGCTTCGAGTATCACCCTTTCTTTTATAAATTGGAAGAAGGTAACTTTCCCTCCAAGTGAAAAAATAATGACCAGATTTGGTCATAAATGACCAAACTGGCAACCGTGGCGTGTAATATCACATAACAATTTTTAAGCCCGTTGCGGAGAGACGTATGTATGTGGTTGCGGGGGTAGACGAAATTGCTGAGGTTGATAAAATTGCCGAGTTATTCATCTTTCTTCTTTATTATTTTCTCTATTTCTCGAGTATCTATGCTTCATTTTCTTTTTGCCGTTCCCTCAGTGAACTTCACATAACTAAGTAGAGTAAAGAGTGCGGGGAGATGACTCGCAAAACTTTAAACCTGCTCTCACTCAAATTCAGAATGGGAGTCAACTCTTACAATTATGTATAAAACGAGAACCGAATTTTTGTTAATTTTAAATGACAAACAATACTTTAACGTTAAAGCGCTCTTCTAACTTTAACAATAGCAAACAGCTACTTTGTATTTTAAAAGTACGAGTATACCTACTTTATTCAGATTGACAATAGTCATTTAATACCAAAACAAATAATTAAAGTAAAAATGTTAACTGAGGTCTTATTTCATTTTTTAAAAGATGTGCATTTGTTTAAATATTGAATATTAGAACCGCGAAACAATTACGAGTATTCAAAATTTTGCAATATTGAGGGTGACGATGGACAGACAAATCGCCTCTGGATTATTTTTTGTGGGGCTATGTTGAGGCTCATGTCTATAGCGACAAGCCCGCTTCGATTGACGCACTGGAGGCCAGCATTGAAGCATTTATTCTTGAGATACCAGCCGAAATGTTAGAAAGAGTATACCAAAATTAGACTAGGTGAATGGAACATTTGAGGCGCAGCCGCGGACAACATTTGCATGAAATAATCTTCAAACATTAAATAATATCGACCGTAGATACTATCGATTCAAATAAAGATTTCATGCATTTTTCTGAATTTTATGCATTTTTTTTAAATTTCCGATAGCTCTTAAAAAATTACTCGTTACAAATATTCATAAAATTCTTTCAACAAGCAGCATATTCTGTGTCAGTGCTGGTTAGTGCGACGGATTTTTGTTTTCAGTTTTCCCAATTGATAACTGCATAGACTAAGAATAAAGCGAAGCAAGTAATCTATTCGTCGGAGAACATATTACATTAAATACAAAAAAAGGAAATCTAAAAACCTATTATTGAAAATGCATACTCATGAAAACAGAATAAATTAAAATAAATACCAACACCTAAATCAACATTGATAGCTTTCTGTAAAACTTTTTTTTCCTTAAATTATTGCAGATTGAATAAATATGTAAAATTCTGCCGGACTTAACCACACTAAGTAAGAAAATGCCTAAAATTAATTAAGAGTTAGTAATCTACTTAAAAGTAAGCAAATTGTTAAGTAGTATCATAGTAATATCTTAATTGGAAGCTGTTTAGAATTTTGCGCCACTGATTCTAGATTGCATAACATTAAGGTAATTCGAGATGAGAAATTTATCCCATTTCGGGCGGCTACCAGTTCTATTTTGGGTCAAATTAGAGAAAATCTGAAAAAAAATTGTTGAAAAAGCTTTTAGTTTCCCGGAAAATTCACGTTGCGTTTTCGCAACATCCGCCGAATGTATAGTAGCAAAATCTTTGGAATTTTTTTTTTTTTTGATATCGAGTTTAAATCAACTTTATTCAAATATTTGTTTAATAAAGCGTATTAAAACAGAAAATAAATTAATAATGATTTATAATTTTAAAAAATTAACATTATAGGGATGTATATACGAGTACGTAGCTAGCTATGTATGCTCATAAAATATTAGTTTTTGTATGGTATCCATGAAAGCATTTTGGATGAAGCGCTACGTTACACTTTTTAAAGAAAAAAAAGTTTGACTTGAACACTTCCGATAGCGAAAACTTTTTTCTGTTTTGATGACAGTGTGTTTCATGTCATCGAAACGAACAACTTCATTAGGGTTTCTCTATAAAAAATAAGTAATATAAAATTACCTGTTGCGAAATAGCCCAGTGTAGATAGAAGACACATACGTTTATGTGAAGTAAGGAAATTGTCGAAAATTACCGTATGCTGACCTGATTTATCGACTTTTAAAAGTAACATCAGTACAACGTTTTCACCCAAAGAAAATCTGAGGATATTACGGTTGATGCACCACTATACGGTATAAATTGGAACAGGTATTTTTCATGTGAGCACAAGTTCCAATATATATACCCAAAGTGTATGGGTTTTCCTTTTATGAACATTTTGCCCGAATGTCGTCCATAATAAGCAGGAATCATCTGCTCATCTATTGAAAGATGATGGCGAATATCCCAATTGCATAAATCTTGCGTTTAGCAAGTTGTTCAAGTCGAAATCACAGACATGTAAATATGCTTTTATAGTTTTGAATCGATCTCCTGCACTTGACATTTTTTATCAAATCATATCACGCAGCAAAATACTGGTTGATTATACTAATAACGATCCAACTGGGGAACTATACATATGTATGTATGTATTCCCAAAAAAAAAATTCCAATGAATTTGCGGATTTCATTGAAAGTTGGATTATCTTATAATATTGGAAGAACAGCATATATATTATGATAAATATTGTAAGCTTACCGATTTTGTCATAAATTAATCGTATCTTGTCATTTGATACGTCTGTTGGAATTTTCGAAAATTCGAAAATTCAACGCGCCGCCGCCGTGGCTTTTAGACCACTTTGGATGTCATACTGGAAACATGGTAATGCTTTTTTTATGTTGAGGCGATATTTTGGGATGTTCATGCACTGTTAGAATCATCGTATTTTTCCTGTGTATTTTTAGCACTTTGATGTAAGTGCGAAAAAGCCACAAAGAATACACCTTTGTGGCTAACTCAATTTCACCTGCTAATTCTTTTGGAAACATATTTCCATCTTCCAAAAGTAGCACATTATCATTGATTTCTTCGTTATCACTCACAGCATCATTTTAGGTGGCAAAATTATAACTTTTGTTTCAATTGCACCATCTAAATTTAACTTGATTTCGTCTTCTTCGTCTGAGATTGGATTCATCAACAACTCTTCAAGTTCTTTGGCATTTAAAAATCTTTTGCGATACATAATTTTTTTTTCAAACACGGAGAAAATTTTAAAAGATAACTTTCACTCAAAAATCGTGGCTTATAAGTAAAAAATAAATCAAATTCAAAAAACTTACATTCGTTTATGATTTTTCCAATACACCACGCATTTATGATTTATTGGTTTAATTTTTAAAAAAAAAAACAAATGCATTTCCTGTGAGTTCTCTTAGAAGGACCACGCTCATAAGAAAAATGACCTGCGCTTTGAGGTTTCTTATAACCAGTGTGTACTGTCTAATTATTTCTAAGAATGTGGTCGCGTAGACGGTAAAGGGTTTTTATAATATACCTAGCTGTTGAATGAATTTTCGATTCTTTTTTTTCTAAGAATTTTTTTTATCAAGCACACACTATTTCGAAGAAACCACATTCTATGTGCAGTAAAAACTCAACAAACAAATTTTTTTTGTTTTGGGTAAAAATGCTACTACTTTTGGTGGATGTTGCGAAAACGCAACTTAAGACTTTTACCACACCTACCAAGCAGGCAACTCGTATGAATTGTTTTAAATGTATATTGAAATATAATTTGAACCTTTCCTTAACAGTTTTTGAAAAAAAAATTGGAAAAAATATGACGTTGGGAAATTTTTTTAATCTCTCAAAAAAGCTACCTCAAAATTTCCAAAATTTCGGTTTTTAAAAGTGCTCAAAAAACTAGAAAAATAAATTTTTGTAAAAAGTTCTAAAACAGGTCGATTAGATAATTCAATTAACTTTCAAAATCTTTTGTTAGTTCATTAAAATAAATGATCATTTAAGCTAGAGACGCTCACAAACATGAAGTTGCGTTTTCGCAACGTTAGCCGGAAATGGGTTAAAAACTCAGTTGAACAGTCTGGAAAAATCGTCTCGTCTCGTCTTCTATTTTTCATATATCATCATTGCAATATATGTATGTATGTTATTTTGTTTCAATTCCATTTCATATTATGATTATTCATGTGTATGTGTGTGTTATGTTGTTTAGAATTTCAAGATATACATATAGGCATAGATTTGATTCCAATATATATACACTTGCCCTCAAGACTTTCCGTAGTAATTATAAAATTCTATAATTTTAGAATAAGTAATTTAAAATTCAAATAAGGTCAAGTTTTTGATGTGTAAACATCTTTGCGGGCGGTAGAGCGAACCAAAAACGTGGGTAAGAATTATACGTTCCGTGTAGCGCACGCTACAGTTACACGTTATGGTTACACGTTCCGTGTAGTAACTTACCCTACGGAAGATTGCATTTAAGACCCTGTTTACATTGGAAATATTGCGTGCTTACTACATCGTGTTTATATTGGAAACTTTGAGTCCTGAAATCTCGATTTTATTACTTCCCATTGCTGGTAGAGCTGTGTCAATCGCTATTGGTTCGGTCTTTGTAACCCGTTCACCAAAAACATTGATTGATTGCAATTAAAGTAGACCAAATCAATCAATCCTTATGTTATGTTTCTCTCATTCAACTTGTTCTCAATCATTTCACAATACCAAATAGGAATGGACATGAAACAGAATGTATATACCTCATTTTATATACAATTGAAGATGGCGTGAACGATGGAACGAAGTCGAAAAAATCCAAAATTTAGTTCATTTTCACATTGTTTCGGTCTCGGTCTGAACGAAATGATTGAAAAAAAAAAATATTTTAGTTGAATGAACGATTGAAAACATTTCGTGTCGGTCTTTATCTCGTTCAGAACGAAACTGCTGGATAAAAAATGGTTTCGATTGAATGAACGATTGATTGAAAAGATCGAATCCTTGAACCGATGAATCAATGATTTATTCGATCTTTCCAAATAAACGATTTTCACAGCTCTATCTAAATATATTCTAGATTTTAGGTAAAACTAAATATATTCAATCCCTCAACATTTCTTCACCTCTCGACCAATATGTTAAAAAGACGAAGGGCAAAACAACTGGTATAAAATTTCATAGCGGGTTCATTCAATCATTGTATATATATCTTATAGTATTATCAATTGACGTGATTTTATGTTAGAGTCCCTAGCCTGTGGTGTCGCTGAAATCAGCAAAATTTTTCAGTGGAGAGTAGGATAAGAAAGATAGAAACAAGTAGTAAGAAAGAGAAATTTTATTATTTTCATTTTTCAACGAAAGACAGAGTAAGGGAGATTTCCGAGTGGTGGAAATGAAAAAAAAAATTCCCTTTTCTGTTGGAATATATTTTCTTGTTTGTATGTTTTTGTGAGTATGTATTGAGGTAGATATATTTTTTGCTTGAACTTTTTTGTCTGAATACATTTTCGTGTTTGTATGGTTTTTGTAATATTGAAATAAAGAAATTTTCAATTCTGGTGAAAAATCAAGCAATTACTATCTGAAGCGAGAACTCTCAACCTATGCTACAAAGATACAGTGTGTTCTAAAAAGCATAATAATTGCAATGAAAAACTTTATAAAAAGTATATTGGCGAAAAATTTTATGGAAATTAGTAATTAAACTGTTTTAATTTTAAATAAGTATCTGCCATAAATTTTGTCTCCAAATTTTAGAAAATATTTTTTTTCCCTAGAATGTTTTTGTTTTACTTTCGTATTTGAGTCGGATTGATAAAAAAACTTCGAGGATGAAAAAAAATGTTAATTTATACTAGTTTCAGGGATTCAAATGTTCATGTAAACGCACTTATTCACGTATAATTGTTGATAACTTTAAGTTTTTTCATAATCTACACAAAAAAGAAAAAACAAACAAATTAAAAAGAATCATACGAAAATGTTGATTTTTCATTCAAAATAATAACAATTTCTCTCAAAACTTACCTTTTTCACATATCATTTGTACCTTTTTTATCAAGTAATTATCAAAGTAATCGTTTTTTTGTAGATTAACAAAAATAAAATGCACGACAGTGTCGCACGAATTTGCTCCTATGTAATGGCACGAGTACGATAACTTGGCCGCCAAGATTTGATAACGGATTTTTGTAGCGAGGTCAAAAACAAGCACTTTTTACTATGGGTGGGGGGGGTCTATCTCCCCCCGCTTAGATGGTAGGGGCACTTTTAGAAAAAATGGTTTAAATTTAAAAAAAATATTAAAAAACAACGGCAACACTTACAATAAAGTGCTATACTGCGTTTGAAAGCCAGAAGATTGTTCTATAATTATGCATTTAAATTACTCATGTTAATAGTTTTTGAGAAATTCGCATTTAAAGTCCAAATTTTGATAAAAAAACGTGAAAAAAGTTAAGACCGGTTTTCAAAATTGTGAAATGAAATTGTAAATTAGCTTATTTGTTCTTAATCGAACACAAAAAACCGCATGGTTCTATGTCATCCAGTTTTTGAGAAAATCGAAAATTACCAAAACTGCTTCTTTTGATTTTTATTGGTGACGGTGATTCCATTTAAAGGATTAATGTTAATAAACATAATGCATCTTTGTTAGTTCAGTACAGCAATTCATTTAGCGTTACCCAGAATTGCACACCGCCACGGGAGTTGAATTTTCATTTGGAATTAAACCAATTTCTTCGAAAAAGTAATGTTTTTTCGTTGGTCAACACTAAATCACCGAAAGAGGAAAATATTGAAAATTATTCAATTTGGGATGGAGTAGTGGATGTTTAACCGTCATTTTTCCTTTAGAGAAAAAAAAAACACTTCATTCTTACAAAAGTTGAATAACGAATGACCTTGGTAAACAATAACTTGTACCACATTTTCATTAACGAACAAAAAACAACGGTACAAATTGGAATGTTAGCTTTTTTTATCTAAGTTGGTATACTTTGAACATTTCAGTTGCTTTATATAAATTGGTATGTAAGACACAAACATAGATACATTATACATATTAAGAAATTATATATATTTGCTGCAGTCGAGCAGTAGTGCATTACCTGTCAATTTTTCATAATGCATTTTAATATTTAAAAATTGTAAGTTTGGAACTTTGGGCTACTTATATAAATATATGTATTTAGTGGACATTGGATAAATAGAATAAATTTGAATATTTTTAAATACAGATTCTGTGAATGCAAAAGAAACTTTGCATGCACCCAACCTCGCACCTACCCGAAATCTTATAGTGAGCCAAGCAGGGGGGTTGCAGGGGGGCAGCATGTCCCCCCATACATACTTTACTGTTTATATATTGTAATGTTGGAAGCTAGCACTGATTTATTTATGTAAGGAAGCATAAAATAACAAACATTTTATAGAAAAGTAGTTTTAGTTATTTTCGATTTTCTCAAAAACTAGAAGACATAGAACCATGCGGTTTTTTGTGTTCGATTAAGAACTGATAGATACATGAAACACATATAAGATAATTTACAATTTCATTTCACAATTTTGAAAACAATCGGTCTAAACTTTTTTTTTCACGTTTTTTTTTTATCAAAATTTGGATTTTAAATGCGAATTTCTCAAAAACTATTGACATGAGTAATTTAATTTAAATGCAGGATTATAGAACAATCTTCTGGCTTTCAAACGCAGTATAGCACTTTATTGTAAGTGTTGCCGTTGTTTTTTAATATTTTTTTTTAAATTTTAAACCATTTTTTCTAAGAGTGCCCCTACCTCCTAAACGGGGGGAGATAGAAATAGTAAAAAGTTCTTGTTTTTGACCTCTCTACAAAAATCCGTCATCAAATCTTGCTGGCCAAGTTATCGTACTCTCCCCTATGTAATAGACTAGGAATTCTAAAAACGAATGTTATTAGACAAAACTGTTCATAAGCATAAAATTTATTTTTTAATTGACTAAAACAACTCTTTTAGCAGTTGGAGCTAAAAACAGGATGCCATGTGTTTTAAGCAAAAATTAGTTTGTGTAAGAACAAAATTATAATTTCAAGTATGTAGGTATAGTCGTTTATTTAAAAAATAAGCTTTTATATAAAAAAAACATTTTTAAGAAACAGTTTTGGAAGCCCAATTTAATGTGTTTATTAATCTACGAATAAAAATTTGATTTCCAAAAAAAAAAAATATTGATTCGTTTTTGAAATATTGAATTTTCCAAAAAAAAAATTGTTTTTTTTAATTCAAAAATATATATTTTTTAAAGTTTTGAAATGCAATGTTTTTTAAACTTTTTAGAAGCTTGTCTATACAAAATTTCATTGAAATCTTTTATGCCGATAATGAGAAATTCAAAATTCAAAAAAATCGTTCTACGGTATGTACACTTGTACAGGCAGTAAAAGGTATCTTGATTTCAAATTATTTTTTTATTAAATTATAGATCGTAAGAATTAATTGAAAGAAAACAATTTTCTCGGAACCTTTTTAGAGGAAAATGCGATTTTCGAAAACCGTTTTTTGACATTTGTATGAAGGGGACCTTTATTTTTAGGTAAAATACATTTTTTTCTCATATCTTGATTATATTAAGAAAAGAAGAAATTTGTATTTCTACTGGCACTGCAACTGATTCAAAAAAGCGGGAAAATTATTTGCAAGAAAATATTTTGATATGGCATAGTAAACAAAATATACATGTATTCACAAATCCACAAAAAAACGCTAAAATTTGCAGAGGAAAAATCAGACAGAAAGTCATGGTTGCCAAATTGATTATTTTCGAATCATTTATTTCATATAATTTTGATTATTTTTTTCATTTTCTCAAAATGTGTTCCTTTACTTGTGCAAAACTACTAATTTCAATGTATTTAACCAAAAAATAACGCTACCCACCATACAAATGTTAAAAAATGGCATCTAGAATTTTGCTAAAATTGTTTTCTTTCGATTAATCCTCGATCTATAATTTAATAAAAAAAATTGAAATTAAGACATTACTGACGGTACCTACCATAGAACCATTTTTACAAATTTTGAATTACTCATTATCTACATAATGGATTTTAATGAAATTTTGTATAGAGAAGCTTTTAAAAAGTTTGAAAAATATTGCATTTCAAAACTAAAAAAAATATTTTTTGAATTTTATTTTTGTTTATTCGTACAATAAGAGAAGCTTTAAGTTGGCCTACTAATTTTTTTTTAATTTCATATTTGCATAGCATTCTTTTTTATCTCTTACTACTTAAAGAATTAAAAGAAAAATAATTTTATGCTTATGAACATTTTTCTCTAATAAAATTCGTTTTTAAAATACCTATTCTATTACATAGGAGCAAGTTTGTGCGACCCAGTCGTGCATTTTATTTATTTAAAAAAATATATAACCCAGTAAGTGCAACAGACTCGGTTATTGCAACTGCCTTAATTTCTATTAGTTGCATAAATCGAGTTAGTACTGTTTATCCTAATAATTTACTGTACTCATATTCATATATATTTAATTTTATTTACAAGTATTTAAGGTACTTAGTAAAATAAGGTTAACCAAAACATAAAAATTTTTTTTAATTCTATAGTTCATCGTTACATTCTATATTTATATTTATTTGTTTGTGGCAACCATGTTGAAAGATTTATATTTTTTCATACAAATATATTTTCCCTATCCTCACAAAACGTCACATACACATCCATGAATATAATTTTCTCGTTCTGTTACTATTCCTATTTTTTCTTTCTGCGCACATTCTCAATACAATTTTTTCTCATTCTTCCATTATCTCTACACCCATATTTTGAAGTCTCCAAAATTTAGCAGAGACACATTTTAGCAAATGCGGTCCGTAGCCTGAAGATGCCGCCACAATCGTTTGACTTGTCGATATTACTATAAGATATATATACAAAGATATTTCGTTGCAGATGTCAACTGATTGCTCTGAACAACATTTTTCGGGTTTTTAAATGTCAACTCTGAAAATGCATTTTCTGGGAGCATAAAATAAAATGTAATCGTCCATCACTAACGTGAAGTAGATTTGTTTAAGGCATTGAATCTTTGTATATATATCTTATAGTAATATCGACAAGTCAAACGATTGTGGCGGCATCTTCAGGCTACGGACCGCATTTGCTAAAATGTGTCTCTGCTAAATTTTGGAGACTTCAAAATATGGGTGTAGAGATAATGGAAGAATGAGAAAAAATTGTATTGAGAATGTGCGCAGAAAGAAAAAATAGGAATAGTAACAGAACGAGAAAATTATATTCATGGATGTGTATGTGACGTTTTGTGAGGATAGGGAAAATATATTTGTATGAAAAAATATAAATCTGTCAACATGGTTGCCACAAACAAATAAATATAAATATAGAATGTAACGATGAACTATAGAATTAAAAAAAATTTTTATGTTTTGGTTAACCTTATTTTACTAAGTACCTTAAATACTTGTAAATAAAATTAAATATATATGAATATGAGTACAGTAAATTATTAGGATAAACAGTACTAACTCGATTTATGCAACTAATAGAAATTAAGGCAGTTGCAATAACCGAGTCTGTTGCACTTACTGGGTTATATATTTTTTTAAATAAATAAAATGCACGACTGGGTCGCACAAACTTGCTCCTATGTAATAGAATAGGTATTTTAAAAACGAATTTTATTAGAGAAAAATGTTCATAAGCATAAAATTATTTTTCTTTTAATTCTTTAAGTAGTAAGAGATAAAAAAGAATGCTATGCAAATATGAAATTAAAAAAAAATTAGTAGGCCAACTTAAAGCTTCTCTTATTGTACGAATAAACAAAAATAAAATTCAAAAAATATTTTTTTTAGTTTTGAAATGCAATATTTTTCAAACTTTTTAAAAGCTTCTCTATACAAAATTTCATTAAAATCCATTATGTAGATAATGAGTAATTCAAAATTTGTAAAAATGGTTCTATGGTAGGTACCGTCAGTAATGTCTTAATTTCAATTTTTTTTATTAAATTATAGATCGAGGATTAATCGAAAGAAAACAATTTTAGCAAAATTCTAGATGCCATTTTTTAACATTTGTATGGTGGGTAGCGTTATTTTTTGGTTAAATACATTGAAATTAGTAGTTTTGCACAAGTAAAGGAACACATTTTGAGAAAATGAAAAAAATAATCAAAATTATATGAAATAAATGATTCGAAAATAATCAATTTGGCAACCATGACTTTCTGTCTGATTTTTCCTCTGCAAATTTTAGCGTTTTTTTGTGGATTTGTGAATACATGTATATTTTGTTTACTATGCCATATCAAAATATTTTCTTGCAAATAATTTTCCCGCTTTTTTGAATCAGTTGCAGTGCCAGTAGAAATACAAATTTCTTCTTTTCTTAATATAATCAAGATATGAGAAAAAAATGTATTTTACCTAAAAATAAAGGTCCCCTTCATACAAATGTCAAAAAACGGTTTTCGAAAATCGCATTTTCCTCTAAAAAGGTTCCGAGAAAATTGTTTTCTTTCAATTAATTCTTACGATCTATAATTTAATAAAAAAATAATTTGAAATCAAGATACATTTTACTGCCTGTACAAGTGTACATACCGTAGAACGATTTTTTTGAATTTTGAATTTCTCATTATCGGCATAAAAGATTTCAATGAAATTTTGTATAGACAAGCTTCTAAAAAGTTTAAAAAACATTGCATTTCAAAACTTTAAAAAATATATATTTTTGAATTAAAAAAATCAATTTTTTTTTGGAAAATTCAATATTTCAAAAACGAATCAATATTTTATTTTTTTTTGGAAATCAAATTTTTATTCGTAGATTAATAAACACATTAAATTGGGCTTCCAAAACTGTTTCTTAAAAATGTTTTTTTTATATAAAAGCTTATTTTTTAAATAAACGACTATACCTACATACTTGAAATTATAATTTTGTTCTTACACAAACTAATTTTTGCTTAAAACACATGGCATCCTGTTTTTAGCTCCAACTGCTAAAAGAGTTGTTTTAGTCAATTAAAAAATAAATTTTATGCTTATGAACAGTTTTGTCTAATAACATTGGTTTTTAGAATTCCTAGTCTATTACATAGGGGAGAGTACGATAACTTGGCCAGCAAGATTTGATGACGGATTTTTGTAGAGAGGTCAAAAACAAGAACTTTTTACTATTTCTATCTCCCCCCGTTTAGGAGGTAGGGGCACTCTTAGAAAAAATGGTTTAAAATTTAAAAAAAAATATTAAAAAACAACGGCAACACTTACAATAAAGTGCTATACTGCGTTTGAAAGCCAGAAGATTGTTCTATAATCCTGCATTTAAATTAAATTACTCATGTCAATAGTTTTTGAGAAATTCGCATTTAAAATCCAAATTTTGATAAAAAAAACGTGAAAAAAAAAGTTTAGACCGATTGTTTTCAAAATTGTGAAATGAAATTGTAAATTATCTTATATGTGTTTCATGTATCTATCAGTTCTTAATCGAACACAAAAAACCGCATGGTTCTATGTCTTCTAGTTTTTGAGAAAATCGAAAATAACTAAAACTACTTTTCTATAAAATGTTTGTTATTTTATGCTTCCTTACATAAATAAATCAGTGCTAGCTTCCAACATTACAATATATAAACAGTAAAGTATGTATGGGGGGACATGCTGCCCCCCTGCAACCCCCCTGCTTGGCTCACTATAAGATTTCGGGTAGGTGCGAGGTTGGGTGCATGCAAAGTTTCTTTTGCATTCACAGAATCTGTATTTAAAAATATTCAAATTTATTCTATTTATCCAATGTCCACTAAATACATATATTTATATAAGTAGCCCAAAGTTCCAAACTTACAATTTTTAAATATTAAAATGCATTATGAAAAATTGACAGGTAATGCACTACTGCTCGACTGCAGCAAATATATATAATTTCTTAATATGTATAATGTATCTATGTTTGTGTCTTACATACCAATTTATATAAAGCAACTGAAATGTTCAAAGTATACCAACTTAGATAAAAAAAGCTAACATTCCAATTTGTACCGTTGTTTTTTGTTCGTTAATGAAAATGTGGTACAAGTTATTGTTTACCAAGGTCATTCGTTATTCAACTTTTGTAAGAATGAAGTGTTTTTTTTTTCTCTAAAGGAAAAATGACGGTTAAATTCCAAATGAAAATTTAACTCCCGTGGCGGTGTGCAATTCTGGGTAACGCTAAATGAATTGCTGTACTGAACTAACAAAGATGCATTATGTTTATTAACATTAATCCTTTAAATGGAATCACCGTCACCAATAAAAATCAAAAGAAGCAGTTTTGGTAATTTTCGATTTTCTCAAAAACTGGATGACATAGAACCATGCGGTTTTTTGTGTTCGATTAAGAACAAATAAGCTAATTTACAATTTCATTTCAAAATTTTGAAAACCGGTCTTAACTTTTTTCACGTTTTTTTATCAAAATTTGGACTTTAAATGCGAATTTCTCAAAAACTATTAACATGAGTAATTTAATTTAAATGCATAATTATAGAACAATCTTCTGGCTTTCAAACGCAGTATAGCACTTTATTGTAAGTGTTGCCGTTGTTTTTTAATATTTTTTTTAAATTTAAACCATTTTTTCTAAAAGTGCCCCTACCTCCTAAACGGGGGGAGATAGACCCCCCCCACCCATAGTAAAAAGTGCTTGTTTTTGACCTCGCTACAAAAATCCGTTATCAAATCTTGGCGGCCAAGTTATCGTACTCGTGCCATTACATAGGAGCAAATTCGTGCGACACTGTCGTGCATTTTATTTTTGTTAATCTACAAAAAAACGATTATTTTGATAATTACTTGATAAAAAAGGTACAAATGATATGTGAAAAAGGTAAGTTTTGAGAGAAATTGTTATTATTTTGAATGAAAAATCAACATTTTCGTATGATTCTTTTTAATTTGTTTGTTTTTTCTTTTTTGTGTAGATTATGAAAAAACTTAAAGTTATCAACAATTATACGTGAATAAGTGCGTTTACATGAACATTTGAATCCCTGAAACTAGTATAAATTAACATTTTTTTTCATCCTCGAAGTTTTTTTATCAATCCGACTCAAATACGAAAGTAAAACAAAAACATTCTAGGGAAAAAAAATATTTTCTAAAATTTGGAGACAAAATTTATGGCAGATACTTATTTAAAATTAAAACAGTTTAATTACTAATTTCCATAAAATTTTTCGCCAATATACTTTTTAAAAAGTTTTTCATTGCAATTATTATGCTTTTTAGAACACACTGTATCTTTGTAGCATAGTCATGTATTACACGGCGCGTGAGTTTAACGCGCAACTCTTGGTTATTTTCTTTTGAACATTCATTCCGTGACGCGCATGTTATTACACGAAGCCTTTTCTCATTTCAGTACTGCGCGTTTATTTGACAGGTTTTTTCATTTTATCTTCTTTGCCCAGTATTAGATTCAACAAAAAATTGTGCTCATTCATCAACATCCAAAATGAAATAAAGCAAATCCGAAAAACAAAGAAAGAGTAGAAAGAGAAACGTCAAAAACACGCAAGGAAATTTCTACCCGTGCGTGTTCAGATAGATTTATTTCTGTTTCATCTTTTCGTTCTTTCTTTCTCTTTTGCACTTCATTCACGCGAGGCCAAACACGCGCCGTGTAATACCGGACATAGGTTGAGAGTTCTCGCTTCAGATAGTAATTGCTTGATTTTTCACCAGAATTGAAAATTTCTTTATTTCAATACCTACAAAAACCATACAAACACGAAAATGATGTATTCAGACAAAAAAGTTCAAGCAAAAAATATATCTACCTCAATACGTACTCACAAAAACATACAAACAAGAAAATATATTCCAACAGAAAAGGGAATTTTTTTTTCATTTCCACCACTCGGAAATCTCCCTTACTCTGTCTTTCGTTGAAAAATGAAAATAATAAAATTTCTCTTTCTTACTACTTGTTTCTATCTTTCTTATCCTACTCTCCACTGAAAAATTTTGCTGATTTCAGCGACACCACAGGCTAGGGACTCTAACATAAAATCACGTCAATTGATAATACTATAAGATATATATACAATGGAAATATTTTCGATACGTCAAAATTTAGTTTGTCCCTTATCTGTCATACCATATAGATATTTTAATTATCGACTTACATATTCTATATTACCTATATCAAAGTGTAGGTCATTCTCCATCTGTCAAGCCATGAGCTTTAACAATTTCATTATAAGGTGGGAATGATGTCAATCGATTTATAAATCTCTGACAGAGGAAGTTAGATAAAGTACAGAAACCTAAAAAAAATATTTGAGGATTTAGCTCAGTGTGAGCAACGTCTATATCAGAAGAAAGACATAAAGAGCCTGATTGTACGAGTCTTTTTTCATCGTTTTGACATACTCGTATATGACGTGACTACGTGAGGTGAAGAAATGTTGCAGAATGAAGCTACGCTTCTATACCTCCCACCTAAAGTGTTAAAAAACGAAAGACGAAACAAACTAAAAAAAAAGAATCGTAATCGGGATCCAATAGTCAAACTGAAGTATCAAATTTGTGTGCGTATTAGGGGCGGTCACATTCTCAAATATGTTTGATGAGAACGGCATGATTGGCTTGATTTTGATAAGGTGAACGCTCCATCTAGTGGCTTGTGAAACAGAAAATGTTTTGACGTTTTCGCTGCATGACAAGCATATTTTTGAGAATATAAACGTATGCTCGTCAAGCATGTTGGTCCGCCACGGTCAAAATTCTAATGAGAAGTGATGTTTCACAGCATGTTTGACGAATGTGAACGCTCCTTTATTTATCCATCAAAAATTTCATCATGCCGTGCTTGTCAAACAAATTTGAGAATGTGAACGCCCCTATTAATGCTCCAAGCAAATAGTTGTAGTATGACTCCTTTTAAACGATGCGATATCACTCTGCAATTTGTAAGCATGTTTGCGAGAGACGTATGCGGTGGCGGGGTTAAGCCAGATATACATTGTTCAAATACATGACAAGCACGTGCAAGTCTATTAGTAAATTCTGGTTGAAGTTGCATATACACACATCAAGCATGAGTCTTCAATTTTTTATTTTTATATCAGAGAAGTGGCGAGATCACGTTCATTCTTCTTTTTGGTTCCCTTTATTTATATTTGGTATTCGCTCAATAAAATTCGCTTCTGAGTAGAGTAAGGAGTGCAAGGAGATAACTCCATTTCGCTTGAACAAAGTTAACTTATAGCAAAAATCGCTTTGCTTAAAACCACCCATGCAATCAAAAGGAACCTAAAAGAGAAATAGAGATTAAAACCGGTTTCGTGTAAAAACAGCCTATTTCGTATCAGATAACATCTCTGTTTGAATATAAGTGTAAAAATGTAAAGCTGTCTCAAACAACATCCCATAAACATAAGTCAAACAAACTTTACGTTACGTAGCGGAGTCCAATGGTGCGTCCTTTTTCTTACAATATTTAAATTATGAAATAGATAGGTTTGTTCCTTTACTTTGAAACTCTACTTTGTTTCAATTCCAATGTAAACACTGTCTTGAAATTAAAGATTAAAAAGTCAATCATAAGTTTAAATGATGGCTACCCATATTTCTATCTATGCGATAGTTATAGGACATGGTCCAAAAACACACATGTTTTGGGAGAAAGCGGTATGTACAGCTACATATATAGAGGTATTTTTGGATTTAAGTATAAATGAAAGGGATAAATTGTGGGAAAAATAGTGGCTTGATTTGAATATATGTATGTTTATCCTAATAATGTACTGTACACATATTCATATATATTTTATTTTATTTACAAGTATTTAAGGTACTTAGTAAAATAAGGTTAACCAAGACATGAAAAACTTTCTTTAATTCTATATGCCATGAGTACATTCTATATTTATATTTATTTATTTGTGACAACCATGGTCACAGATTTATATTTTTTCATACAAATATATTTTTCCTATCCTCACAAAACGTCACATATACATCCATGTATATAATTTTCTCATTCTGTTAGTATTCCTATTTTTGCTTTCTATACACATTCTCAGCACAATTTATTTTTTCTCATTCTTCCATTATCTCTACACCCATATTTTGAAGTCTCCAAAATTTAGCAGAGACAAATCTAACAAATGCGGTCCATAGCCTGAAGATGCCGCCACAATCGTTCGACTTGATGATATTACTATAGTTTTTATATACAAAGGTAGATCTACTTCAATTGAAGTAAAGCGATACCACTGGTTCCGTCTAGGTAGAAGTCATTTCATTTGTTTGCGAGAAATAATTCTGGGTTCAGCTCTCAACAACAAAAGTCACTTTCTATCACTTCTCTCCATGTTCATTTTATTTTAATAAAGTTAATTATTTGTTCATTTATTTTTAATAAAGTTTTTTTTTGTTAAATTTTTAATTTTACTCTTTTGGCCATAATTGTGCTGAAACAGTACCATTAGTTTTAGATGAAACAATTTTTTTTCTCAAATCTTGTAGATTATGTTAGGAAACTTTTATTTCTCAAGTTTGAAAAAAAATTGAACATGTGGTTTTCGAAAAATATTGAGTTTCCAAAAAAAAATTTTGATTTTTTTTTAAATCCAAAAAATAAAAAATTGAAAATTTTAATATGTAATAATATTTAAACTTTGGAGGAGCCTTAGCATAAAAAAATGGTTTAAGTCGGCTGTACCGTTTTCGAGAAAATCAAAAACAAAAAAAATGGACCCAGGGGGGCTACCAAATATAACAATTTTTTGGAAACTTTTTTCAACCATTACTTAGTTTTAACTAAATGAAATTCTTATAATTTTTTTTATAAAATTCTGTGGGACAGTTTTTGAGAAAAAAAAATATTTATAAAATTTCGAAAAAAAACCGAATGGTAGGTACCGTTATTTTTGCCCTTAAAAAAAAAGAAAAAAAAGTGGGGGGATAAATCAAAACCCATATCTACCAAGTTTGAAGAAAATCGGCCAGGCTGTAGTCGAACCGACAGACAGACAGAATTGCGAGACCCACTTTTTTGGGTTTCGCTATCATCGTAATGTCAACTTTGATCAAAATCTCGAGTTGGATTTTTTTTCCGAAAGCATAACTTGCCTTATAGTACCTATAAGTCGAATTAATATTTTCACTCCAGATTTGGTATTTTAAAAAACTTTATTCAAAATTATATGATACAATATTATTAAAGATAATTTAAAACCCTAGAACCCATACGGGGTGCGTAGGAACCCCACTTAAAATTAAAGGTCGTTGTATCTTTATTCAAAAAAGCCGATATTTTTACGGATTGCCATGACTTTTATTTTTTTCATTATGTCTTTACGGGCCATAGAAATTCAGTTCATTTTTTCTCTCCAAAGTGTGAATAACTTGGTCAGTGGGGTGTACTGGCACCCCGTATGGATTTGCGTGATTTTTTTTTTAAAGAAAAGGTTTTGTAAAAATAATATTTTGGTGTTTTTGAAAAGTGTAAAAGTGTTGTTCCTTCAAGTTTTTGAAAGTTAAATATTTAAAGTAATAATAGAGAAAAAAAATAAGCCATTACAAAATGTCTCAACACGAAGATGAGCTCAGACGACTTCTTTTCGAAAGTGATGAGGAAAATGTTGAAGCCGGCACTGAACACATGGAGGCAGATTCTGAGGAAGATGACGAAATTTCGGCAAACGAATTAGATGATGAGGAAAGCCCAGAAGGAACACATCACGATGGAGTTCTTCTTGGAAAGAAAGGTTTCTGTTGGACAACACAGTGCAGAACATCGCATGGAAATATGCAGCAGCTGCAATTTTTTAGCCAAAAACAATCTTTAAAAATATACTGGTAATATTTTGAAAATATTTTTTTCTTATACGAATATATGTTAAATTATACGTCTATTTTTAGATTCCACAATAATTATGCTAAATTTCGGCCATAAGGACTATTTTTTTTTTTTTTTGTAGCGCTCCTTAAAATCATTCTACTTTTTGCCTTTATTTAAAACATGAATTTTTGTCACTATAGCTGTAATATTTTTGCTTTTTTTTTCTATTTATTTTGTTAAAAATGAGTTAGTTATGAATAAAAATCAAAAATATATATCGTTTGTTATTTAAATTTGACAAAACCTCGCTTTAAATTAAGCGGGTGTGGAGGAACCCCAAATATGTTAATGTAACAAAAAACAAGGTATGGGTTGTAGGGTTAAAACCAGCTTCATTGCCTGACAAACCAAGAGTGATGCTAACACTCCACTCCACTCGTATATATCGTCCACTGATGATGAGATCGATAGCCAATGATAATGTCAATAGATTTTGTGATGATGGGATAATGCTTCGTAGGCAAATTCCTCAATTTGGTCTTGTTTAATATACGAGTATCATCCGAAGGGATGTTTTTGTTTATGTCTACTGAGAAATTCAGATAGTACCTGAAATGGCTTGCTTTGATGATTAGTCATCAAATGCGGGTGTTAACTAGTCGCAAGTAAAAATTGAAATTAAAACATTACTGACTGTACCTGCAATAAAACAATTTTTCAAATTTCGGCTTTGTCATTGTTTATCTGAAAGTCCCGGATTAGCTGCAAAATTTCATTAATTTTCAATACATTGTATTTTGAATCGTTTAGGTATTCGATATAAATTTTTCAATGAAACTCTAGAAGTAGACTCATTTTTCCATTTTCTCAAAAACCTTGCCAGCTCGTTTACATGCGCAGAACTTCTATGAATTTGAATCTTAAGTCTGTCAAAATTTATATACATACACAAATAAAATTGTATAGAAATTGGCATTTACACCAACAGACATGCCTATTCTTGTGAACGAAATTATTTTTTTTCTTCATAAGAATCTTTATCGTAATTTTAAACATCAAAACAAATGAATATATGGGCATATCCAAAAAACTTTTTATTTTAGCGAAAAAAAATTTTTTTTTTTTTTACTTGTAGACACACTTTTTTCCTTTAGTTATTATATTTAGAGAGAGTTTAAAAAGTAATAAAATACCTGCGTTACTCATTTATAAATTATAATCGAAGGCACAGCGCCTTGAACCAAAAATCCCAAAAAAAATGTAATAGGTAAATATATATTTAATAACTACTTCGGGTGGGCAGAGTACGATAACTCAGTCGCCAAAACATGATAACGGTTTTTTTGTAGAACCGTTAAATACAAGCATTTTTTACTATGGGAGGGGGGTCTATCTCCCCCCGTTTGGGCGGGAGGGGCAATTTTATACAAAAAGTACTAAAAATAAAAAAAACTATTAAAAAATAACGGTAACTGTTACAATTAAATTTTGGGTCTTTATTTAAAGACAATGCTCTGTTCTATTAGCGAGTTTTTAAATCAAGTGAAATCCATGCATAGTTTTTGGAAAAATGGGTTTTGAACTCAAAATTTGGGGAAAAAAATATACAAAAAAGTTTAAAATGTAATTTTTCAGAACTGTAAGATTATATACATTATTTTTTTTTTCTTAAATTTATTAATCTTATTATTTCTTAATCAAAAACTGAAAACTAGATGATTTTTTGTCTTTTACTTCTTGAGAAAATTAAAAATTACTAAAAATACTTCTTTATGAAAATTTTTTTTTGCTCGCTTACAAAAAATTCACATAACCTAGGTACTACTGTAAGGCTGTAGCAAATTTGTATAATTTCTTAATACGTATGTTTGTGTCTTACATACCTACCTATATAATGCATTTGTCATGTTCAAAGTATGCATACCTACTTAGATTATTAAAAAAAAAACGAACAAACAATCGAATTTTTTTGCGCATGTGGTATACAAATTAATATATACGAAGGTCATTCTTTGATCTCAAGAAATGAAATTTTTATTAGACATTAGAAAAGTCCATCCATGCACAGTCGATGGAGCCAAAAGTGTGGGATTACACCTAAAAAACTTTGATCCACCCACTGTTCAAAGCAAAAATCTAGAGGATGTAATTCCTCCAAAACAACCTAGACTTCTGACCATCAACGAAAAACTCAACTAACTCTACGAACACGACAGAAACGAGACTATTGATGATGACTTCATTGATGAAACTGACATACATTTTTAAGACATTTTAAAACACGGACTTGACTATTTAAACTTAACAAATTGACTGACTCACTCACTAAGACACCGACTACACACGAATTGACTGACTCGGACGTGGAATGCAATGAAAGTCTACCTCCTCGCGGTGCATTCTGGATAACGCTTAATGACTAAATTGAAACTTTGCATACACCCAACCTCGCACCTACCCCAAATCCTATAGTGTGCCCAAGCAGGGGCCCCCCCTTACATACCTCACTGTTTAAACGTCGTAATGCTGAGTGCTATAGGACTATATTTATGTAAGCAAGCAAAAAAACAAAAATCTCATACAAAAGTAGTTTCAGTAATTTTTAATTTTCTCAAGAAGTAGAAGACAAAAAATCATCATATTTTTTAATAATCTTTTTTTGGGGGGAGATAGACCCCCCCCCTCCAATAGTAAAAAATGCTTGTATTTAACGGTTCTACAAAAAACCGTTATTATTTCTTGGCGCCTGAGTTATCGTACTCGTGCCCTTCGGGTTTTTAAGATAGTTAAGCCTATAAAAGTTCAGATATGAATTTATAATTAACGCGACTATTTTTTTCGTTAGTTATGGGTTTTGAGAAAATAATTACAGCTATAATTAATTCTATGAAAAAAATAGTATACATGTGCTACGCGAAAAACTGCCTTTTAAATACGAATTACGTTTGAAAAGTCAATTTTTCAAATGCTCTTATATCAAAAGTATTCATAGCACAAGAATAGGTTTCAGCTCAAATGTTCGTTTTGATGACAACTACAAATATTCATTACCATTTTTGGTTTTATAAAGACGGCATGCATTTAAATTTGTTAATTTCAACAATATTGAAAAAGTTAAAAAATTCTCTTACACGCAAAAAAGTTATTTAATTTTTTTTCCTGAAAATTGCACATCAAATTCCTTGGAGATGTAGCTTTGTAATAATAAAATTTAACTTCCGAATTAAGAGAATGATTCAAAAATGTCACGGCGTTGAAGAAAAAAAAATTAAGAATATAAAGTTTTATGCAAATTACACGCTAAATTAAAAGATTTTTCGTTTTTTATTTTTTTTTTTTGCTGCTTAGAATGAAATTAATGTTGTTTTTATATAGTTAATGCATGAAGGCACCTACATTCAATACCTTAACAAAGGAGGAATTTTATTTGAAGGCAATATAAATAAGGCAAGTAAGATTTTTATCCAATTACCTTGAATATTAAAAGTTTTGTGGATATGCCCATATGTATATTGAAGGTAGGTACATATGTGTAAATAAAATTGAATATTTCGAAACTTTTAAACAATTTATATAAACATAATTCCTAAAAACTTTCGGCGAAAATCTGTGAAAGAGCATATATGTACACACCTAATATGTACATGTGTAGAAATTTGTAGGTTTAGACAATACGCGGATAGACATAAAGTAATATGTACAGTGGGGAGCAAAAATGAGTATATGTTTTAAGAAAATGAAACAAAAGGATATAATTTTTTGCTTTTTTATAAACAATTAAAACAAATTATTTTTATTATGAAAGTTAAGTATATAATTGACAACTTAGGAAAAAAAAACAAGCATTGTTGAAAAAATAACAGTTAGTAAAATGTTTATTAAATTTGCACGTTTCAGAATTTTTTGTTTGAATCGCTTTTTTTAGTATTTAGTCCACAGCCCTTTATTTTGTATGACACTTCTAACTCTCGTGCGCATACCCTCGACTAAATTTTCGATATGAGCATGTGAAATATGTTGCCACTGCTCCTTAACTTGCTCCCATAAGTCATTCAAGTTTCTTGAAGGATTATCGTAAGATGCCAAGCGTCTTTTGAGAATTGCCCACAAGTATCGATCTGGTTTAAATCTGGACTAGGTGCTGGCCACTTAATGGTTGGAAATAACTGCATTCCAAGCCAGTTCTGGACAATTCGTGCAGTGTGCTTGGGATCACAGTCTTGTTAGAAAATGATCTCCTAAGTGCAATAAGCGCATTCGTCTCCAAATTCTGGAACGTTATTATGCAGAATAGACAAATATTATTCCTTCTTCATTATTCCTTAGATTTTAATCAGCGGACCGACATTCCACGACGTAAAGCATCTCCACACCATCAAGTTGCCAGCTTCATGCTTCATGGTTTCTTTCATCTGTTCCTTTTGAAGAGTTCCATTCTGCCGATGCCAAAAATACTCTTTACCGTCTAATGGAAATCGATATATTTTAGTATAGTCCGACCAAACCATCCGTTTCCGATCTTCAGCACTCCAGTTTTTGTGTTTTTTGCTGAATTTAAGACGTACTTTAACATTTTTGGTAGGCAGTTATGTTTTTTTTCTTTTTAACAGCTGCTCCTTAACCAATCTTTTGTAGGGTTCTCTTAGCTGTCCATTCACTCACGTTCTTATTAATTAATTTCGCCGCTGATTTCAGCATCTTGCAGTCTTTTATATGCAATGATCACTCCATTAATCATGAGTCACCACCAGTAAGCATTTTCTGTATGCCTGGGCGATTGCTGGTGCAAGGCACCTATAACTTTTTTTTATCAAACGGAAACTGCGTTGGCAGATTTTCATTCTCTCAGCACTTTTTCTTTCGCTTCAAGTACAATTTTTTTCATTTTTATTTATCTTTTCTGTAAAACAGTGAATATTTATTTTTTATGCACTAATTAAATGGCGTAGAACTTTGAAAACATGTTATTATATATTATATATTATATGTTATTTTTAATTAAACGCAAAATAAACAAAGTAATTTAACTAAATAAGAGATAACGGCGAAACGTGCAAATTTGAGTGCATGGGGGTTTCCATTTATAAACATTTTATTAACTGTTATTCTTTAAGCAATGTTTGTTTTTTTTTTTTTTCCTAAGTTGTAAATTATATATTTAATTTTCATAGTAAAAATAATTTGTTTCATTTGTTTATAAAAAAAACATAAAATTCTATCCTTTTGTTTCATTTTCTTAAAACATGTACTCATTTTTGCTCCCCACTGTATATCCCAATATGTACATTATGTACATTCACATATGTTTATATTTTATTAATGAGTATTTTAGATACTTATCAAAATAATGTTAAACAAACCATAAATAAACATTCTTCAATTTTATATGCCACCATTCCAATTAACAATTAATTTTCGTGAGTTGCAATTATGGTCACATATTTATATTATGTTCATACAAATATATATTTTTCCTATCCTCACAAAACGTCACCTGTATCCATGCATGTATATACAGTTTTCTCATTCTTTCATTATACATACCTATTTGTTTTTCTTTCTATAAATATTCTCAACCAAATTTAATTTTTCTCATTCTCCTTTTATTTCTACACATAAATTTGAATATCATTCTCTCCAAAATTTAGCAGAGACAAACCTAACAAATACTATCGTTATATTAAATCGTTATAAAATACTGTACGTTTTATAATACAGATAGTACTCCTATAGATTATAATATAAATATAGGTACAATGATTTCGCTTTATTTTTACGATTTTCGATTTTGTTTTTTTGAAAATTCGAAAAAAAAGTTTTGCTTGCAGAATAATAAAAACTTAAAATTGGCGTAAGATTTTCTTTGAAATTTTGTATATTATATACATATTTTAAATTGTTATTCTTACATAAATATATTGTTATTGTATTCTGTTTTTAGCTATGTATAATAAATCTATAATAGCGTTAATAAATCTCCCTTTTCCGGAACTCACACTAAACCAATGTTAACAATTTTAAAGTTTCAAACGAAAGAGAATTTTCTGCAGGTTATGCGAATTATATTTTTAATGAATATAAATTAATAATTTATTGAAAAACTTTTTCTTAAATACCTATTATTATTTTTCCAAAGAAAATGAATTCGCGAAATAAACACTTCCACTTTCCAGTTCCAATAATGTTTTGACACTAGGTCTGTTCTATTTATAGCGTGCCTGCAATTGACCTGCACTGTTATGTCGTTTTCCTACGTGCCAATTTAAATTTGAGTTCAAATCTCAAATATATTTTTGTGCGTAGAACATAAAACGAGATTTATGTTTATTTGTTATACTCTGTTCAATTTATATTTGCAGTACAGGGAAGATAGGATATTTGCCTTTCAGTCTGACCATTATGGATTTCAATAAGCTATCTTTAATTTAAAGCTCTTAAAGGATTGCCGTAGGAGCATTAAAAATTGCCGCAAATCTAAGAAAAATATTTGCTACCAAAAGCTCGAAAGAGCTTAAATCCTGAAAGTAACATAGCACAAACCAAAGAAAATGCCATATTAATTTCTATTTACGCGGCAATGGTAACTCTGATTCAGTGTTTTTTTTTTATTAAACACAATAAGGGTTGGTTGCAAATTGGCGATCAGTCTCCTCTCCTTTCACCCATGGAGCAGATAGGTCATGGTGGGCTGTACGTGAGCTCAAAGAAGATTACACAAACAATTTTAATGTAACTCAGTGATTCTCTTTCTTATTTCAGTGGCAATTTCTAAAGTTAAGGTGCCGTGCAAACAGCAGCAGGCACCAGTGTTTCTGAAAAAGCTCTCCCATAAGGCCTGTACTGCAAATATAAATTGAACAGAGTATAGTAAATGTGTGCCTGTGAATAAATGTAAATATTTTTTGATAAAATTCTCTTTTTATACAATTTCAAAATAACGCACGCGGCCATTAGCATGCAAGTCTTATATTGTGCGTTTCCAATAAAACTTCGTTTTTTTCCATTATTTCATTTAATTTCAAACTTTCTCTCAAAAAAAAAAAAATAGGCGTCTTTCTTTTTTAGCTCAGTATAGAGCTCTGAAAAGATTCTGAGCAAGTTCTGAACATCCTCTTAACTAAGCGTGCTCTGAGCTCTGTGAATTATTTTTGACACACACCTGAACACTTAGCTTACACCATTTTTTTTATTTCCATATGTCAAATGCTTGTGTTAAGCATTTAACTCGTTCTGCTCAGTTATTTTATTATGAGCTCATAGAGTGCACTCTGAACACGCTCAGAACATGCTCAGATTAAAAAAATAAATACGTAGGTATTCGAAGCTCTGAACTCTGTGAGCTAAATACGAAACACAATTTATTTTTTGATAACTCAGGGTCTTCTCTGAACTAAAAAATAAAAATGGGTATTAAGGGTGTTAATTCAGCGTCTATAGCCGTACGTTTTCAACTTTTCATATAGATAGGGGAAAGGGCGATCGGTTGCTATAGTTCTTAGGTTAGATTTTTGATTGTTTATTATTCCAGTAGTAAGTCCTGTTTTTTTCGGCTGGAGGAACAGAGCTTTTCAACGATGACAATCACAAAATCATTGTTTAAAACTAAAATAAACACCCAAGGACAACATTCTTTCTTTTCCACAATAAAAACTGAGAGAATCTTCAGAAACATTCATAACACATAATTTATTTTGAATAACTTCAGTTGTTGGTAACAAAATTGTTTGCGGAAGTTCCCGCACGGGTACGCTAGTTAAAACTAATTTTGTGCTTCTTAGCATCATTCACTTATAATATCCATTTTTACTTGCGACTTATAGGTACTATAAGGCAAGTTATGCATTCGTAAAAAAAATCGAACTCGAGATTTTGATCAAAGTTGACATTACGATGATAGCGAAGACTAAAAATGTGGGTCTCGCAATTCTGTCTGTCTGTCTGTCTGTCTGTCCGTTAGATTGCAGCTAAACGGCTCGGCCGATTTTCTTCAAACTTGGTAGATATGGGTTTTAATTTTTTCCCCCCGGATGTTTTTTGATTTGATTTTTTAAGACCAAAAATAACGGTACCCCCCATACGAATTTTTTTCGAAATTTTATAAACATTTTTTTTTCTCAAAAACTGTTCGACAGATTTTAAAAATAAAAACACAAAAAAATTTCATTTAATTAAAGCTAGGTATTTGTTGAAAAAAATTTTCTGCAAAATGGTTATTGAGGGTACCCCCCATGGAACCATTTTTTTTGTTTTTGATTTTTTTTTTAAAACGGTACAGCCGATTTTGATAATTTTTTTTTTGCTAAGGCTCCCCAAAAACCTGAATAGAATTGTGTACTCAAATTTTTTTTTTGATTTTTAAAAAAAACTTCAAATTTTTTTTTTCAAAACTCAATATTTCGAAAACCCCATGCTAGATTTTTTTCAAACTTGCTGAATAAAAGTTTTTCAATATAATCTACAAGATGTGATAAAAAAAATTTTATTTTACCTAAAAATAAAGGTACCTACCATACAAATGCTAAAAAATTAAAAAAAATGCTTTTCAAAAATCGTATTTTTCTCGAAAACGGTTCCGAGAATTTTGATAAAATTTTTTTCTTTCAATTAATTTTTACGATCTTTAATTTAATAAAAAAATTTTGAAATTAAGACATTACAGCTTGTACCTACCATAGAACCATTTTTTCGAATTTTGAATTTCTCATTATCCACATGACTGATCCTAATGAAATTTTTCAAAGAGAAGCTTCTAAAAAGTCTAAAACACATTGCATTTCAAAACTTTAAAATAAATATTTTTTGAATTTTTGAAAAAAAAATCTATTTTTTATTTTTTTTTTTGAAAATTCGATATCTCAGGAACGGCTCAATATTTTTTTTGTAAATTTTATTTTTATTCGAACAATAATAAAAACTTTAAATTGGCGTACCAAAATTTTTTCTTCAAAAGCTTTTAAAAAGTTTGTACATAAAAGCTTGTTTTTAAGAAACGACTACGACTTATAATTTTTGTTCTTGCATAAATTCATATTTGGATAGCATTTTGTTTTTGTCTCTTACTACTACAAAAATTTAAAAAATAATTTGATCCTTATGAACAGTTTTCTCTAATAACATTCGATTTTAAAATTCCTAGTCTGTTACATAAGAGCAAGTTCGTGCGACCCAGTCGTGCATTTTATTTAAATTCTTATGCGAGAAACAGTCGTGCATTTTATTTAAATTCTTATGCGAGAAACAGATTAGCACAGCAACTTCAACAGCAACTTTAACAGCAACGAAAACTTCAACATCAAAATCTTGTGAAATAGATTACAACGTGAACAGCGTTTTGACAGCATATAATCAAAATAGTTTCAAATGCGAAATGATTTTGCCATACATATGATAAAAATTAACGTGAATTGCGTCAATGTATACGACTTGCAATTTGTCGTACTAAAATTAATTTGTTTTTAGTAATTCTTCCATTGTCAAAACCAAAATAAATACTTGAAATAAAAAGATTGTTGTCACATTTTCATTTGAGTGTTGATAATACTGACAAATTTCGCCTTAAAAGTTGGTAGTATTTGCACAGCGACATCGAATTTAGGGTTTATGTCTAACGTTGATGTCGATGTCGAAGTTGCTGTGCTAATGTGATCAAAGCCATTTAAAACCATTGGCTCTAAAAAGTGTGACGTGGTTGTCAAAGTTGCTGTTGAAGTTGATGTGCCAATATGTTTCTCGCATTAGTCTCTAAAACATAAGAGAAAGTTCGTGCATTTTATTTTCACAAGGAAGTGAAAGACTTTCCATTAATATTTCTTGTCATGAAATCAAATATACTCGTATTACATTACATGAATTTGTAAAATATTAATAATCTTTCAATATAATTATAGGCTAATAAAATTTACGAAAATTCAAATTTATAATAACATATTACCATTGTTCAATAAGTTTTGTCGTTCGATAAGAAAAACACAACTTTTTGGTTCAAAATACACTTTATTATTCAGTATAATCTCCTTGAACATTAATACACTTGCTCCAACGATCCTCCAATCGGTGGATCCCATCCCTGAAGTGAGAATCCGGAAGGTCTGCAAAATATGCTTCAACAGTAGTTATGACCTCTTCATTTGATGAAAAACGCTTGCCACGCATAAATTTTTTGAGTTCTGGAAACAAATGGAAGTCGCTGGGGGCCAAATCTGGTGAATACGGTGGATGCTCCAACAATTCAAACTTTAATTCATGGATTTTAGCCATTGTCAAAATGCTCTTGTGACACGGTGCATTGTCCTGATGAAAAAGGATTTTTTTCTTCTGCAAACCGGGTCTTTTTTCACGAATATTTTCCTTCAACTGGTCCAAAAGGTTGCAATAATATTCAGAATTAATTGATTTACCAGTTTGCAAGTAATCCACAAACAAAATTCCTTTCGCATCCCAAAAAACTGATGCCATAACCTTTTTGGCCGATTTCCGGACGCGAACTCGTTTCGAAACCGAACAACCAGGTTCACACCACTCTTTAGCCTCTTGTTTTGATTCGAGATCATGGTGATAGACCCAAGTCTCATCCATAGTGATGAATCGAGGTACAAAATCCACTTTATCCTTTTTAAAACGCTCCAAATGTTGCTGAGAAAGTCGCATTCGAATGTGTTTTTGTTCCATCGTTAGCGAATGCGGCACCCATTATGCACACAGCTTTCTAAAGCCCAAAATTTCACTTAAAATATGGCTCACACTGCCTAATGAGATGTGTAGAGCCTCTACTAAATCTCTTTCAGTCAATCGACGATCTTCCAAAACCATATCCTGTATTTTGGCTATGATTTCTGGTGTTGATGCGCTTTTTGGACGTCCTTCACGTGGATCGTCTTCAAAGCTTGTACGACCACGTTTAAATTCAGCAACCCATCTTTCTACTGTTCTCATTGAAGCTGAACAATCATTATACACTTCAACATTCGTTCGTGAATTTCTTTTGGTGCTACACCTTCCAAAAATAAGAATTTTATCACTGCACGATATTCAATTTTTTCCATCGTAAACAAATACTTTGACACGGCGACACTAAATGGCTTCTAAACAAAGAATGAATTGACAGATTGAAATGAAACTTCACATACGTTAATATGAAGAGTGTACCAACAAAACAAAAAAAAATTGGGCTAGTAGCAACGCCTTCTCTTATCTCTTATCTTATTTGTCAGTATCGTGCTAACTTCAAAACTACAACTTGATAGGTTCGGATAGGTACTTGCTAAAAAAAAAAAGAATTTCAAATGAAAACAAATTGGGTAAACTGCTTTAAAACTAGGAAATTTTTAAGTAGAACTATGCTAAGACATAAAGGTGTGTCCACACCAAAGAAACATTTCAGGAAACATTGTTTAAGAAACGTTTCTGCAATGTTTCCCATTTGCTTAACAAACATTTCAGAAACATTGCAGAAAAATTTCAGAAATGTTTCTGTATTGTCTTCTTGGTGTGAACGCTTTGAGAAACATTTCTGAAATGTTTCATTGCTTCCCATTGTTTCCAGATTGAATAGTCTGTAATTTTTTTGCTGGCGTGTATTGCACTTTAAGCGCATGCTTTTTTCTACTTCATCTATATCACAATTTATATTTTCGCAAATATCAGATATAGCATCTGCTTTTTTGATTTAATTTTTAAAATTTTCGTCATAGTGTATCCTACAAAACTGTTTTCATTTCATACATTTTTATCAATTTGATAACATTCTCGTTTCCATACTTTTCGCGACATTTTATATTTATATTAATAACCACTCACACACTTCCTACCTATGTATGTAAATGCTTTGGAAACAAATAAAGTTTCCCATTCGGAATGGGAAACAGAAAAACATTTCATAAACATTTCAGAAATGTTTCGCGAGCGTCCAGACCAAAGAAAACATTTAAGAAACATTTCAGAAATGTTTCTCTGTTCCTGAAATGTTTTTTAAATGTTTCCGAAATGTTTCTTAAATGTTTCTGAAATGTTTCAAAAATGTTTCTTTGGTCTGCTATTTTAAGGCACAGCATAGCAACACATCACTTCACAACAAACCACAAGAGATACGTGTGTTTCTGGCTTTATTGCGTAGTCGCCAACGACCATTTGTGTCGACTTCAGCGCTACGTTTAGAGCAGAGCATGGTAGCTAAAATATCTGTTCCATGGAAAGCTAATGCTGCTTTCGTCTGCTAAAAAAGTAAATTTGAACGGAGTCATTGTTCTTTGTATATAAAATCTATAGTACTCTCATGGAGAGGAACGAACGGCGCGCCGCTTGACGAGCGTATTCCCCAACTTTTCTCGTTGAGTTGTGGAGAGTAAAGACAATCGAGAATAAGCAAGAGGTAATAATATTTACGGTAAAAGCAAACCGAAGGTGCAGAACAAAGCGACAACAAGAAAGCTATTTTCTGCTTTCTTTTTATTGATTTTCTATATTCATTTTCATACTCGTATAGACAAAAAACGGTATATTCTGGGAATGAAGGTTTAATTTTTTCCGTTCGCTGTGTTGTATGTATGTTGGAGCAAATATAGAATTTCTATTCATATACACGAATTTTTAAATGATTACCACTCAGAACAATTATTTGGTATAGATATATAATTATTTTTGTAAGCAGATTTTTGAAATGCAGAATTTTGAGAATTAGAGTTTTGAGTATTAGAGTTCTGAAATACATAAAAATTATATTGAAAACTAAAATTTTAAAGAGTAGAATTTTGGAATGCAGAATTTTGGGAAATGAAATTTTGAAATAAAAATTCATTGTAGTTTCAAACAAAAAAGTTAAAAATAAAAATATTTTTATATTTTTTACTTTTTATTTAAGAAAAATATATGAATTTTGTTTGGTTAATTTATAATTAACTTCAACTACTAAATCAGAGAAAAAATGTCTGCTAAAATAATAAACATGGCGATTTTTAAATATGGCAATTATGTCTTATTTTTTAATAGTTTAAACTTTTTTAGAGACATACAAATATTTTTTTTGTAAAAAAAGTTATTTGATTTTTTTTAATAGTTTGTACATACGTGTGTAACAAAAAGTTTTTAAGATTGGCTTACCATTTTTTTTAATTTTTCAAAAATTGTCTTTTCTATGCTATTTGATTTTTTTTCTAAATATGTAATTTTTTTTAACTCGGTACACATAAACCATTCAAATTTCTTTTTATTTTCACTTGTGACATATATATGTATGTAGGTTCTGTAGTGCAAGTTTTGCATTTGAAAAAAAAAATAACTCGAGATTTTGATCAAAGTTGACTTTACGATGATAGAGAGAACATGAAAAAATATTTTTTTAAATAAAAAAAATTGTTTTTGAAAAATTAATATGTTGAAAACGTTTGAGCGATTAATATTTGAAAATATTTCGTAGAATCTTTACTGTTAAATACTTGAAATTGGCATCCCAAATTTTTTTCTAGAACAATTTTAAATAAATTTCTTATATACAAATTTTGTTTAATAATAAAACGTTGTTTAAACTTTGTTCGTATAAATTCAAACTTTTCGTTTTTATGATAATACAATGTACAGTTTATCAATTTTTATTTTATTTTTATAAGTTAAAAAAAATATTATAACTTTTTAAAATTGATATCTCGTCGGCTGAATACTTAAGTGCCCCATATATATAAAAATTATTCCTCAGAAAACGAATTTTAAGTTTTGAAAAATAATTCCGTTATTTTTTACTTTACAATTATGACTTGTGAATTTTAATATATATTAATTGAAAACTCCTTTTTGTATGTTGAAGTCCTGATGTCAAAAAACGTCACAGTTATTTAAAAAAAAAAATCAAGTTTGAAAAAACTCAGAAATAGAAAGAGCCCTCTTCCATACGAATGAAAACCAAACTACAAATTTCCTAGGATATAAGACTCTTATGCACTGAACATTCGGAAATCAACGAAAGCAAAAATACTAAAAATGCACAAAATTTCTAGTATTATTAATTTTTATAATTTTAATTTGAGTGATAAAAACATAAAACAAAAAGTAATATTAATTTAGTGGCTACGCCTTCCTTTATACCACATTGGATTATTCTTTAGTCTATAGGAAACGTATGAAAATGATAAAGTATCTTAACACTTAATTATGAAAAATATTGAACATGAACTTTGGTCCATAAAATTTTCTTGAAAAATACATTCAATTTTATTCGGAATTATTTTTAAAAATACTTCAACATTCGCAAGAGTAAGTTTTGGTATTTTTTCACACTTTTTTTAATTAGTTTTTTATCTTTTTTGTATTATCCATTCTATTAAAAAAAATGCAATGGGGCATTTAAGCACTAAGCGTTTGTTTTTAAAACTTGTATACAAAAATTGCCCCACCTAGTATCCATTTTGGATGTATGGCAAATAAGCATGCAAAGAAATTATTTCTTTCACCCGACGTTTCGAACAAGTTTCATCATTCCCAAATTTGATAAAAATTCGTAGACAAACATGAAAAGAAAAATTTGTTTGTTCAAAATTGGCAAATATCTTTTTTTTTAATTTTTTACAAAATATATGGATATAAACATTTTTCTTGAAAAGTTTATTTTTATTGAAAACAAAATTTTCATGTGGGGTGCATCAACAAATTTTTAAAATTGACTGACCAAATTTCCTTTTTTATATTTTGCTAAAATTGTTCATAAGCAGGTACATATATGTACATATGTACATATGTATATGCATACAAAATATTTTTTGAAAAAAAGGTATCTGATGTTTTTTTGATGTGTAAACATCTTTCCCGGCGGTAGAGTGAATCGAAAACGTGTGTAAAACTTATACAACCCGTGTAACCCGTTACGGTTACACGTTTCGTGTAGCAACCTACCTTACCGACGATTACATTTAACACCATGTTTACATTAGGTGCGTTTTATTATCCACAAATCTATCTGGATCCGGATCTGGATCATCAATTGAAAATAAAACGATGCGGATCTTACTGACAGCAGTGTTATAATCCCGTCTCTTTTTATCCTTGGGTTTGGAAATTTTAAATTATGTCTTGTCTTTTTTCTTTACACTATAGCTTACACTACCTTACCATAAAAAGCCATCTAATCGCCAGTGTAATAACTGATTTTTGGATCTTTGAAATAGATCCCGATAGAAAACAGGATCCCAAATTGTTTTTGTAATACATGTTAAAACTTAATTCAGATCCGGATCCAGATAGATTTGTGAACAATTTATATTTTCGCAAATATCAGATATAGCATCGGCTTTTTTGATTTAATTTTTAAAATTTTCGTCATAGTGTATCCTACAAAACTGTTTTCATTTCATACATTTTTATCAATTTGATAACATTCTCGTTTCCATACTTTTCGCGACATTTTATATTTATATTAATAACCACTCACACACTTCCTACCTATGTATGTAAATGCTTTGGAAACAAATAAAGTTTCCCATTCGGAATGGGAAACAGAAAAACATTTCATAAACATTTCAGAAATGTTTCGCGAGCGTCCAGACCAAAGAAAACATTTAAGAAACATTTCAGAAATGTTTCTCTGTTCCTGAAATGTTTTTTAAATGTTTCCGAAATGTTTCTTAAATGTTTCTGAAATGTTTCAAAAATGTTTCTTTGGTCTGCTATTTTAAGGCACAGCATAGCAACACATCACTTCACAACAAACCACAAGAGATACGTGTGTTTCTGGCTTTATTGCGTAGTCGCCAACGACCATTTGTGTCGACTTCAGCGCTACGTTTAGAGCAGAGCATGGTAGCTAAAATATCTGTTCCATGGAAAGCTAATGCTGCTTTCGTCTGCTAAAAAAGTAAATTTGAACGGAGTCATTGTTCTTTGTATATAAAATCTATAGTACTCTCATGGAGAGGAACGAACGGCGCGCCGCTTGACGAGCGTATTCCCCAACTTTTCTCGTTGAGTTGTGGAGAGTAAAGACAATCGAGAATAAGCAAGAGGTAATAATATTTACGGTAAAAGCAAACCGAAGGTGCAGAACAAAGCGACAACAAGAAAGCTATTTTCTGCTTTCTTTTTATTGATTTTCTATATTCATTTTCATACTCGTATAGACAAAAAACGGTATATTCTGGGAATGAAGGTTTAATTTTTTCCGTTCGCTGTGTTGTATGTATGTTGGAGCAAATATAGAATTTCTATTCATATACACGAATTTTTAAATGATTACCACTCAGAACAATTATTTGGTATAGATATATAATTATTTTTGTAAGCAGATTTTTGAAATGCAGAATTTTGAGAATTAGAGTTTTGAGTATTAGAGTTCTGAAATACATAAAAATTATATTGAAAACTAAAATTTTAAAGAGTAGAATTTTGGAATGCAGAATTTTGGGAAATGAAATTTTGAAATAAAAATTCATTGTAGTTTCAAACAAAAAAGTTAAAAATAAAAATATTTTTATATTTTTTACTTTTTATTTAAGAAAAATATATGAATTTTGTTTGGTTAATTTATAATTAACTTCAACTACTAAATCAGAGAAAAAATGTCTGCTAAAATAATAAACATGGCGATTTTTAAATATGGCAATTATGTCTTATTTTTTAATAGTTTAAACTTTTTTAGAGACATACAAATATTTTTTTTGTAAAAAAAGTTATTTGATTTTTTTTAATAGTTTGTACATACGTGTGTAACAAAAAGTTTTTAAGATTGGCTTACCATTTTTTTTAATTTTTCAAAAATTGTCTTTTCTATGCTATTTGATTTTTTTTCTAAATATGTAATTTTTTTTAACTCGGTACACATAAACCATTCAAATTTCTTTTTATTTTCACTTGTGACATATATATGTATGTAGGTTCTGTAGTGCAAGTTTTGCATTTGAAAAAAAAAATAACTCGAGATTTTGATCAAAGTTGACTTTACGATGATAGAGAGAACATGAAAAAATATTTTTTTAAATAAAAAAAATTGTTTTTGAAAAATTAATATGTTGAAAACGTTTGAGCGATTAATATTTGAAAATATTTCGTAGAATCTTTACTGTTAAATACTTGAAATTGGCATCCCAAATTTTTTTCTAGAACAATTTTAAATAAATTTCTTATATACAAATTTTGTTTAATAATAAAACGTTGTTTAAACTTTGTTCGTATAAATTCAAACTTTTCGTTTTTATGATAATACAATGTACAGTTTATCAATTTTTATTTTATTTTTATAAGTTAAAAAAAATATTATAACTTTTTAAAATTGATATCTCGTCGGCTGAATACTTAAGTGCCCCATATATATAAAAATTATTCCTCAGAAAACGAATTTTAAGTTTTGAAAAATAATTCCGTTATTTTTTACTTTACAATTATGACTTGTGAATTTTAATATATATTAATTGAAAACTCCTTTTTGTATGTTGAAGTCCTGATGTCAAAAAACGTCACAGTTATTTAAAAAAAAAAATCAAGTTTGAAAAAACTCAGAAATAGAAAGAGCCCTCTTCCATACGAATGAAAACCAAACTACAAATTTCCTAGGATATAAGACTCTTATGCACTGAACATTCGGAAATCAACGAAAGCAAAAATACTAAAAATGCACAAAATTTCTAGTATTATTAATTTTTATAATTTTAATTTGAGTGATAAAAACATAAAACAAAAAGTAATATTAATTTAGTGGCTACGCCTTCCTTTATACCACATTGGATTATTCTTTAGTCTATAGGAAACGTATGAAAATGATAAAGTATCTTAACACTTAATTATGAAAAATATTGAACATGAACTTTGGTCCATAAAATTTTCTTGAAAAATACATTCAATTTTATTCGGAATTATTTTTAAAAATACTTCAACATTCGCAAGAGTAAGTTTTGGTATTTTTTCACACTTTTTTTAATTAGTTTTTTATCTTTTTTGTTTTATCCATTCTATTAAAAAAATGCAATGGGGCATTTAAGCACTAAGCGTTTGTTTTTAAAACTTGTATACAAAAATTGCCCCACCTAGTATCCATTTTGGATGTATGGCAAATAAGCATGCAAAGAAATTATTTCTTTCACCCGACGTTTCGAACAAGTTTCATCATTCCCAAATTTGATAAAAATTCGTAGACAAACATGAAAAGAAAAATTTGTTTGTTCAAAATTGGCAAATATCTTTTTTTTTTAATTTTTTACAAAATATATGGATATAAACATTTTTCTTGAAAAGTTTATTTTTATTGAAAACAAAATTTTCATGTGGGGTGCATCAACAAATTTTTAAAATTGACTGACCAAATTTCCTTTTTTATATTTTGCTAAAATTGTTCATAAGCAGGTACATATATGTACATATGTACATATGTATATGCATACAAAATATTTTTTGAAAAAAAGGTATCTGATGTTTTTTTGATGTGTAAACATCTTTCCCGGCGGTAGAGTGAATCGAAAACGTGTGTAAAACTTATACAACCCGTGTAACCCGTTACGGTTACACGTTTCGTGTAGCAACCTACCTTACCGACGATTGCATTTAACACCATGTTTACATTAGGTGCGTTTTATTATCCACAAATCTATCTGGATCCGGATCTGGATCATCAATTGAAAATAAAACGATGCGGATCTTACTGACAGCAGTGTTATAATCCCGTCTCTTTTTATCCTTGGGTTTGGAAATTTTAAATTATGTCTTGTCTTTTTTCTTTACACTATAGCTTACACTACCTTACCATAAAAAGCCATCTAATCGCCAGTGTAATAACTGATTTTTGGATCTTTGAAATAGATCCCGATAGAAAACAGGATCCCAAATTGTTTTTGTAATACATGTTAAAACTTAATTCAGATCCGGATCCAGATAGATTTGTGAATAATAAAACGCACCTATTACGAGATCGTGTTTACATTGGAGACTTTGAGTACTGAAATGTCGATTTTATTACTTTCCATTGCTGGCTAGAACTTAATTTATTCCCTCAACATTTCTTCACCTCTCGACCAATTAGGACTATTCTGCCACATTTGCTATTCTGCTATAGATTTTCTATTAAGAATCATAAAAGATTTTCACCTTAAAAGATCTTTTATGATTGGTATTCAGAGGTTCGAACTTTTATAAAAGTCTGTTAGGCTAGTCGCGCACTGGCAACTGTGATCGAAATCAAATAGTTTAATCATCAGTGGAAAGAGAACCGCGCACTGGCAACTCTTTACTAACGCTCACACTCTTTTCTCTCTTGCGCTTATGGAAAACAGCTCAACTATTACGAATTAATTTTAGGCAATCGTTTAGTTTGTGTCAAAACACAAACTTTTTAGTTGCTCGAATCGAGTTGCTTTAAGTGCTCGGTGTCCCATATAAGCCCATATGTTTCATTTTAGCAACTAAACAGTTGCGAAACTAAAAATTGAATGTGCGCGCCTGGCCTTATGCTACTTCGAAAACGAGATCTGTTATAAAACTGAACTAAATCTGTTATCATAATCAGCTGTGATTATGTAAAATATTTCATCTGACATAATTTAAATGGATGACGAACAAAAAAGTAAACTCTTAGGCCAGGCGCGCACATTCAATTTTTAGTTTCGAAACTGCTTCGTTCGAGCAACTAAAAAGTTTGTGTTTCGACACAAAAGGTGCGTTTTATTATTCACAAATCTATCTGGATCCGGATCTAGATTAAGTTTTAACATGTATTACAAAAACAATTTGGGATCCTGTTTTCTATCGGGATCTATTTCAAAGATCCAAAAATTAGTTATTACACTAGCGAATAGATGGCTTTTTATGGTAAGGTAGTGTTAGCTATAGTGTAAAGAAAAGAGAAAAGAAATAATTGAAAATTTACAAACCCAAGGATAAAAAGAGACGGACTTATAACACTGCTGTCACTAAGATCCATATCGTTTTATTTTCAAGGGAAGATCCAGATCCGGATCCAGATAGATTTGTGAATAATAAAACGCACCTAAACTAAATGATTGCGCGCACATTCAATTTTTAGTTGCACAATTGTTTGGTTGCTTATAGAAAACAGATAAACTATTTAGTTGAATGTCCACGCAGGTGCATATAATTATATGTTACACAGAATAGCGAACTCATTTTACGCAATCGCTTAGTTTGTATCAAAACACAAAATTTTAGTTGCTCGAACCAAGCAGTTGCGAAACTAAAAATTTAATGTGCGCGCCTAGCCTAAGGCTATTTTGTGTAACATATAATTATATGCACCTGCGCGGACATTCAACTAAGTAGTTCATCTGTTTTCTATAAGCTACCAAACAGTTGTGCAACTAAAAATTGAATGTGCGCGCCTAGCCTTACACACTATGGGTATCCATACAATGGAACACGATTTTATTTCATATGTTTCTGGGAATACCATGGCCATACTCTACTTATATGTTTATTTGATATGTGTTTTGATATATTTTCTTTCATTTGTCTCCTTTAAAGAACATTTCATTGACGAAATAAAAGATAAATATTGAATATTACTTGATGCACCTGTGTACTTATTGAAATCTTTTATGATAAAAGTAACAGAAGTTTGTCTTTTATTCTTTTATGATTTTTAACAGATTTCATAACAGATTTTGGCATGCTGAATACCAAAAATGCTATTCGTAAAAGATTTTTTCTATGTTCGAACGTTTGACAGTTCATAAAAGTTTTCTTAACAGATTTTATAACAGATTTTAGCGTGCTGAATACCAAAATTAAAATTTATAAAAGATATTGTTGACAGCTCAAACATTTGTATGGAAATTCATAGCAGAATAACAGAATAGAAGAATAAAAATCTCGCGGAATAGGCCTTAATATGTGAAAAAGACGAAAGACAAATCAACTGGTGTAAAATTTCATAGCGGGTTCATTTAATGTCTTAAAAAATCCACTTCACGTTTTAGAGTTGAACTTTAAAAATCCAAAAAAATGTTCTTCAGGCCAATCAGTTGACATCTGCAATGAAATATTCTCGATACGTCAAAATTTAATTTGTCCCTTATCTGTCATAACATATAATTATTTTAATTATCGAATTAAAAATTCTTTATTATATCAAAATATACTTTTAGCATCCACTTTATCAAAATATAGATCGTTCTCCATCTGTCAAGCCATGAACTGGATGATGACTACGACTTCAATGTATTCAAAAATTAGTTTTTGCCACTTATAATTCGATTACAAGGTGGGAATGATGTCAATCGGTTTGTAAATCTCTGACAGAAGGAGTAAGATAAAGTACAGAAACCTAAAAAAGAAGTTAAGGGATTGGATTGATTTTGATAAGATGAACGCTCCATCTAGTGGTTTGTCAAAAAAAAGTTTTGACTTTTTCGCTGCATGACAAGTATATTTGTTGGCGGCGTTAAGCCAGATATACATTGTTCAAATGCATGAAAAGCACGTACAAGTCTATTATTTCAGTGGCGAGAGAACATTGCCCTTTGTTTTTTCTTTTCAGCAAAATTGTGTTTTTACGAATTTCTTTGAGATTTTTGTAATTTTATCCGAGTAATCTGTTTTATTGTGTCTGTCCATTTTATCATACAATTTTCGTTTGCTGTTTTAATATTAAATCAGTGCTTATGCTGTGCTGTGTTCTCATCTCTTCAACGTACTATACGCAAATGAACCAATAAATACATGATCAATCATCAACCTTGCATACACAATATTTCTATGCAGTACGCTAGATTGAAAAGATTTTGATTTTTCTTCAAGCCTACATCCAATCTATACGTGTTTCTTTTTCACTAATACACTTACAATTGCTGAGAAAAATGCGGAGTTATCGTTCATTCTTCTTTGTGGTTTTCTTTTTTATATTTGGCGTTCGCTCAGTGCAATTCGCTTAACTGAGTAGAGTAAGGAGTGCGAAGAGATGACTCCTTTTCGCATAAACAAAGTTAACTTATATTAAAAATCGCTGTGTTTAAAAGCACAGATGCACTGGAAAGGAAGCCAAAAGAGAAACAGATATTAAAATCAAATTCGTGTAAAAACAGTCTATTTTTTATCAGATAACATCTCTGTTTGAATATAAGTGTAAAAATATAATGCTGTGACAAGCAACATCACTGGTTAAACATAAGTCAAACAAACTTTACGTTACGTAGCGGAGTCCACTTACTCCTAACACATGCCACGAACTACTTCATCGAAGCATATTGTCGATAAGGTTTTTGGGTCGTGTGAAATGAATAAGTGTCGACACGGCAGTGTGAACTTTGGGCATCGATGTAGTATGCGTACATGGCGTGTAAAAAGGACCGAACTAGTTCGTCGAAACAATTTTTTATGATGTTACAATTCAATAAAGCTCTGATCAACACAAAAAAGTGGTTCTGGAGCATTAAAATTCAAATATTTTCGGTCATTTTCACTTTTCATTTAAAATTTTACAACTCTACCATTTCACAGCTGATTTTGGCATGTACTTCTACGTCGGCGTATTGGTGTGTAAATGCCCATACAAAAGCGAAGTACTTTGTCAATTAGGTTGATCGATGTGGCGTGCGTGAGGGGTATATATCTTAAGTCACAAACTAGTACGATTGCATTGTATGTTTATTGGGTACGTTCGATGTTGATGTTTACACATCTTCACCGTGAGTCCTGGTACTCACACTTTTTTTTTAATATTATGTCAATAATAATTTTATTCTATTTATTTTAATTTTATTTTTTTTAATTAATTTAATTTTTTTAAGCCAGTGAAAATTATTTTTTCTCGAAAACATATTTGATTTTTTTTTTTTTTTCAAAATAGTTTTATGTGAATATTTCTGAATTTCTAAATTTCTGAAATTGATAAAAATTGCCCATATTTTTTGTAAACAAAGTTTATATGAATAAATTTTAAGAACTGGTCTATACCTATACCAAATTTCTTTTTTTATTTTTAATTATACATATATCTACGCATGAAAATAATTTTTTTGTAATCAAAATTATTTTTGGTTAGATATTTCGAAATTAAACAACGTTGCTTTGTTGCGTATAAAATAGACAAAACAAAACTAAAATTCGACAAAAAAAATATAACAACAAAACACAGAAGATCCTTCAAAAGGAAAATACTACAAAACAAATTTGATTTTCTCATTCTCGTCTTTCTCATTGCCAGAGCTGATAAAATTTCCTCGCTCTATCCTCAATTACCACCCCACTCCAAATCAAAAGTCTCCACGTCAATTTTTTTGGCCGACAGTGCCATCTGTAGAGTGTATTCCCCAACTTTTTTGTTTGTTCCATGAGAGTACTATAGATTTTATATACAATGCATTGTCCTCTCGAAGGCTTTCTCTTTATATTTTTATACAATTGGTAGTACCCACTGATCTCTATAATACACTGGATAGCACATTCATCAAAAAAAGTTGACTCCAATTGAACATTGTTATATTTTGAAGGCACCACAGTGCCGTATAACAGTATAACTGTATAACATCTAAAACAGCATCATAAAGCGCGGAACAGATTGAACCAGCAACAGCACTGTCAACAGCAACAGCGGCCGCCATTAATTTAGAACCAACGCATTTCAATTGTTCAACACACATAAGAACAGCAACAGCAACGCCAACAGCGTCGTTAGGCCAAAGTCCTCTAAGCTTGCTGTTGCTGGTGATTGTCAACTTTCCCACTGCAATATTTTGTGGCTTCACAATGCAAAACAAAAAAGAACGTAAAATAATTTTTTCATTTTGCTACTTTTTTATTTTGGTTGCAATTATCGTGTGAATAAAAAACAATAAATAATTTTTGGTAAACAAAAATTGCAAAATTAAGTGACCAAAAGAATAATAAAGAATAAAAAACAATCGTGAGAGTTAAAAAATCGCTGAATATATGAAAAAATGACTGTGCTTGCCAGTCTTCTACTTAAAAAACAGACAACTGAAACGACATTCATTCAATTTTATTAAATTGTCAATTTGTCAATCAAGACAAATGATTTTCGTCCAATTTTCAATTTATTATTTTAATTTTAATAATAAATATTTAAAATTTACAAGTAATGCGAGAAATAGGAGAAACAGATTGCCACAGCAACTTCAACAGCAACGAAAATTTCAACATCAAAAGTCTAGTGAAATAGATTACAACGTGAACAGCATTCAAATTAGCACAGCAACTTCAACAGCAAGTTCAACAGCAACTTTAACAACCACGTCACTTTTTTTATTGCCACTGTTTTAAATGGCTTGATTACATTAGCACAGCAACTTCGACATTAACGTTAGACCTTGACCATAAATTCGATGTCGCTGTGCAAATGGTACCAACTTCTGAGGCGGAATTTGTCAGTATCATCAACACTTAAATGAAAATGTAACAACCATCTTTTTGATTCGTCTATTTATTTTGGTTTTGACAATGGAAGAATTGCTAAAAACAAATTAATTTTAGTACGACAAATTGCGCAAGTCGTATACATTGACGCAATTTACGTTAATTTTTATCGTTAAATGTACGGCAAAATCATTTCGCATTTGAATTTACTTTGTTTATACCCTGTTCACGTTGTAATCTATTTCACAAGAATTTTGATGTTGAAGTTTTCGTTGCTGTTAGACTAGGCGCGCACATTCAATTTTTAGTTGCACAACTTACTGTTTGGTTGCTTATAGAAAAGAGATGAACTATTTGGTTGAATGTCCGCGCAGGTGCATATAATTAGATGTTACACAAAATAGCGAACTCATTTTAGGCAATCGTTTATTTTGTGTCAAAACACAAACTTTTTAGTTGCTCGAACCAGGTTGAAGTTGCTGTGTCAATCTGTTTCCCGCATAAGCAAGTGCAGTCACATTTGTTTTCCTCTTTGTCATGTCAAAATATTTTTTTTTTTTGTGAAAAGAAGATGTCAAATTATGAAGCTGCCCACCATCTGTCATCTTCAATTGGAGTACAAAAATCCGTTGTACAATGTAGGGAATGCGCTAGCCAGTGTATTATAGAGATCAGTGGTAGCACCCCTTAAAATTCCATGGTGTCTGTTGTTGTTGTGTCATTTGACGTCGTCTGCTCTGGATTTTCGCATTCGCACTGAACGAGCCCAAAAGAATAGTCATTCTGTTAAATCTTTTTTTTTTTAAATCTATGAGCGAAACAGATTAAACCAGCAACAGCACCAGCATCATCAACAGCAAACAGCACGCTGACCAGCAAACATTTCTCAAAAGGGGGGTTCACATTCTCAAATATGTTTGACAAATGCTGTTTGATTGGCGCGAATTTGAAAATGTGAACGCTTCATCAAATGGATTGTCAAACATGCTTGATGATATCAAAATATTTTGATATTTTGCTGATTTGACAAGCATATTTGAGAATGTGAACGCACGCTTGTCAAGCCACAAGCAAATTTCATTTTCAATGAAGTTCTTGAGCTGTGCATATCGTAAGAAAATATTTCAAAATGAGTCATATATGCATTAGCGGTAATTCAGGTGGATTTTATTAGATTAATATAAGTTTTCTATAGACTTTTAAATATAAAAATGGTAGTAAATTTGCTCAACTAATATTTCATCTATGCTCTGAGTTGGTCCGCCATGGTAAGAATTCTAATGAGAAGTGATGCTTGACAGTATGTTTGACAAATGTGAACGCAAATGGTTTCAATCCGTCAAATATTCATCAAACCATATTTGTCAAACATATTTGAGAATATGAACCCCCCAAAACACATTGTCACCAGCAACGTCATTTCATCTGCTTGAGATTTCATATCGAAAAAAAGTTTTTCATTGTGGTGCCACTGAATATTGCAGTGGGAAAGTTGACAACTCTGCAGTTCTGCACCAGCAACAGCAAATTTAGGACTTTGGCCTAACGACGCTGTTGGCGTTGCTGTTGCTCTTTTTATGTGTGCTGAACAATTGAAATACATTGGCTCTAAATTAATGGCGGCCGCTGTTGCTGTTGACAGTGCTGTTGCTGGTTTAATCTGTTCCGCGCTTTAGAGTAGGAATTATGCCGGATATACACTGTTCAAATGCATGACAAGCATGTGCAAGTGTATTAGTGAAAAAGTCACACGTATAGATTGGATGTTGGATTGAAGCAAAATCAAAATCTTTTGATTTTCATTCAATCTAGCGTCCTGCATTGAAGTAGTGTATATGCAAGATTGATGATTGATCATGTATTTATTGGTTCATTTGCGTATAGTACTTTGAAGAGCTGAGAACACAGCACAACATAAGCATAGATTAAAATATTAAAACAGTAAACAAAAATTGTATGATGAAATGGACAGACAAAATAAAACAAATTACTGGCATAGAATTGAAAAAATCCCAAAGAAATTTGTAAAATCACAATTTTGCCGAAAAAAAACTCACAAAGGGCAACGTCCTCTCACCACACCGTCGCGTCGATGTAAAAACAAAAGATTGAAGACTCATGCTTGATATATGTATAAGCAACTTCAACCCGAATTTACCAATACACTCACACGTGCTTGTCATGCATTTGAACAATGTATACCTATACGGCATTAGGAGCTTAAAGACCGAACACCGAACCAAAGCACATTTATGCTTGATTGCGATGCACTTTTTTCGGATTATAATGATGATGATAATATACAATGAACGAATCACGTTTTATATTTTTTAGGTGAAGTACCTGTACCTACCATGTAGGTATACACACTATTTTCTTTTGTTTAATTTGGTTTTAGGACAATTTTTGAATTCATGTAGATTAATAATAAATTTTTTGCGTTTTATTCATCAAACACTTCTATTATGGAGAAATCTTTTAAAATAGTTGAATACCTATAGTGAAAGCCGCTTTTAGTCACATGTACATAGATGACAACTTAAAACAATAACAATAAGACCATAAGATTGGCCTTGTATCCGAAATTTAATCAATTGCGAGTCAACAACGAATTCACAATTAACAAGAGTTCGGTTTCCCCTTTCAATGGCGCTTTACAGTTTAAGGTTACTTTCGTGCACACATAGAAAAATATTCCAGTAAGAAGTACAAATAAATAAATGTATGTACCTATACTTAGGTATTGACCAAAAAATATAATTTAATTCATTAATTTCTTATTCGAGAACTAAAGACTAGGTAAAAGTAATACAAAATATTAATACAATATTAATTAAAGCCAAAATGAGCACATCGTTATAGGTACATACCTATGTAGGTATTAAGCGATTATTATTATTTTTTTTTATAAAGGTACATAGATATACTTACCTACTTATACCTACTACATTTTGTAACCTTATTACGAAATTAGTTTTAAAAACGCCAATGTACCTAGGTACATATATGCTGTTTTCGAAGTGTCTCCTACATAATAAATCATAATTTTACAAAAATCAATAAGTATGTACAGTATAGTTAATACTTATGTATGCATTTGTTTAAAATTTTTTTGGTAGATTAGGTAGGTATGTAGATAGGTATATTTTTTTCACTGTGCAAAGACAAACTTTCTTTTAATCTTTCTTCTAATCTTCTTCTAATCCATTACTTGGCCTTATATAAATAAACCAAAGTCAGTACGCTGCGCTACATGTTCAATGCTACATCACTTTATACCTACCTTCTTTAATAATAGCAAGTACGTGCGACTCGGTCTAATATTATATTTTTTTTATAGTTTGTGCTTCTTGTGTATGAAATTGCATATGAACGAAAACAAAACGCAAATTCGTATGAGTTTGAGCACCAACACAAACAAACCTGACCTAGGCTAATTATAATTTTGTTGACGAGTCTCTTGTCTCTTCTCTTTATTCTTTTATTTTTCTTAATTTCGGTTTTCGAGTATGGTATATCAACACGAAATTGGCGTGTGTAGTGGTTTATGGTTGTTTCTTTTTAGCTTCATATAGGTATGTTGGTTTTGGAAGAAGGCAAGGACAGCGGGGTTGTTAAAACCAATACTTTAAATGTTATTAAGTAGCTTCCTATGCATGTGTGTATGTTTTTTGTTGGTCGCTCGTCGCTGGCTGTTTGAGACAAACAGAGATTAATGGGGGTAAAGACCTATGAAGGTGAAAATATTTTTAAGGGCCCTCAATAAATTGGGTTATTTGGGTGTCTGAAATCATTTTGGAAATTTTATTTAATATTTATTAAGTATGCCTACATTATTTATATGGATGGTTTGAAATATTTCGATTATTTTGATTAATTAGGGGTGACTCCAATATAGCGGGTGCAAAATTTAGACTCATTTGAAGATTGAAGTAGGTATGTACATTTAATAATAAAATAAACAAAATATTTAATGACATTATTAATTGAAAGGATACATTTTCACCTATTTATTTTTAATCCATTTAGAATTCTTAAATATAGTCAATAATTTAGCAGAAGAATGGTTTCAAAGTGCGATCGCGGGTGCAACAGAATCATAGTACCTACAAAAAACACAAATTCTGTTAATTGTGAAACATTTATCATGCTATTCTTACATATATTGAACGACGTTGATTCAATTAACTAAATAAATAAAAATAAAGATAGAAAACAAAAGTAAGCAACGAAATATTAACTTTTAAATCAATCGCGGGTGCAACATCAAATTATCGCGGGTGCAACGCGTCTAACTTAAATTAGTAAACTGATTTAAAAAACTGGAAAAAATATAAAATAAGGCACATATGTAACAAGTCAGTAGGGTAAAGTCGGGTAATGTGGACCACTCGGCTAATATGGACCACCAGCTTTTCTCGCCTTACACAAATGCAATCGAGGAGACTATTGGTTGCGATTGTGCGTGACCTGCTTAAACTTAACTCAGTATAGTTTGAGTAGTCAGGAGCAGTGTTGTCACTTCCATTTCGAAACCCGAGGTAGATTGAGATGGAAAACAGTGGTAGATTTAGATTTTGTGTGGTAGATTTGTAATTTCCCAAAACCCAAATGATAATAATTCAAAACGACAAAATCCAAAAATATTAAATTATATGCCAACAGATTGGGCAATTAATATTTATTACTATATTACACATAAATTTACTAAAATTCGAAAACATGGATTCTTGGCATACTTCCATGTCTTTGCTTAAATCAATTCACCCCCCCCCCCCCCCCCCCTTAAATATGTCATTAATTTTTTCTCTATCAAAGAGCAAGAGCGATCTCCACTCATTATTGAAAACTTATACTCTTATTATTATTATTATTATTGAAAACTTATACTCTTATTAACAACCGTAAGATTGTTTGTTGCCGACCTTTTTGAATTTCTTTCAGACTTAAGAATTGAAGCAGCTGGAGATGCTCACTTGAAAAACCAAATATTTTTTTAGCTGATTTCTTTAATTTTATTATTTTCAATTTCCTGGTTATATTTTATTTTTAATGTGTGTTTAATTCAATCAGTAACTGCCTGCCTGCTCTAACTCTATCTCGCCAAATATAAATCAACCTACAACTGAAAACTCGTGCCAATCGGTAGATTTTTCTTCAATTTTCCTGCCCAAAAGTGAACAAAGTTTCAGAATTTGATCTTATCTACAACGAAGTACTCATCAGAAGGAGCCAAATGAAACGAAATAAAAAGCTGCGACAGACTCTGCGGGGTTGCTTTCGAGTTTTATTAAATTTCCCTTTGAAAGAGCATTAGAAAAAACAAATACCTTAACTCTGTTACATTGAAGAAAACAAGAGATTCTAGCTGGCAATAGTCTGCGGATCAGTGTTCGCTATAGTTCTCTGGCTATGTGAAAATATTTGGTCAAAGTTATATAGCAGCTACTGTAGGTGGTAATGGTTATGTGACAGTGCCAGGGCTGCAGAAACGAATGAGTTTATGGAAACATGATGAAGACAGGGCTTTTGGAGCATGGAACAAGAAAATAAATTCATAAAGTCCTCACAGTCAACTGATGAGTCCATGTAAGATCGCCGGGGCGAAACGCCAATTTTTGTGGATAGAGGCCAAAAAACTATTTTGAATCAATAAAATTCAACAAGTCCAATAATAGTGCTAAGTCTTCTACTTGGCTGATTTATTTTAGTAGTATATAGAGTTTGTATTATAAAAACAATTATATAGAATCAATGCCAGGCCACGGGCAAAATCTTCCAATGTTAATCTTAATGATTACAATTATTTTAATCTTGGTTGGGTATAGTTCACATTGAGTTTTTGTCAAAAAATCGATGTAAGATGATCTAAATTTAACAAAAATTGCGTATTGGCAAGGTCCTCACAGTCAACTGATGAGTCCACGTGATATCGCGGGGAAGAAACGCCAATTTTCGGGGACTAAAGGCCAAAAAGCTATTTTGAAAATAAATTCTCGTTTAGCTGGTTTTAAGATTAATTGTGAAGTTAAATAGAAGGCCACTATGTTTGCATGTGATTTTTAATAAAATGGTTTCATGTCATACAAATTACGCTCAAGTGGGTTTTCGGAAGCGGCTGTTTCAGATTCTTACAAGAAAAAGTCGTATAAAAATGACTGCACAACTCAGCATTATAGAAATGGTATAAAATGTTGAGGATAATTGAATATAACAATGGGAGTTAGATACCGAAATGTTTGACAGTTGTTTATCTTTGAATCTTTTATACAGTATTAAAAAGAAAAAAACAATTTAAATTAATTCGTTTTTGTTTTCAAAATGCGCTGTTTCAAGTATTTTTAGTTTAAGTAAAACTTGAAAAATTTGGGAATTTTTGTAGTACGTAGATATACGACATTTTCTTGATGAATCCCTAATAGCAGCGTAGTGACTTTCTTTCTAACTTAATAATTAATTTAAAAACTAGCTAAACGATAGTTTCTGTTCTTGTTTCACTCATCACATTTCCATAAGCTTGTACATTTCTGCAATCCTGGATCCCCACCCAAAAGTACTTAACGTTGCTTTAATGTACTCGTACCTAAATGCACATCTTGTCACAAAGAACCTTAGCGAACACTGATCCGCAAACTATACTACCCGATGGAAGACGGTTGCTTCGGTGGTCAAAGTTCAAATATATTCTGGCTTTCTTTTTTTTTTTCATAGAAGTTGTTTGCCGGACATATGTATATTTGTTTTGAATTTTGTTACTTTTGTTACTTTATTAAATCATATGTTTGTTTAACAATCTGGAGCCTAAGAATAATTCTGACATGAAAAAATATTAAGAAAACTTACGTGCAAGGTTGATTATTTTTGTATTTTTGAAAACTTTTTTCATCCGAGTAAAGAAGTCTGTCCAGAAAATGTAGTTGAAGGCTGACGGCTGCATTCAGAAAAAATAAGACAAGCAAATTGTGTTGCAAGAGTTATGGCAGATTTTTGTTTATAATTTTTCTTTTTGGAGGGAATGTTAAAAATAGTGGTAGAATTTTGAACTACCGTGGTAGATGTGGTAGATTTGAAAATTCTTAAAAAGTTGTGGTAGATCTACCACAATTGTGGTAAAGTGACAACACTGGTCAGGAGTAGTGCTTCACGAAGTTGGCCGGATTAAAAGAAAATCCAAGGCATTGATTATTTTTTTTTTGTAGGGGTTTCTCCTTTTTTCTATAGTTAAAAACATAGTTTGTTCCCCTTTTATTTTTTAAATATAAGAAGTGAATATTTGTTTTAAGGTTTTTATTTATAAAACTATTGTAAACAGTCTCATTTTGGTGTAAAATAGCTTTTTCTCCAAACATTATGTTGCGGGTAATATGGACCACGGGAAGAAAGGAGCATTTGGACTAGTGGTCCACATTACCCGCCATTTCAATATAAGAAATTTCGGGTCTGAATGAGGATGAATGATCGACCGTTAATGATTTTCATATATGTGAATTGTTTGGCAAGGCATATGTCAGAGTCCAAACTGGATAAACAGCCGCACTGTGGTCCTAAAATGAAAATTTCGTGGCAAAAATAATAATTTCGATGTTTTATTTTTAAAGTTTTGTTTTTTATTTATAATAGAAATATAAACGGAGCTTCAAAAACAGCAAACAAAATAATTTTCCGCTAACTAGTTTGACTTATAGAGCTTTTCAAAGTTGGTCAATTTCGTTTTAGAGTTAAAAAAAAAAACAGAAAAAACTAACTTCTTAGTTTTCGGATTTGAAATTTTGGCATATTAAATGTAAAATATTAATTTTCTATAGTTTATTCTAGTTGTATTATTTGTGCGTAAATCAAAATTTTAATTAAAAAAAAAAATATTTAATATTTTTAATAAATAAAACAAAAAACACCCTTTTTTAGCAGATTTTTTCGGTTTGAATAGAGCTACAAAAAAATACTCGCGAGTTCGCGCGGAAAATTGACCATGATAGTTTACCCTAACTATTTCTTAAACCATATGCAAAATTGTAGCTGCAACTATTTGCAACCTTCAGAGAAATTGTAATTTGTTTAAAAAAAGTCGTGTTCCCAGTGCTGACCTTTTGGTCTTAAAAGCAAATTCCCTTATGGAAAATTTCAATTATTTTATTAATTAAAATAGTCGAGAACGTGAAATTTACTTTTTAATTAAAAATCGTTTTATTACTATCTTGATTCTGACAAGAAAAACCGCCCACTTCTACGCCCCTTTTTATACAAATGCCAATTAAAAAATATAAAATATTGTACACAAACTATTGATTACTTTATTGAACATTAAATTTTTTAATCCGTCCACTTTAACGACCCTCTTTGAATAAATTCCCCTTAACTTAAATTATTGTAAATATTTATTGATCTTATTCTAATAGTACCTAAACATAGATTAACTTGCCAAAAGAAAAAGATTAATAGCTTTATTGCCTAATCCATATACAAAGTTGAAAGAATCATTTAATTTTGGATTATTATTTTATGATCTAATAAAACAGGTAGGAATAATAATTTTCGTCCGAGATACCCCATATTGTTAAGCTTAAATTTCACAGGTAAAATAATCCTTGTGCATATACATTATGGAGGTATATATAAACTATGACAATGGATATATGTTGTTAGTTTTCAAGAGGCTTTACTGACGAGTGGAGCTTGCAAATATGAATATTTCAAACAGAACAATTTTTGAACATTTTATTAATGTTTCGAATTCTGAAGAATTTGTAATTCTGATCCAAAACCAATACGAAGATATAAGTGACAACGATGAAACCAAAAGGAATTCCAAAGATTATACGCATCATTAAAAAAAAATGGATTGACTGTTTTAGAGTTAAAACAAGATTTCTCTCAAAATATGAAGAATTTTTGAATGGAACATTTACAATCCAATGTAATGAAATTGAAGACAGTGACGTGCCAAGTACATCAAGAGGAAAATCCAAAAGTCACGTCAGCTATAACCCGAGTAGACAAGGATCTTATAAAGAAACTGCAAGTTATTTTAAATGCGCTGTCATCTAAAGAATTTATTAATGTAGATAAATTCAACGAGTATACCAAAACCACTTCGGATCTTTTAAAAGCCAAATACAGCTACAAACTCCTGACACCAACTCTGCACAAAATTTTGGACCATGGAGGGGAACTTATAAGACATCAAATTTTGCCAATCGGGGAGCTTTCAGAAGAAGCACAGGAATCAAGGAATAAAGACTATATCGATATCCATATTCAAATACATGCAAAGTCTCACGGAAACGACAAAATGAAGATTTATTTAATATGCTAGCTATATCATCAGATCCACTTGTTTCATCTTTAAGACACGTAAGGTTAAAAAAAAGAGCTGAAAAAGAGTTACTGCCCAGAACTAATAGGTCTATCAATTGTTGAAAATGATAACGATGCCGATGATTTTTTTTCTGAAAATTAGATCTATAGAAGTTAATTGTAAACAAATATTTATAATGTATTCTATTTTATTTTGTTAATATAAATTTTATATTCTATTTGATTTTTTTTTGATTTTTTTTCGTCCGTTTACTTTTTTCCTGCACTGTTTCATATAAAATATATCAGTCAAACAGTTTATAGAATAAACTGATGCCCCACAATATGAAAAAATACTGTTTTATAATACTCCTTAAAAAATATTTCTGAAATTGGTGCGTTAACTTTAAGCATCCACTGTTGTTATGAATTCAGTTGAATAGTCAAAAACTTTTTTTTTACAAAGTTTTAAAAATTTATGACTGTTTTTAAAAGGTTTACTTTCAGACTTTATTCTGTTAACTCCGTTTTTTAAGAAAATCTTACATCAACCAATTATTCTGAAACACCCTGTAAAGTAATTTTCTTAAAATTCACAATTTGTATAGCCTTGGAAATTACTTTTAAGGGAAAAAAAATTGTTGCGATAGCTTCACGTGTTCAAAAGTTATGATTTTTGCAACGAAAAAAGTCATTTTGGACCACAGTGAGCCGTCAATGAATTGAAGACGAGGTGGTCCATATTACCCTCCACTTTTTTTTTTGTTACGTTTTAGAGTTACTTAATTTTTTATTTTTTGTTATTTTTTTATTAAGTGAATTTATTTTTTTGTTGCTACTTTTTTAATCAGAATTAACTGATGTATTTTTTCTTCAAATATCTTTAAAAAAAACTTACACCGTTTGTGTTTTATTAACAAAAATATGATTGGTGGTCCATATTATCCGACTTTACTCTACCCTTCTCTATTAATTATAATTTGGTTTTTTCAAATACTTCAATATTTTTTCGAAAATACATATACATAGATATGTATATGTTAGAAGTACTCCATCTTTATCGATATCGGTTAAGGATAACCCCACATAATGATATTGTGATATTGCAGCCTATCTGTACAAGAATGTACAAACCTGCGGAAATAACTATTGGCAATTCTGCTGCTGTAAAAACAAAACGGTATTTTAGAGCATGGATCTACTGGTAATATAGGGGGTTAAAAAGACCCTGTTGGAGATTTAGAATTTAATGCTTGGTCTTCTGACCCAATAAAAACATCGAAAACTTAACTTCATGAATGCTCATGGTCATTGTGCTCTTCTTGATTCTTAACTTCCGACTTAATTGATTTCACATCTTTTATATCCGGCACTTGTCTGCTAATATTATCCCTTTTATAGAAATCACCTGCGATCCTTCAGTTTTTTAGGCATTGCTTTGGTGGAATCAGTTTTTTTAGATACATTTTTGACCTCCTTGGGCGATTACGTTTCACTTGTGCGACTTTTTCAGTCTACAGGGACTGATGTAATGAGTGCCTGCCTTTTTTTTTTGTTGCCTGCATTTTTTCGTTTTGTCTGATTCTGGTCAGAATTTTAAAGTTTGTATCTGCCTTAATTTTCTCTTTCAATACATCTCTCCATATTAAATCAAGAGTCCTTTTTCTGCATGAAGCTCAGCGTTTTTGTTAAGTTTTTGTCAATTTTCTGTAAAGCAGTCTCTTTTCCTTGTTTCATTTCCATTTAACCATATATTTTTATATAAAAAAGAACAAATTTTATTATATTACATAATTAAAAAAATAACTTAAATAGTAGAAATTATTAATCAAAGCATTTTTATTAATGAAATATAATAAATCACGTTATAATGTTAGTAGTAAAAAATTCGCAATCGCAATGTTAAGATCGCGGGTGCAAACAATTTAAATCAACGTTTTCTGTCGTCTAACGTACAATATATTCCTAATAACGACTGACTTAATTTTAGTTTTGTTTTCTTCTTACTTTTTGAAAGTTTCAAAACGCTAGCACTTTATTTCTGCCAAAAAAGTAAACTTTGCAATCAATAATGCTAAAAATATAATAACAAATTCGTACATGTTTTTATGCAAACGATTAAATGGCATGTTGCTTCAACGTCTATTGAGTAAAACATAACTTAAAACTGTCGGAAATAGCTATTTTGAGCTTATGTTAGCAGTTATAATTATTGCAGTTCGTACCGACTCTTAGTATGAATGTTGCCAAGCGCAAACAAAAATGTTCTCTATAAGTTAGGTCCCAGTTTTTGTTTTTATTATTAAGGCCCATTTGCTGATACTGTTTTTAAATGTGTGTCGTAACTAAGTACATCTTAGATTCTAAGTGGAACATAATTTATTTTTGGTTGTTAGAAAATATTTAAGATACACTTAACTAAGCTCCACATAAATTGAAATGCACCTAACTTCGTTTCATTGCAAAATGTCAAACAGACGTCAATGTATACACGAAATTTAAAAACGGTAAATTGAATTGTGATTTGTAGAAAGAACAAATATTTATTAAACATTAATTAACGACATGGCTGATAAAAAAAGAGTAAGAAACCCAAACTTTTCATCAAAAGAAAAGCGGACGCTTTTAGAATGTGCCTTTGATGAAAAGAATATAATTGAAAACAAAAAAACTGATGGCGTTACATGGAAAGAAAAAGAAGCGGCTTGGGAACGTATCACCGCAAACTTCAACTGCCATTCAGATTCAGCGTGCTACAGGACCGCTGAAGCACTAAAGAAATTTTACCAGTCGTACAAAAAGGAAATACGGAAAGTAGCGGCGGATGAGAAAATGTCGAGAATTCAAACTGGAGGTGGAAAGCCGGAACATGTGGGTGATGAAAATTTTGAACTCGCCATAGCTATTATAAATAAAAAAACCATAACTGGATTTGAAAACATTTTTGATGGGGATGGTGCTGAGTATTTGGAAGATGAAGCCGATATGATTACAAATACAAACATAGTATGATCAATTGTTTATAATATTTTTGCTTTCACACATCTACATAATATACCATTTTATAAATTTACAGAACGAAGAACGACCAAAAGAAACAACATCCAAGATCCGACTGGGGAAAATATAAACCCACTCAATTAAGAAATCCGGTCCATCCAAAATTAAAAACAACGCATGCTCACATATCCGATGATCAGGAAGCTACATCGTTTGAAAACATTGATGAAAATCCTGTCATCAAAACAAACATCCCTATGTCAAAAGGATTCCAAAAACAATTCACTAGTTCTACATCGACAAAAGAGAACGAAAGCAAATGGTGTGGAAGGCGCAGACCGGTTGCTTCAACGTTGCCTAGCACCAAAATTACGGAACAATATTCGCAGCTATCTGCAATAAAAATTGAGCTTGCGAGGCTTCAATACGATACCCAAAAAGAGGAAGCTATTCAAAAAAAATATTCCAGTTCTATTGAACATGAGTTGAGAAAAAGGTCATTGGAATTAGACATGGAAATCAAAACCGAAGTTCTTAAAAAAGTAAAAAGTGATTCCTTCACAATTTTTGAAGCGTGCAATGTGCTGAAGGATTTGGGAAACCTTAATTTGTTAGTAATGATTAAGGTTTCCCAAAAATGTATTCGTTCTCCAATTGTGAGGCATTTTTAATTTTTTAAGATATTCGGTTTTTATTTCAATGATGAAATGAAATTTCTTTTTTTTTTTTAAACTCATCTTCAAAAAAATTGGAATACCTATTAAGGATTCTTTCTGTTTGGTTTTTGTTTTCTTCAATTGTCACGACTTAATTAGTTTATAGTAAACTAGTTCCTACTATATAATTAGAAATATGATTCATTATTTTTAATTTTTATATTTTTTCATAAATGAATATTATAGTTTTTTGTTATGTATTGTATTTTATTTATTTTCGTTATGTATAGTTATAGTTTTCTTTAATAAAGTTTAAAAGAAAGTATTTTCTATTGTTTTCTTTCCACTTGTGTCTTTTCCCATGATTTTACAGCCTACAGAAATAGTTATTTATAAGGTCTTTGCGTTTTTACATCCCTAAGTTTGGTGAAGCTTAACTTTGAGAATTATTAGGGCATGACATTTGTCCTAAGTTTATTGCATTCTGAAGGTCTTCTGGATCAAAATCTACGCTTTCAGGAGGTTCTAACGAGACACCATTTTTTCTTAATATGTTGTGCAAGACACATGTTGCCATGCCACAATACGAGTAATTATAAAAGTTGTCTTCATGGGAATCGTCTTTTTAATATTCCGAAAGCTTTTTCTATAGGACCTCGTGTGCGTATCTGAGATTCGTTATAAAGTTGCTCGGCCGAGTCACGGGGGCTGAGCAAAGGTGTCATCAGATAGGTTTTTTGCGGGTATGCAGAATCACCTTCGATTAATTATAATGAATACAATGTAATCAAATCATATAAAATGAAGTTATTACCCAAAATAACGCAATCTGTGGAATCTCCACTTTCCATCTTCGCTCTTATTCTACTAGAATTGAAAATTGTTGCATCATGAGCTGAACCAGGCCACCTTGCAACCACATCCGTAAACACCATTTTTGCAGTGCATATTCCCTGAAAAATAGCTTTTTCTATTCCTGAATATTTCCGCGTCAGGTCCTCCTAAGAAAATCTTTACTTTCGTGTAAAATATGCCATATTTTATTTTACCGGGAGATTGAATTTTAATATGGGTTCCGTCAACAGCACCAATAACAGAAGGAAAAGATGCTACGAGTATATCAAAAAAATCTCGTTTAACCTGCGAAACTTCTGATGGTGTACATGGAAACTTGATATATTTTCTATAAAGCTTTGCAATTTCTGTTGCAACTCTTGAAACGATCCTTGAAATAGTGGAAACATGCATACCTTCGAAGTCTGCAATACTTAAAAGATGATTGCCTGTGGCAAAGAATCGTAGAGCCACCAATAACTGGTTTATGGATGCAATTGAATTATTTCTACAGGATTAGTCCAGTCATTTTAGGCATTTTAAACCCCAATCTGCGGAAAAATTCCTAGTGAGCTGAATTTTTGTATACACCTTTATTACGGCATTGTAATGAAGATGTGAAAAATTGACATTGATATCGTGCCGGCTAAAAAAGTTATAACGGTCAAAAGGTCACGAAAAAAAGTTTTTCGCAAATATCTTGCGATCTATTGCTCAGAGGTCAATAAAGGTCATTAAAAAAATTGTTTGTCGTGAAATTGTCTTGCATTTTTCTGTAAAATGAACCGTTTTCGGAGTAGAGCGCTGAGAAAGCGAATATATTATGACGATGCACTCGTTTCCTCATTACCTTCGAGGTAGAAGCTTGCTATATTCAAGTACTTATGGAATATGTATCTTGGAAAGCTAATTTATTATGCCACAAGAAATTTTCTATTTCACATTTTTCATATGGTTATCTATATATCGTAAGTTTGATAATAAATGTTTACCGATTGCTGACTTCAGATTCTGGACAGGTGTATCGTCTTTTGAATTTCGTTTTACAAACTCATCTTTTTTTCCAAAGGATTTCTATTTTAAGAACTAGAAAGGTGAAGCTGTTTCAGTTTTTGTCACTTATATGGTTAACGACTTCTAGACATGGATACCGACGATTTAAAGCATTTTCTAGATTTCTTATTAATATCATTGGAACCATTTTTGGGCAAAATATATTTTCTTCATTTTGTGAGAAACTAAAACTAAACACTTTATTAAAATATAAGTTAAACCACTTACGATAATGGAAATTAAAAAAAAAGCAGGAGTACCTACCTTTTATATGGGAGGGGCTGTTTTAAGGAGTTTTTTTCGAAACAAAATATTCTTATAAGAAGGTAGGCCACAGAGATTAACAATGGTTTGTTAAAAATTTCTAAGACATATTTTCGTTTCAAAAAAAAATTGCAAAAATGTTAAAATTGTATTAAAAACAATTCATTAGTTATTTTTTTTTGTCTAGAATTTCCATTTTATTTTTGAAAAAAAAAAGATACCTACACACAGAAAAAAAACAAGGTAAAATCAACAAAAACAATGTTGATTCAACATATTTTGCCAATGTTTTTGCTTCATCGAGCATTCGTATTATTTTAACATGATTTTTGTATAAGGGAAATTAATATTAGATCATGTTAAAATGAGAACGTTTTTATTGTTAAATCAATATGTTTTCATTTTGAAATAAGTAGAAAAAACCTGCAAATTAAAATGAATTTCATACCAAATGAATGCTAAATCACTATGATTTCAGGTTGAATTTCAACGATCATCATGTTGAATCATGATGATAATCATATTGAATTACCATGGTCACTATATTCAATCACTTCGATCATCATGTTAAATCACCATTATAATCATGTTAAATCATTACTAACATCATGTTAAATCACTATGATCATCATATTGATTTACCATGGTCGTCATGTTGAATTACGATGATCATCATGTTAAATTACCATAATCATCATTTTGAATCACGATGATCATCATTATGAATCGACATGATCAACATGTTAAATCACGACGAAAATCATGTTGAATCACGATGACCATCAAATGGAATCACCACGATCATCATGTTGGTTCACGATGATCATCATATTGAAACGCGATTATCTTCATGTTAAATTACCATGATCATCATTTTAATCCTGCAAAAAAATTTAATTTCCTTGGCAAAAAAGAAAAACAATTTAAAATCAGTGTTTAATTTCATGTTTTATTTCAATAAAAATAGTTCAATAATACAACACTGAAATTATCAATGATAAATAAATAATTTATGATATATTTTTGTTTCTTAAATGTTATTTCCATTATTAATTATATAAACAAAAAATAGACTTGAAAAATCTTTCATATATGAAGTTTGACTTCACATCATTAAACATACTTAAAGTTACATCGAGCAAAATAGTTAATGTTGGAGTGGTAATAGAAATAAGATTTCTAAACTCTTGACATTTACTTGAAAGCAAATGTCCTTTATTTAGATGCAGCAATTCGAAGTCTAGATTAACCTTAAGGAAATAATTAATAACATTAAAAACGAAGAAAAATTTAATTTTCAAAAATACCATACTTAATTGAGTACAGTGACCGGTAACGGTTAATAATTGTTTTAAATACTGTTAAAAATTTGTTACATTAATTTTTTCTTTTCTTATCAAAATCTAAATACTCGTAAAATGAAGTGCAGTTTATTTTAAGTTTTTTTTTTTTAAGTGAATAATAAATATTAAAAAAATAGAAAACTATTTTCAGTTCACGTACCAGTAGTTGGTTACTTTTTGATTTGAATATAAAGGCCATTTACATAAAAAATCCAAATTCGTTGCTGAGGATTTGAGTTCTTTTTGTCTTGTTGTTCCCCCTCGATTTTTTGTTGCCCCAGGCGGGCTGAAATAATATTCCTGAAATTAAAAAAAATCAAATTTTGTATTGAAGCTTTTAGAAAAATCTTTAATCTTAAAACAATTTTAATACTTAAGGATTTAGTGCTTAGGTATTAAAAACATATTTATAATATAACATTAGAATTTCATAAGATAGAAAATGCTTACCTAAGTTTCAGCTGGATAAAGCTCCCTTAGTTCATCCAAAATCAAAGGGAAATTTTTGAGCGCCTTGAAACTCTCTGATAAAGTAAGTTTCACTTTCTGAGTTTGTAAATAAAACAAAAATGTAAGAAAATACTCAATGACGTATTTATACCAATATTTACCTAAAACAACTTTGAGCTCCCGACTTTCGGACTTAACATTTAAGTTGACGTTGTCGAGGCTATACTGGATTGGCTTCCTAGCCAAGAAACTACTTTGTTGGCAATTGATTGTGAAGAGGTGTCGTCATCTCCAAACTTAAAAATAAATAAACCATAAATTACTACTATTATTAAGAAAATATACAAGTTAATATACTCCAGTTTTCATCCAATGGAAAAGAGTTTTCCGAAAACGATCCCGCATCCCGATTGGTTTTATAGCTTCTTGTATATCTTCCTTCGACTGAAATCTTAAGATTTCATAATCTATTTCAGCTTCTACAACAGAAAACGTAAAAAAAATTATTATCTTTTTTCGGTAATCAGAACATTTATATCCGTTGGCCTTGGTGTCTGCCAGGGAGGGACAGATCAATTAAAACTGACATTTTAATTACAAAGTCATTAAAGTGCGAAATGGATCAACTCCTTTCTTCCTACAGCCTACGGAGATAAACGTTACATATTCTTATTTGATTGTTAATTCGCTAAAAACTTGCATTCACATTTTTTGATTCCCATGATAATTTACGTATATAGATTCAAATTAGCTTTTTTGGCCTTTAGTCCACAAAAATTGGCGTTTCGTCCGGGTTATCTCACATGGACTCATCAGTTGACTTGTGAGGACCTTGTCAATACGCAATTTTTGTTAAGTTCAGTTCATCTTACATGAATTTTTTGACAAAAATCCAATGTGAACTATATCCAACAAAGATTAGAATTGTAATCATTAATGTTGGAATTTTTTTTTTTTTGCCCGTGGCCTGGCATTGAATAGTTCACATTGGATTTTTGTCAAAAAATTCATGTAAGATGAACTGAACTTAACAAAAATTGCGTATTGACAAGGTCCTCACAAGTCAACTGATGAGTCCATGTGAGATAACCCGGACGAAACGCCAATTTTTGTGGACTAAAGGCCAAAAAAGCTAATTTGAATCAATAATTCAACAAGTCCAATAATAGTGCTAAGTCTTCTACTTGGCTGATTTATTTCAGTAGTATATAGAGTTTGTATTATAAAAAACCTTCATATAAATTTACGTATATATGAATTTTACATGAAATGTAAATCGATACGAAGCTCCCAGTTGCAATCTTCTTTAACGATCTGTATGATTCAAACGTTTCTTAGTTTGAATTTACATCTTCTAAGTAATTCTAAGGTCCGTTTTCAGTTCGGTCAAAAATTTCAATTGTTTGCCTTCTAGGACGAATTTAAAGATTTTCATGTTAAATTCATATAGAATTCAAAAAAACACCCAGTTCGTAATTGCAGGATTTATTTGGATGATTTACATGGTTTTTAATTTCAATTTTAGCCAAAAAAATTCGTAAAACTCAGAATCATTTGAAGTACCAAATGAATCAAGTGGCTTGGAAATGACACCATGATTTATCTATCATTTTCACGAATTTCATGAAAATATCATGATTTTCTTGAAAGTGATCGTAAACTATGCTGTCATTTCTTAATTCGGATGACTGAAAATTTTTTGAATCCCAATCTGAGTTCTGTGAATTAGCCCGAAACTTATCTTCAACTGTAACAAATATTTCATTAATAAAATAACCTCTACAGTAAAAGCTTAAAATTGAAAAATGTTAAACCTATTCAATTACGGGCCAAGAATTTTGCTTGAATTCTGCTTTATTGGTGTTTTTTCTACTCCCGGCTGAAGAATTTGGCCTATAGAGAATAAATATAATATATATATAACATATTATGTTTTTGTCATTAAAGAGATATTTTCTTACTAGCAGCAATAACACTTATACATTTTAATAAAAAAATCTTTGGAGGACGAACCAAAAGAAATTTCAGACCTTGGACTAGTTCGTCCTTGGAAGATGAAAAATTTATATTGCTGCTTGTAAGAACAAATCTCTAGGATGACAAAAAAATATGTTTGATCCTTTGTGACCAAATTATTCAGCAGGGGATTGCAAAAACAAAAAATACAATGCGCAACAACTTCTAAATGATGACTGCCACTGCCAAACAGCCATTCACAAAAGCAACACAATTAAGTTTTTTCGGTCAAACCGGACAATCACAAATATATGTATAGTTTATCCCAATTCCCTGCCCGTTAAATGCGGTACGTCTTGGCTTGAGACTGCGAGTTGGAAAACAAATATGTAAATGGTCGCAAATACTCACCAATTAGGAAATTTTTTGCTTCAGTTAGGTTAAATTTTTGTAAAAGTCATCCAATTTTTGTTTGTTGCTGTCCGGAATATTTAGCACAATGTTATCCTCGTGATCAGTAGAAAAATCGATGCACTGAGCTTCACTTATATCACTTATGTATATCACTAAAACAAAACTATAATTTTTTTTTATATTTTTCGTTTTAACTTCTTCTTATATCACTTATTTAAACTATCTCAGAAAAAAACAAAATTTTTTTCCCTCTTAAATGAAACTCATAAAATGATGTTACTTGCGTCGCGACCAAAACGAAAATGATTTATCTATTTTCGAACCAAAATATTCGTTAGCTAGGAAGTAATAACGGGATCTTTCAAGTTTTGTAGAATTCAACTATAAACAATAATACTTCAACACGATTTCCTTTTAAATGATAAAGGTTTCATTTTGTTTTGAAAGGAATTCAAATTGATTCAATATGATTCCACGTTGATTTACAAACCACGATACAGGGTGAACCAAGAAAGGCCAACTTGTTCTACTTACATCAATGGGAAGATAAAATTTATCAAGACTTAAGAACTAGTGAAAATAACGGATAGAGGAAATAATAAATTTGAATGTGAATTTGAGGTAATTTTGTGTATGGTTAACAAATTATTTGATAAACGATACAAAATTATACAGGTGACTTATTAAGCTTTTTATTGGTGACAAAAAAATATAATCCATCACTACTATTGCTTAAAAGATTGCAAAACTACCTTTCATTTTACTCGAAGCTGCTCAGGTTTTTATTTTACAACAAATTCACTCGAGGCAGAAGTTTCATCAATTGATTTCAAGAATTTTCAGAGATTTTCCCATTTCGCTGATGTATATTTTGGCATTTTGGGTCAGTTACCATTTAATGAATCAAATAAACAACAAATTTAACGTCTAAATATATTTATTTACATCAGAATTAATGTTAAGAATTTGGCAAATTTTCTTGAAATTCAAATTTTCGCCAAACTGCCATCAGTTAATTTGCATTTTGACAGCTCTTGTTTCTCGTTTTTGTATTTTTAAGTCTGTGAGAGAACAACTTGTTCTACAAGAAATATATTGGTCTATAGAGATCCTTTTCGGAAAATTTTCTAAATTAAATTAAGTTTTTTACTTGCTATAATACATATGTATGTACATTGTACATAATGTAGGTACGCCCCATGCACCGATTATTTAAAATCTTATTTATCTCAAAAATCGGATCTAATTTTTGATAAGAAAAATTTATGGGAATACACTACTTTGTCAAAAAAAAGTTTTATGTACCTACCTGTAATAGAACTGTTTGTTTATTTTCGACTTTCTCATTATTCATTAATACCTCTAATAATTTCAATCAAAGTTCTTAAGCAGAAGCTCCCTTAAGTTTAAAAAAATATTCAAACAAATATTTTTTGGGTTTTTTGTTTAATGTTTTTGTATGAAAAATCAATACCTTAAAAACGTGTGAACAATTATTTTTTTTAAATATTTCCTAAATATATAGTTCTAAATACTTAAAATAAACATCCCAAATTTTGTTCTTGAAAAATTTTAAAGAAATTTATTAATTACTTTAATAATAAAATGATTTTTGAACTTAAATTCATATACATACATATGTTTAAATTCCACACTCTGAACTAGCATCAAACATATAGCAATTAGCCTCGGACGAAAAAGGGCTTCAAAAAGGCTTCAGACCAAAATATTTGTTAGCTTGGAAGTAATAACGGGATCTTTCAAGTTTTGTAGAATTCAACTATAAACAATAATACTTCAACACGATTTCCTTTTAAATGATAAAGATTTCATTTTGTTTTGAAAGGAATTCAAATTGATTCAATATGATTCCACGTTGATTTACAAACCATGATGCAGGGTGAAACAAGAAAGGCCAACTTGTTATACTTACATCAATGGGAAGATAATTTATCAAGACTTAAAATGGTAATGGTAAATTCATATGGTTCTATGTATAAGAATAAAAAATAACGGAAAGTTGAAATAATAATTGTATTGTAATGTGAATTTGAGGTAATTTTTTGTATAGTTAATAAATTATTTGATAAACGATATAAAATTATATACATAAGTGACTAATTAAGCTTTTTAATGGTCACTGAATTTTTAAAGATATTTAAGAAAAAACTATCAAAGAGTTTAATCAAAATAGCCCAAAACACATAAAACCTAGCAATATCATTCTTCTGCCTCCTTTACTCCTAAGGTAAAAGCAATTAAATATTTCCAAAAAAAACACCGACATTTTTTCCAATTATTTGATGTTTTGGCCTATAGTAAAATGGTGACAAATCTTCACTGTTAGCCCATACAAAAATGTACGAGTTGGATATCTAGTCAATACATTAAAATCTATGGTGCAAATTAAATTAAATAAGATTCAATAATGATATTAGATTTGCTCGTTGTTTCTCGCTCCAGTGTGCTCTGTGGGGATGTCAATCAATCAATATCAGAATATTAATCATGATACAAAATATCCAAATTAAGTGGGTTGTTTCATATCGTGCTTAAGTTCGATCTCCCATATTGGTGTAAAATGTATTTAATAGATATCAGTTTTTTGCATCTTATTCCGATAACTACTCTTTTCGATCATTTCAAGATAGTATAATAGTTTTTTGTGGATATTCAATTTAATTTTGTAAGACGCAATCATTTATTTTATTAATGGATATTTGTTTTATATAATGTTGATTCAATATGTAATAAATAAATATTATGTAAATTCAATATAAAAACAAAAATTGTTCAGGTGTATAATATGAAAATTATTTGTTTTAAAATTTCTAGCTATTATCCAAATCGTTTTGTTTTTATACTATTTTAATTTTAAAATAAGTTCAACATAATCTCACACATGAACTTATTCGTATCCATATGAAACCTTGATGATTTAATAATATTTCCTTTAGAACAAAAATCATATTGAATCAAAATAAAAAACGTTGTTTTAGTGTAGCCATGTTGTTTTTACATGAAAAACGCTTGTTTTAACATGAAGTACTTTTAACTTGGAATTAATATGTTAATCATTTTATTTTAATGTCAAAATTATTCAATCATGTTATTTCAACATGATATCACACACGAATTAATTTTTATATGAAACCTCGATGATTTAATAATATTTCCTTTAGAACAAAAATCATGTTGAATCAAAATCACAAACGTTGTTTTGGTGTGTGCCCTGTTGTTTTAACATGAAAAACACTTGTTTTAATATGGAGTACTTTTATTTTTATTTTCAACACAACTTCAATGTTAAAATAAAGTGAAAACGGTTTAATTTTAAATAAAATACCTGTTAACTTGTGTTTCAATTTTAAATTAAGAGGATTTAGTATTAAATTATTATTTTGAAATGTTAAAATAAAATGAAAACATGTTAAAGCAAAATGAAATCCAATGATTTAAAAATTCATCTTTTTAATCGAAATCAATAATTCGTCATGTTGATTTTACATTGCGTTATTTTTCTGTGTGTACATATCTACATAGGTATCTACCTATTAAAATTCTTAAAAAAAAAAAATCACAAAACATTTAACCCACCCAAAATATCGCAATATTGGTACACTCGTAGACTGTCGTAGTAAATTTCATATATAAAGTTTTAGGTTAAATCTATTTGCCATTTGTTTGACTACATTTGCGAATAGTATGTAGGAACATATATTAAAAACAATTTCTTGGAAAAATCTTCATATTGGCGAAAAATGAACATTATCTACACAATTTTCGAAAAACAGAACACAAGTTTTTGAGCATAATATTGAGCCATATTATATTTTTCATCGCAGAATAAAAACAAAAATTGACAGGGAATCGATTGAGTAATTTGAATTTGAAATTCACGAGAATATTGTGATCCACAGTAACCTAACCTGTCGGGAAAAGTTAGGAGAAGGTCTTCCACGTCTGTTTTGATTTATTCAAAATAGGGTAGACCCATATCATTAATGATTATTTTGCTTTTGTGACTTAATCATATTCAGTGTTTCTAACAAAAGCTCATTTTAATTACATATTTCTAATTAAATTTTTATTTTTTATATTATTAATTTAAGGACCTGTATTTATTATTAATGTAACCAATAAAATGTTTGGGACAAATGTATTTTCAATTCTTGATATTAACTATTGAGAGCGATTCTTTCAGACTGTAGTGGAAAACGACGTAAGTCTTATTTCAAAGACGAATATAAACGCATTCCCAAATTTAATTGAATTTTCTAAAACTGGATAAGTTGGTAAGAAGTATTTTTCTATAACTGTTTTTTTTTTCCTTTTTTAGTATGCAAATGTTTATTGTTTGTTGAACTTGATTTTCAATTAAAAGTTAAAGTGACTTCAACTCCAAAATGTGTTTTACCCGTATACGACAGTGGCTCATTGTACCCTTTTAATACCCGAAGTTTGTTCGATGTTTAATGATGTTTAATTTAAAAAGCAAAGATATACCTACTATGAATATTTTATATTTAAATAAAAAAATAAAAATACTGCAGAAGAAGAAAAGAAATTATATTTGAGAAGTAGAGCAAATCTAATTCAATTGAAAGTTCAAGTTACATTTCTTCTAGGTACGACAGTGGGAGTGGGTTCATCAGTTGAATCTGTCTAAACCTTCTAATAAGATGAGTTGCATCTTGCCTCCATAACTGAAGTAATTTTCTTTCTTCGTCTTTGTAGATCTTGAACAAATTATAAGATATTCAGAAAACAAGTGAATTAGGATTTAACATGACGCACAGTGGCCCGTTTATGCAAAAGTGATTTTGCGATATTCATATTTCGGGTGGGTCTATAATGTAGAAATTTTAACTTCACTAGATTAACAAATATTTGGAGCTCCAGTAATCAAAAAAAAATATTTCATTTGGATTATTGTTTTGGCTTATAGAGCAAGCCAAAGTTGATAAATTTTTATTTTTATTTTTGTTTAGCATTGGGCTTAAAAAATAGGAAAATGGCTTCCAAAAACTGTTCTGTCCTTTTTTCTCATATACTTCTTCATTACTAAAATCAAAATTCGACAGAAAAAATGTTTTTTTTTAATTGTTTAATTTTATGTTTTTTGAAATACCACTTTTTGCACACTTTTTCGAGTTTTAATTGAACAGAAAAAAAGGTTTAAGAGACATTAAATCAAACTCAACAGTTTAAAAATCCTTAAACATATATTTCTTAACATAAACCCAAAAACTAAGTTGCGTAAAATGGGTAGAGATGCGTTAAAAAGATTTGATTTGATGAATCAGTCATTTTTTTCATCCTTTTTTTTTTAAGTGTAAAAATAAAATCTCGGAAAATATTGAGTTCTTTGTTTCGTGTGTGTTACGAGTAGATTAAAATAAAATGATTTCGTTTTTGAAAAGGAAAAACATGTTATGTTTGCTACCTAAGTTTCTTGAAAGGGTGGCATCAGTTGTTCCACTCGGACTTAATAATTCAAATGAGCATTGGAGGAACCCTATCCCATCATGAGTTCATTTCTGACCCATAATGTTCCAACATGTTGCAATTATGCTAAGGAAACTAGTGACATCATAAATACTACAGTCAATGATATTAAAAGTCAAATAGCAGATATTCAACCATCAAGTAAATGAAGAAACAAATATATTTGTGAATCACGAATTCTTTTTAGCTATGATTGACGGAAAAGTTTTAAACAAATTAACAGAACGTTTAACTTTATTCCACTAATTGACTTGTGATCTATTACTGAAATACTTATTTAATGAATTCTTATGTATCAAAAATTAAAAGTAAATCACATACAAATAAAAAAAAGATTACTTTTTTCCTCACTGTTTCACTCGACTTGGTTCTTATTTTTTTTTCCCACTGTGTCACTTCACTCATTTTTAACGGTTATGAATTAAAATGCCATTATGTTAATCACCTTATCTAAAACTTCTTACTTTAACACCAAATTCGGAAACACCCTGTACATTTTTTTTAAACTAATCACTTTCATAGCCTTGGAAATTACCTTCAAGATAAAAAACGAACTCATTTGTTTGCAACCAACAAAGTCAAAACTGTGCTACGCGTCAATGCTTCAATCATTGTATATAAATAAATAAATAGTACTCTCATGAAGTGCGAAGAGAGTTTAAAATTTTTCGGTAGAGTCGCGAACAGTTGAGATCAGTTGATAAATTAGAAATTGAGACGGTTAAAGGAAAAGATATTGGACAAAGGTATAAAAATAAGATATTTTATGTTATCATTTGATTCATTTTCTATACAAATCGGAAGGTATAAGGGGGGCATTCAATGTAGTTACTATACGTAATCAAAATTCAACTAGCTTTTAAAATGCAAAATTGCAGTACAAAGCTAGTCAATCCTAAGGCTAGGACCGCACTTGCGATTTCAATCGCACGATTTTTTAGTCGCAAAAATAGATCACATGAATTCAAATGAGAATGAACGCACTTGCTACCAACAAATCATGACGATTTAAAAGTCGCAATTTGTTTCATTTTTCTTGCGATGCGATTGTCGTAAACTTGAATGAAACACATGTATTTAAATGGATATGCCCACACTTGCGATTTAAATTACTACGACTTAAAAATCGTAGTCGCAAAGAGAAATTGGCATGCACGCACTTGCGATTTTTAATCCACGATTTTTTAAGTCGCAAAAAGTAAGACACATAGCCTTAAATGTGAATGCACGCACATGGGACTTAAAAATCGCAGCGATTATAAAAATGAAAGAAGTTCTATTTTTTCAAGCGATTTTTCTGTCGCTACTTATTTGTAGCAAGTGCGTGCACTCACATAAAAAGTAGTGTGTTTTATTTTTTGCGATTAAATAATCGCGCGGCAAAAAAATCGCAAGTGCGTGCATGACAATAATTTGTAGCGACTACGACTTTTTAATCGCCTCGACGAAAAATCGCAAGTGCGGTCCTAGCCTAAACTGTCATATAAATGACAGATATTGACATATGAAACTAGTAACATTTGTGTTTTCAGATCTTCGAATACATTTTTTTACAGTTTCAATTAAATAAAATCAAATATAAAATATAATATGAGTTATTCAGAAGAATCATGAGGAAACCCTCCTGCGCCTAATTTCAGGATTCCTCAAAACCTGTTTTTGTTTTCGACATTCTTTAAAAGACAAAAAGACGGTGAGGTATTTCCAAACAAAACTAAATAGGAAAAACAATAATAAACTATTGTTATTATAAAATAAAATATAATTTAATTTTAACTTCTTCCAAATTATCGGTTTTTTGGGTAGCTAATTTTTGTTATATGTATGCTGCGGCATACACTGGATATGTAACAAGATTGGTAAACGTATCGTTTTACTTATTGCTTTCAAAAAACATTACCTGATAAAATTTATTGCATATTTCATCTTCATCTTCGATCTGGTAATGTATATTTTCATATTGCATCATTAATTTCATTTTGAAAATATCTTCCACCAAAAATTAAACTTGTATTCTCAAACAGCTGATAGTTAAGTGCCAAAATCATTATTCAATAATATTTTTATGTAGGTAGGTAGTTAATTTTATTAAAATTTGATCGTATAGGTAAGTAGAAAAAAGGTCATTCTGTAATCACTTAACAAATTATATCAGATGTCTAAATTGTATTCTATTACTAAAGACAACAATATACAGGGTGTCCGGTAATTCGTGTGCCATACTTAGGGATGTGATTCTTTGTCATATTCTAAGAAAAAATTATTCTACAGTAAAGTCTAATTTTCAACTTTGACATCACTTTTTGACGATTTAAAAAAAGGCTAACTTTGGTGTACCCTGACTCATGTTAAGGTCAATTTCTCTGTCCGTACTATACTCTGTTCAACAAAAGTTCTTGCAAAACCTAATCAAACTAGAGGAGGAGGTGTCCTTATTGCTGTCCGCTCAACGTTTTCATGTCGTGAAATTGAACTACCGTCTCTCTCATCAGAAATTGACGTTAATCAACTAGCTGTATGTGTCAACTTAAACAACTCGACGAATGTTTTTATTATATTGAGTTATATTGATTTATATAATTCACACATTGAAAACGCTCGATTTGTTCTAAATGCTACAAATTCTAATCAAAACTTAATCGTACTAGGTGATTTTAACCTTTGTCACATAAATTGGATCCTAGATCCAGTTGAGTTGTTGGTTATTCCCTTTATTGTTAGTAATGTTCATGAATGGTTAGTAATTGATTCGTTCGCTGAATATAATCTTATTCAAATAAATAAATTCTATAATGATTTAAATCGTACTCTTGACCTTGTTTTTTTCGATAGAGAATTTTGCACTGATATAAATAAAAATATTTTTCCAATTTTTCCTAACACTGTTCATCATTTAGCTTTGTGTATTAACTTTAAATGTTACGAATATTTCAAACCTTTTAGTGATGATTTATATAAATATGACTATAAAAAAGGCGATTATAACTCTATCAATAATTATATGAATATCTTTCCTTGCAGCAATATTGTTGATAACTTTCAATTATGTGATGCATATAACCTTTTTCATAGTTTTTTAACTGAGGCAATGAACCTTTATATACCAAAAGTAGTCATTCGTAATAACTTAAAACCAGTCTGGTACAATAAAAGATTATGTAACTTCAGCAATAAAAAAAATAAAGCATATAAACTTTTCCGAAAGTCTAATAACAATAATATTTTGCTATGTAACTACGTACGATTTTCAAAAGAATTTGATGTACTAAACAAGTTCTTATATAAAGATAACTTATATCACACAGAATCAAACTTGAAGCAAAGTAGCAAGTGTTTTTGGAATTTCGTCAAAAGTAAGAAATGTTCCAATGGTATTCCAAATTGCATGCAATATTCAGGGACAATATCAAATGATCTTAAATCGATATGCAATATGTTCTCAAATTTCTTCCAATCGGTTTATTCTCCATCTAAATTGCCTAATAATTTTTCAACTACCACACCTGCGAATCAAATCAATATCAGCTCCCTACATTTAAATTGCACTGATGTCGAAAAGTCTATATCTGAGTTAAACCAGGACAAACAACCAGGTCCTGATGGTATTCCTCCCTTAATCTTAATCTTAAATTTTGTGTAGCCTCCCTTTTAGATCCGTTAACTCGACTCTTAAATACTTCTTTCAATACGGGACTTTTTTTAGATGACTGGAAGGTAACGTATATTATCCCGATTCATAAATCAGGTCCTAAGCAGATTGTTTCAAATTATCGTCCAATAAGTAAACTTTCAACGATCCATAAATTACTTGAAAAATTAGTTTATGAAAAGTTATCCTTTGTTGTTCGGGAACTTATTTCGCCTGCTCAACATGGTTTTGTCTCTGGTAGGTCAACTACCACAAATTTAACAATCTTTTCCAATGATTTAATACAAAATCTTGAAAATGGTTATCAAAGTGACGTGACTTATACTGATTTTTCAAAGGCGTTCGATAGGGTAAATCATACAGTTTTAATTAAGAAGCTTTTTGCCCTTGGTTTCCACTCAAATATATTGAGATGGTTCGAATCTTATTTAAAAGGGCGCTGTCAATATGTGCGTATTAATAACATCATATCTGATCCCATATTTGTGACTTCTGGAGTACCTCAAGGAAGTCATTTAGGCCCGCTTCTTTTTTTGCTCCTTATTAAGGATATTCCCGATTGTATAATTTCTTCTCAATGTCTTTTGTTCGCTGATGATATAAAAATATTCCGATGCATTAAATCCGTCGAAGACTGCCTTCTTCTTCAGAATGATCTAAAGAACTTAGTTGAATGGTGTAACACTAATCAGTTGTTTTTGAATGTTTCCAAATGTGGTTTTCTATCTTTTCGCCAAAATTTGTCGCCTATAAACTATGTTTATAACATTAATGGTATTCCATTGCAAAAAATTACTGAAAAAAGACCTAGGTGTCATCTTCTTCCTAAGCTAACGTTTTGCCTTCATATAGATTTTATTGTTACGAAAGCAAATCCCTTACTTTGATTTATCTCACGTAACTCTAAGAAATTTTCTGACCCTTATACATTTAGAGCATTATTTATTCCTATGTAAGGCCGGTCCTTGAATACTGTTGTGTAATTTGGAACCCCTACTATGCTATCCACTCAAATCGAATCGAAAGTATCCAAAAAAAGATTTTCCAGAATAGTGATTTATAGACTACATTGGAATATACGAATGCCATATTATCTCACTAGATGTTATCTGATCGGTCTTCAGCTTTTAGAAACTCGGAGAAAGTATTTTAAAATAATTTTTATTAGAGACATTCTTAAAAATCAAATACGTTGCCCTTTTCTTTTGTCCTTTATAAGAATATATGCTCCAACGAGAGATCTTCGAGTGCATAGTATATGTTTTGAACCTTTTCATAGGGTTAATTAGGGTCTTAATGAGCCAATAACTAGGTGCCTCAGTCAGGCCAACTCAGTTGCTTTGATTATAGATTTTCATAACAATATTAGTCGTGTCGTGATATCTTTAAAAGTCATATTATTAACTTATTAACTGTTTTAAACTCTGGTGGTAAGGTGTTATATTATTTTTAAGTTATTTAAGGTATTTATTCAAATTTGTAAAGTATCGCATGTTGCTAAAAATTTATTCAGTAGTCTTTAAGATTATATATTTTTTAATGTATATCTGCTTGATGAATTAAATAAATAATAATAATAAAAAAGTAAAAATTCTCAGTGCAGGCCTTATGGGAGAGCTTTTTCCAAAGCAGTGGTGCCTGATGCACCCTCACTACACTACGTTGGGAAAAATGCCACTTAAAAAAGAGCAGACCACTGACTTTCCTTAAAGAATTGTCGTAATTCTTCGCAAAAAGTTGTACACCTCAACGCGACCTTTGAATCCCACTGCTGAGGGATACTGTCAATATTAAGGAGCTTTTGAGTTTAAAACTTTTGAGAACAAGTTTTATGAAGTTGAATATGTTGAGTGTTGGCGATTTATAATATAAACTGGGGAAACCCTGCGAGAGCTTTAAAAAGCGACACACTTATGCAAGCCACACTTATGAAACCAGAGTGAGAGGCAAACGTCCTATCTTTCCTGTACTGACAATTTTGGTTGAACAGAGTATAATAATAGGGACCTTACTTTGGATTTTTTTAAGTAGATATACTAACCCTTAAAACTACGTTTAAATTGAGCTGATATGTTTTTAGGGTTGCCAGATATTTAATTTTAAATGGTGTTCAATTTTTCTTGCGCGCGCAAAATTTTGACTTTGATGTAAATTAAAAAAAAAAAATGCGTAATAAACATATAGTTTTCTTATAATACCTGATGGACAAAACTATAATAAAACAAAACTCATTAATAAGTGCACCCAAACACTCAAACATTTCATGATACTTGGGAAAATCTAAAACAGGTAAAAAATCGAATTTTTGGTTTTTTTACCTACTTTTATTGCAGCAATTGGAGTGGTTTTCCAAGAATTGATAGTTTTAGGTAATTTTTAAGCCTGTGCACTCATGAAAAGGGTAAAAAACACACCTGTACAAGAAGTGCTTTCCGATGATTTTGAAAACAGACTCGAATTTTGTAACTGGTTGCTAGAGAGAAGCTTGGATGACAATGACAACCAGTTTATAATCAGAATTCCTTGGACAGACGAGATGGTATTATGAATTTCCATAGTCTCCATACATGGGCTTGGAGCAATTTACATTCAAGCCGGCAAAGATAATTTCAGCAAAGATTCAGTGTCAATATGTGGGCGGGTGTAATTTGAAATAAATTAATCGGGCCTTTCAAATTACCACCCCGACTTAAATCTACCAGAGCTATTGGAGGAAGTTAAGGATTTCCTGGATGAAGAATACGCTGATCGATGGATAATCAGAAATGGACCAATTCACTGACCTGTAAGATCTCCCGATCTCACTACTGGATTTTATTGTATGGTGACGAATGAAAGAAATCGATGACTTAACAATTTTAACTGAATTAAAACAAAGTATTTCGGAAGGCAAGAGTTATCGAGAATAAACATTCAAAATGAAATCCAAAAACGAGCTCTAGCATGCATTCAAAACGCAGGAAGGTACTTTGAGAACTAATTACGACAGTATTTGTGTGTACATAAAATAAAAAAATACTTAAAACTACACAAATTATTGTTTTATTCAAACCCTTTACACGTTAGGGCAAACAATTATTTTTTTTTTAATTTTACCTATTTTAGATTTTCCTAAGTATCATAAAATGTATGGGTTTTTGGGTGCACTTATTAATAAGTTTTTTTTTATTGTTTTGTTCATCAGGTAAAAATAAGAAAACTATGTTTATTACGCATTTTTTGAAAAAAAAAATGACCTCAAACTCAAAATTTTGCTCGGGCAAGAAAAATTGAACACCATTTAAAATTGAATATCTGGTAACCCTAAAAACATATCAGCTCGATTTAAACGTATTTTTAAAGGTTAGTATTTTTATTAAAAAAAAATCTAAAACTACTATTAGTATCTACCTACTGACAGAGTAATTGACCTTAACATGGGTCAAGGTACACCAAAGTTAGGCTTTTTTAAATCGTCAAAAAGTGATGTCAAAGTTGAGGATCAGACTTTATTACAGATTATTTTTTTTATTAGAATATGACCAAGAATCACATCCAAAAGTGTGGCACATGAATTACCGGATACCCTGCATATAAAATAATGTATTTGAAATAGGTACGAATACCTAGGTTGGTATTAAATTTTGAAGCTGAATTTTCAAATTCAGAATTTGGTAAGAAGAATTTTGAAAAGTAGGATTTTAAAAATAGAATGCAGAATTCTTTAACAATGAATTTCGAAACAAAAATACGGACCCAAATTCATGGATTTTTTATGAAATCAACCCATTTTATTATGAATAAAATGTTGAAAGGGGAAGTTTTAAATGCTGAATTTAATAATCCAAAATTCTCAGAAATAAAAAGCAGAAAAAAGCTAAATTTGCAAATCTCAATATATTGTGCTGCCCAAACTTCAGTTCATTTATTAAATAGAGTCCAGATCATATCGTTAAAACTGATAGGAAACAGAACTATCTCGGAATCATTCCCATTTCTTGAACACCGGGAATGTTTCATATTTTTCCTTATGTTCGAAGTAGCCTGTTGCATTCCTCCTCACAATCAGTTCACCCATGATACCCATTTTGCTAGGAATGGTCATCAGCTCAACCTCGTGCCTAATTTTGGTGGTACCTTCAAATACAGATATTAGTTTTTGAGTTGCACAACACGATTATGGAATAATTTACCCGACACGATTTTCCCTTGCCACTTCAATTTGCAAACATTCAAAACCATTCTTCGTCGACACTTCCTTTCTCCCATTTCTCCAATTTCCCGATATCTTGTTTTGTGATTAACATATTAAGGGTCTCTTAATAAGCCCTTGAGCGCGTGTGGATTATATATAAAAAGAAATATAGCCGATACGGAATAAAATTTACTTTTATAAACAAAAACTCATTATTTTAAAACTTCATTTTCCATTTCTTTAAAACTTCAATTTTTTGTTTGAAAACTAAATAATATATCTTTAATTTTACCATTTTTTCAAAATTTTCTTATGAATTCAATATTATCAAATCTTATTATTTCTTCAACACTTTGGAAAAAAATGCTTTTTTTTCTCAAAATATTGGCCTTAAAATTATTAAAAGAGTTGCATATACATGAAAAAAAAATTTTTGATGGTTTTTTCATTTTTTAGAAAATTTGAATTTTTTTTTAAACTAAATATTTCGAAAACTCCATGCTCAATTATTTAAAACTTATCAATTTAATACAATCAAATTTAGTACAATCCATAAGATGTGATTAGACAAATTTTACTTACCACCATACAAATGTTAAAAAATGGTTTTCGAAAATCGTATTTTTTCTCGAAAACTGCAGAATTTAAATAACTTTTATTTATTATTTAAAATTATTTAAAAATTTAAAGTAAAAGTGCATATGCAGTCAAAAAAGCATTTTATTCGGACTTCCATTACTGCACTATGAATACATTGAGGAGAATATATCGATTGGAAAAAAATTGCAAAGAGGTTGTATATTATACAGTATTTGTGTTGGTGAAAGTTGTCCCCAAATAATGCATGCAATTAGGTTTTCGATTTGAGTATTTTTTGTTATTTATGAAAGACCAACAATGTTTACTATTTTGTTTTAGGTAACATTCAGTACGACTCAGATAATCCCTGTACAAGAATTTATATAAAAAAATTCTTTTTGAAGACGCAAGTAGGTATTCCCCACTGCAACATCATTAATGGAATTTTGTTTTATAATTAATGCAACTTATTCTTTTTATTATGGACGACGACTTAAGGAACAAATTATTTAATTGCATTTTCAATTGTCTTTAGCAATTATTATATGCATCCCAAGCTGGTAATTCAAACCAATATCGTTCCAATCAATCAAAAATCTATTTTTCTTTTGAAAACCCGATATCTTTCATTTGTATAGTAATAAAAAATTTTAGTTTGCGTTTTTAAATTATTTCTTAAAAATGTTTTGAAAATTTTGTATATGAATGATTAATAATTTGTTTTCTTGAATAAACTAATATTTGCTCGAAAAATCACATGGGATCCCGTTTTTAGCTCTAAACTAGGTACTAAAGGGGTTGTTTTAGTCATTTGAAAAATGATTTTTATGGTGATAAACATTTTTCTTTATTAAAAATTTTAGTCTCTTACATAAGAGCAAGTACGTGCGATCCAGTTGTACATTTTATTTATCTCGAAAAATGTCACTACCTTATCCATATACTCGTATTTACATATGAAGTAGAGGTCATTGCTACCAACAGCAAGCTAGTACATATATTGTTATTATTACTATTACTTTCGTTATTCAAAAATGATACATACATATACATATGTGTATTTTTGAAGAAAAATAATAAGTAATATAATATGTACATACATACATACATACGTATAGGTTTAATCAAAAAACAACAAGCCGGAAGAAAAGGTTATGTGCTATGCTTCAAATAAACATAAATCCATACAAAAGTCGGTTTTTTGACCATAGGCTTACGGTCGTTTAAAAATCAATGATACAAAAAAAATGTCATTCTCTAATTCTTATTCATTTTGTTGGCATGAAGGTAACATAACAGCTGTTTCAATTACCCAGACTCCTATCCTACCATTATTCTAAAGTCTTCAACGCCAAATTGTGTCGAATACAGCACCACTGAAAGAGGCGACTAGCAAGCTAATTTTTGTATTGTATGAGAGCACTATGAGTTTAAATAGAAAGATAGTTCTATGGATTTATGATTGTAGAATGGGTAACGCTAACGCCATTCCGTTAAGGAGTTGGTACTCCTGAAGTTTCTTTAAGCTTGTGGAGTTGCTGTTGCTTGGTGGTGGTAGAATATAGATCCCATCCCAAAAGAACTCAGTTTCGTCTTGGTAAAATACGCCATTAACTTAAGTTCTGCAAATTTTCAAATGAAGAACAGCGGTAACCTTGATTGTTTAGATCCTAGTACTCCGAATAGAATTTATAAGTATTTTTGGTACATTTATAATTAAAATAAAATTAGGTTCAGGTTGCAAAATTTCTTCAACTTTTTCAGCTTCATTAAATTTTACTGCTTCGTTCAATATAAGTTTTTGTATGCATTGGGAAATTTTGATGTTTTCCGTTGGTGATTCGGTTATCGTTTATATTTATATACATATATGGTTTTGCAGTAATAATAAATTCTGTATCATTTATAGGTAAGATAAAGGAAATATTTCAAGAATATATAAATGAGGATTAGTACATTAAATATTATATTAGAGTTGTTATAATAAGTTTGTGATCCAAGAATTTCATACATTTTTTCCATTCAATTAATTTGAGCTTTTTTTTTAAATGTAATTTCCTCATAATGATTCGTTAGTAGGTATATTTTGTAATGATGCATTTCAAATTTCAATCATATCACCCACAAACAACAAGTTTGAAATATTTAACTAATATCAACCCAAAATAATGGGTTTTTCAACAGGGACGCTACAAAAGTAGAGCGACAGGGACAGCAAACGACGCCATATTTCTTACCGCTCTTTTGACATTTCTCTTCAGTAAGGTTTGCCATTTCATGATGGAAAGATATACAAGCCAACAACGAGTCGAAATTATTAAAATTTACTACCGAAATTCGGAGTCAGTGGCCTCAACGTTAAGAACGCTACGTCCAATTTATGGTCGTCATAATCGTCCTAGAAATCAACAATTGAGCGTCTAGTGGAAAAATTTTAATCCACAGGCACAGTACAAAATGTTACCGTGCCAGTGAGACAAAGAAGTGCCCGTAGTGTCGAGAATATTGCTGCCGCTGAGGCTTCAGTTGCAGAAAGCCCAAATGTGTCTCTACTCTCACACGTTCTTCTCAAGCGTTGGGCATCTCTGTGACGTCGTTGTAGCGAATTTTGCGAAAAGATCTTGGCCTACATCCTTACAAGGACTTCTGCAAGCGTACCCGTGGTGGCCATGCAAAAGAAATCGAGTTCCATACATAATGGCATCGAACGTACTTTCACAGGAATAAAGAATTTCATTGATATTCAAAACCGTTTTTGTTTTATTTAAAAAAAACTTTTGTAGCGCTCTTATTGAAAACCCCATTACTTATCCACATACACTGCCCGACAACCTATAAGCGCCCTTCTAATCTTTTAGTGAAAATACAAAATAATCGGATAAAGTTCATTCTCCTTCATTTAATATAAAAATATCTGGACTTTTGGAATCACCCGTATTTTGTTTTGCTTTTTTTTCCGTCAAATATGACAAAAATTAATGCATTTTTTTGCGACAGCGGTTAACGCTTCTATACGCTATTTTTTTAATTTTTGCCTGTAAGTTGTCGTATTTTTCTTATTAAAGTTATCAATGAATTAATTTGAATAATTTTCAATTTAATTTAGTAAATATGGGAAAATAAAAAGCGTTAAAAGTGTGGCCAATCAATCCATGAAATTTGAAAAAAAAAATTACTACAGCCGTAAAGTAAAATTATGAAGGGCCAGCCATCTTCTGTGATTGTACAGTAGAGAACGTCTTTCTTTGCAATCAAGGCCAGCGAAACTAACCTGAACCAGAAATAAAAACTTATTCACACTAATTACGATATCGTAAGAAGAGAAAAAGAATTGATCATAAGGTTATTTATATTATTGATATACGTAGATTTCGTTCGATGCATGCATCAAATAAATTCCACCTAATGAGGGGATACGGATAACTGTGATCGCTGCTTATACAACGGTATCGCCGCAACCAATCGATTTTATAACACAGCTTGAAAAACTTTTTGAATGCTTACGAATAAATTCGGAAGGGATTTTATACACCATGACCGTTAATTTCAATTCCTAGATTGGGAAAATTAAATACAAAATCCTAGAGGTAACCATCTATTCACCTGGATGTCAGTACAGCGCTGAATATGAGATTGACATTGTAGGTCAACAAACAAGACTTCCATTTCCATAGCAAATAGGTCTGTCACTACCTACATAGCCTTGCTTCGGTACACTTTTTGTTTATTAATATGTATATCTGCGTTCTTTTTAAAATAAATTTAAAAGTAAAGGGTTTTGAGTAAATCTTTAACGAATTTCCCATATTATCATACTATATTATTCTAAGTTCTTTTCGGGTTGTGGTATAGGAAAGTATTGTATTGGTTCACTTTTCATAGGGTTTGGTTTTACGCCTTCGGGGTAATGATGTGGCTTAAGAAGCCTATTTTTACTTGCGATATAGGTACTATAGGGCAAGTTCTGCATTTGGAAAAAAAATCGAACTCGAGATTTTGATCAAAGTTGACATTGCGATGATAGCGAAGACGAAAAAAGTGGGTCCGACAATTCCGTCTGTCTGTCTGTATGTCTGTATGTCTGTATGTCTGTATGTCTGTATGTCTGTATGTCTGTATGTCTGTATGTATGTATGTCTGTATGTCTGTACCTCGAACTACAGCCTAAACTACCGGAGGTATTTTCTTCAAACTCGGTAGTTAAGGGTCTTCGGTGATTCCCTAGAGGAAAAATTGAAATTTTTTTTTTAGCTCCAAAACAAAGGGTACCCCCATACACCCGTAATGCAAAATCTTATTTATCTCGAAAACGGCTTTTTAATTTGGAATTTTGTAACTAACGAAAAATAACAATTTATTAAGCTTAATTACTCAAAAACGGCTTGTCTGACGAAAATTTTCAATCAGACCTTTTTTGTAGGGAATTTAATTTTATATAAAAGTAGGTCAAAATGAATTTTGTTTACTTCAATGTTTTGTCAGTTCTGACGCAAAACATGAAATTATGACTAAAAATCAATATTAGCGATGATAGCCCTCTTAAAATTGATATTAAGGGCTCAAACTTTTACGAAAATTTGTTTTGTCATTCTGAATGATATTCTCGATATATCTTTCAAAAAAAAAATAGTCAATTTTTTTGGCCCAGTCTAGTGCATAGTATACAAAGTGTGGATTCCAATTATTTTTTTTGTCCGTAAAAAATGTCAACAGTTTTGTTCGATCTTTAATGACATCCGAAATCCGTAACAAGTTAAATGTTTCCACTAGTGGTTTTTCCTCGCCGGTCAACCTCATGATCACAGGTTTGATTCCTGCTGTCGTCTGTGTTGAAACATTTGAAGGGTTATCATAATCCCTTGAGCGCCGGTAGATTAAAAAAAATAAGGAGAACTTAAAGACAATGATGTGTCGAGAGGGCTTCCAAAATCGGTAGTTTCCTTCAGCTGTGAGGAATGAATCTATTAAAAAAAGAAAAACAAATCAGTAAAATATAAATACAAATAATATTGTTTTTTGTTTTGTTTATTTTATTTTATTTTATTTTATTTTATTTTATTTTATTTTATTTTATTTTATTTTATTTTATTTTATTTTATTTTATTTTATTTTATTTTATCATATTTTATTTTATTTTATTTTATTTTATTTTATTTTATTTTATTTTATTTTATTTTATTTTATTTTATTTTATTTTATTTTATTTTATTTTATTTTATTTTATTTTATTTTATTTTATTTTATTTTATTTTATTTTATTTTATTTTATTTTATTTTATTTTATTTTATTTTATTTTATTTTATTTTATTTTATTTTATTTTATTTTATTTTATTTTATTTTATTTTATTTTATTTTATTTTATTTTATTTTATTTTATTTTATTTTATTTTATTTTATTTTATTTTATTTTATTTTATTTTATTTTATTTTATTTTATTTTATTTTATTTTATTTTATTTTATTTTATTTTATTTTATTTTATTTTATTTTATTTTATTTTATTTTATTTTATTTTATTTTATTTTATTTTATTTTATTTTATTTTATTTTATATTTATTTTATTTTATTTTATTTTATTTTATTTTATTTTATTTTATTTTATTTTATTTTATTTTATTTTATTTTATTTTATTTTATTTTATTTTATTTTATTTTATTTTATTTTATTTTATTTTATTTTATTTTATTTTATTTTATTTTATTTTATTTTATTTTATTTTATTTTATTTTATTTTATTTTATTTTATTTTATTTTATTTTATTTTATTTTATTTTATTTTATTTTATTTTATTTTATTTTATTTTATTTTATTTTATTTTATTTTATTTTATTTTATTTTATTTTATTTTATTTTATTTTATTTTATTTTATTTTATTTTATTTTATTTTATTTTATTTTATTTTATTTTATTTTATTTTATTTTATTTTATTTTATTTTATTTTATTTTATTTTATTTTATTTTATTTTATTTTATTTTATTTTATTTTATTTTATTTTATTTTATTTTATTTTATTTTATTTTATTTTATTTTATTTTATTTTATTTTATTTTATTTTATTTTATTTTATTTTATTTTATTTTATTTTATTTTATTTTATTTTATTTTATTTTATTTTATTTTATTTTATTTTATTTTATTTTATTTTATTTTATTTTATTTTATTTTATTTTATTTTATTTTATTTTATTTTATTTTATTTTATTTTATTTTATTTTATTTTATTTTATTTTATTTTATTTTATTTTATTTTATTTTATTTTATTTTATTTTATTTTATTTTATTTTATTTTATTTTATTTTATTTTATTTTATTTTATAGGCGTATTTTATTTTATTTTCCAGCGATAAAGGATTTAAATCCAACAGATTTTGGTTTTAGAGTTTTAATTTCTCTATGAATAAAAATTGTTTTGTTATGTTTTAGATAATTTTAATTTTATGTGTGTATTAAAACATTTATAAAAGGGTCGCAAAGTGTCCTTATTGTTTTTTTTTTATGCAAGCCAGAGCCCGTTTTTGAATTTCAGTGCAAATATATATTGATGCTAGCTGCCTCACTTTTAATAACGTTTCAAGAATACGCTCTTTTAATTCCATTAAAGTTACAAAAAAAAAAAAAACAATACCTTATGGTCAAGAGGTCTTGCTTGCCAGCGAAATCCCTACCATAGTGGTCAAAAAAATAAAGTTAGTTTAAGGGTTTCGCAAGTAGTCAAATAAGCAAGTATTTAAGTGTACTTGCTTTTTTCTTTCTTTCTAATAGCTATTCAAGATTAAAAAATTATTCCATAATTGCAAATTTTTAAAATACAAACTCTATACAGGGTGATTTGCATAAGGTGTGACAAAAAGCTAGGGCGTGTAGGTTGGACTTAGACAAGCAAAAAATCGTATGGGAAGGGGGTGTCTATTTCGCCCCGTTTAGGCGGGAGGGGCAATTTAAGAAAAAAATCACTTAAAACAGAAAAAAAATATTAAAAAATAACGGTGATACCTACAGAGTAATGCTATAGCATTTTATAGCATTTTGAAAAGCCAGAAATACATTCTTTAATTTTGTTTTTAAATAAAGTTGTTCGAATGACTAGTTTTTGAAAAAATTAATTTTCAAAATCAAAATTAAAAAAAAAAAATGAAAATTTTGTGTTTAAACAATTTTTTTTTCAAAATTTTACGTTATTAAGTATTATTTTTTATTTAATATTCAATGCTCTTATTAATTTTTGATCAAACACAAAAAACCGGATGTCAAAATGTTTTGTAGTTTTTGAGAAAATCAAAAATAACAAAAACTACTTTTGTTCTAAGAAAAGCCTTTTATTTTAGTTTTTGCGATTTTGGATTCTTCTGTTTTAAGTGATTTTTTTCTTAAATTGCCCCTCCCGCCTTCTTCTTCTTCCTTTGATTCGGCGCTGTTATGATCTCGATGTCGAGGGGATCATAACTCTCCCACGTATCTGCTTCACGCTAGTGATCCGCCTGTGGGGTTCGCCGGGTTGACCTCAGAAATCGGCAGCAAGCCTCCCGGTTTTGTATTGTTCCATTTCTGAGGCCAACTGAATGCTGGTGTTTTTGCATTTGTTTGTACCAGGAGTGTTTAGGCCTACCTTTCTTTTTATTCCGAATTGGAACGTTGTATGATATTGCCTTTTTGACGGGGTTCTCAGGATCTCTCCTTTGAACATGGCAATACCAACTGAGTCGGTCGTGTTCAATTTTTTGGGAAATGGTATTCTTAACATGAAGGCTTCCTCGGATCTTCGTACTTCTAATTCGATCAAGCTTTGTAACTCCTGCTGTCATACGAAGCATCTTCATCTCAGCTGCCGTTAGCTTACTCTCATACTTTTTGTACATTGTCCAACATTGTGAACCGTATGTGAGTGCTGGACGCACAACTGAAGTGTAGAGCTTTCCTTTCAGCTTAGGGGGCATTTTTCGGTCACAGAAGATAGCAGAATTTTCCCGCCACTTCATCCACCCTACGCTTACGCGATGATTGATATCGTCATCACAAGTAGCTTCGTTATTTATCATAGACCCCAGATATTTGAACTTTTCATACTAGGGAAGCACTACTCCATTCAAATAAATGTCTGGAATAGGCCTGTGTGGATCAGAAAATGGGCAGCATAGGTATTCTGTCTTTTTCGCGCTTATGCGGTACCCACTTCCTTCTAGAACATCCACCCATACGTCAAGTGCTCGTTGTAGGGATATCGGGTCTTCACTTATGATGGCTCCATCGTCAGCAAAGAATAACTGATGTACTTTTGGATCCGTCACTTTGCCTTCAAGCAGGTAATCAAGAACTGTAATAAAGAGCAGGGGACTCAAGACACTTCCCTGGTGTACACCTACTGTGATTTCGAATTCTTCGGTGACTCCAGCTGCGCATCTTACTTTAGTAACTGCTCCATCATACATGTCCATAATTATCCGCACATAGGTTTCTGGAACTCCTCGTTGCCTGAGGGCCACCCATATTAGATCTCGTGGTTGCCGATCGAATGCTTTTTCAAAATCAACCAATACGACATGCAAATCCTCCAAAGAATCCCGATGTTTTTCCATAATTATTCTCATACTCTGGATTGCATCCGTGGTTGACTTACCCCCGACAAACCCGCACTGGTCATCAGATAGCCTAATTATTTTTCGCAGTCGGCTACCCAAGACTCGCTCAACGATCTTCATGGTGTGTGACATCAGCTTCGATTAAGGTAATTATCACAGCTTCGAGTATCACCCTTTCCTTTATAAATTGGAAGAAGGTAACTTTCCCTCCATTGATTAGGCATGTGATCACCTCGTATAAGTTTGGAGACAAGAATCATGAGCCATCTAAACCCGATGTCTCCCATCTTTTTCCAAAACTCTGAGGGTATTTCGTCTGGGCCAACAGCTTTTCCCTTTTTGGAGTATTTTACCGCCTCACTAACTTCTTCGACTGTGATGTCGGATACTTCGCTTAAGTTAGGTGAAGCTATTGGAAAGTATAGCCTTGGAAATTGTTCGTTTAGAAGTCCGTCACAATACTGTCGCCACCTGTGAAAAATTTCGTTGTCTTCCACAAGTAGTTGGCCTTGAGCATTGTTAATGAACTTTGGCGAACATATCTCCTGGGCATTTCTTCTTCTTTGAGCGGCTATTTTGAAGATAGTTGCACCCTTATTCGGGGTAGAAATTTCATCCAGCTCCCGATACAGGTTTTCTGTATTCTTTGCTTGAATTTGGGCGCACTTCTTCTTCGCTTCTTTGTTGCAGTTTCTATATTCCACTTCGACGCGTGACTTTTGCTCTGTATCATTAGAGGGGCACTTCGACCAAGCTTTGAAAGCAATTTTATTTTTACTTGTAACTGATTTAGCTTCATCATTCCACCACCATGTTTCTTTGCTTTGTTGGTTGTGTCCTTTTGAAACCCCTAACAGTGTTTTGGCTTTTTCTTTGCAAGTTCTCTGTAGGAGATCCCACATACTTTGTGCTGTACTCTCTTCATTTCGAACTATATCGGTGTTGTTATACAGAACGTTTTGCATATTCGAAATAAAAGCATCGCCTTTTTCCTTATCCAGATTATACCATTTGATCTTCCTAAAAGTTTTTGTATGTTTGTTGTCGTTCACTGTCTCCATAAAAAATTCTGTCAGTAGGAGACGGTGTTGGTGGGCGATCGCTTCTCCTAGTATCACTTTGCAATCTTTTACCCGGGGTTTCATGAAACTAGATACCAAATGGTAATCAATCTGGGTTTCATTTCCACCACTGCTGTAAGTTACCAGGTGTCGGCTTTGTTTGACGAACATGGTATTTAGTACGATAAGACCGTATGTTTTGCACATGCTCAGGATGTCTTCACCAGGAGGGTTTCTGGTGCCGTATCCGAGGCCTCCATGGCAATCTTCATAGTCTTCGTTTGTCTTCCCGACATGTCCGTTCAAATCTCCGCCCACGAACAAAAACTCTTCCTTTGGGATGTCCTTAAGTAGATTGTGAAAGTCTAGCCAAAATGCATCTTTTTGCACCTGCTCACATCCAATTTGGGGAGCATATGCAGTGACAATATTCCACAAATTTCCTTTAATCACCAATTTAAGGGACATCAAACGGTCGCTGGATTTCGAAATGGTCAATACGCTGCCTAATAGATGTTTTGCAAGGATGATTCCGATTCCGTTTTTACCCTTTTCCGTTCCACAGTAGAACATCTTATAGTTTTTTGTCCTCGTATCCAAGAAACGGGCCCTGTTTCCCGTGTTTCGCCATTTTGTTTCTTGAACACATAAGATGTCCACTCGCCTTCTTTTCATCATCTCTTCCAGCTCGAAGCTTCGACCTGTCATACTGCCAACGTTCCAACTCGCAACTCTCAGATTTTGTATAATCTGCGGCATTACTTTGCTAGCCCCCGGAATCCGTCTAGCTCTGACCCGAGCATTGCTGCTCGGTCCAGGATCAGTACCATGTGTAACAATGGTAGTGCCTGGCGGGGTAGTGTCATTTTGAACGAGTACTTCCATAATGCTTTCATTATTCACAAAATCCTGGGTTGTAAGTATCGACGTGTGCATGCTCCAGTTTTATATTTAATCTCTCTTTTACGGCACCGGTGATCTCCAGTCGTGCCAACCCAGGGACTGGCATGCACACTTTTGGGAAAGTTTATAGGTGTTACGTGTCGCTAGGTTCACCTTGCTGTTTGTGGCCTAGATGTATTTACTCCTTTATTCGCCTTTTACGACAAGCGGGGAGGCGCTGCAGGAATATTCTAACCAGTCCCTGCACAGGTAAAGTTGCCCCTCCCTCCTAAAGGGGGGGGGGGAAATAGACCTCCCTCCCATACGATTTTTTTCTTGTCTAAGTCCATCCTACACGCCCTAGCTTTTTGTCACACCTTATGCAAATCACCCTGTATAATACTGAAATAAATCAGCCAAGAAAAAGATAGAGCACTTTTATTGGACTTCTTGAATTTTTTTGGCCTTAAGACCGCAAAAAATTGCGTTTCGTGCCTGCGATCTCACATGGACTCATTAGTTGAGGGCCTTATTGCCAATAGGCAATTATAAATATATAGAATATATTGAATTCGGTTCATCTTATAGCAAATTCTTCTAGCGTTAATGTTTAAGTATTTTAAAATTGGTTGGATATATGTACATAGTTCACATTGGATTTTGTTAAAAAATAGATGTAAGATTAACTGAATTTAACAAACATTGCGTATTGACAAAACCCTCACAGTCAATTGATGAGACGTTGTAAGATCAACGGATTTTCCCGCAAACTGCTTATTGATCTTTATTTATATTATTGTTACGTTAATAAAAAAAAAAGATGTAAACGATATGTTTATTATTCATTTGTTGGAGAAAATTGACCGCAAAGTCAAAAATTAGCGCTGATAAGAAAAAATGAACAGCTTAGAAATTGGATAACTGAAGACTTCAATAAGATATAAACTTTATTTAAATAGACCTTTTATTTAATCCCCAAAAAATGAGCTGGTGGTATGGTTGCTGGGCTGGGTATGGTGGCTCAGGGGCCGACAAAAGTCGTAACTCGCGATCAGTTCTGAAAATCATAAAACAAGTTAGTGCAAATCAAGCAACATTAAAAATGCTTTTCTAAAAAAGCATAATGTCAATGTAGCTTAAACGTCTAAAACTTGGTTAACTTTTGGTGCCAAATTGTCTAATAAGGATTTTATTTGCTACCGACTTGATAGAGATGAAAGAATGGGAGGCGGTGTTTCCGTGTTATTAAAAAGCAGTACCGCTTGAACATATACCAATTGAAAATTGAAAATACTTAAACCATTAAAAATTTGAGAATTAAAAGACTCTTTGAAAATGGTGCAGCTTTGAAAATTGTTTCTATTTATTTTTTTTTTAAACCAATTCAGAGCAACGTATACTCATTTGAATAACGGCTTGAAGTAGCAAGGTATAAATGATACATTTTTTGAGCAAAATATCTAGTGTTTTTTTAACCAATCAATGGTCATAAGTGAAATAAGTTCAGATCATTTACCTGTGCTAATCTTTTACTTCACTATGAGAAAGAAAAAATTAAATATAAATATTTTATAAATGCAAATTGGTCCACATACGAAACGACGAAACAACGATGTTGTCAATCAAAAACAAAAAGTCGTGAGTATTTCACGTTTTGAAGAAAGTATTGTCATTTCAGTTCCAATATCAATATCAGCTTATAGAGACCCAGCTTTGAATCAAAAACCACAAAAGTTGGATAAAGGTAGAAACTTCTTTTTTTATTACAGCCAAAATGATGAAAAGTAAATACACATATTCCAGCTCTTAGAGTTGGTCACTACTCGAGTTCCTTTTAATATAAAAGTTGAGTTAGTGCTTGAAGATTCAGTTAATATTATAAATTCAAGTACCACAAATAATTCTAATGACTCTCAAGAAAACCTGTGGCCTTTGATGAAAATAAAAATTTGTATAAAAGGAACTTGTAAAAATCGAAATCGCCACTTTAAAACAAGTTACTTTCCTAATATAACGAAAACAACCAAAAATAATACTATTTTACGGCCTGAAGCAAGCTCACCCAGCAATTACATTGCAATTAGCTTACGAAGCTCAAGTAAAATGACTGTTTCCCAAATAACGAGAAATAACATTTTATCATAGATAATCCGATCCTTAAATTATAACAGTTAGTTCAGTCTTTTGTCCGATATTATGGTTACATTATTGTAACGAACCTGCAATCTGCGTTGAATGTTGAAAGATTACTTTTTTGACTGGAAAATAAAAATAAATACCTCAAAGACTCAGACTAACTTTTTAGAGCAAAAATGAAAAGCCTGTTTCTTACCAAGCAATAATCTTCGAGTTGGTGGAACAAAAACGGAATGACGTACAAATGCTAAATACCCTGGGGTACATCTAGATCAACCTTTGACTTTTGGTTTACATACATGAAGTAATTAAAAAAGACTAAACTTTCTACAAAAAATTGCTCATCATTAACCGCAAATCTAAACTAAGCAAGCTTCTGATATTTAAAGTCGTTTTCAAGCAATTATATTTTATGGGTCGACATCTTGGGGGATATGTGCTAATTGTCATATTTAAAAATTCAAATTGCTCAAATTAAAATTCTGAAAATGATTTTTAAGCTTAAGCTTATGGAACCAGTATTGCACAGAACTGCCAGACTCAATAAACGCTATATTATATCCTGCCTATCGTCTGACATCATGTTGGTTTCAAACCTAGCTTCTAAGTTTATATTGGTTACAATAATATGACTGATTTTATGACATTTACTAATTTATAATTTCATTCATTTATTTATTTCAAATGTATTTATTTATGTATACATATATTTATTTATGTTTTTTTTATTTATTATTATTTTTTTATTTTTATGAATTCATTTGTTGGTTTAATTGTTCATTTATATAATTGTTTATTCATTTATTTAGTAATTTATTTATATATTTGATTGTTTACATATTTATTGATTTTGTTTTTAATTTTTTTATCTTTGCATGTGAAAAACTTGTTAATTCAATTATTTACTCATTTATGTAAAAACTTAAGTTTTGTTCTGAGAAAATTAAAACACTTCAACACCCACCCTTGTTCTTTCTAAAACTTCAAAAGATATGTACTTTTAAATGCAGTTTTTACGTAGCTTTTCCTTCAATTGTATTAAAATTTGTATAATAATTGTCTCTGTAAATGTTTTATGCTACACTAAAATACAAAAAAAAAAAACATTACCACTTTGTTATTTGAAATTTTGAATGCAGACTTTTAAGAAATAAGAAACAAGGCATTCATTTTTTTTTAATTCTACTCGTACATTTCACAATTTTCTATTTCGAAAATAATACGAACTTGAATTTTAAACTGATTAATATGCAATCGGTATACTAAAAACAAAAGTAATTTTCTTTCTTCGCCATGTTAATTCAAGTGGTTCTTATTACGACAATAACTTATTTATTTTACCCATAACCAACGTCAGATTCCAAAAATACAATAGTTATTCATCTGTAAACAAAGAAATTCTTTATCAAGTCTTTATATGGACTTACCTGTGCGGTCGATATGACCATTTTTTATAATTGTTGTTTTTGGGCTATTGTATGAAATTTTTGGTTGTTACATAGGTATCTATTCATTAAATAATTTAGTCTTTTTTAAACATGTAATTAGCTTGTATGCCAAAAATTAAATTGTGTGTGTTTTATTTGCAAAAAATAAGATAAAATAAAATAAGATAGTTATGCCTGCGTTTCTTTGTTTTTAAATTATTTAAAAAAAATGCGTTTAATCGCAATGAATATTGTACCGAAGCACTCGTATACATAATGTATGTTCATACACACCTAGATACAAATTCCAGTCTTTTTTGTAATGAAAACACTTTTACCCACCGGAAACTCATATGAATTCATTGAGGCAAAGGGTGAAAAGGACGTTTTACAATGAATAATGCTTTCAAATGCCTTGGGCCAGTTGGGATGTTATTTGACAAACATTTTCATTGGTGTTCTGTTTTTTTTTTAATATTATTGTGGTTTTCAAAAGAAAATGTACTTCACGCACAATATCTACCCTTACTATACGCATTAAACGTCATGCATACATAAATTACAAAAATCAAAGTTGAATAAACAGCGGAGTGTCACAAATTAAAAAAAAGTACAAATTAAACCAATACTGATTGCTGTTAGGTTCTCTTGTTTTTTTTTTTGTTGTTCTCTTGACAGTTCTCCTTATAGCTTCTTTTGTATTATTTTCTTTAAACATTATCATTTCAAATATATTTGCGTTCTAAATCGACCCCGGTGAACAGCTTCGATGGATGTATAAATTATTATTTGTAGTAGAAACTTGAAATGACCGACGAATGTTAAACTCTGCTTCGAGGCCGATTTTTTACTGTTTCCGGTATCAACATTAAAACTTAATCGAAAAACCAACAATTAAATCTGAATTTACATCTAAAACCTGGTGGAGAATCTTTTTTGATGTTGGATAGATATTTCAAGTTAATTGAGCGATACAGGAGAGTTCAATAGGAAAACTCAAACTGTGAGAATATTTGTTTGTAAATGAAAATCAGGAACTGAAGTTGGTAGGTAGTTAAGTTACTTCCAGGGAAAACTTGTTTACCACCGGAAGACGTTTAAAAAAAAAGTTACTCTTCGGCAATTGATCTATAACGTAAATAGTAACATGACGCAAATTATGATGGGGCAAGATGCTTGGGAAGTAAAAATTCTTAATTTTAAATTATCTAGATAGGAAGTATGTAGTATATGTAAGCAATTGAGATAATTAAATATATAGAGTTGTTGCCATAATTTCTCAAAATTATAACATTATTTGTGAGAATGCCGTTGAGATACAACTACGCATAAGTACTTACATTTTCCTTAAAAAAATGTGTACATATGTTTACATGTAGTTCTTGCAGCGTGGGCAAATTTACTCCACATATTTTTAATGATATTCTGATTTGGGTGAGACCTTTTATTGAACCTGTTTTAACGTTGAAACGATCATTTTTGAGTACCTACACTACTTGAAGTTGCTACAGTAGCAACTTTCTCAAAATTAGTGTGTTATCATAATGTAATTTTTTCTAAAATGAAGTGGATGAAGGATGTGTACGACTTTTTCTTTTCTACCCACTTTTATTCTAGCCTGTCTGCAATACTAATTGGCGTAATTGTTATTACGTTCGGCTGTTATGCCGAAACTCTAGGTTTCAGTACATACATATGTATCTGTTGTGTGAGGTTAACTTATTGTGTGTGTTTTACGAGTATCTTTTAGGTTAAGGAGTTTAGTTAGATTATGGTGTACAAGTATTTCTTTTCTTTTTTCTTTAAGTAAGAAGTGACAAATCCTCTGAAAATATTCCTTTCATCTTAGCCATTCGGAGTCGGTAGAAAATTCTAGTTTTAATAATTTATACCCAAATTGCATTTTGGACTTAAATTCGGAAACATATAGTCCTTATAACTGTACATTGGTCGGACGGTTCTGTTCAGAGTGGAAGGAATTGTTGGTTCAAAACCGAAAAAGATTCTCTAATCGGCTGTAGTTTGTGCTGAAATGAAGGGCGGAGTCATGCTGTTACAAAATATTACATACTCTATAAATTAAATTTGGTGGTACATTAGCTCGGAGTGAACCAGGACTTACAACTCCCAACCATTCCTGTATGCGTGTTACCAGGAACGAAACGGCTAATGAGCAGCACTTTCCATGGAGAATTGGTCAATTCCTCGCAAGACGCAATACACCCCTGAAAAAAAAATTTCTTGCAACGGCTGATAATCGAACTCGAGACCATGATAGTCCAACTCACTAACATACTCTATAGTTTTCCCAATTTGATTTGTTTTCTGCTTGTGTAATTTCTAAGGCAAGTTCTAGAGTCACATGTGACCTTTCACGGTAATATGCTTTATTAATTTTTAAAGTACGGTTCGGCTTTTTTTAATCTTAGCAGTTAAAAGTTTTTTTTTTTTTCAATCTTATCAATGAAACATGAATATGAAAAAATTATTTTATCTGAAAATAATTAATTTTAACAAGAATATTTTCTGGATTTTTTGAAAAGAAAAGAGATTTTTTTTTGAAAAATCGATATCGATATCTTTCTGGAAATTTTGATTTGCACATTGATGAAAACTTAAAATTTGCGCACCAAAATTATTTCTTAAAAATATTAAACTATGTTATTCTACTTTTCATATTTGTGGAGTTAGGGTTACGAGCAAAGGAATGCAAAGCCTAAAAAATGCGCGTTCATTATGTTAATAAATTGACCAATTTTTTTTAATGTTGCGCGGGTATTAGGTAAAGTTAATGAAATGAGATTGATTTCTGTGGGAAATCAAGTTGAGTGTAATAAAATACTATGTATGGATTAGAAGGAATAGAATATGTAAACTCTCAAACGTCTTTTTTAAAATTCTCCCGAATTTTGGAAGTTTGATTGAAATTTTTGAGTAAGTATTGCAAAAATTTGAAAAAAAAATATTGAAATTACAGAATATCGTACATTTTTGCGAAATTTGAGTAGTTTTATACTCTCCAGATTCACAAACTTTTTGAGTATAATTTTTTCAAAATTCTGTTTTTCCATGCAAATATATTTAAGTTTTTATTATAAAATAAAACTATAAGTACACAAATTAAATATTCATAGATATTACAAAGAGTCTGGTTTCAATATATCTATTGAAAAAATTATACAGAGTGTCCCTTAATTCGTGCATAGTATTTTAGGGTGTGATTCTTAGGTATATTCTATGAAAATAATCGCTCCACAGTAAGGGCCTATCTCCAATTTTTATATCATATATCAGGGATTTAAGAAAAGCCTTATTTTGGTGTACCCTGAGCTATATTATCGGTAATTCCGCTGTTAGTGCCATGCTAGAAACTTCAATTAGGCTTTTACTTTTAGAAGAAATACCAAACTTTGTAACATGGACATGTTTCTAACAACAGTTTTTAAAAATAACAGCGGTTTTAAAACGTGCTCGTTTATATGAATAACTATCAAGACCCTCAATTCCTTTCCCGTTCTCTAAAAAGTTCTCAAAAAGAGTTAGTATGAAAGCCTATTTGAGAAATACACTTAAGATAAGAAAACGAAATTGATTCATAAGTTTAATTTTTAACGCCAAGGCAACAATTGATTAGAAACGCTGCCGCTGTTTGAAATGTCTACATTTACAAACCAAGAATACGCAGACATTAATTGTTTAGTTTATGGGCTGTGCTTCCTTCCTAGCTTACGAGTATTTTGAAATACATGTCGAAAGCTTCGAGAACCGGGGGCAGTCTTAAATGCACGGCCTAACGCCGCCAGCGTAATTAGAAACAAATTAATCAGCCCTTCAAACTCCCACAATCTGAATTCTATAAACCATCTAGAGTTTTTGCGCAATGATTTACCAAAACTATTAGAGGACATTCCACTTTTCCATCTAGCTTCATCATATTTCCAACAGGATATCGCTCCAGCTCACTATGGTCGAGAGGTTAAGAATTGGTTAGATGAAGAGTACGGTAATCGTTGGTTAGGAAGAAATGGACCGTTTGACTGGACTGCAAGACCTCCTGACCTTACAGTATTGGATTTCTTTGTATGGGGAAGAATGAAAGAACTTGTTTATTCAACCGACATAGTAAATTTTTGTGAATTAAAAGAGCGTCATCAAAAGTGAAGCAGCAGCTTTTATCAATAAATATTCGCAGTGATATCCAAAAAGGGGCTCTACCATGCATACCTTCCATACCAAGGAGGACACTTTGAACGCATGTTATAACTGTTAAAGTATCACACGCAGAAAATAAAATATATCCAAGCCCACACAAAACCAAAAAATTATTTGAGCCCAAAGTCAAAAACTTAGCATGGGCAGGAAAAACGGAACATGCTAACAAGATATATGATATAAAAATTGGAGATATGTCCTTACTGCACAACGATTTTTTTTTCTTAAAATATAGCCAAGAATCACAATTATTATGCACTAATTGAGGGACATCCTGTAAATGCAATTAGGTGAATTCCACTTAATTTTATATATCGTACATCACAATTGTATATTAATTCTATGTTATTCATATTTTTACGAAGAGTCGTGTAATCATCTAATAATTTTGTTTCAATAAGATTATTTTTTGTAAGTTTACAGTTATTGTTAAAAATACAGTTGCTGATTTGTATAAGATCTTTTTCATATTTTGTTTCATTGATTATTATACAGTACTAAATAAATAAACAAATTTGGTGGTGCAACAGCTCGAAGAGAACCAGAACCTAGTGAATTACAACTCTCAATCATTCCTGTGTACGTGTTACCACGAATATGTGGGCCTAAAATTGTCTGCCGATTTCAAACGGCTAATGAGCAGCACTTTTTATGCCAAGAGATACTCTTAGAAGATTTGTCAATTCCTTGTAAGAGGAAGAACATCTTCTGAGAAAATGAAAAAAAAAATAAAACTGGTCTTCAATATCTACATAATTATTTGTTGTTTTTTTCTGTGGGAATTGCTATTATGAGTTTTAAATCGAATAATTTGTAGGTACTCGGAATTTTCATGGCAATTATAAGTCTGTTTTGTTCGTATCTTAAAATTTTTGGATCAGCTCGGCTACAATTGCGTTATTGCTAGCATCAGTAAATACTGTAAATGTTTTTGTCGAAATCAGGCAATCGGCCGTTGTCTTATATGATATGTATGTACTCTGGATCATTTTCATTACTGTTAATTTTCATATTTTTTCTTAGATACTTACAGCCATATTTATAAATTCAGTACATAAGGTTATACAGCCCTTATAATCCTACTGGCTCAAAATCCTAAACGTTGCTCGTTTAAGGAATAAAACCGGCTCTATACTTAACACAGTCGTTTAGTTTCGCAACATTGTCTAACTTTCTCATAATTTTAAACACTTTGGCACAAAATTTTAAAGAGTTCTCGTTTAAGCAATAAAACCGGCTCTACTTAACGCAGTCGTTTAGCTTGGAGACTTTGTCTAACTTTTTAATAATTTTAATCACGTTAGACAACTCTTCTAACTAATGTGGGTTTTACAACATAACCTAAGCGAATTTGCGTTTAACAACCCTTAATTTGACAGATACATAACTCACACAACTACAAAAACAAAAAAAAAGTAAAAAGAACAGACAACTTCAAACCAAATAATTTTTCGCCGAAAAAAGTACATTTTATATACTATTTGGTATAGATTTTGATTGTTTATAAGTTATTTACATTATTTAAGATGGAAATAAAGTATAAATCGCAAATTCACAGCATAAAAAATTCAAACAAAAATTTGTTGTTGCAAGGTGCAGATTCATTTAGCTCGTCTCGGCCGGCGGAGTGCCTACATAAGATATGTACAGATTTGTTAATCGTAGAGCACTTTCGTATGATTGTTTCGAATTTCTAATATTCAGTGATTCAGTCAAAAAAAAATCATTAAAAAATAGAATAAAACATCAGTAAACATTTTTTCTTCGATTTGCTTTGGTATGAAATGAACGTTGTCAATAGAAATAAGACACGGCAATTCTTCGCTTTAGTTCAGCCGCCATCCCTGGAGATAAAAAGTCTGAGACAACAACCTTCAGTCTAAGAACATCGTGCCACACATCTTTCCTATCCTTTTTTCTCTTCCGTAACTTCACGCCCGCGCTGTGTTAAAACATTTAAAGGGTAATCATATTCCCTTGAGCGTGAGTTAATTATAAAAACTCAGATTTAGTTAAATGGTATGAAATAGAGTAAACCACCTAGTGACCGACACCCTTTCAGTTATGATCACCTATCACTGTTTTTTTTATTTTATTAAGGTTTCCTGTTGCTGGATACTGCCGAGGCTATTTTTAACGTGTTTAGACTGGCAAATGTCATAAGAAAAGACTTCAATTGATATTTTGTTGTCAATCATTGACGTGTAATAAAAGATGTACCTAAGTTGAGAACCTCAGTAAATCAAAGAAAACTTGTGAATTCCTTAAGAAACACTTGAGTATAAATCAGTATTTTATCAATTTATCCGTGTTTCTTATAACATGGGAAAGTGCATATTATTTCAAAACAATAATAAGTGGATCTATTTGTTGATGTTTTTTTTATTAAAATAATAAAATAAATTAATTTGACGTGGGGTGTTCATAACTCAAATGTAATGTTCAATAAATTCAGTGACCGACAGGGGTGTCTATTACTGGCGCGATTAGACGTTTTTGAGGATGTTAGTTACGGACACCATCGTTTTTGTTTTTCTTTTTTTCTGTCACTATTTACAAACCGCTTTTTATTTTGCTATATTGCCACGTTTTTTCAGGAATTTATCACAAAATGCCTGAGCAAAATTAAGTAAAGAAGAAGATTTGTAAAATACATTAACAAAAAAAAAAAAGTTTACTTTCATGGTACATGTGCAAAAACAGAAATCTTTAAGATAGATTACATTACTAGTGATATTAACGTTTTGATTAATTACAATATTTACATAAATATTTTTAATTCAGTAACTAACGATAACTAACATTCAAATTATGTATATTAATTTTGTGACTATACAGTATGTATTTTTTTTATTAAATTTGCAATATTTCTAGTTGAAAACTGTTTAAGTACATATACATTTTTGTTTGCTTGTTTTTATTTAAATAATAATTTATCTTCATTTTATTCATAACTTCATAAGTACCTATGTACCTACTACATAAAAAGATTTAATAAATAATATCCCCACATTAAGGGTTTGTAATTAAATGGATTTCTTGTGTACATAGGTAGTTGTATCTTTTTGTTTTTGTGCGTATTAATATTTATTTATCTTATATATTAGACAAAAATTATAGTATTTTGAAAAACCTTCCAAGTTGAATATATTCTATTTTTATTTCGGTATCGGTTTTTGGTGAAATATCGGTTTAGGTGAAAAACAAATTAAAAACAGAAGTTTTCGCATTCATTTTTGACGAACCACAAGTTTTTATAAACCACAAATTTTGATAAAACCTATCAAAATCAAGTTAAAATTAAAAGACGAAGAAGAAAACAAATACCACTTTGAAACAATCAGCGTTCAATAAAACGATAAAAGAACAGCTGACGGAATGCTGGTAAGCGAAATAAATTTTACTGCTGGAATGCAAGATAAGCGACGACGCGGGATCGATTATCCGTACTACTAAGCAAGTCGCTACGCTTCGAAATGAGTTAAATAAAATGAGTCAGGATTCATGGTATTCCCAATTGACAATTGAAATGTCAAATTAAAACTTTTAAATATTCGATTTTAACGTTTGGCCAGTTTATGTAAACTCGTTGCCGAAAACTCCTCTTATACGAGTAGTTTAGTGTGAAAAGCTACAGAAAAAGGGTGTCCATAACTAGTATTTCACGGTTGTCGGTTACTGAAAAAAAAGGTGTTCGTAACTCAAAAACTGGTAAGCTATTCCGATTTTGTGTTTTATTAATTTTTTGGAATTTCGTACATATTTATTTCTTTTTATGTTGTAAAAGAAATTATTGATAGTTATAATAATATACAAAAATCATTAAAATCGATCCAGCGATAGAAAAGTTATGAATTTGCAAACTCAAAATGTCTCTTAAAGGTGTCGGTCACTGTGTGTCTTACCCTATGTAATGTCTCTTAGTTGTGGGAAGTCCGAAATGGCTTTTACTTTTCTTTTATAAGGTCCAATGCCTTTACTCTATATTTCAAATCCTAAGTAAGCTACTTTTATCTTTAGAACCAGCATTTTGGAGTGCTTACAAAACTAAAATAAGTTTTTCCTTTAAATCTGACCAATTCTTACCCGGTATGAGTATGTCGTCAAGACTTTATAACACCACCTTGATTTTGAAAGTTTAATTGTTGAGTCGTCAAATTTCGACAAAAAGTCTTGAATCTCCAGTCTTCTTTTTTAGTAATACGGGGCTGGTGTATGCGAACTCAGTATCTGTAACTATTCTTTGCTTTCGATACAAGAAAATGGTTTCGACTAACGTGGCTTCCTTCCTGAAACTTCGATGATTCTCACTGTGAGGTTCTTACTACATCAGATTTCATTCGGCTCTAACGAAATGCATTCTGGAAAACTATTCTAAAGTTCAAGGAGTTCCTTTACTGTTTTGTCGTGTACATCTCACTTTTTGTCAATATGAATTTATACGATTTCCTGAATTGTTTTGTTTGTGCAATGAAAAAGGTTTCTCTGATCGTCACTGGTCCTTTTGCAATGTTCCTCATTGGAAACAAGGTATTTTCGTTTTCCTAGGTCGCTCCAATGAAAGATATTGTTTCACTATAGCTATTGTATTTCCTTCCATATTGATGTGGTTCTTTTGTTATCCAAAATAAAACCTGCAAACGTGTCTTGTTTAGGTTTTTTTTGAACATCAATGAGTTATTTTCCTTGATGTATGTATACTATTTCAGGCAGTTGTGTGAACATGCGACCAACTATCACGTCTCATGTGTGGAATTCATCTGGGACATCTCGAATCTTAACATCTTCAGCTTCCTCGAATTTTAGCGTAGCCCTTATAGTTATTGTAAATTTGAAATAACTAACACTAATAACTAAATTAAAAAAAAAAAAAAAAAAACAAAAAAACATTTTATATGTAAATCACGAAAAAAGCATTGCGAATTCATCATTGCAGATGTAGACAAGGGAATCATTGGCGAATAAGAAGGTGATAGAAGCAAAAACTCATTTCATTTTGTGAAATGTATTTCTCAGATACCAACCTACAACCCAATCAGTACAATAGCACAGGACATGATTTACGTTGACATTCTCAACCAGTTAAAAGATTTTACCAAACCTTCCGTTTTGGACGAAAACACACTGAAGATTTCGAAGCATCACGAAGGTGCCAACCTTGTATTTTGCGAAAACGTTTGGTCTTCGAAACCTCAAAGTTTCCGACGCTTCATGGTAAGTAGGATACAAGCATAGCTGGGCACCGTTAATCCAACAGTTAACTTCGTTAATCGTTAATCCGCTACTAAAAAAGTTAGCTTCGTTAAACGTTAAAGCGTTACATTGCGGACGAATTAACGCAAGTTAACGTTAATAGTTAATCCGTTAACACATTTCACACACATTTCGAATTCAACTCTAATGTACGGTGCCTTCAATTCTGTTCAACCAACGGGTTGGATCTAGTTGTTGGCCGTTTCTCAACGAATTGCGCAAGAGCCCTCTTATAAAAATCGAGATGCCAGGGAATTGGCTTGGTCTCAAATTTCCTCGAAAATGCAATTGCCTAAACTTTGAATTCGAATTCACGGGCGCGTTGGGATCAATCGATTTTAATTTCTCATATATTTCATTGAAAAAATAATTTTCTTCGCGACTCAAGAAAAAATCATTTACCCAGAATCGTCTTGACTGTTTTTTCATCCTTTGTCGTTCATTTTATAATATTATTAATGCGGCAGCCACTTTTTTTTTCTTAGAGGAAATCATACTCATACGGAACAAATTTAAGAATATTTTAAAGCGAAGGCGTGCGTCGACAATAAATGTTTGTACCGAACTGAAGTCAAAATTATTTCAGGTTTGACGTTTGAGTTTTTTGTTTATCGCGGTGCATTCAACGCGTTCCCCAACGAGTGATCCTTGGTTAAGTGTACGAAGGTATCAACTCGTTCATCAACTGGTTGAGCAACAATATCGAAAGCGCAGTTGATCAACTCGAAAAAAAATTTTTCTGTAAAAATCTAACAAGTTTATCAACTAGTGTACGAGGTTATTCAACATTTGAGTAAGTTGGTCAACTAGGTGTACGGAGCTATTCAACACTGGAATAAGTTTTAAGAGTTGGTCAACTAGGTGCGCGGGGTTAATCAACATATGGGAAAGTTTGTCAATTATGTGTACGGGGTTCCAAACGCATTTTGTTCAACTTTAGTTGCTCAACGTGAATTACGTAAGTTGCTGCACTAGTGTAAGAGGTTGTAAATTCGTTTATTCAACGAAAGAGTTGAATAAAAAGTTGAACGAAGTTGGTTGAACTTATCGCGCACATAGTGGACGACTGGCATAATGAAATGATCAAACAAAACGAATCTCTTCGCAGTTTTCTCACTCGCACGCGCCGTAAAAATATAATACGTACCTAGCTGTTTTTGTTTCACCCGCGGCACGCGCCGCACGGCACTTGTCTCATACTTGTCTGAACCTGTTTTTCGCGCCGCGAGGTAAATAGTAGGCATTGGATTAACGATTAACGAACTTAACGTGTATTAACGGATTTAACGTGTCCGTTAACATTTTTAAAAGTTAACTTAAAAGTTAATCCGTTAATCAAAATGTTAACTTCGTTAATTAACGATTAACGGATCAACGAGTTAATGCCCAGCTATGGATACAAGTATTTGGTCTGATATTTTGCCACTTGTTATGTTAGGACTTAGAACCACAATCAAGCATGATCTCAATGTATTTCAGCAAAAATGCCTTACGGTACAACTATCAAGCTACCAGGTGACGTTCTAGACCATAGAACAAAAATCTTAATTCTGATTTCGTTAATGATGCACCTTATACTGCCCATCATATGATTGCACATGCAAATTTAATTGAAGAAATATATGTCAAATTATGTACATAATGTAAATATTATTCCCGCGCAAATTATCATATAAAAGAAACCTTTAATTGTTAACCTATTATCTTTTAAGTCGTTGAATATTAAATAAAGTTCCTGAATTTCTTAAGTATACATATAATAAGATTTCTCTAATTATATCAGTTAAGGATCTCCAGAAATAAATGAACAATTTAAAACCAATTGGAACGTCAAATTATTCCGAAAGCAAGTCATGTCAACAATCCGAAATTGTCGTTCGTACACAAGTAAATGTATGAGATGACCCTGTAGGAATTCTTATTTTTGTCCAAAGCTTGAAAGACTTTTGACGTAGACACTCAACGGAAACGGAAGAAAATCGACCGAGTCAGAGTTGCTCATGTACCTTAAAGCTGCACTAAGATGAGGAATAATCAACGAATGCGACATCTTCATCACGTCAAAGAGACACATACAACCAAAATAAACCACGCAATCAAAGTAGTACTTAAAATTTAATCACCCGATACAGAAGAAAAGTAAAATTCGTAAAAAGTTATAATCCTGTTTCGTAATCAGCTGAGTCGATTACTGGTGATGTGGCACCTCTAAGCATTTTCACTGTAAGTTTATTCTTATCATATTGTTCATAGTAATTCATTAATACCTTTTATCTTTTTAAATTTCCAAATTCTCCTTGCTTTTCGTTTTACTACTTTTCCTTTTAACATTCATATTAATCAAATCATCTTATACTTTTCAATAAGTAAAATTAATTAATTATTTTTCTGTTAATTTTAATTATAAGATTATAACATATACATATGTATATACATATGTAAAGAAAATGTATTGCCTTTAATTTAATTGATCAGCCTGTGAATCTGCTAAACGTCAACATGATGGAATGTGCAATTGATTTTCAAGCTTGGAATTGCTAAAATCATTTATAAATAAAAAGTCATAATTAATTCACATTTAATTTCGTTTCTTTTCTTTGATAACAGGTAATATTTTATTGTAAATTATTTAAAGTAAGAATTTGTAAATAATAAACAAAAAAATCTTTGATTACTCAGATTTTATCAACTCAGATTTGTGTTAAATTATTGGTTCACCTTTCCCAATCAAGAAATAACCGTATATACAGGGTGATTTGCATAAGGTGTGACAAAAAGCTAGGGCGTGTAGGTTGGACTTAGACAAGAAAAAAATCGTATGGGAGAAGGGGTCAATTTCCCCCCGTTTAGGCGGGAGGGGCAATTTAAGAAAAAAATCACTTAAAACAGAAAAAAAATTATTAAAAAATAACGGTGATATCTACAGAGTAATGCTATAGCATTTTGAAAAGCCAGAAATACATTCTTTAATTTTGTTTTTAAATAAAGTTGTTCGAGTTAATAGTTTTTGAAAAATTTATTTTCAAAATCAAAATTTTGAAAAAAAAATGAAAATTTTTTTTTTAAACAATTTTTTTTCAAAAATTTACGTAATTAAGTATTATTTTTTTATTCAATACTCAACGCTTTTATTAATTTTTGATCAAACACAAAAAACCGGATGTCAAAATGTTTTGTGGTTTTTGAGAAAATCAAAAATAACAAAAACTCTTTTTGTTCTAAGAAAAGCCTTTTATTTTAGTTTTTTCGTTTTTGGATTCTTAGGTGAATTTACGATTGAAAGGATTAACTTTCTTTTTACTATTTTTTTAATTATCGTCTCATAAGCATACAATAATGTGACAAAGTACTGTATTAACCATATTTCTCACATTTTTTCATTGAGAACACCTGCGTGAGAGCATTGGTTTAAAATTGACCTGCCACTTTTTTATTATGGTGGGGTCGGCTTGGCTTAGGTGCATTTACGAAAGAAAGGATTAAGTTTTTTTGTAATTTTTTTTTATTATCAGTCTTATAGGCATACAATAAAGTGACAAAGTACTGGATTAACACATTTTTTCATTGAGAACACCTGCGTGAGAGCATTGGATTAATATTGACCTGCGAATGTTTTTTAAATAATGCAACGTTACACGACCTAACTAGTGACAGAAAAATGCAATTGCGAAATAAGAACAAATATGGAAATGGACCCCCCCCCTCCCATACGATTTTTTTCTTGTCTAAGTCCAACCTATACGCTCCAGCTTTTTGTCACACCTTATGCAAATCACCCTGTATACCTACTCGTAAAATTTCCTTTTAAGTTTGATTTTTGGTTGCTCACTCTAGGTAAGTACATAAATGGCTGAGTTCGTTATTGTAAAACTTCCGCAGTCCTGCTGAAATTGCGTTCATAATTGTAAGTAAACAGCAATAACTCCGCCTGAGCATGACTGCCAAGTTGACATTTGTTTTTTTTTTTATGTTGCTGGATTTGCAGCGAAATGACAGTAGAGAAAATATGAGTAATTTTGTATTAAATTGATTTATAATCGTAAGATTATTTTTTTTTAACTTTAATGTGAAATTAGTAGCTTTTCATTTACAGTATTGAACTCGAACCTAAGCTGTGGCTTACTTGAAATGTAGACCTGGTCCGCCGGAAAGGATGAATTCTTATTTTTTGGAATATGCCTAAATAATATTCTAAAGGTTTTCGTAATCAAAAACATTTACCTCTCTATTCTGTTTTTTAATTTTCTTATTTCTCTGTCCCATGTTTTTAAAAACAGTTAGGTACATCTTTATGACTGAGACCAATAAACTTTAAAATAATTAATAAAATGTATTAGAAAATAAATAATGATTTTTAAAAAACAGCTTATGTATCTATGTATTCCTCATTTTTTGCTATTTTAACAATTCTGATTCATGACAAAACACATGCATTAGTAAAGTGTGCATAAACGTATTGGGTACATATCTAAGTTAGGACATGGGCAACGAAGGTTGCAATTATGAACTCGGCCTATCTCAAATATGTTTGTTGATAAATAACAGCTTTTTATCAATTTAATTTTTTTGCTTAAGTCATTTTTGTTAGTTAATTTTTCCCGAATTCTTAATTTTTTTCAGTTGATGTAATGGGTTTGCATTAACTCTGAAATCAGTGAAAAAAGTCTAACGGTGACCGAGGTGGCCATAAAATTAGGCCATTTATTCATAGTTTTTTAACTTCCCATAGGGAGTTATTGTAATCGGTCCGATTTGTCAAATTGGAATTTTTGACATTTCTCGACGTTTCAAGGTCCCTAGAGGCTATATCAATCATTTTTAGAGAGATGTCTGTGTGTGTGTGTACGTACGTTCGTACGTTCGTACGTTCGTACGTTCGTACGTTCGTACGTTCGTACGTTCGTACGTGCGTACGTTCGTACGTCCGTACGTTCTGGTACCATTTTTCGTCGTCGATATCTCAACAACGAGTAAAGATATCTACTTCAAATAAATTTTGTTTAATAGATAATAACTTCGAAAGAGGCTGAAAGGGCGTTTATTAAAATTCAGTGAGTAGTTTTTTCACTATAACGGTTTAAAAAAAAAGTAAAAATGTTGGTTAGTTTCAAATATCTCACGAAAAAATAATGCTATTGATTTCAAATTAAATTTAATGTACTCATTATAAGGTCATACAGATTTGGTATGAATTTGGAAAAAAATGAACATACCGTTATTTTTTTAAATAAAAAAACCTTAAAAAAAATTTCATAACCCAGATATTCTAAAAACGGAAAACAATTTGAAACTCAAAATAATTTTATTTTACGAAAAATAATGTGTTTGATAACTACTGGTGAAAATTTAAGAAAAAATCAGTTTACAGTTTTTTTACAAAAAATAAAAAACTATATAAAATTCTATTGAAAATTGGTAAAAATTGTTTTTCGACTCAAGTTTCTCGAGAACTAGTAGTGATATTGACTTCTAATTTAGTTTATTTTATACATACATAGTTTAATTTTGTACAATTGGTCAAATGTTGACAAATATTGAATTAATAGTTTTTTTTTTAATTAAAAAAACTATTAAAAATTCTAGTGAAAACTAGTTAAAATTGTATTTCAAGTCGAATTTCTTGGGAATGAACACCGATAGTGCCTTCTAAAGTATGTTGTTTTATACATCGATACCTTCCCGTAAGAATGTATACTAAGCGACATAGTTGAATCATAGTTTGCTAAGAGACAATTTTGGTTAAACTAAGTGACATCTAACAAAATTTTTCGTTGCTCACGACAATGAGATCTTTATTAATGTCGCTTAGCATAATTTTTTTGGCGGATAATACAAATTTCAGGGGGCAACATTATTTTAATGAGAAAACATGGCAGTTGATAAATTTTTTTATTTGTACATTAGTTTCCTTTTCATGCATAATAGGTTGGCGAAACCCAGGCCAAAACGTGGCCCTTAACATATAGTACCTATATTTCCTCTTAAAAAAGTCATTTTCGAAAAAAGTGTCGCTTAGTACATTCTTACGGGAAGGTATCGACATAATACAATTATTAACATATGGTTAAATTTTGACAAGTATCGAATTGACAGTTTTAACAAAAATATTTCGTTTTTAAATTTTTTTCAATTAAAATGTTTGGAACCGAAATAATAAAGTAATTTCTATAATATAATATATAATTTTATAATTTTATTATCAACAGTTTTTAAAAGAATGTATGTACTGTACATACATATATGAATAAGGTTGTTCAGTTGTACCCAAGTCCCACATATTCAAATTCCATTAATAGCTATGGTAAAATTGAAGAAAACGTCACAATATGTTTTTATCTTTTTGTCCATGAAAAAGATGTAAAATTCTACTCAAGGTTTTTTTAGGTGTAGAAACACAGATATATTAAAAAACACAGAAATCTATAATTCAGTATATAATATGTACCTACCAACCTTCGTAATTATAACAAGAAATTTAACATTTTAAATAGAAAAGTTTAAAATTAGTTAAACACATTTTCTGTAAAAAAACATAAAATGAGCGAGTAAGTATCCTCATCATCAACAAAACAAAGCAAATTTCCTAATATCATAGTATGCCACAAGCATCATCGATTTTTAAAACAGGAGTCATTGTATATCCAGTGCAGATCACAACCTTTCAATCCGGAAAAACAGCAACAACAATTAGACTATGAAACCATCTACTTCGATCTTCCATCTACTGCTCTATGATCGAAGTATGTATACAAAATATCATACCAATTACCACAACAGATACAGTACAGATACAGCTAAAGTTTGTTTCGCTGAAAATTTGGTTATTTGAAAAAAAACTAAATATAAAGTTTTTAAGACCACAAATGGGAAGTTATCAGTGTGGGTCGCACCCAGCCTCTTTTTTTTAACACTTTCGTCTATAATACTCTGAATACCTTATGGTCATGATCAATATACATACATGAAATCGGAGGTCATTCTGGTTTTAATTTCTTCGCTACTACCATAGGAACTGTCATGGAAAAACTAGTATTTTTATGAGAAACAAATTCAAATTTTTACCCTTTTTAGTATCGTTATCTATTTAAGTTTATTTATTGGTTTGATCAAGAATGCCAGAAAGCTCGTAAGATTTCATTTGCATGGTTGAGAAATTTTAGAAATTCTGCCCAAAAGTATATCCAGAACAAACTACTTACAAGCCAACAGTAAATATAAAGAGCTATGCAAAAGTAAAAAGAGAAAATATGAAGAACAACAAGCATGAAGATTAGTGGCCTTCAAAAATGCATCTGACTTTTGGAAACTTGCATGGGAATTGAATGGGAAACAACCAAAACCAACCATCCACACAAAAATTTGTGCAAATACGCTTTTCGCACACTTCAAGAATCTACTGAATCCCGAAACAATTCAAACAAACTGGTATTATGCGATACCTCGAATTAAAAACAAAATTTTGGATCCCGAGTTTAGTTTGCAAGAACTGGAACACGCGCTATGGACACTCAAAGATGGGTAAGCGGCGGGTTCTAATGGCATTTCAGTTGAGCTGTACAAATACGAAAACGTCACATTTAAACAACATCTGATAATATTATTTAATAAAGTTTTTGAGGGTAATCTCTCGGTAGAGGAATTCAAGAAGGCTATAATATTCCCAATACATAAAAAAGGATCCTTGGTGGAGGCAGCGAACTACAGAGGAATTTCTTTTCTTAACTCAACTTACAAGATTCTTACAACAATGTAACACAAGAGACTTACGAGGTGGATCTCAACGCAAAACGCGCTGAACGAGTGCCAAGCTGGTTTTAGATCCGGTTACTGTACAATGGACAATATCTTCATTCTCAGGATTCTTGCAGAGAGCTTTTGTATACGGAATAAGAAATTATACATATGTATGTATTTTTCGTCGACTTGAAAGCACTTTTTGACACAATCAACCGAGGGGCTTTGTTTTTCAAACTCTACAATTTGGGATTGTCGTTGAAATTTGGTTTAGTACTCGAAGAATTGTACAGAGGAACAAGGGCTGCAGTCTGGGACTGAAGGTCACCCTCGGATTGGTTTGAAACATCATCGTTGGGAGTGAGGCAAGGATGCACATTTGTGCACCCAGCTTAGTAATCATGTGCGTTAAAAAATCGCCATCTCTGCGTCATAAAGAGAGCCATCTGTTCGTCAAAAAAGCGGCATCTGGTGCGTCAAAAAGAGCGCCATCCATTTTGCTCAACTTTAGTAACAAGTTATACATGATTTTCTTAATAAATTCAAGAAATTGGCAGATAGACCAAAGTGGTCATTTCAAAACGAATTGCATCATTTGTATAATTAAATCAGTTCTGAGTTCCAATTTAAATCTACTATCATTTTCAATTCGAAGAAATATCTATTTAAAAAAAATGTATTTGGAAGTAGTCTTGACATCTTGCAATTTACAAGACTATATTAAAAGTAATTTTTTTTTTATGTTTCCGAAAAGCACATGAATAGTGGTGTAAGAAATCGTTAGTAATCGTTACTAAGTAACGATTACTTTAAGTAATCAAAGTAATCGATTACTTTTTTGAGTAACGATTACCATAGTAACGATTACTAACGATTACCAGAATAACGACTACTAATGATTACTGTTGGATTTGATTACTTTTCGTATTTCGTTACTTTTGAATCCGAGTACCAAATGATTACTTTTGATTACTTTTGGATTTGATTACTTTTCGTTACATATCGTTACTGTTGGATTTGATTACTTTTAAATTTGATTACTTTTGGTTTTGAGTTCTTTAAGGTTTTGGTTACGAGTACAAAGTAGGTCATCGTGTTTCGTGGCACTGTCAGCCACGAGCTCGGAAAACTGATAAACCGAGAATATTGTCTTGCGGAGATAAATATTTCCGTGTTTTTGGATTAAAGTTATTTAAATTATATCTTTGTTACACTATGGTCAATGTTTAAATAAAATGAAGAAACAAATATTAAACATAAGGGTGGTGCAAAAAAAAAAGTATTTCTGAAGTCTTAAGGTAAAATTGTTGTTTTTAAATAAATAAATTAATTAATTAATTTAAATAAATAAAAACTTTGTTAAACGACTATTTTCAACTTTGCATGTATTTTTACTTGCGATATACGAGTAGGTACTATAGGGCAAGATCTGCATTTGAAAACAAAATTGAACTCGAGATTTTGGTGAAAGTTGACATTACGATGATAGCGAAGACGAAAAAAGTGGGTCCGACAATTCCGTCTGTCTGTATGTCTGTACCTCGAACTACAGCCTAAACTACTGCAGTAATTTTCTTCAAACTTGGTACTTAAGGGTCTTCGGTGATTCCCTAGAGGGGAAATTGAAATTTTGTTTAGCTCTAAAACTTACGGTACCCCCCATACACCCGTAACGCAAAATCTTATTTATCTCGAAAACGGCTCTAACGATTTTGATAAAAAAAAACTAGATGTGAAATTATGGACATGGGCTATATTTTGGTAAAAACAAAATTCGGGGGGAAATGTTATTAGGGGTCAGAGAACTTTTTTTTTTGATTTTCGAATATCTCGTCAACGGCTCTTACGATTTTAACCAAAATTTTTATGCAGAAGCTTCTATGCATTTAAAAATGTTTTCCAAAAAATAGTTTTTGGATTTTTAAAAAAATAATACCATTTTTTTTTTGAAAATTCAATATCTTGAAAACGTATACACAAATAAATTTTTAAATTACGTTATATAATGTATTTTGTTGAATACTAACAATTTGCATATCAATTTTTTATGAAAATTTACAAAAAAAATTAGTACACAAAAAACCTGTTTCAGTGTGTCTGTACCTCTCCCTACAGCCTAAACCACTAGACCTATGTTCTTCAATCCCGGTAGTTAAGGGTCTTCGGTGATTCCCTAGACGGTAAATTGAAATTTTTTTTTAGCTCCAAAACTAAAGGTACCCCCATAAACCCGTAATAAAAACTTATTTACACATAAAAAATATGTGCGATACTATGGACGTGGACTACTTTTTGTAAAAAAAATTTTAGGGACAAAATGTTATTAATGGTACCTGTCATAAAACCTCTTTTTTTGATTTTCGACTTTCTCATTAACGACTCTAACGATTTTAACCAAAAATTTTCACCAGGAGCCCCTTTAAGTTAAAAATGATATTGTATATAAAAATATTCGAAAAAACAATAAGGGTATTCATGTAACGAGATAATTTTCCGCTTTGTAGAAAGATATAACTTTCCGCAGCATGTTTTCATGAACACCCCCTAAGAAATACTTGCGTAAATGTGGAAAATATTTTGTGAAATGTCAAATTAAAAGTCAGAATCCATACTTCTTTAGTTTACGAGGTTTATTTCTGCACTTTCCGCAGCAAATTTGTGAGATAATTTTATGCGATTTGCAGAAACTTTTTCCTATACAAATTTTGACAGCTCGTTTCTGCGGAGATAAAATTATCTGGTTTACGAGGTTTACGAGGGTTTTCCGCGCTTACATGAATACCCCTAATATTTATTTTGTTTTTTGAAAAAATAAATTCCAATTTACTTTTTGAAAAATGAATATCTTGAAAACGAGTGACCGATTTATGTTCGAATATTGACTATCGAGAATTTTATTTAGTTCTACTTAAATGTTTTCTGTTTTTTCGTATCATGCAATACGATGTTTAGTTTCGCTGCAAATCGCGTTTAAAGGAAAAAAATACGTCGATTTTTAAAAGTTGGTTTTTCGTATCGTGCGATCCATCGGTGGAAAGAGGGCACTTTCTAGATCACGAATATGCCATTTTTAATTCTCTACGATTGTTAGTTTCACTGCAAATCGCGTTTAAAGAGAAAAAAAGTGTCAAGTTTGAAGTCTCTAGGACGCTTAGTTTGGCCACAAATCGCATTTAAAGGCAAAAGTTGGGTTTTCGTATCGTGTTACACATCGATGGAAAGAGGGCACTTCCTAGATCACGAATATGTTATTTTTAATTCGCTACCATGCTTAGTTTTGCTGCAAATCGTGTTTAAAGGGAAAAATACGTCGATTTTTAAAAGTTGGTTTTTCGTATCGTGCGATCCATCGGTGGAAAGAGGGCACTTTCTAGATCACGAATATGCCATTTTTAATTCTCTACGATTGTTAGTTTCACTGCAAATCGCGTTTAAAGAGAAAAAAAGTGTCAAGTTTGAAGTCTCTAGGACGCTTAGTTTGGCCACAAATCGCATTTAAAGGCAAAAGTTGGGTTTTCGTATCGTGTTACACATCGATGGAAAGAGGGCACTTCCTAGATCACGAATATTTATGTAATTTTTAATTCGCTACCATGCTTAGTTTTGCTGCAAATCGCGTTTAAAGGAAAAAATACGTCGATTTTTAAAAGTTGGTTTTTCGTATCGTGCGATCCATCGATGGAAAGAGGGCACTTTCTAAATCACGAATACGTCATTTTTAATTCTCTACGATGGTTAGTTTCACTGCAAATCGCGTTTAAAGAGAAAAAAAGTGTCAAGTTTGAAGTCTCTAGGACGCTTAGTTTGGCCACAAATCGCATTTAAAGGCAAAAGTTGGGTTTTCGTATCGTGTTACACATCGATGGAAAGAGGGCACTTCCTAGATCACGAATATGTTATTTTTAATTCGCTACCATGCTTAGTTTTGCTGCAAATCGCGTTTAAAGGGAAAAATACGTCGATTTTTAAAAGTTGGTTTTTCGTATCGTGCGATCCATCGGTGGAAAGAGGGCACTTTCTAGATCACGAATATGCCATTTTTAATTCTCTACGATTGTTAGTTTCACTGCAAATCGCGTTTAAAGAGAAAAAAAGTGTCAAGTTTGAAGTCTCTAGGACGCTTAGTTTGGCCACAAATCGCATTTAAAGGCAAAAGTTGGGTTTTCGTATCGTGTTACACATCGATGGAAAGAGGGCACTTCCTAGATCACGAATATGTAATTTTTAATTCGCTACCATGCTTAGTTTTGCTGCAAATCGCGTTTAAAGGAAAAAATACGTCGATTTTTAAAAGTTGGTTTTTCGTATCGTGCGATCCATCGATGGAAAGAGGGCACTTTCTAAATCACGAATACGTCATTTTTAATTCTCTACGATGGTTAGTTTCACTGCAAATCGCGTTTAAAGAGAAAAAAAGTGTCAAGTTTGAAGTCTCTAGGACGCTTAGTTTGGCCACAAATCGCATTTAAAGGCAAAAGTTGGGTTTTCGTATCGTGTTACACATCGATGGAAAGAGGGCACTTCCTAGATCACGAATATGTTATTTTTAATTCGCTACCATGCTTAGTTTTGCTGCAAATCGCGTTTAAAGGGAAAAATACGTCGATTTTTAAAAGTTGGTTTTTCGTATCGTGCGATCCATCGGTGGAAAGAGGGCACTTTCTAGATCACGAATATGCCATTTTTAATTCTCTACGATTGTTAGTTTCACTGCAAATCGCGTTTAAAGAGAAAAAAAGTGTCAAGTTTGAAGTCTCTAGGACGCTTAGTTTGGCCACAAATCGCATTTAAAGGCAAAAGTTGGGTTTTCGTATCGTGTTACACATCGATGGAAAGAGGGCACTTCCTAGATCACGAATATGTAATTTTTAATTCGCTACCATGCTTAGTTTTGCTGCAAATCGCGTTTAAAGGAAAAAATACGTCGATTTTTAAAAGTTGGTTTTTCGTATCGTGCGATCCATCGATGGAAAGAGGGCACTTTCTAAATCACGAATACGTCATTTTTAATTCTCTACGATGGTTAGTTTCACTGCAAATCGCGTTTAAAGAGAAAAAAAGTGTCAAGTTTGAAGTCTCTAGGACGCTTAGTTTGGCCACAAATCGCATTTAAAGGCAAAAGTTGGGTTTTCGTATCGTGTTACACATCGATGGAAAGAGGGCACTTCCTAGATCACGAATATGTAATTTTTAATTCGCTACCATGCTTAGTTTTGCTGCAAATCGCGTTTAAAGGAAAAAATACGTCGATTTTTAAAAGTTGGTTTTTCGTATCGTGCGATCCATCGATGGAAAGAGGGCACTTCCTAGATCACGAATATGTCATTTTTCATTCGCTACCATGCTTAGTTTCGCTGCAAATTCCGTTTAAAGAGAAAAATACATGCAAATTTGAAAATAGTCGTTTTACATATTTTTTTAATAATTTAAAATAATTAATTAATTTATTTATTTAAAAACAACAATTTTACCTTAAAACTTCATAAACACTTTTTTTGGACCACCCTAATGTTTAATATTTGTTTCTTCATTTTATTTAAACATTGACCATAGTGTAACGAAGATATAATTTAACTTACTTTTTTTTAATCCAAAAACACGGAAATATTTATCTGCGCAAGACAATATTCTCGGTTTATCGGTTTTCCGATCTCGTGGCTGACAGTGCCACGAAACACGATGACCTACTTTGTACTCGTAACCAAAATCTTAAAGAACTCAAATCCAAAAGTACCCGAATCCAAAAGTAATCGAATTTAAAAGTAATCAAATCCAACAGTAACGAAATGTAACGAAAAGTAATCAAATCCAAAAGTAATCAAAAGTAATCATTTGGTACTCGGATTCAAAAGTAACGAAATACGAAAAGTAATCAAATCCAATTGATTACTTTTGGATTTGATTACTTTTCGTATTTCGTTACTTTTGAATCCGAGTACCAAATGATTACTTTTGATTACTTTTGATTACTTTTGATTACTTTTGAGTGTAATCCCGTAGGAAAAAACAACTGATTAACGAAACAGCTGATGTCAAGTAGAAATCTAAAGCTGTCCAAAAATTTTTGGTATACTTAACTATCCAAGGGGAATTTTGAAGAACAGCTGACATTTCAGCTGATCTATTTTCTTTTGTGTCGAGTACAGGGTTGGCCGAACTGTAACTTTTTAACATTTGTTACGTCTAGTACTAATTTACTAATTGAGAAAAGTAAAGTTTGTTGCATTAAAGATCTCATTCGGATCCTACTGGAAAGCTTTTATTCTTTGAACTTCAGATTGTTTCTTGATATAGGAGGTATTAAACTCAAATTCTTTTAGGGTTTTCATAGAAATATGAAATGATCTTAACTCTTAAACATAACTTGTTATGGGATTATATGGACATATTATTTAGAACTGAGTTTTCAGAAAAGGATTCTTTTAAGACTATAAGCTTATATAATCTTATTGCAAGAAGACAAAATAGTTTAGCTATAAGATTTAAGTAGTTGTAAGCTGCAAAAGTGTTTACCTCTTAAAATAAAAATGTTATGAAACCCAGTTCAGTTTCATAACAAGATATTAATACTTAGGTATAACAATGTGATATAAGAGAGTTGTATGGGAGTTTTTTTTTTGTCAGATTTCAAGAGTTTAGCTCTGGATAGTATGTTAGTTGGACTTATTCATTTTTAATAAGCGAAGTGAAAATGGCTGGTCAAAAAGCTACATAATTATTGGGCTGAAGGTGGATTTACTCCAATTAAAATAGAAAAAAATCCTACTGGAGTGCTGCGGTTCTTAAAAATAAATAGTTGCAAGTTTAAATTTAATTACCAATTCTTGGTTTTCATTATTTTTAAAAAGTTTTTTTGGTAATATTTATATGTACGTACCTTGAAACGACAGCGTCTGCTCACCAAACGCGAACAAGCACTAAAAGAATTCGTAGCTTAACTATGTCGGCTTAAAGCTCACCGCTCATTAAAATAACAAAAAAAAAACCTTGTTGGCGTCAGATAATTTGTGGTTAAAAAATCTGCCCTTTTCAATTTACCTTTCCTCATTGCAGGATTAAATTATCAAAAAATTGAACTAAAAACTTAACAGAGACATTGTAAGTTGTATATATTTATAAGGGCTATACCATATTATATTTAAAAAAAAATTCATAGGATTTGTAATCCAGTATATGTATAATATTATTTGTTTGCTTTGCGGATTAGCAAATGGTCTCTTGCTGCAATTAACTCGTCGCAACATACCTTGTACAATAAATTCAGCATTAAAAAATATCTTTTAATCATGTGTTAATAATCCAAATCCTTTAATTATGCCAAAGAAAATTGTTTGTCTCCAAAAATAAACTTCCCATCTATCATATATATCTACAATTTCTCATCTTTATGGTAAATGAAACATTTTCAGTTTTTGTACAAACCTTCATAAGATTAAGATCATAAATGTGCAAAATTGTTTGGTTTCCATTATTCTATTTTTTTATGAATTAACTACGTATGTAGCAGACGTAACAAATTTTAGTAAATTAGGCATGTAGTTGATTCGGCCAACCCTGGTCTATTCACGTCGTTTTTTTTACTTTGACAGTAAATGTTACCTATCCGGTTTTGGTCGTTCGCCAACGTATCGGATACTAAAGTATCTTAGATACCCTATCGGACTACGAGGTGAACGCGACCTTTGCTTTTTGGAAAAGAAGTTTTACTTCAAGCGCGCGTACGCCAGTACACACACATTTTTTTCGTTTCGTGAAACAAGAGAACATTGTTTCTTATGACTTATGAGACTAAACACACCAAAGAAAACGAAACAAAACACACGTTTTTGTTTTGAAGTGTTTCGATGGTGGTTGTCGAAAATACATGCTATTGTATACGAGCAACACACACCGAATGCAACAAAACTGTTTCGAACAAGGGTCGTTGACGATAATTGCATACTTTCTTAAGGCACAACGAATAACAAATGAAACAAAACATAAAAACAAAAGCAAAACAGAAAAACATGTTTCGTTGCCGATAGCTGACCTTTTGTTTTTGCAAAACAAAATTTTGATTCCGTTCTTTTTATTTTCTTCTTTCGTTGCACTTTACAGATGTATTTGCTTCTACGTTTACTCTGTGCGCAAATTTTAAATAAATATGAACGTAGATGGAGAAAAGTTAATTTTTTTAATTGAGGCAAGAAGCCCTATCTATAATTATTATAAAGATAAGGACAGGCCAATAAACTTACTATTGATAAGCTGTGGATTGCTACTCCCTACTATGACATTATTTGAAGATTGGCAAGATTAAAAGCTTTTCTCTTTTCTTATAAATAACACCATAATGTCTATTTTGTAAACACAAAATTATTTGTATTTACTTGCCGTAGAGTTATAATATTTCAGCCGGAGTTAAGCTTTTACGATAGTTCGTATTTTGTTTCATTTCAACGCATACCAAACGAAACAAAAACACAAAAAGTTTTGTTTTGTTTTATTCTGTTTAGCTTGGTATGTGTTCAAATAAAAATTTTTTTTTTGACTATCGAATCAAAAACGTTTTGCTTTATCCGGTGTGTTTTCAGCCTTAGTCCAAATGCGTTTCACCCAGGCCGGACACAGTTAGGCTCATCAGTTAGATGCTGTCGTAACTTTCTAAGGCGCCATAATATATTAATTGGTGGTTATAAACACAAATAAAATTTACAACAAGAGTGCAATGTAAATTATATTTTTCTTGAGAAATTTTGTTAAATTTAGACACCTAGAAAATAACGTCCGTAGTCTGGCTGATCTTAGAAGAAGGAAATAGATAAATAATTTTTTATTATTAATAGCTTTTTTTTTGACTATTTTGATTGAATCAAAGGTTATAGTTATGTTTCATGAGCATTATATACATATTCTAATATAATAGTACACACGCTCAAAAGAATCAAAATTCGACTGTCTACTAGCATAAAGCGTTGCCTACAAAACCGACCACAAGTTGTAGTACACAGGAAAACCTGGGCTTCCAGATTACCATTCATACGTAGAAATGTTGTTTTTCAGACGTTTGTATCGTGTTTGTCTTATGAACTCTCAGAACGAGTTCAGACGCATGTCATTTTAAATTAATTTAAGTACGATTACAGGGACCGGAGTACTATACAATAATTTCTAGTTAAAAGTGAAAGAAACTGACATCCATGTCCGTAACAGTACATCTAATTTTTTTAATCAAAATCGTTAGAGCCGTTTTCGAGATAAATCTGATTTTACATTAGAGGTGTATGGGGGGTACCATTAGTTTTGGAGCTAAAAAAAATTCAATTTCCCCTCTAAGGAATCATCCAAGACTTTTAAGTGCTGAGTTTGAAAAAAATACCCAATGTAGGCTTTAGATAGTAAGAGCCATAAACAGAATGCTATGCAAATATGAATTAATGCAAGAACAAAAATTATAAGTCCTTGTAGTGATTTCTTAAAAAGAAGCTTTTATATACAAACTTTTTAAAAGATTTTTAAAAAAAAATGTTGGTACGCCAATTTAAAGTTTTTATTATTGTTCGAATAAAAATTAAATTTACAAAAAAAAATATTGAGCCGTTTCGGAGATATCGAATTTTCAAAATAAAAAAAAATTATTTTTCTTCTTTCAAAAATTCAAACAATATTTATTTTAAAGTTTTGAAATGCAATGTATTTTAGACTTTTTTAGAAGCTCCTCTTTAAGAAATTTCATTAAGATCCGTTATGTGGATAATGAGAAATTCAAAAATCGAAAAAAAATGGTTCTATGGTAGGTACAAACTCAATTTCAATTTTTTTTCATTAAATTAAAGATCGTAAAAATTAATTGAAAGAAAACAAATTCTATCAACATTCTAGGTGCCGTTTTCGAGAAAAATACGATTTTTGAAAACCATTTTTTTTTAATTTTTCAGCATTTGTATGGTGGGTACCTTTATTTTTAAGTAAAATAAAATTTTTGTTCTCACATTTTGTAGATTATATTAAGAAACTTTCATTCATCAAGTTGAAAAAAAATTTAGCATGGGGTTTTTGAAATATTGAGTTTTGAAAAATAAATTTTGAAGTTTTTTTTAAAAATCCAAAAATTTTTTTTTTGAAAATTTGAGCACACAATTCTATTTATGTTTTTTGGGAGCTTTAGCAAAAAAAAATTATCAAAATCGGTCGTACCGTTTTTGAGAAAATCAAAAACAAAAAAATGGTTCCATGGGGGGTTCCCTCAATAACTATTTTTCAGAATTTTTTTTTAACCATTACCTAGCTTTAACTAAATGAATTTTTTTTGTATTTTTATTTTTAAAATCTGTCGAACAGTTTTTGAGAAAAAAAAAAATATTTATAAAATTTTGAAAAAAATTCAAATGGCAGGTACCGTTATGTTTGGTCTTAAAAGAAAAAAAGAAAAAAACGTGTGGGGGAAAAAAATTAAAATTGATATCTACCAAGTTTAAAGAAAATCGGCCGAGCCGTTTAGGCTGTAGTCGGACAGACAGACAGACAGCATTGCGAGACCCACTTTTTAAGTCTTCGCTATCATCGTAATGTCAACTTTCATCAAAATCTCGAGTTCGAATTTTTTAGGAATGCATAACTTGCCTTATAGTACCTATAAGTCGCAAGTAAAAAACGTGGTTGAAAAAACTTGATAAAAATTTCAGCCTTAATATTGTTTCCCATGACCCTTTTTCATTCTAAAGAACAATTTGCTGAGATTAACGTTTCTTGCAAAAAATTACACATACGTTTTTCGACATGTTTGTTTTCGAAATAAAAAACGAAACCAATTTCTTATATCTATCAAAGGGCACGGTAGTGCCCAGCCAAGTTCTGGCGTTACACCCTTTTTACAGGAACAAACTCTGGCGATTTTTAACCCCTCTCTATCTTCAGTACCAATGAAGTCAGAAACTTAAAATTCCGAATATTTGCTAAGCTAGTCAGGCACAGGCCCCTCACCAAATTTCAATTTCCTAGCATAAGCGGTTTCTGAGATATAAGGCCTCAAAAATCACAAAAACAGTAACTGACTGACTGACTGACAGATCATCAAAATTATGGAGCACTTCCCGACATCGTAAAATCTTGTAATTTTGCACAACGGTAGGTCTTGTCATACAAGCGTTGAAAAAAATTTGAGGTTTCCAATTCAGGGGGCGTGGTATCCGCCCACTTTCTCTGAATTGGTGTTGGTTGAATAGAGCACTTTCGACTACTGCAAAACGATGAAATTTGGTAAAGTGGTAGGGCTTAAATTGCATACAAGGAAAAAAATATCCGATTGCAGTAAAACAATGAAATTAGGTGGACCGGTAGGGTTCAATTTGCATATAAAGGATCAAAAATAAAAATTGAGATTTTCCATTTAGAGGGCGTGGTATCCATCCATTTTCTGAGAAAATGTTCCCATTGCTGTAGAATGATGAAGTTTGGTAGAGCAGTATAGCTTAATGTACATTCAAAGCGAAAAATAGAAAATCTAAGATTGTTCATTCGAAGTGTCTTTTTATTGTCGTTTTGAAACTATACATGTATCTTGAAAATTCAGGACTTTTCTTAAAACTAGAGTGCTTGATTTGGTACTCTATGTTATGTTACCTGAAAAAATTATGAGTTTACATAAAAAAAACGGTTGTCTGTACTGTCGTACGCTCGGTAGAAGTAAAACTTCTTTTCCCTCAAGCAAAGCCTCTTTAAGTTTCTAACCCATAAACGTACAAACATTTTGTATTTTAACAATGTGTCGCTGTCTTTGACTGATAACTTGTTTTTTTGACATGTCTGCATAGAAAATTTTTTACCCCCAACGCCGGAAATGAAGTTTTACTTCAAAAAAACTCTTAACTGTGATGTGAACTATAATCAAACAAAAAAAGGAGTTAAAATTGCAATAAAAACATCATCGCAACCTCAACAATTATTGCTTTTTTATGATTTTGAGCGGATGTAGGTACAAGTATTTATAATTAAGGTAGGTATGTTAGTCCTAGGTATCTTACCGGGACAAGAAGAAACAATTGAAGCTCAAATCAAAACAACCAATAACAAAAAGAAAATATAACAAAAGAAATAGGAAACTATAAACTAAGTTGATTTTGGTAGGTAGAGTCCACCCTTCTCTCTTTCCGTATTTTTCTAGATTTTGACATGGCAAAATATTAAAATCTTTGCAAAAAGGAGTGAGATCAGACCAAAAACATAAATGTTAAAAAAAGAGCCAAGTTCTTCTATATAAAACCCTTTGTGTAAGAAGTCAGCCGAGAAAAATACTGAAAAAAAGTACGCCAAGTTCTTACTTCATGAAGGTTTAATACCGAATATTTAAAGTAGAATAATATTGAAACAGCTGCATTGTAATAGAGAAATTTTATTATTTAATGATTACTGACTAAAATTTGATGGGATTACTTGGCAAGTTTTTTTTATGCCCAATTCGAAAGGTTTTAAAAACTTGACCATCAAATTTTAGGCAGTAATCATTAAATAATAAAATTTCTTTATTATATTGTAGCACAATAATAGTTAGGTTAGTCGTAGTAGCTCCAAGCTCAAAGCTCCATATTGGTACGGAGAAATTGTTCATGAGTGTTATTTTATAAGAGCATTCAACACTTCCAAGAATGCGGAAACTCAACGTTTAATGAACCCCACTTCAAGAGGACTTGTTGTTTTTGTACAGCATGCAGAGACGCCACCAAAATCGTGCGATTTAGAGTCTTTAGGCTTCTTCATTTGGGGCTATCTTCAATTCACGTTTCATGCAAATAAACAACAAGCAATTGATGCTTTCAAAGTCACACTGCATTTATCTTACAATTTTACATACTTTTCATTTACACTTTTAGATACTTGCCATAAAGGTAAAAGTTCAAGCATGTTTTTAAAAATTTTCGAAAAAATTATTTTTGGATTTTTAAGAAAATTATTTTTTTTTTAAAGATTCAATATCATGAAAACGAGTAGACAGTTGATTATTGAAATTATGTTCTTGGTTGTATAGTCATTAAATACTAAAAATTTGAATATAAAAGTTTTTTATAAACATTTTGAGGAAAATTTAATATATAAAAAACATGTTTCAGTATATCTGCATGTCTGTACCTACACGCTAAGGCGCTGGCGCTATTTTCTTCAAACTCAGCATTCAAGGATCTTCGGTGATTCCCCAGAGAAAAAATTATTTTTTTTAGCTCCAAAACTAACGGTAACTTCTATACAGCTCTTATGCAAAATCTTATTTATCTCGAAAACGGCTCTAACGGTTTTAATAAGGAAAAGAGGTGTGCTTAAATGGGTATGGACTTGATTTTGATCGAGAAAATTTTAGGGAAAAAATGTTATTAACGTTACCTGACATAAAACCGTTCGTTTGATTTTCGACTTTCTCATTAACGACTGTACCGATTTAGATCAAAATTTTCGTACATGAGGTCCTTGAAATTAAAAATAATATTGTGTATACAAAATATTGTAAAAAATATTGTTATGGTTTTTGAGAAAAAAATCCAAACTTTTTTTTTTTGAAAAATCAATATCTTGAAAACGTGTGAATTTTTTTCTAGAAAAGTTCTAAGGAAATTCTTTAAAAAAAATGTATTTAAAATAAAAACGTTTTTTATACTTTGTTTTCTAAGATTCATACTTTATAGAAATCAGACGGAGATTGTATGCACTTTTACATGAACGTGCGATCCAGTTGTGCATTTTATTTGCAATATCTTTAAAATTTCTTATGTGAGAATAATAGTATAGGTTTAAAAATAAAGGAGCAATATGTGAAAAACAAGTGCAAAAATAAATAATTCTTCAAGTACATTAATTTGATTGATGTAATGATCATTGTAAAGAGAAAATTATTTCCTTAATTGAATAAACATTAGGGTGTATCACTTTTGTATGGCCGCAAAAAAGTACTCTAATTTTTAAATGTAATAGTGCTCAAAAGTTGTATTAGGCTCTGAGGTTTAAGAACATGTACAAAAAAATAAGATATCGTTCGTCTTTGCTCGCTCAAATCGGTTGAAGTTGAAAAAAAAGCTTAATTTTCAGTAATTTTTTTTTTATTTCTTACGTATACTAAAAAAAAACTAAACAAAATACAGAAAAGAATGTTGTCTTTACAAAAAGATAAACCATGATATTTTAAGTGGTTCCGTTAGTTTTTCAGAATTTTTTTTTGTAAGAAAAAAAAACGATTTAACATAAAATGAAAAATGATTTTTCTTCCTTCTTTATCAAGTGTTCAATTTAAACAAATATAAGCTTAAAAGTATTTCCTTTGAATTATCTTCTACTTGAAAATCTAAAAATATTTTATATATTTTTTTTTGTATCTACACGGTGCAATTTAAAACAACACATATTTCAAAAATCTCGAAAAATCAAAATTTTTTGGACTTCATCCTATTTTTAAGCGAGCCAAAGATATTAATTAAAATGAAAATTGTAAACGCAGGATTTAATTTTGATAAGCAATGCAACTTTTAAAAGCTATTACATTTGAAAATACCATAGTTGAGCACTTTGACACACCCTAATAAACATAATCAAATCAAACAAAACAGCATCTCCTGTATATTGTGAGCGATCGATGAAAGTAGCAGCAGCAATGAAAATACGAGTATGATTTTTCTTCCGCATTTTCAACATTTGATAAAACGTGAAAAAATGTTTATGGCCATAGAGGTCAATTTTGCGGAAATTTTGGCGTTGATATTGGATTTTTTTAAAATGACTTGGTTCGGTACAGCTGTGAGCCCTCCATATAAAGACTGACTTTGCGAATGAATCGCAACTACTTGCCAGTATCTTGTAAGTTATTAAAATTGTATATACATACATGTTTTTGAATGGAATTTGAGAAAAATGTTCAAAAGCCTGAAATTCATTGGACTTTATCAATAATAAAATTTTGAGACGACTTTAATATTTGATTGAGAGAAATGAACTATTTAAAATTATGGACTATCTATAATAATTCACCCTAAATGCTACTTGTATGTTTTATTTTTCAAGTTCCATACTTTTAATAGTTCATTATAATAAGTGGACACTTTATTAAATATTAATATCATAAAATGTAAGTATGGTTAATTTTATAGAGATCATTATTAAGGTCCATTTCAGTCAAATATTAAAGCCGTTTTTAAATTCCATCATTTGTAAGGCCGAATGATTAAATTGCTCAAACAACTCTTAAAATAGTTTGAAAAAAAAGTGAACTTAGGCAAACAAAACTTTAAATAACTTTAATAATTAATTTTACATAATATACGAAATTGCCTTCAACTTTCCCGAAACACAATTGGTATGTCAATTTTAAGTAGGTACCTAAGTAAGTATTCAAAATTGGCATATAAATCTTAAGTATCTAATATTAACCTGTTTTCAAGATTTGGATTTTCAAAAATAATTGATTTTTTCTAAAAATCCCCAAAATAATTTTTCGAATCATTTTCTCGAAACAATTTGATTTGAAATTCGAAAAAGGTCCTGCGTTGTCTCTACCAACATTTGGCTTAACCAACTATTATTAAAAATTCTTTGTCCAAACATTTGAGCTTTATTGTCCTCAAAGTGAAATACATTAGTATATAATAATTATATAAAGCTAAATTTTTCTAGATACCTGTACATACAAAAAAAAAACGTATATTAATATACATAGGATTATGATTAATAAAATAAATCTAACACTTAGTTCAAATTTCAGTCTGTGATGCTTTCATAAATCTGTGACCACAAGAAAAACCGCTTAAGTCCAAAAATTCAATTTTCGAGGAGAGCACTTTGAAACTTCTTTTTAAGTCTGGAAAAAAATTACGCATTTAAAAAACAAAAACGGTGCAGATTATAATAGAAGACTTCAATCTAATTTGTTTTAACTATTTTTTCTTTTTTAAATTTCTTTATTTTTAATTTTATTGCAAAAAAAACGTTTTTAAGTTGTTTTTCCAAAAGTAATTAAACACCTTGTTGCTTGCCTATGTCACTTAAGCTGTTATTGCAAACTGAACATTTTCGCCCATGTGTTCTTAAATAAGATAAGCTGTTTTTGGTCATCATTTTTTTACAACAGTGGGTGTTGAAAAATGCAGATTTTTACCCATAGTTGTTTTGTATTCAATTTTACCAACTTTGTTCACGTTATTCCATACAAAATTGTCTCTGCTGCTCCACAAAAGTTTTGTTTTTGAAACACAACCATAGTCAAAATCGGACAAAATTAAACCAATCGTGAGGATGATGAATCGGTACCTTTTTTGGTTTCTTTTTTTTTTTGTAATTCATGACCTACGTTACACTCCATATGAGTTTGGCATGACTATTAAAGCTTGTGATCTACAACCTCAATGCTGGACTTGGCTTTCAAAATGTTAACAACATCGTGCTCACAAATAAATTCTTATTTTGACCGCCAAATGAACTATAGAAAATAAAATGTCTTGTTTGCCGTCGCCGCCAACTGCCGTTTTTTTGTAAAAGCTTATGTTGTTTGCAGACACTGTTGAATGTCAAATCCAAAAACCACATACAAATATTTACAAGATGTGTCAGATGGGATTCTAGAAAACTTTCAGTAGCATCGATGCATTGTTTAAAGCACTCTTGATGGACACGAATCTATTCTTTTTAGTAGGTAATAAATTAAGTACTTTATATGAAGTTGTCGGTTTCGAGGTGGAATATGACTTTTTTCAATGTCTGTTTCTTATCTTCTATTTCTATTTAAGCTCCGATAAAAAGAATTCTCTGGTAGAACGTCCCTAATTCCCAATATGATTTGAAGATTTCCTTCCGTTTTTAAAACTAATTTTTTCGATATTAAGATGCTCACATTTTCTTGCCTCAATCACTCCCGTTTTTCTAGTTTATGATTCACCTCTGTTTCTTTTTTTTTTGAAATCACTATACTTGAATTATATTCCGATTCGTTTTTAACTGTTTTATGTCGGAGAGAAACAATTTTACTTTCCTCAAATTGCCTACCAATCTCCAAAAGTTCTTCGTCAGGAAAATCTGAAGAAATGTCCGTGTCTGCAAGCTTGAAATAGGGATCGCGTACAGTCATCTGTATTGAAATCATGTTCATATTCTTTGATAATGTTGACACAAAACTATTCAAAAATTATATTCAGATTTTCATAATAAACTTCATTTGCAGGTCACTTTATTTCGTTAAAAACTACTTGGAATTAGATCCTTATTGGCCAAAAAGCACAATTTATAATTATTGTTTGACGTTTGTATTAATTAGTATGAAAAAGATACATAAGCTATAGCCAACCAATTTTTTCCATATTCAAAAACGAAAATTTGAAAACACGCATTCATAAAACTTGATATACAAAGTTCACTCAGATCACTTTCTTTTTCAAATGTATCACTTGTCTTCTGCCGTTGCCATTCTTGAAATATATTAACTTCACGTTGCCTAAAACATCTTTCCGAGCTGTATTCAAAATTTGTAAGGATCAGGAGCTCATATTGTTGCACTTTCCTAATTCCTCAAAACACTTTTTTCTCAACTAAATTAATTCACGAACTTGCCGTCCAAATCGCTTAAGTCAATTGATATTTCATACTTGCATTAATAATAACGACTTAAATCGACTTAATTCTGCAGTTCGTAGAAAATACATTTTTTAAAAACCGCTTACTCTACATAGTCTCCATCGAAGTAACAAACAGAAATTTGCAATAACGACTTATCTCAGTTTGGCTATAGCGAAAATACTTTGTTAAGTTTGCAATAAACGCTTAAGTCGATTTAAGCTGTTTTCAGTGCAATATGGTTGATTGATTTGTGAATCGTTTTTTATTTTGTAAAAGTATCTTAAATCCATATAAGCTATTATTGGATTACGAAATTTTGAAATTCACAAGTTCTTATGTGAGTTAAGCGGGTATTGCAAATGCTTCTACCTATGAGAACGACTTAAGCACCAAAACCACACTTGGTTCTTCTAAGTCTTCAAACATTGTCTTTTACAGTAAAAACAGTTTCCATCTCGGAGTTAGTATGACTTTGCAGTCGCTGATTGTTTGACACAGCATGTTTTTTAACCACTTCTGTGACCATTTCTATTTGAAGGTCATGATGTAGATCGTTATTTCTTATGTATATTCTACGAAGGACTTTGTTTTGAAATTTTTGGATGGGTTCAGGATTTGTTTCCTTTGTTCAGCCCCACAGCTGGATACCATCAGCCGTATTAATAAAAACACACAATTTGCTTGTTAACACACGTTTTTTCCAACACACGGATAATGAAATTATCCCTTTGATAAATCAAAATATCAATAAAACTATCGTTTCTTTATTTTATCTTTTCACTGAATAACAAGGAAAAATTGGCAGCAATTCCTTCAATTCTACTAAATATTCTAGTACTTTTTTCATTATTGAAAGCCGGCATGTTACCTCAGACATACAAATTAATTTTTGTTGTCAAACAAATTCTAAACGGTTATTTAATTCTTGTGTGAAAGTTCAAATTAATTTGTAAAAAAATAGATATGCGAGAGAAGAAAAAAAAATGACTGAAAATTGGAGTTCTGGCGACAAGGTTAGTTAACACAATAAAGTATGGCAGGCATTACTTGGATATTTTTTGGAATTTGTATTTTTAAATAAAATATTTCTGTCAAATTTGACGAGCAAGTTGAAGATATCCGCTCGTTAATCACCAAAATCGGTGAGATAAATTATCATCTCATTGTCAAGCGTCATTTAAGATTAACACACATTTATTATTAAGAATTATAAGTTAAAATAAGTGTTTAAGTTGTTTCGCCTGTATTTTGTACTTATTAATAGGGTTGCATATGTTTAAACAGGTTTCAACACTTGCTTGTATAACATTATTTTGTTCTGAATAGATAGGCCAGAGTTGTGTCCTAATAGCCAGTACATTTTTCTGTACTTTAGGCCCAGTTCTTCTGTTTTCTTTTTGATATACTCTTTCCATTTTAGCGTTGCATCTACTCATTCGAAGGTATTTGGTAGTATTGGCGTAATGTGCATCTTTATCGTTGATAAAAATTGGAACATTTTTTAGTTTTTGGTTTTAAAAGTTTATAGCAGTTTTTACTCAAGTCCCAAATGCCAAACCTTATCAAAGAATAGAGCTGAACATACTTGTTTTTCTTCAAATACAAATAGTACATTTTCATGTTTTTTCCGCATTTTAATTAACGTTCCCTTCGATAGGTTTTATTGGTACCAAAATTACTATGTTATAAGCCCAAAGTATTAGCGGGTTCTTCAATTTCATATGGTGTTAAAGGCCCAACTTGAGTTTACTGATAGCTGTCTTTTGATCTGCTTGTTGATATCATGCAGAAGACGATGGTATCATGGCCCACCTTCGTGGACGTATCTTAAAACTCTAGCCTGTATCACCTCCGGTATGTCGACTCGGTTGCAGTCGGAACTAAGATAAATGACATTATCTTGAATTGTTAAAGCCAACTTACGATCAAAATAAGGTTTCAACTCCGTTTCTGCATCTGCTAAACATTTAAACCATCTATTTTTTATGCAGGCGCCAACTTTCTTCAGCACTTTATTCCTTAATGTGCATTTACCTATCGACTCAGCATTCAACGGACCGATTTGGAAATCTTCCAAAATATTATTCACTTAGGCTGAAAACACACCGGTTAAAGCAAAACGTTTTTTATTCGATAGTCAAAAAAACACACACCAAGCGAAACAGAATAAAACAAAACAAAACGTTTTGTTTCGTTTGGTGTGCGTTGAAATGAAACAAAATGCGAACTATGGTAAGAGCTTAACTCCGGCTGAAAGATTATAACTCTACGGCAAGTAAACACAAATAACAATTTTGTGTTTACAAAACATACTCTTACATTATGTGTTTATTTATAAGAAAAGAGAAAAGCCTATAATCTTGCCAATCTTCAAATGTCATGGTAGGAAGTAGCAATCCACAGCTTATCAATAGTAAGTTTATTGGCATGTTCCTTATATTTATAATTATAGATAGGGCTTCTTGCTTTAATTAAAAAAAATGAAATTCTCTCCATTTACATATTTCATATTTATTTAAAATTTGCGCACAGAGTACACGTAGAAGCAAATAAATCTGTAAAGTGCAACGAAAGAAGAAAATAAAAACAACGGAGTCAAAATTTTGTTTTGCAAAAACAAAAGGTCAGCTATCGGCAACGAAACATGTTTTTCTGTTTTGCTTTTGTTTTTATGTTTTGTTTCATTTGTTGTTCGTTGCGCCATAAGAAAGTATGCAATTATCGTCAACGACCCTTGTTCGAAACAGTTTTGTTGCATTCGGTGTGTGTTGCTCGTATACAATAGCATGTATTTTCGCCAACCACCATCGTAACACTTCAAAACAAAAACGTGTGTTTGGTTTCGTTTTCTTTGGTGTGTTTAGTCTCATAAGAAACAATGTTCTCTTGTTTCACGAAACAAAAAAAACATGTTTTGCTTTATCCGGTGTGTTTTCAGCCTTAATGACATTCGCCTTTCAACTTATCAAACTCTGTATAGGCAATTATTGGCAGGCGGTAACGCATGTGATAATGTATCAGCATTCCCATGTTTAGTTGCAAGTCGGTACTTTATTTGATAATTATAGGCCATATGGTTCAGAGCCCAATTGCGATCTTTCACGATGCCGCTAATTTCTACTTGTACGATTTCTGTTTTCATTGCTTTCTTTCTCATTTGGTCGAATTCCTGCCGAAGTTCCTCCTACTTGCACACACCCTTCATCAATGTGACCCATTTTATTGCACTTACGTAAGATTGATTTATAGTGTCAGCACTCAATCCTACTGGTTGACAAAACAGTTTGAGCACAATTTATTTACTGTTTGAGGTTGCGAAGAGGCACTGCGATCACCATGATCGGCAGCTGGTTTACTTCTACAATATTATTGTTATCAGTAATTGAGGAAAAATGTTGTATGTGGTCTCAAATGCACTCGCAAATCCAATACATCTTCGAGTGATGGATCGGCTTTCTGAAGCGATTACCTGTATACAAAGTGTATACAAGACCAGAATGTCTCGTACCATGTTGTCCACATAAGAACTGGCACAGCTTTCACCTGAACACGTTAAAAAGCAATTGCGAGCCACACCCTTTAAATCTGCAACTGTCCAGTCTTCATTACAGTCTTGCGAAATTAGCTGAAAGAACTTGAATTTTAGGGGTGAAGTTTTGACTCAGCTTACTAGTCAGGTCTTTGAAACTCTTAGTTGCTACATCATCTACGCCATAGAGCTGTTGAAGAATCTCGAAGTTGTCTTCGGTTATCATCTGTAATTCGGCATGCCTCGAAGTGCTTTCTATTTCATTGAAATACGTATTCCAGCTATTTTCTTTCTTATATCCTGGGAATGGTTGCATGACGGAAGAACTTGTTGCAGGACTTACGAGTAGTTGCGTGATTTGCGAAAACCACGACTTTTGACCCGATACTCGTAATATCCTTTCCAGCAAATAACGTTGTGATTTTAGGATATTTTCAAGAATTTGCTGTTCATGAACATATAAAAAGGGTTTTTCAAGAGGGACGCTACAAAAGTAGAGCGACAGGGACAGCAAACGACGCCATATTTCTTGCCGCTCTTTTGACATTTCTCTTCAGTAAGGTTTGCTATTTGATGATGGAAAGATATACGAGCCAACAACGAGTCGAAATTATTAAAATTTACTACCGAAATTCTGAGTCAGTGGCCTCAACCTTAAGAGCGCTACGTCCAATTTATGGTCGTCATAATCGTCGCTGCAAAGTTTTTTTCAGGGGTGTACTGCCTCTTGCGAGAAATTGACAAATTAACCAAGAGTATCTCTTGTCATGGAAAGTGCTGCTCATTAGCCGTTCGGAATCGGCAGAAAATTGTAGGTCCCCTCCGTTCCTGGTAACACGCACACAGGAATGGTTGAGAGTTGTAAGTCACTAGGTCCTGGTTCACTCCGAGCTGTTGCACCACCAAATTTATTTTTTTTATTTTTTATAATCGTCCTAGCGGCGTCATTGGGCCGTGCAGTTTTGTTGAGTGTTTGGCAGGGGAAATGTTTTGTTTATATTAGATCTACTAGATATTATCACTTCATATCACTTACCTTATGTACAGGGCAAAAACAAATATGAAAACGTATTTTTGCATCTATGTGATGGATAAACACTTTATCCTGTTGAGTATTGAAAAATTATGAAGGTTAACGGCAGTCCTAGTTGCTTCACGTGGATAAAAGTATTCAGTTCATTAATTTTAGCGATCCCAGTATGTTGTCTGAAGTTATCAGGGTTCTGTATCACAACTTCTACCCTCGAAATGACATGGCTCATGTGCCATCGTAGAACCATGGATGCATGGATTCATCAGGTTCAAATTTTGATTGAACTTGAAATTACGATGATAGGGAAGTCGAAAAAATGGGTCTCGCAATTCTGTCTGTCTGTCTATTCGACTACAGCCTAAACGACTCGGCCGATTCAAACTTGGTAGATAACATTTCTACCACATGTTTTTTTTATTAGGACCAAGGATAAAGGTAGGTACCTGCCAGATGGTTTTTTTTCGAAATTTTATAATTTTTTTTTTTTTAAAACTGTTGATTTACTAAGGGTACGTCTCTAAAAACCATTTTTTTGTTTTTGATTTTTTTCAGAACGGTACAACCAAAATTTTCTCTTTCGATTAATTTTTACGATCTATAATTCAATTTAAAAAAAAATCAAATTAAGTTATTACTGGATATGCATACCTACCATAGAACCATTCTTTCGAATTTGTACTATAGGTATAAGGGATTTCAATGACATTTTTTATATACAAGCTTCTAAGAGCTTGAAAACCATTGTATTTTAAAACTTAAAACATTTTTTTTAATGCGATATCTCGAAAACGGGCCCATATTTTTTTTAAATGTATTAATTTTTTGTATAGGAATACAAATTTTATGTTAGCGATTCAAATTTTTTTTTAAATGTTTTAAAAATATTGTATATAAATCCTTATTTTTACTTGCAATATAGGTTAGTACCTACAATAATACAAGTTTTGCATTTGGGAAAAAATCGAAATCGAGATTTTGATTAAAGTTGAAATAAGGATGATAGATAACACGAAAAAAGTGGCTCCGACAATTCCATCTATATGTATGTCTGTAGGTCTGTATATCTGTACCTCGACATACAGCCTAAACATTTAAACAACTCGAGCTATTTTCTTCAGACTTGGTACTTTAGGGTCTTCGGTGATTCTCTATCACAGCGATTTTGATAAAAACTAAAATGCACGAGTGGGTCGGACTAACTTGCTTTTATGTAATAGACTACGAATTTTAAAAACGAATGTTATTAGAAAAAACTGTTTACACGCATAAAATTTATTTTTTAAACTCTTTTAATAGTGATAGATAAAAACAGAATGCCATATGATTTCTTAAGCAAAAATGAATTTATGGAAGAACAGAAATTATAAGACGTTATATTGGTTTCTTAAATAATTAACTTTTATATACTAAATATTTAAATACTTTTTATTAAGTTTTGAAATACGATGTTTTTCAAACTTTTTTTGGAAGTTTATCTATAAATATAATTTCATTAAAATCCTCTATGCCAATAATGAGAAATTAAAAATTAAAAAAAAATACTTTCAGTGATATCTCAAACAAATGTTTACTTGCGATATAGGTACTATAGGGCAAGTTCTGCATTAAAAAAAAATCGAACTCGAGATTTTGATCAAAAGTTGACATTACGATGATAGCGAAGACGAATAAAGTGGGTCCAACAATTCCGTCTGTCTGTCTGTACGTCTGTATTACGTATGTCTGTACTTCGATCTAGAGCCTAAGCCACTAGACCTATTTTCTTCAAACTTGGTACTTAAGGGTATTCGGTGATTCCCTAGAAGAGAAATTTTAATTTTAATTTTAACGGTATCCCCATATATAATCTTATTTATCTCAAAAACGGCTCTAACAACGGATAAAAAAATTAGGTGTGATATCATGGATATGGACTACATTTTGGTAAAAAAAAAAATTTTCGGGAAATGTTATTGACGCGAATTTCGAATTTCTCATCAACGGCTCTAACGATTTTAACCAAAATTTGTATGCAGGAGCTCCTTTGCATTTGAAAAAATACGATCTCAATTTTTTTTCGAAAAAATAGTTTTTAGATTTAAAAAAAAAATAATACACATTTTTTTTGAAAATTCAGTATCTTGAAAACGGATACACGATTAAATTTTTAAATTACGTTTTAAAATGTATTTTATTGAATACTAACAATTTGCATATCAATTTTTTTTATAAAAATTTTAAGGAAAATTTAGCACACAAAAACCATGTTTCAGTGTGTCTGTATGTCTGTACCTCTCCCTACAGCCTAAACCACTAGACTTATGTTCCTCAATTCCGGTAGTAAAGGGTCTTCGGTGATTCCCTAGAGGGGAAATTGAATCTTTTTAGCTCCAAAAGTAACGGTACTCCCCATACACCCGTATTGCAAAATCTTATTTATCTTGAAAACGGCTCTAACAATTTTGATTAAAAAAATATGAGTGATATTATTGACATGAACTACATTTTTGTAAAAAAAAATTTTGGAGAAAAATGTTATTAATGGTACCTGTCATAAAACAGTTTTTTAGATTTTCGACTTTCTCATTAACGGCTCTAACGATTTTAACCAAAAAATTTCACCAGGAGCCCCCTTAAGCTTAAAATAATATTTTATATAAGAATACTCAAAAAATATTTGTTTTGTTTAAAAAAAAAAACATCCAATTTATTTTTTTTAAATTTAATACGAGTATCTTGAAAGCGTGTGAACGATTATTTTTTGAAATTATTTCCTAAAATCTAAATTACTAAGCACTTAAATTTGGTATCCCAAATTTTGTTCTAGAAAAATATATAAATTAAAAAAAATAATAAAAAATTACTATAATAAAACGATTTTTAAACTTTATTTGCGTAAATTCATACTTTTCCGGAAATCAGACGCAATTCCATGCATTTGAACATTTTTATCTCAATAAATCTATGTTTTATATTTCTGTGGCAACAAGAAATAACAGCATAAGGCGACTTATGTATGTCGAAAATAAGTTTTTGATACCATCCGATACGCAATAAGTTATTCCGTCTGCCATATTTTTTTGGTATTTTTATCTCAAACGGTTAAGGAATTACAGAAAAAAGAAAAAGAGGTCTTGTACCTGATTTGTATTGCAACCTAAACATTCAAATCGCTCTCCTGAAAAGTAGCAAAAACTGACTTATGTCGTTTTTCCTTGTTTCCACACCCGTATTTACAGTGCCCCATAAACGAAGATTTGGCTGATTGACGTAACGGCACACAATCGTCATGATGATGCATGGCTTTACAATTAATGACACGCGACGAACAGTCGGCAGGCATTAACTGATGCACTATTTGCACTTTGTACGGAAACATGTGTAGATAAGCCTTTCAGTAAAATTCGCTGTAGGTTCCGTCTGGTGATGTCCAATTGCGTGGCCCGTCATATGGTTCATGTTTCTTTGTTCTCAGCGAAATCAGCAGCCACAGCCGCAGTAGTCTCGGCCGAATGACTAGTCCGGTGGCGGCCACGCCCGTAATGGTCTTGCGCAGGAATATTTGCCAAGTTGGCAAATTAGGAAACTGAAGCTATTCTATAATAGAAAAGGATATTTTTCATTTTTTTTTCTGAAAATTTCACAATAAAAATAACTACACACAAGTAAATATATCTGATAGAATTTAAATCAGTTGAAAATCGATAAATGTCGAACCCCTCGTTTCACAGTGGGAGTTTAAACCCCACTTTTGGTTTAAACTTCAGTTCATTCTGTAGTTTAGGTTAAACGACACTATTCTGCCGTTTAAACCTCAGTTCGACAACCCCTTCAAAAAGTTTCAATTTGAAATTTTTTTTCCCTTTCATACTCGTAGGTAACAACTGAAACAAAGAAAACTATCCTTGATTGTTAACTTCCCATAGGGAGTTATTGTAATCGGTCCGATTTGTCAAATTGGAATTTTTGACATTTCTCGACGTTTCAAGGTTCCTAGAGGCTATATCAATCATTTTTAGAGAGATATCTGTGTGTGTGTGTACGTACGTGCGTATGTTCGTATACGTACGTACGTTCTGGTACCATTTTTCGTCGTCGATATCTCAAGAACGAGTAAAGATATCGACTTCAAATACATTTTGTTTAATAGATAATAACTTCGAAAGAGGCTGAAAGGGCGTTTATTAAAATTCAGTGAGTGAGTAGTTTTTTCACTATAACGGTTTCAAAAAAAGTAAACACTTTGGTTAGTTTCAAATATCTCACGAAAAAATAATGCTATTGATTTCAAATAAAATTTAATGTACTCATTATAAGGTCATACAGATTTGGTATGAATTTGGAAAAAAATGAACATACCGTTATTTTTTTAAATAAAAAAAACTGAAAAAAAAATTTCATAACCCAGATATTTTAAGAACGGAAAACAATTTGAAACTCAAAATAATTTTATTTTACGAAAAATAATGTGTTTGACAACTGGTGAAAATTTCAAAAAAAATCAGTTTACAGTTTTTTTTACAAAAAATAAAAAACTATATAAAATTCTATTGAAAATTGGTAAAAATTATTTTTCGACTCAAATTTCTCGAGAACTAGTAGTGATATTGACTTCTAATTTAGTTTATTTTATACATAGTATAATTTTGTACAATTGGTAAAATGTTGACAAATATTGAATTAATATTTTTTTTTTTAAATAAAAAAACTATTAAAAATTCTAGTGAAAACTAGTTAAAATTGTATTTCAAGTCGAATTTCTTGGGAATGAACACCGATAGTGCCTTCTAAAGTATGTTGTTTTATACATCGATACCTTCCCGTAAGAATGTATACTAAGCGACATTTCTAAAATTGTTCGGGAAACGAAAAAAAAACGAAGAAAATTCTAGTTGAATGTCTAAGAGACAATTTTGGTTAAACAAAGACATCTAACAAAATTTTTTGTTGCTCACGACAATGAGATCTTTATTAATGTCGCTTAGCATAATTTTTTTGGCGGATAATACAAATTTCAGGTGGCAACATTATTTTAATGAGAAAACATGGGGTATCGACATAATACAATTATTAACATATGGTTAAATTTTGACAAGTATCGAATAGACAGTTTTAACAAAAATATTTCGTTTTTAAATTTTTTTCAATTAAAATGTTTGGAACCGAAATAATAAAGTAATTTCTCTAATATAATACATAATTTTATAATTTTATTATCAACTGTACTGTACATACGTATGTATATGAATAAGGTTGTTCAGTTGTACCCAAGTCCCAAATATTCAAATTCCATTAATAGCTAGGGTGAAATTGAAGAAAACGTCACAATATGTTTTTATCTTTTTGTTCATGAAAAAGATGTAAAATTCTACTCAAGGTTTTCTTAGGTGTAGGAACACATATATACATTAGACTGGGCCAAAAAAATTGACTGTTTTTTTTTTTGAAAGATATATCGAGAATATCATTCAGAATGACAAAAAAAAATTTTCGTAAAAGTTTGAGCCCTTAATATCAATTTTAAGAGGTCTATCATCGCTAATTTTGATTTTTAGTCATAATTTCATGTTTTGCGTCAGAACTGACAAAACATTGAAGTAAAAAAAATTCATTTTGACTTACTTTTATATAAAATTAAATTCCCTACAAAAAAGGTCTGATTGAAAATTTTCGTCAGACAAGCCGTTTTTGAGTAATTAAGCTTAATAAATTGTTATTTTTCGTTAGTTACAAAATTCCAAATTAAAAAAGTAAAATCGAAACAACGGCAATACTTACAATAAAGTGCTATACTGCGTTTGAAAGCCAGAAGATTGTTCTATAATCCTGCATTTAAAATAAATTACTCATGTCAATGGTTTTTGAGAAATTCGCATTTAAAGTCCAAATTTTGATAAAATAACGTTAAAAAAAAAGTTTAGACCAATTGTTTTCAAAATTGTGAAATGAAATTGTAAATTAACTTACATGTGTTTCATGTATCTATCAGTTCTTAATCGAACACAAAAAACCGCATGGTTCTATGTCTTCTGGTTTTTGAGAAAATCGAAAATTAATGTTGGAAGCTAGCACTGATTTATTTATGTAAGGAAGCAAAAAATATCAAACATTTTGTAGAAAAGTAGTTTTAGTTATTTTCGATTTTCTCAAAAACCAGAAGACATAGAACCATGCGGTTTTTTGTGTTCGATTAAGAACTGATAGATACATGAAACACATGTAAGTTAATTTACAATTTCATTTCACAATTTTGAAAACAATTGGTCTAAACTTTTTTTTTAACGTTATTTTATCAAAATTTGGACTTTAAATGCGAATTTCTCAAAAACCATTGACATGAGTAATTTAATTTAAATGCAGGATTATAGAACAATCTTCTGGCTTTCAAACGCAGTATAGCACTTTATTGTAAGTATTGCCGTTGTTTCGATTTTACTTTTTTAATTTGGAATTTTGTAACTAACGAAAAATAACAATTTATTAAGCTTAATTACTCAAAAACGGCTTGTCTGACGAAAATTTTCAATTAGACCTTTTTTGTAGGGAATTTAATTTTATATAAAAGTAAGTCAAAATGAATTTTTTTTACTTCAATGTTTTGTCAGTTCTGACGCAAAACATGAAATTATGACTAAAAATCAAAATTAGCGATGATAGACCTCTTAAAATTGATATTAAGGGCTCAAACTTTTACGAAAATTTTTTTTTGTCATTCTGAATGATATTCTCGATATATCTTTCAAAAAAAAAAATAGTCAATTTTTTTGGCCCAGTCTAATATACATACATATTAAAAAACACGGAAATCTATCATTCAGTATATAATATGTAACTACCAACCTTCGTAATTATTACAAGAAATTTAACATTTTAAATAGAAAAGTTTAAAATTAGTTAAACACATTTTCTGTAAAAAAAAACATAAAATGAGCGACTAAGTATCCTCATCATCAACAAAACAAAGCAAATTTCCTAATATCATAGTATGCCACAAGCATCATCGATTTTTAAACAGGAGTCATTGTATATCCAGTGAAGATCACAGCCTTTCAATCCGGAAAAACCGCAACAACAATTACACTATGAAACCATCTACTTCGATCTTTCATCTACTGCTTAAAATGCTTAAAATACTTTTCAATCTTAAAATAATGTTTGTTTGAATTTTACAGCTAAAGTTTGTTTCGCTGAAAATTTGGTTATTTAAAAAAAACTAAATATAAAGTTTTCAAGACCACAAATGGGAAGTTATCAGTTTTTTCTTTGATTCAGATAGATAGATAGCTATAGATAGATAGATAGATAGAAAGAGAAAACAATTTAGATAAGACTGTGAAACCGGACGAGTAGAACTTCAAATTTAAACTCCAGTTAGGGTTCAGCAGAACTTAAGTTTAAGCTCCCACTGTGAAAGTGGGGTTTAATGATGTTAAAACGAGTTTTTAAAATGTATTACCTGAAGAAGAGCGTATTCATGCTCGAAACGTCGCTTAACCAATAACATCTTGTTTTATTGACCTAGAGCCTAGATCCTGTACAAACTATTCTCTACAATAAATTTGAGAGGTCTCCAATAATTCCTACTTAAACAGATATCGGTAAAAGTGAAATGTACAACCTAGCTGTATAATTTGTCCAAGAGTTTTGGGTTGAATGGTTGTTGAGAATTCGATCAGACTAAAAACATAAATGTTAAAAAAAGAGCCAAGTTCTTCTACATAAAATCCCTTGTGTAACAAGTCAGCCGTGAAAAATTCTGATATCTAAAAGTACACCAACTTCTTACTTCATGAAGGTTTAATACCGAATATTTAAAGTAGAATAATATTGAAACAGCTGCAATGTAATAGAGAAATTTTATTATTTAATGATTACTGACTAAAATTCAATGGGTTCAATTTTTACTTTTGTCCTTTATATGCAATTTTAGCCCTACCGTTCTACCAAATTTCATTGTTCTACAGCAATGGGAAGTGTGCCGTATATAAATTACATCAGTTCTGAGGAAGTGGGCGGATACCAACCCTCTGAATGGAAAACCTCAAATTTTATATTTTGTTCTTTAGATATATGCAATTTAAGCCCTACCGTTTTACCAAATTTCATCGTTTTACAGCAGTCGGAAGTTCTCCATTCAACCAACAACATTCTGGAGAAAGTGGGCGGATACCACGCCCCCCGAATGGAAAACCTCAAATTTTTTTCAACTCTTGCATGACAAGACCTACCGTTGTGCAAAATTACAAGATTCTACGATGTCGGGAAGTGCTCCATAATTTTGATGATCTGTCAGTCAGTCAGTCAGTAACTGTTTTTGTGATTAAAATTTGATGTGGCGCCTGTGCCTGACTAGCTTAGTAAATAGTCAGAATTTTAAGTTTCTGACTTCATTGTTACTGAAGATAGAGAGGGGTCAAAAATCGCCTCAGTTTGTTCCTGTAAAAAGGGTGTAGTGCCAGAATTAATAAGCAGTAATAATTTCGAGCCTCATACACCCCGTCTGAAATCACTAAATCAGACGAAATGTAAATTGGTTTTATGTAAACACTTCCTGATTCAATATCAACTGTCAGTGAACAATAAGATTTACTTATTTTTGGAATTTCTAATGTCGATTATAATCGATAATAAATACTGGTTGTACTAAGTTGTTTTTTATCCAGTCGATGGAAGTACAATACATTATTATCACTTCATTCGCTGGACCCACTATTTTATTTCGAAAGACCTTTAAATGATGATGCATAATTAAAATAAACTTTTAAACTCTGCAAGATTACCTATAGTTTTTTATTTTTTCTAAATCTAACTCAAAAAAATTAATCTTGTCTTTTTATTTTACTTGACATAACCCAATAAGCAAACTTATAACAAGAAACTATCATATTTTTATTTTATAAACCTTTTTAAATAAGTATAAGGTACTAGATACATACTCGTACATAGATATATTTATTTTGTTAATTTTCTTAAATATTCGGTGACCACACGTTTTACATTCAGAGATTTGATAATATTATTATATTTCTACCGAAACATTATCTTAATGCAATTAATATTGAATAAAAAAACAGGAATTAACAAATTTTTGAAGGAAAATACGAAAAAAACCTTCATTTGATTATCCAGTACTAAGCACCAATTCTTATTATTACAACTTAAATATTAAAATATGTTTTTAATAATTTTTCTTATTTAAGTTTGCATCTTGCATGGTAAGTAGTGTGAAGTTGATTGAAGTTATTTTTTTTTAGATTTAATGCGGTGTTTTCTTTTTGTATTAAAACTATAGAGCAAATGTTTTTTGTTTGTATTTGTTTTTGGTTTAGTCTTTAGGTAGATGCTCGTAGTGATTCGTTTATGTATTTAAATTTGTATTACAACTTAAATATTTGAAATGTTTGTTTCATCTTCTGAACGGAAATCAAGTTTTTTGTTCTAGTTGTTGTATATACAAATGTTTCGAGTCTTTTAGGATGAAATCTTGGATGTTTGTAGAAGCTACTAAAATTTGTATTTTTCATTTTATTACAAATCCCGATTTAAATTATATACCGACTGCGCCTGCTATTTTTGCTTACTTTAATTCAGCGGCCAGTTATCCTTGGATATATAACATATTATGTTTACCTTATTTCCGCAGCGAGAAATCAAAACAGGTAAAGAAGTTTTTTAAGTATGACCTTTTAACTGTCATATCCAAAATATAACTTATATTCTAACTTACATATTATCGGGAAACTTCACCTTGTTTATCATTAGCAATTTTAATTGCAATAATAGTAAAATAGTACATCTACATAATCTCTCTGTTGCTACCTTGACTTTTCGAAGATCGAATATTTAATCCTAATTATATTAGTTTACAGTACGGAAATGTATGTTGCAAAGGTTTTATTATACATATTATATATGTAACTAGTGCAATATCGTTATCTTGATAGAACCAAAACAATCAACTTGGATGATGGGTGAAGTAATTTAAGATTGTCCTGGACCTGACGGAGTAGTAAGAATTAGCGATGAACGACTATACTTGATGTTTTGTCTTCACGAGGGAATATCATCTAGCCTCTAAAATCTACATAGTCTTATACAAAACCTGAAGCTCATTTTCTTGTCAAAGCGTCCAATTCTCAAAGTTTTCTATTCGAACTTATATAATATTAAATACATTCACCTCTTTTTATTAGAAGAGTTAAAGTATTTGAGAATATAATAAAGATTAACTTAACCACTAAAATAATTCTCGCGTTTCTCTTTTCAAAATTCTTATTAGAACTAGTTAGAGGTAACTATAATAAATTTTTAATTTATTTTTTTATTCAGGAATTAACATTTGTTATAGGTAGGGTTGCCAGATTTTTCTTGCACCTCGGCGGGACAAGTGGCTTAAATAATGAAAATTCTCGGGATTTCATCATATTGCACGGGACAAAATAAATGTTACGTGAAAGACTAAGAATTTTAAAAATGAATGTTATTAGAGAAAAATTAATTTTTTAAATGACTAAAACAACTCTTAAAACAAGCTCCAACTAGCTAAACACAGGATGCCATGTGATTCAAACAAATACTGTTCAAAGCAAGAACAAAATTATACTTCGTTGTAGTGGTTTCTTAAAAATATAAGCTTTTATATTCAAAACTTTCAAAATTTAAAAAACATATTTTTTTTAGAGTTTTGAAATGCAATGTTTTTTAAACTATTTAGAAGTTTCTCTTTACAAAAATTTATTAAAATCCGTTATTCCGATAATGAGAAATTCAAAATTCAAATAAATTGAACCGCTGAGAAGAAAAAGGAAAACATTCCACTAATCATAGTTTTTGGGAAATCAAAGAAAACTGTTTTTTTCTGAAACTGAAAGTTATTCTTCAAAACTTCCTGAAGGACAAATGTAAAGCTAGTAAAGAAGAGTGACATACCAAATAATTGAAATTAAAAACTTTAAGGTCTGGCTTAAAAATTCCTGTTAAAGTGAGTGGAATGTTTTCCTTTTTCCACTAATTGAAAAAGAAAATCTAATAAATTATTTTAAATTAAGTTTTTTTATTCAAATAATATTAATTATGGTTACAAAACATTTTATTTATTTAATATTAAATAATTCTGCAAAATTCTAAACAATATTTTAATAATAATTCAAGCTAATAAAAATAATAGCTAATAATAATAATCGCACGAACTTGCTCTTATGTAAAAGTACTTTGAAATTTCAAATACATTTTATAAATATAAAACATGTATTTAATGAGATAAAAATGTTCAAATGTATGGAATTGTCGTCTGATTAATCTTTTTAATATTAAAGTAATTTTTATATAACAAATTTCCTTAAAATTTTTCGAGAATAAAATTTGGGATGCCAAATTTTAAGTATTTAGCAGTATAGATTTTAGAAATAGTTTTAAAAAATAATCGTTCACACGTTTTAAAGATATTGGTTTTTCAAAAAACACTTGAATTTTTTTTTTCAAAAATTGCAAAAAAAAAAAAAATTTGAATATTTTTATATACAATATTATTTTAAACTTAAGGAGCCTCCTGCTGAAAATTTTTGGTTAAAATCGTCAGAGCCGTTGATGAGAAAGTCAAAAAATCAAAAAACGGTTATATGACAGGGACCGATAATAACATTTTACCCCAAAATTTTTTTTGAACAAAATGTAGTCCATGTCCATAATATCACACCTAATTTTTTTTATCAAAATCGTTAGAGCCGTTTTTGAGATGAATAAGATTATGCATTACGGGTGTATGGTGGTACTAGGGAATCACCGAAGACCCTTGACTACCAGGATTGAAGAACATAGGTCTAGAGGTTTAGGCTATAGGGAGAGTTACAGACACACGGACATACAAACATACAGAAAGACAGACAGACAGACGGAATTGCCGGGCCCACTTTATTCGTCTTCGCTATCATCGTAATGTCAACTTTGATCAAAATCTCGAGTTCGATTTTTTTTCCAAATGCAGAACTTTTCCTATAGTACCCATATCGCAAGTAAAGAGAAGGTCATTATAAACGAAAAAAAATAAGCCATCGTCTTCATCGCTATTCGCAGTGTCCGATGTAGGCCATTGAAGAATTTCATCGAAAAAAGGTTTAATTTCCTCCGGGATATAGTGAATGATTTTCGAAATATCGTTCAACTTTTTTTTGTTGATTGGAAATTTTCTATCATAAGCCTCTGTAGAAGGGAGCTCGATCACATCCACTTTTTTAAGGCGAAAAACGATTATATCTTCGAACAACTCGCTTTATGACAGAAAAGTTCCTGTCACAGGGGAGGAAACTATGTCCTCGGACTGGGTAATATTGTTGAATGACTTTGAATCTCCCACTCATAGTCCGTGCCTTCAAGAGTCTTGTCAAAGTGTCAAAGTTTAATTGAACTTCTCATCAAAAAGCATAGGCTACTAACAAACTTAATAAACTTAAATAGCGGCCAACAAAATAAAAAAAAATATTTCAACGGAAAATTTCGAATGTTGAGTGGAAAAAGGAAAATATTCCTGGAATCTGTTCCTTTTTCCACTCGATGATATTTTATAATCGCAATTAAGAAATAGGTTTACATGGAATGTTTTCGTTTTTAGGCTTATAATGTGCGCTATAAAAATAGCTACGCTTTTGCATCATTACTTCAATTTCCCATTTTAGTGGAATGTTTTCCTTTTTCTTCTCAGCGGTTCAATTGTTCTGTGGTAGGTACAGTCAGTAATAATCTTGAGTTCAATTTTTGTTTTTATTAAATTATAGAATTCTCATATAAATTATAGAATTTGAATACACAATAATATTTAAACTGCTGGGGAGCCTGAACATAAAAAAAAAATGATCAAAATCGGTCGTATCATTACCATTAACCATTACCTACCTAGCGTTAACTAAATGAAATTTGAGAAAAAGAAATATTTATAAAAAAAATTTGTCCTCAAGTTAGGTTTGTTTAATTGAAATTTTAAAAGTAATTTCTTAAGGTTAAATAGCAATGTAGTAGTTGTTTCTTATTACTGAAAGATATTTAGGTACATTAGGCATTATTTTTTTAGTTTGAGTCCCAACCCGGTGAAAAAGCTGTCCCAGCGGGACAGATGAATTTATGTCTGAAATCCGGGATGTCCCGGGTAAACCGGGACGTCTGGCAACGCTAGTTATAGGTATATATGTACGTACGTAGAGTAAGTGTCGCAAATATGGCCCACCATTAATTTTTTTTTTTTGTAATAAAACGAAAAATTTCATTCGAATTCATATATTTGTTTTCTTTTAACAGTCTTAGAAATTATTTTTACTTCAGTCTTTAACAGTTTTAAACATACAAAATAACATTACAAAAAGATATTCACAAAAAACTAAAGGAACTTCATTTCGCACTTTTTTTTAAAAAATAATCCTAATATGGACCACTTAGTTTCAAATACGGACCAGGGTTGTTCATATTTAAAACAATGTTTTTCAAATATAATGTATTTCAAGGTGGCTGAAAAAATTCGTTGTTTAGCACTCACTACTTTGTCTATAATGATTGCTTTGATCATATCTTCTTCCAGCCACGTTTGTCGTTATTTTTTGGGTTTTTTAGAATTTGATGCTATAAGTATAACATTTAAGATAAAAAATTAAACCTAACTTAAAACCATGCATCAAGTTTGGCCACTGGTCCATATTGTCAACACCTGGGATAATATGCGACACTATCATTTTTTCACTTTTTTATTTTTTTAAAATACTTAATTACCCTCATTCAAAATTTTAACTTCATTATAATAAAATGCAACACATAACCACTAAAAATGTATCTTACTTAATTTCCGTTTAAGAATCCTTAAGTAAACTCCCAGAAAAAATTACATCAAAAACGAATAAATGTTACCAAAGTTACTAACAGTTGAGTGCCTACTTTGTTTAATTTAGAAAATATTGCAACGTTGGCCATATTTGCAAATTGCGACACTTAGTTATTCTTTCAAATTCCAAGTTTTATTTTATATTTTTGTTGGTCATCATAACAAATTACCAATCGTAAGTTAAAAATGACGTGCATAATTTAATATAAATAAATAAACAAACATTTATTTGTTTTATAAAATAAAAAAAATACTGTTTTCAGGGTTCTTGAATAAATAATCATTATTTGGAAAAATTTCTGCAGTATTTTTTTCAACAAAAATATTTTTGTTTTCTAAATAATAACTTGATTTAAGTAAAGGAAAATGTTTCTGATCACAAAAAAACTTAAATATTATTTCTCACATTGTTTCTTAGAAAATAACTAAAAATCACTTCCTACGCCTATAATATTATTTATTGATATCTTACTTGGCAACAAATCTTATGCTTCACATTTAGCATACTTTGGTTTAATGGTTAGTGTATTGGACTGTCAAGCAGAGGTCATGGCAATGACAAATTTGGTTTTCAAGAGTGTACTGCCTCTTGCGAGGAATTGACACATACCTAATCTAAGAGTATCTCTTGTCATGAAAAATGCTGCTCATTAGCCATATGGAAAGGCCAGAAAAATTATAAGCCCCATTCAATCCTGCTAACGCACAGGAATGGTTGAGAGTTGTAAGTCAGTAGATACTCGTACATTTAGGGTCTTTTAGAGCAGTAATTATTATTTTTAAACGTTCATCGAGAACTGTAAACATCTTTACCGGCCCCTTGTACCTATAGGATAATGGGGTTAAATGATACTGTTTATTGATTTCACGTCACGCCTACTATTATATTAAGCACAGCTAGTAAAAAGAGTTCAAACTTTTCTTATAACGTGAAGCTGGCCATTAGATATAAAATGTTATAAATTTTTTTTAATTAGTAGAATGTTAAAAAATAATCTTGTATGATACTAGCTTAATGCTACGATTTTCCATATTTGTATCGAATTGTCTCGTTCTAAATTCTTGTGATTCCTTGCCATTTTAAAATTAAAAAAAAACACTTCTTTCTTAGTTTTTTGCACAAACTGTCATTGTTTCAGGTTCATTCAGAAACAATATATTAAAAAACATGAAAAATTAGCACCATATAGGTACTACTTACCTACCAAATTGTTAACTGATATCATACTAACACCTTACACTGGGCAAACAATTTTAGAATTTTACCTACCCGTTCCCATTGGAAAGCACGTTTATCAGTGTAGGTTAGGTATAATATATTTATTTCCGGATACCTATCTGTTAAGTAACCGAATTAATGTTTTGATTTGGAGTAAAGAATTACCTACACAGATAGATTCGCAGGCTCTTGTAAATATACAACCTATCTGTCCAGTTTATCTTTTAAATGTCGAGCTAACTCCTTTTTTTTAAAGTTTGACATTTATAAATGTTAAAAAGGTGTGTTTGCTTAGAGTTTTTGCACGAGCCATCAGTTTCTTGCGTGTTCAGCTGTAATTTACTAAAAAAATAGCTTTCCACTACCTAAGTACTTGTTAAAAAGTATGTAGTTAAAATTTGCAAAAAGCTAGTAAGTACCTACTTACTAGATGAACTGTTTTAATACTCGTATACCTACTGGCCAAATGTAAAGTAGCATCATGCAATTCATGATAACTTAGCGTTAAATACCTATATTAAAATTTTACGCTTTTGTTATCTTACCTACATTAATAGATTCACAATTATTTTTCAATTTCGAGACGAACAACTCATAAAAACACCTTGCTGCCTGGATTTAGTATTTGCCTATACGAACAATAAAATAATATCCACTCTTTTGTCCATCGAAAAAAAAAATAAAGATCAATAATACATCAGTCCACAAAGCACTGCGTTTTTATTTTACACAACTCAAAACTGAACAACGCACGACGACATTCGTACCCACTTGATGCAGGGCTGTCAGAGGGGAAGCCCAAAATATACTACACTGAAACTGAAAAGTGCATACGTGTCCGCAATCTATCACACCACCAAAGGCCACGAATTTGTTGCTGAATGCTGGTGCTCGAGCATCTTTTGTTGTGGCAGCACAACCGGTGAACGCGTTGCACTACTTAACAAATATTTTTCCACAAATTTAAATGCATGCCTAGCAGTTGCATGCCGGTATTTTTCATTTGCAAAAAAAAAAAAACATACGAAAGTGAGTACCTCGCGGAAGGTTAGTTCCATACTTTTTTATCAAGAATCAAATAATACCTACATACCTAATATATCTGTGTTGTGTGTAACATAATACAGACTCGTCAGTAGCGATGCGATATGATGCGTATTTAGCTTAGTTATTTAAAAAAAAAAGTATTTAAGTTATTAATTAAACCGACCACAATCCTGCTACCGACCCTCAAGTTGAGCTGCCGAAGTCGAATTTAAAAATTGCACCCAAAGTGCGTGCAAAAGCTCTTTTTCATTGAAAGAGTGCAGTTGTGTTGTGATTTTTTATATTAAAAACGAAAATATTGTCCGTAACCGTAAGTGGCTTCCTCTCCCACAGTTTCCTTCGGTTTTAGTATTGGTGTTGACAAATATTATGGACTAGCTGTTCTGTTGGCTCGCAAAAAGGGGAAAACCTCATAGAGTATAATAAGAGTCTATTTGGATAGAAAATACGATTAAAAAAGTGCTTGTAAGTTGTAACATACACCCAAGCAATCACAAAACTTGAATTACAGATACTCGTAGTCTGAACGAAGACAATAGGGAGCGCGAAGAGAAACCTACAACACTAGAACAGCATAAAGTGCACAAAAAACTGCAACAGGAGGAGAATCGAAAAAAAGTGAAATAACGTAGATAAATATGAGAAAAATGAGAACATACGAAGAGTCGAAGAATAAATGAAACGGAGAAACTGAAAAAAAAACTCGCAAAAAACTTGGGGTTGGTTGTTGGACTAGTGTGCGTTTTGGGACGGGGGCAAATACAAGGTTACACTTCGCTTCTTGCTATATGTAATGTATATAATACTTTTAGTTATTGAATCGCTCTAAAATTGTTTGGAACTAAAAATATATACACTCAACCTATGATTTTTAATTCCTTACCAACATCTATTGCATGTTTTTGTCCTGATTATCGTTTTTGCCTTGTGTTTCATCCTACATTGTTATAATTTTGTACCTAGAGCAATTTTTATATACCTACATATACCTACATCCTGAAAAATGACTTCCAAGTTTGGTGAATCAAACTTCGAAAATACCTTTTAGATGCGTTAAATTAAAGATAATTAATATTCAACTTTGCAAAATTGTTTTTATTTGTTTGATGTTTGTCGAAAATTCGCGAAAACACGGTTTCATTCAAAATTTAACTGCTTTTGACATTGAATGTGGCGCGACGATAAAATTTTCAGTTCGCGTCTAGTGTAAGAGTGAGACAAATAGTGAAAAAAATGAATAACCAACACATTTTTATCACTGCACTGTGTGTTGAGATGCGAACCTGTAAGATAATTTGTGTTTGAAAGTTTGTTTGTATTTGTTTTTTGTGTGGATGACAACAATTTTGTTTGTTAACACTGAACTTTAATCTCTTACCAACAGTATTAATTTTTATTTTTTTATTTATCAACTTACCAAAAAAAAAATAAAAATAGCTGCCACCAATAAAATGAAAGCCACAGCAGTAAGGCAAATTTGAATCAAATAATACCGCTACAGATATGTTTTGTTTCGGAAGTGTGTCAATGACGTGAACTGTTTTTGTTTTTGACGTTCAAAAGAGTTAAGTGTTTAATTTTTGCTCAAAAATTATTTCTGCAATCATTGTATTCTTTTTTTTGTTTTCATTAAATGGTTAAATGTGTCATACATAAGTAACCGCCTCACCCACTGACGCTACTTTTCGTGTTCTACAAGGATAAATTACATACCTACATTGTTTAATTGTGTGAGTATGTTTATAATTTATATATGCATGTAGTGTATGTTGCTACGTATTATTCTTAAAATAACCAATTTTTTCTATAGAAGTGACAACACTCAAAACACACCTAAAAATCAAACCTTTTGAAACTTAAGAAAAAAAAATCTTTTCGGTTTAATTAAATAAAAAAATTAAATTAAATATTTATATTCTTTTATCAGTAATACGACATCGTATATTGTAACTGTGCTTTTTTATTTTTATTTTCTGGATTAAAAAAAATATTATTAAAGTAGGTAGGTACCTACATTCTAAGTGGTTAGTATCACAAAAATTACCAAAAGTCCTAACTTATCAAAACCTTTCAAGCTCAAAACACAACAGAAATGAAGAATCGGCAAACGGGCAAAATCAGAATTTATTTGAAAGAATACCTACCTGGGAAAATATGCTTGCTTCGTGTTTTGTGTACGTAATTCTTAGTAGAGATGCACATGCTTTTCCACATCAAAAAGAATAACCACCATGCATATACTCGAATGTGCATGTATTTTGTACATGCAATGTATTTCAGTTGTGAAAATATCTATAGAAATATAATAAGTTTGTCTGCACTATTTTTTTTTATTATAATATTTTGTCTCGAAGGTCTGAAGGGTACATTTTTTGTACACGTACGCAACAGACGCAAACACCTAGTAAGCTTTATACCTACACACACTAGAAAAATGTGCCCCAATAGAACTTTGTGTGCAATGTGCGTTCTTGATATACTTTATTATTTTATTATGAAATTATCAATAGGCCTTTGTATTAAGTACCTAAAACTCGATAGGTCAAAATTTGCAATTTTTCAGGAAACGATTGTCCGCAATCAACTTTTAAATTTTGTCGTTCGGTTAAAATAATAGGTAAATATATGTATACATAATCTCCGGAAAACACTAAAATTATTTTTTCCAGATTGAAAAAAAAAAACTAAATCTTCGCCCTATAATACATACCTACCTATTGATTTGACGTTAATATATGTACATACGTATGTCACATTTCGTTTTGCTTGTTTTCGACCGCTCTTTTTTTTTTGCGAAAAAATTCATTGATTTTATGATACTTGGGAAAGTGAAAAATTAGCGTAGGTAAGAAAAAGTTAACAGGCTTAAAAATTGGATATCGGAAGACCCCAACAAAATATCAACTTTATTCAAAAGCAGCTATAAATATAGGTTTGTATATTTTCTAAAAGTAAAGTCCGAAGTTTTTGTTTTTATTAACATGGGTTAAGGTAGATCAAAGTAGGCCTTTTCTTCAACCCCCAAAAATTATGTCAACATACCTATAAATAGATAGACCCATAATAAAGATCGATTTTGTTCTTAGAATATACCCAAGAATTACCTATATCCAAAAATAGCTTTACGAATTAGGGGACACTCCATATAATATTATACATATATCAGGTACGATTTGTAACTTTTTCGGTACCGGAAGCACGACGTTAATTAAAAAAAAATTCCAGTCAAATCATACCTATCACTTTGATTTCAGTTAGGAACATAAAAGAAGTATAGCTATTTTAACATAATCTCTATATAAAAAGGTAAATCCTTTTAGATCAAATATAAGTATCTATCCTTCTTTTTTTAGGAAAAATTATCTTTGATTTGGTCATCAAATTAGTTTTGGCTTGCATTTCTTATATCTACTACCTTACCTTTTTTCAATCACGATGAGGGATATACTTGATAATTGTTGTTGCCTACATTTATTTCTTGAAATTTGCTTAATCTTCTATAGATGTGGTTATTACAGGAAAAGTATGTAGTTATTATCGCCCACTAAAAAAGAACACTTTGAATTCAGGGCGATTTGATTTCAAACGATTTGAAAAGACAACACGAAAAATCTATACCTATACTGCTTTTTGAATAAAGTTGCACTCAAAATTTGTTCATCTCGTAATTATTGAATTCTGTAATTAATGTTGTTCAAACGGTAATATTAAGATATTTTACTTTAAATTTGGGATCGGATTGGAGTTAATCAGGCGATATAGAAGAATGTCAAACCGTTGTGCATTAAAAGTTTTTATGGTATGAGAAAATTGGTCATAATTTAATTAGTTATTTAATTTACTTTATGTACTTAAAAATATAAAAGATTATACATGGTGATCATACCTTCCTTCCAGATGAACGATTTGAATATAAACAAATTCTCTGAAAAAAAAGATCTTAATACATATATACAGAGTGTCCGGTAATTCGTGTGCCATACTTTGGGATGTGATTCTTGGCCATATTCTAAAAAAAAAATTGTTATACACTAAAGTCTGATTTTCAACTTTGACATCACTTTTTGACGATTTAAAAAAAGGCTAACTTTGGTGTACCCTGACCCATGTTAAGGTCAATTTCTCTGTCAGTACTAATAGTAAGCACCTCATTTTGGAATTTTTTTAGTAGAAATACTAACCTTTAAAACTACGTTTAAATTGAGCTGATAAGTTTTTAGGGTTGCTAGATATTCAATTTTAAATGGTAATCAATTTTTCTTGCCCGAGCTCTAACGATTTTAATCAAAAATTTTCACCAGGAGCCCCCTTAAGTTTAAAAGAATATTGTTTACAAAAATATTCGTAAAAATTTTGTTTTTGTTTTTTGAAAATCAATATCTTGAAAACGTGTTAACAATTATTTTTTGAAATTATTTCCTAAAATATATATTACTAAGCACTTAAAATTGGCATCCCTGATTTTGTTCTAGAAAAAATTGAAAGAAATTTGTTATATAAAAAATTACTTTAATAAAACGATTTTTAAACTTTATTTCCGTAAATTCATACTTTTCCGTAAATAAGACTGCAGTTCCATGCATTTGAGCATTTTTATTTCATTAAATCCATGTTTTATATTTATAAAATGTATTTTAAATTCCAAAGTACTTTTACATAAGAGCAAGTTCGTGCGATCCAGTCGTGCATTTTATTTTTCGAGCGATGGACATTTTTTGTCTACTCACTTGGAGGTAACGGTAAAATTGTTGTTCAAAGCATTGATAAGGACTTATAGACCCACAAACTCTACAGTAAAATGCTTTGCTTCGACAATGTTTACCAATAAAGTATTTTTAAGACAAAATTCAAATTAAATCTTGGGTGGGCCCTATTTTGTTTTGAGTAGTGTATATAGGTACAGTGTTGGACAAAACTAAAGCACGAAAGAATATCACATTGGAAACATACGAATAAAAAGTGAAAACACTCGTGACACTTTTATATTTTTTATTTTTTCTTAATCACAACATATTATTCTATATCTTACAGCTTTTAATTTGATTTTAAATCTTAACATAATTATAAAAAATAAAAATAGTTAAAAACTCATTAAAAAGTAGCTGGATAAAACTAAAGCACATGTACCCTATTTCTGTTTATAGTTATCGAATGCTAGTACCTTCACTTGTTACTCGTATTTTGTCAATCATGTTCTTTCTAGGCAAAACAAAAAAAAAGTTAATAGCGGATCTTTGATGGTGCTGAAATAAAAATTGTTAAAATGGTGCGGAATAAATATTCCAATAAATTAAAAGAAAAAATAGTGTCCGACTTTCAAAGCAGTAAATCAATTACATTTATTGGCAATAAATGTGGTATAAGCCATACGGTTATTTCTCGGATAATAGCTCGATTTCGTGTTCGGGGTAGTGTTCAAACAGTGCACAATGGTGGTAGACCTCGAAAACCACGTCGCATTGCGATAAAAGAATAATGAGGTTAATCAAAAAGGACCCTTATATTACCTCTAAAAAAAATAAAAAAAAGAACTAGACATACTCGTATAAATCTCTTGCAGAACGATCCGGCGAAGAGCGGTTGGCTGGAAAACTCATCGTGCTGTAAAAAAAACCATTTATTTCCCTTAAAAATAGACGTGCAAGATTAGAATTTTCCAAAACGCAACTTAGCTAGACTAGTGGAAAATGGAAAACGGTTATATTCTCGGATGAATCGAAATTTAATTTAAAAGGATCGGAATACTCGATTCACCAGCGCCACTGTCAAGCACGGCGGCGGCGGGGAGAACATTATTGTCTGGGGATGTTTTTCCAGTCTAGGGACCGGGCCACTTCATAGAATAAGTGGTATAATGGTACGGTGACCATATTTTCAAATTGCAAATAATGAACATAGAAAAAAGATAAAATTAGTTTTAAACGATTAAATTTTTATTAAAAATATAATTTATTTTATTTAAAATAAAAAAAAATAAAGCACAAGGATTCAGTCCATATTAAAATTAAAAATGGAACTGTTTTTGTATCATTAATAAACTAAAGGTAATAAATAAATAATTAATTCAATCTTTCATTAAGAAATTAGTATAATACATAATTACATTTATGTATGCATAAGTATTTTGTACATATTATTCATATATATATATTATATAGCAAGAGTAAGGCTAGGAAATGAGGTGAGAGAAAGGTGGTACTGGAGGTGAGAAGAAGAGAGGGTGTGCAGGGTATGTGAGGGTGAACAAGAGTCGTGGGAACATTTAATAGAAAGATGCAGGTCAGGCGGAGATGAAGGCAAATCAATAGGAGACAAAATGAGGGAAATAATGGACGAAACAGGGAGGGGCGAAGAATGGATAAAGGAACTAGAGAAGGTGAGAAAAGGTAAGAAGAGAGAGAATGAACAAGAGGAGGGAAAGTAGAGATAGGAGGGAGAGTAGAGAGAGTAAGGAGGCGGACAGCTTGTAACCCTTAGGGGAAACAATACAATTAAATACAATACAATATATTTGAATACTTTTGAGAAGAAAAAATTTGTTTAATTAAATCTGGTTTTTGATTTAAATATTCTCTGAACTCTAAACGGGTCATTTCATGGTTAAATTTGGTTGTCAAAATTGATTTTATAGTTTCAACTTTCATTTGACTTTTTTCATCTGTATAAATTTTAAAACTGAAAAAAAAAACTCTTTCCGTGACCCAGGAAGGCACAAACCAAACTCTACAATTTTTAAAATATTTTTGAAATTAATTTTTTTTCTTTAAAATGTTTAAACAATTCTATCCATCTTTTTCCTGCAGTCTTCTGAATTGTTTTCCCATGTATTTATTTTCTGCAAGGAAACATAATTCTTAAGACATGAAAATTCGATACTTCCATCATGCATATTTCCTGGGACTCAATCCTTAAAATGCTATTTTAAAAAAGAGTAGGCTGACAATGTGCAAAAAATAACTAGAGTTCGGAACAAGAATTGTAAAAAAAATGTCTTAATGTAGTTGGGCACTTTGGTTGCGACAGAAAATAAATTTTCAAGGGTTCAAAAAATTTCAAAATTCCTTCTATTGCCGGTTTAAGGGTTAGCCATCGTGTTTTACTAAAACCCATTAGTTTTTTAAATTCAATATCTGCAACGTAACATATATTTTTTAAATGTTCAACCCTTACTATACTTATATGTATATAAAAATAAGAATATATTTTTATAACTACTACTTTAACATCAATTGGTAATTATTCAATTGAAGTTTGAACGCAATTATTTATAATATGTTGTGCAGAGTTTATCCCAATGAGCTTGTTTCCAGTTGTTTGTTGAAGTTTATTAAACACATTGTTTTTGCCCCTCCTTACCGCTCCGCCAAAATTACAACTGGTGTTATCTGCACAGAGGGCAACTAGTTTTGTTTCAATATAAAATTTTTCCATGAGATCCGAGATATACATATTTTGTTAAAATATCAGAGGATTCTCCTGGCAGATTGTTGACTTCCAAAATTTTAACTTGAATACCTTTCTGAGGCATAAAGAAGCGGACAAGTAGTAAGGGCCGTATTTTCGTACTTCCATGATTTGAAGTAACACAATAAGTTGTAACAAAACTGACAGCGATTTCCTTGAGTGTTGTGAGAGCACATTACACACAATTGATTCACACTTCGTTCTCGCGCATGAATATTTTTCGTCAAAACATTTTTTTATTAATTTTGAAAAGCCCAGGTACCTTCGTTTTCGCTGCTTATTTTGACTGCATCGTCTAACGAGTGCTTTCTGAAGAATGATATTAGATTTTTAGTTGATGCGGTAGCTAGATTTGCACTCTTGTGTTTGGCCGTTTTCAAATGCTTTTCAATGTTCTTTTTTCCATTATTTGCAAGGAAGAATATGGCCATGCACTTATTGCACTTTACATCACCTTCATCAGTTTTTTTTAAGAACTCAAATTCTCCCTGAAGTTCTTCATTGAAAATACTTTAGACGGAATTATAAGTATTCAATCAGTTTTTTTTTTAAGTAATTAATTTAAATTTACATGCCAATTTTTATGTTTACCCCTGAATGAAAACAATTCACTTGTTGATTTTTATTTTAATATTGACGTTTCGAAATTGAGTATGTTCAATGAATGATTAAGAAATATTTGCACTACATTACCATTTTTGCACTAAGAAACTAAGGCACGTTCACATCATCACTTCGTTGAAAGAATTTTGAGTTGGTTAGTTTTAAGTTTGACTTTTTACGAAATTATATAAAAAAATGAACATGTAATGAACAACAATTGCAATAATGAACATTTTTATGTTTTTGAAAACTAAATAATTCATAATGCACATTTTCTCCAATAATGAACTGTTCATTATAATAATGAACGGATGGTCACCGTATATAATGGATTGTTTCATGTACCAGGAAAGCCTTTAAAACGTTATGCTTTCGTATGCGGAGGAGAATATGCCGCTGCGATGGATCTTCCAACATGACTACGATCCGAAACACATCACTAAATTAGCGAATGATTGGCTTTTTGGCTTAATGAAGATAATATTATGGTTATGAAGTAGCCAGCACAATCCCCTGATCGCAACCCCACAGAGAATCTATGGGAAATTGTAGATCAGAGGATTGATCGAACAAAATGTAACAATTTTGACTTGATACTACAACAAGTACAAAATGCCTGGGAAAACATTCCTATATAAATAATTGACAATCTCATTGCCTCCATGCCTTGTCGATGTGATGCAATCATCAGAAATAATGGTTATGCCACCAAATACTAACATTATAACTTTTTTTTAATTTATTCTGTATATGAAATCCAAAACGTGCTTTAGTTTTGTCCAGCTACTTTTTAATGAGTTTTTATTTTTTAGAAATATGTTAAGATTTAAAATTAAATTAAAAGCTTTAAAATATAGAGTAATATGTTGTGATTAAGAAAAAATAAAAATTATAAAAGTATCACGATTGTTTTCACTTTTTATTCGTATGTTTCCAAAGTGATATTTTTCGTGCTTTAGTTTTGTCCAACACTGTATATATCTATATATAAGGGTAAATATAATTTTGATTTTAAAATTTTTCTTCAATTATGAATTTTCTATAACGTAGTAAAAACTTATACTTAGCAACTCGTCACCATTCAGGCAGCTTTTCTTAAAATACCTTATCCGAAACTCCTTCAAAACAAGGCATATCTTCTCGCGTTTTCATATTGCAGATCTTACAAGGTATTGGAAGATCAGATCTGTGTGGTGTACAGGGTGTCCCTTAATTCGTACAAAATATTTTAGAACGTAGGTCTTGGGTATGTTCTAAGAAAAAAATCGTTCTACAGTGAAGGTCTATCTCCAATTTTTATATCAAATATCGGGGATTTGAGAAGTCATATTTTGGGGTTTTTTTTTTTTTTTTTTTAATAAAGAGATTTTCTGATTGTGGACACTTTTCTAACAACAGTTGACAACATAAGTGGTTTTCCAAGAATATTTCAATGTTTTTTAAAATAGCATAGCGCTTTTAAAACGTGCTCGTTTATTTGTTTACCTGTCAAAATCTTGAAATCCTTTCCCGATTCCTTAAAAGTTCTCAGAAAGTGTACGGTTTGGGCTACGAAGGCCTGTTTGGATCTAACAAAAATGGTACAAAAGATTAGATAAAGAAATTAATTCATCAGTTTAATTTTTACCGCCAAGGCAATAGTTGTTTAAAAACGCTGTTTGGAATGTCTACATTTACAAACCAAGAATACGTAAGTATACATTCATTTTTTGGTTTATGGGTTGTGTAATGGAACTTCAACAAGAGCGCGACAAATATACCAGGAACCTTATCGAAACTGACGACATACTAGTTTGCGCGTATTTGAAAATACATGTCGAAGGCTTCGAGAAGTGGGAGCAGTCTCAAATATACGACCTAACGCGAGGAGGCGTAATTGGAAAGAATTTAATCCGCCCTTCAAACTCCCCTCAAGCTGAATTCTCCAAACAATCTGAAGTTTTTGCACAATGATTTAGCAGGACATTCCACTTATGCAATTAGCTTCATCATTTTTCCAACCAGTCTACTATGTTTGTGAGTTAAAGAATTGTTCAGATGAAGAGTACGGTAATCGTTGAATAGGAATGTATGGACCGGTTCACTGGCCTGCAAGATCTTCTTACCTTACAGTATTGGATTTCTTTGTATGGGGAAAATTGAATTAACTTGTTTATTCAACCGAATTAGTAAATTAAGGTGAATTAGAAGAACGTGTTGTCGAAGCGTCATCAAAAGTGAAGCAGCAGCTATCATCATTAAATATTCGCAGTGCAATCCAAAAACGGGCTCTAGCATGCTGACAAAACTAAGATCACTTTGAACACGTGTTATAACTGTTTTAGTACACACAAAAGAAAAAAATATCTAAACACACAAAATCATTTTTTGTTCATAGAGCTTTTGGAGCTTAAACAACAAAGCATTTTTTTAAGTTTTTCATGTATCGCTTATGTTTTCCCAAGTATCATACGATCTATGAGATTTTTCGCAAACTTGTCGTTGAGTTTAATTTTTATTATTACGAGTATTACTTTCATTCAAAAAAAAAGTAAAACGGTATGTTTATTACGCATTTTCTGGAGAAAATTGTGCCCAAATTCCAAAAATTGACATGGGCAGGAAAAATGGAACATGATGCTAGAAACTAGATATCTGAAGTTCAAGAAAGCATATCAGATTTTTTTTAAACACAATTACTTGTATTTCTTCTAAAAATAAAGGTCTAAATGAAGTTTCTGTCATTAGTACCAACAGCGCAATTACCATTTACATGGGTCAGGGTACACCAAAATAACCCTTTTCTTATATCCCCGATGTATGATATAAAAATTGAAAATAGGCCCTTACTGTAAAACAATTTTATTTATTATTAAAATATGTACTCGTATTCAAAGTGACTGTAAAAGCATCTAAACAACTAGGATTTGGCTTCAGCTACATTTGTGTCATTAACACTGCTATAGAGTGGAATAACCTTTGATTTGCACTATGTTCGATGTAGTTGCTCTGGATGCAGCATTCCCCTACAGCAAAGAGCGTTCGGTTTGCTTCGGATAATTTTCCGTCGAAGTGCCTCTTTATGTAAAGGTTTAAAGGTATAAGAATATGCCAAGGTATTTAGCTTCGCCATTAAAAGTCGATTTCGTTTCTTGAAAGTCTGGCCCCACCAACTCTGAAAACCATCATTTTGGATTTTTGTAAATTCACTACTAGATTCCAGTGTTTGCAACAATTTTTTAACCTATGCATCTTTAGTTACATTCCATCAACCGTGTCAGCAAAGAAGAGGAAGAGGCTGGTCAAATTTGTATTTCGCCTCTGACTGCATCCGTTATGTCATTTATGTTTTAGATCCCTTGTTCTTTGTAATTCGTCTGATAGAATAGCTCCATCCCACACGCTTCCTGTATTCATATTAAACAACGCTCTCAGAACAATAATGATCTTACTGGACAGTCCTATCTCAAATAATTTGTAGAAAAGGGCATCTCGCATAATAATCGAAGGCTGCACAGAAGTCAACAAAGAAATCTTATAATGTATTCTTTTTGTTTAAGTATCAGCAATATTGTAAATTGGAAATATAATTGTCTTCTGTTAAATAGTTTGATTTAATTAATTTCTTGATGCTGTCAGGAACTGCTGCACGTTCGAAAATTCGGTTGAATTCAATGGCTATTGATGAAATGAAGTCATCTGTAGCGTGTTTGAAAAATTCAAATTAGCATTAACTTTCTTAACAGCTTTGCAGAAATGGACGGAACAACTAGTCTAGTACTATTGATGACTTATATGACTATATATATATTTCTTCTGCCTTTTTCATGTAACGCTCTTTTTTTTAAAACTCTTTTCATTCTCCACGGTAGACTCTGAGGGTTAGAGTTTTTAATTATGTTTGTTAGTGAATTCATGAATACATGAATATTCGAATTATTGAGCTTTTTAAGTTCATCTGTTAATTTCCTTTCGTATGTCAGCCTGTTTTCTTCTTTTCACTGTAGTTTGGGGTCAAGGTTTAGCTGTTTTGCACTATCAGATATTTCCGATACATGCAGGGCCGGACAAGCTATACGTGCAAGCTGTGCAAATGCGCAGGGCGCTGAACTCAAAAGGCGCCTTGGGCAAGCGTTAAAAAAGCCACTACTTCATAACCACTACCTACCATCTTTTTTAAGTTTCATTTCTTTTTATAGCTCACTCCAATATTGGTATTTACAGCTGATTCTGAATTTAAAGACAGTATATGTATATATATATAGATACATATCAAGTTTTCCAAAAATAAGTCGATGTTTAATTTCCTATACACACCCCCATTCCCACAGTAAAAAAAACTACATCACAAAATCTTTACAAAGTGCACAATTTTGTTCGCTTAACAACAGATACCTACATATTTGCTATTTTTCTCTATATCAATCCACTGTTACCTTAGTCTTCACATTCACCATCGCGTGTATGAGTGAAGGCATTTATTTTATTTTGTTATCCCTCCCCTATGCAGTGTAACATAAAACAGAATTTCAACAGCAAATACAGACAGTTACCAGTTTGCAAGTTGATAACATGAGCATGATGCCAATTCTTCTATATGAAATCGAAGTCAGCAATGTTACTCAAACAGAAATTCTGAGGTATACAAAATTCATACTCAGTGCGCAGAATTAAAAGTTGCGTCTAGGAATTTAAACTCTTCCGGTTGAGTGTTTCTTGTACTACGTTTAAGTTTGGCACTGGCCTCTGTTTATGAGTGAAATTTTATCACTGCCGTGTGTCGAGAATGAGACAAAGGGTTGAAATATGGAAATACTTGAGTGATGATGATGCGATGATTAATGTTGAGGTTTGTCGTTAATGAGTGAATCTGTTTTATTCAATTTCTCCTTTTCTCTATTTTTTTGTTCTTGTCAGTTATTGTTTACATTTAAAAAGGGATTTTTTGACTGGTCTAATTACTCGTACTTTATTAACTTCCCATAGGGTGTTATTTGTCTATGTATTATGGTAAAAAAAACTCAAAACAAAAGAAAGGATAGGAAATCTATATTTACAATAAAACTTGCTACGCTACTATGTATTACTATTCCAGTAGTGTATACGAGTATGTATAAGGTTATGATAATGGTTCAAACATGAAAGGAAAAGAGGCTGGTGGTCAAAACAAAATTAAGTGTTTTGAATCAAGAGCTTATTTTGTTCAGGCTGCTCCTTTTGGTTGTTGTTGGTTTTTAATGATTCAGCTTGCTGTTTATTGGAAGTTGTTAAGTTTTTTGACATTGCTCAATGCATATAAAACTTTGTATCAGGTTCAACAATGCGTTGGGACATACATATATACAAAAAATTTCGCTGGTTTGACCTTAAAACCCCTTTTTGAAACCAGATGGGAGTAGACTAAATGCTTTAAAACCATTCAAAATCTTAGAAGCTATAATATGAAGCTCTTATTTAAATATCTGAGGCTGGAAACGTTGAGAATAGAAACATGCTGTACTTAGGAAGTAAAATTTTAGTTTAAGGTTTATATGTTGCATATTAATCTAGTTTGATATTTAAGAAAAAAATAATGGCGCAAAATTTTAGTTGAATTAGTAGGTACGATGCTAAAGCTGTTTTAGTATGATACTAGGTTAAAACAATAATTTTAATCGAATATAGCATCATACTTCTCTACCCTTTTATTAAAGTTAAAATCATCGAATACGAGTACCTACTTTATTTTTTTAGTATCGCGCTAGCTTCATATGACACTTTGACATTTGCAGACATCAAAAAAGGTTCGTGTACTTATTTTTTTAAACGAAATGTCGTTGTTTTAGGTGTGTTCAGAGCAATTTATTAAGGAAATTCTTTTAGTACGATACTAGTGAGAAAATGTTTAAAATTAAGAATGAGTTAGTAAACTACTATAAAGTTAGCAAATTGCTAAGTAGTATCATACTAATACCTTAATAATAGGCTGTTTAAAATTTTGCGCCAATATAACTAGTAAGTATTTACAAACTCCGTCTGCTAATTTATCTACTAAATATGCCACTAAAAACTCTTTAGTGGAAATGCGATCAGAAGAACAATTCACTAACGTGCAATCAGCTGAAGCCATAGCTCTAAATCTATAAATACCATCACAGTTTCCTCAAATATCAGTTTTTTGAAACTAAAATTAATAAAAAACTACTTCAGGACCCCAAAGACTCAGGAAAGATAAGTTGACTAGTCAATCATGGTTATAGAGAAAGAGCTTGTCAAGTCATTATATTATGATGATCTGGTAGCTGAGTTTGCTAAAACAGAAGCCAGAAAAGTTAATATAGCCGGTTCTATTTATTTTTATTAAAATAATAATCTTATTATTATTTCCTACATGAGCAACAATTAATGAGTTCATTATTTATTTGTATGTTGCTATGTTTTTGAATTAGTTTTTAAATATTTCTTACTTCAAAAAATACTTTTTTCAGTTCCTAAATTTTTGTGATATATTTTTTGACTATTATTTTTGTGATATATTTTTGATTTCTTAGTTTTTAATAAAAATCATATTTATTTTAATTAAATATAAGTATTATCTAGGAATAGGCCTCTTGGGGATCCCTCGTTAAAAAAACGCATTGCAAAGGGTACCCCTTGGGTAATGAGGAAATGACTTTTTCCGCCAATCCAATCCAAATGAGAGGCGCCACTGATAAAGCTTGCGCAGGGCTCTAATTTAGCTCGGGCCGGTCCTGGATACATGCGTTACATGCCTTATAAAGGTGAATTCGAGGGACATATCTTCGGAGAATGTCCTGGTGGGTCATTCCGTAACTTTCAAAACGATAATCGTCAGAACGATTATCATTAACGTTATCGTCAATAATTTGCTTCACGTAACTTTATCACTATCGGCTCGTCAATCGTTTTCGGTATAAGATCGTTCAGTTAATTTCAGATACTCTTATACTGTGACTGAAATGTCAAAATGAAATCCATGAAAGACAATGCTTGTTCGATAACTTGAAAATGTAAAACCATTGCTTTATTTCGGACTTTTCATTTTCGCTAAAAGATTCCATTTAATCCACAGGGGACATAACTTGGCTTCCAAGATATTTGTCGTTTCCGAAACTATTTTGGATAATGTGCTTTGTGCAAGAGCGAGTCCAAAATCGTTGCCTGTCAACCATTGGTACCCTCCGCCACCCAAAGTCTCAATAGTTACGGCAAATCTTAATATTGATGGTATATATGTAGAACGACAACCATCCGGCAAGTTTATTGTTTGAAGTATCATTAAAAAGGCTTCTTTTGAAATTCGAAAACGTTGAACAAAACTATAATGGTTTAAATTATTTTACAACAATTAGTAAGAAAGATTACTTATGTACATATTTATGTATTGTATGTAAAAAAATATACTTACATATGGGTTGGAAGAGATAGAGGGTCTGATTCATCTCTTAATTGTCTTCGAAACCGTATTAATTGTTTTTTTTTTTTGAATTTTCATTTTCACTATTTACATAGCAAAACTAAATTGCGACGAAATATTTTGACTTCAGTTTGATTAAATAGTAATGGAAATATTAATGACAGACGATACCTATTTAGCTATCGTGCAAACGATATCGTTTTGACGATATCACTTTGACGATTATCGTCTTACGTGAAGTGAGACTATCGTCAAAACGATATCGTCCGACGATAATCGTTTTACGGAATGACCCCCCTGATTCCCATCTTAAAATCTCTTGAAATATTATTCTACACTTCAGACGTAAAGCAGTTGTCTATTAGAGAAGAAGTTTTATGATGTGATGTTCTGAATTTTCAGTTGGTTTGAGAAAGAAAGTCATTTTGACCTTGTTCGTATTATAGAAATGGAATTTTATTAATTTACATTTAAAGTAAATACATACATACATATGTAGATATACGATTGGGAGTTTCAAATTTATAATTCTATGCTATAAATATTTTTTTGAATTGCCTTTCGAAAGCATTCATACTATGTTAAAGATAAAGTTAGTAGCAGCTTTGTATATAAAACTTATAGTACTATCAAGAAGACGAAAGATTGTGGCGACATCTTAAGGCTAGGGACTGCAATTGCTAGATTTGTCTTTGCTTAATTTAATAATAAAATATTCTCTTTTTTAATACCTGTATTGTATGTTATCCTATTCTACACTGTAAAATCGTGCGCTAATTTTTGCGCCACCATCAGGCTAGCGTTTGCAATACAAAATCACGCTCCATGATAATACTATAGATTAAATATATAAAGGTAGTAGGTCTGGACATCACATCGCAATACAAAATATTTTCTTCTTCGTCTGACTTACTGAAAATTTTACGGTAGTTATTACAACATATCTTGGAATCTCCACAACCAATTATTAGAATTTCTTTCGGATAAAATTTTGAAAACCTACATATATACATATGTACATATGTATGTATAGAACAAAACATGAACATTATATTTGGGTTCTGACATTCTTATAAAAAAAGAACTATTTTCAGAATAGTAAAGTAAGAATTATATGCTCTATATCCTATGTCCACCTCAATTAATTGTCAATTTCATGTGTCTGTTTCCTACTTGTTGTTGTTTTTTTAATAAAAGAATCATGTACAATATCACAAAAAAATGAAAAAAATGAAAATTGAAGGTTTAATAACACAATATGTTTGACAAGTCTAATTCTAACTTCTTCGCTAAACCACCTTCAATTGGTATATTAATTCAGAACTTACTGATACTAAAGTTCTTAACCGTCTTTAATAATTTTTATTATAGCGTTTGGGAATATCGGATAAAGTTAATGAAACAAAATTCAAAAATAAATGTACATATGTATGTATATTGTGTAAAAATAAAAAAAATCATAAAAATGACGTACATATTTATAAGGTAAATCGATTGTCTTTCTGTGTATTAAACTTATTTCTTTTCATTCTAAACGAAGATAATGAGTTTTTTTTTAAATTGCAGATAGTAGTAGTTCTTATATAAGAGCATTGGCGCAAAATATTAAACGATTTAGTGATATGTTAAAGCCATTTTATGATTTGTGAGCTAATTAATTTAAAAGTAAAAATTTTTGATACATATGTATGTATATGTTTGAAGATTCAGCTTTGTGCAGTAAAGTGCGATATTTTAAGTCCCGAGCAAATCCTTTTGAAGAGCCGGACGATGGAGAATTTTACTCCAGGTATAGGTTTGCCAAGATAGCAAAGACACTACTCGACAATTTGCTAACCTTAAAGTAGTTTACTTACTGCTTCATAAATTTGAACATTTTGTAGCAATGTGTTAATTAACCTTATTCTGGAATTTTGGGTGGTAAGACTGAAACACTTCTATTAACTCGATATACGAGATCTTCTACCAGTCCAATTGGTCTATCGTATGGGAGAGGCGAAATTTTCTAAAAAAAATTACTTAAATCAAAAAAAAAATTAAAAACAATGGTAAAACTTGCAATGCCCTGCCAAATTTTTTTTGGAAAGCCAGAAATCTCTTCATTAATTTTCATTTTAAATTAAGTTGTGTTTGTGAATAGTTTTTAAAAAATTAATTTTCAAAATCAAAATTTTGAAAACATTTTTTTTTTTAATTCGAAACTATTTTTTTTTTCAAAATGTTATGTAATTAAGTATAATTTTTGTTTTCAAAATTCAATGCTCTTATTATTTTTCAATAAATACAGAAAAAAATGTAAAATGTTCTATCTTTGCATAGACCATTAGTTTTTTATAAGCAAGTAATAAACAAATAACTTAATTAAATAGTAATATTTTTGAAATCTGTTATCTATTCTAATAAAAACTAATAATATTATAGAAAATTTTCGATATGATCCCAACTCTTTAGAAGGCAAAGGTTGTATCTTCTTCTTATGGCTGCAGATAAATTTATGTCCGCCAAATTCTCCTGCAATTTGACTCCAGCGACTTCAATGCGTTGTTTAAGTTGCTCCAAAAAAGAAATTTCAACTTCATATACATACATACATACGAGTAGTTCTTCATGAATCCCCAAGCGTAAAAATTCAAAGAACTTAAATCTGATGATCTTGGTGCCCATTAAGTGGGACCTTCCCTTCCTATCCATTGGCATCGGTCGTTATGATTATTCAGTCGGTTTCTCACAGCCAGGGGGGTCATTCCGCAATTTTCTAAGCGATAATCGTGAAAACGATAATCGTCGATGATATCGTCCATGATTTGCTTCACGTAACTCGACTACTATCGTCTCGTCTATCGATCACAGTTTTAGAGATTTGTATGCATTTCAGAAACTCTCAAACTGTAGTCAATCTGTCAATTCAATAGAAAACAATGCAAAATGTCAATTTACAATGGAAACTCAATCACTCAACTACAGTCACCTACAAAATTCAAAATTAAAGCAAGACGATACCTATTTAGCTATCGTTTTGACGATTATCGACTTACGTGAATCAAAAAAAGGCAACGCTATCGTTCGAACGATATCGTCTGACGATAATCGAGTTACGGAATGACCCCCCAGGCGAAAGTGGGCCGGAGCTCCATCTTGTTGGTATATTAAATTATCTGTTATAGCCAAAGGGACATTTTCTAATAAATCGTGCAAAAGGGTTCTTAGGAATTGCAGATAGGATTCTTCATTTAAAACCGTATTCAAAAAACGTGGTCCAATTGCAGTTCGTCCAACAATGCCAAGTCACACATTGCAGCTAAAACGTTGCTGCGATTTATTTTGTTTTTTAACATGTGGATTGTTGTGACTTCGGTACTAATACAAAATAATTTTTTTTTTGAAAATTCAATATCTTGAAAACGGATACATGAATAAATTTTTAAATTACGTTTTAGAATGTATTTTATTGAATACTAAGAATTTGCATATCAATTTTTTTTTTATTTTAAGGAAAATTTAGTAGGTACACAAAAAACATGTTTCAGTGTGTCTGTGTGTCTGTACCTCTCCCTACAGCCTAAACCACTAGACCTATGTTCTTCAATCCCGATAGTTAAGGGTTTTTGGTGATTCCCTAGAGCCTAGAGGAGAAATTGAGATTTTTTTAGCTCCAAAATTAACGGTACCCCCGATACACCCGTATTGCAAAATCTTATTTACTTATCTCGAAAACGGCTCTAACGATTTTGGTAAAAGAAATTGAGTTGGATATTATGGATATGGACTACATTTTCGTTTACAAAAATTTTTGGGCAAAATGTTATTAATGGTACCTGTCATAAAACCGTTGTTTTAATTTTCGACTTTCTCATTAACGGCTCTAACGGTTTTAACCAAAAATTTTCACCAGGAGCCCCCTTAAGCTTAAAATAATATTGTATATAAAAATATTCAAAAAAAAAAAAAATTTCAATTTATTTTTTGAAAAATCAATATCTTGAAAACGTTTGAACGATAATTTTTTTAAATTATATTACTAATATAATTATATTATTAAATCTATATTACTAAGCACTTAAAATTGGCATCCCTAATTTTGTTCTAAAAAAAATTGAAAGAAATTTGTTATATGAAAAATTACTGTAATAAAACGATTTTTAAACTTTATTTGCGTAAATTCATACTTTTCCGTAAATAAGACGGCAATTCCATGCACATTTTTATTTCATTAAATTCATGTTTTATATTTATAAAATGTATTTTAAATTTCAAAGTACTTTTACATAAGAGCTAGTTCGTGCTATCCAGCCGTACATTTTATTTAGTATCGTGCTAACTTCATAAACTCTTTGATATTTACAAACATCAAAACAGATCTGTTTAATTAGTTTTTTGGCATGAACTGCCATTACTTAAGGTGCGTTCAGAAGTAATTTATTAAAAAATAGCCTTAGCACGGTACTAGTTAAAAAATATTTAAAATTAAGAAAGAATTAGTAATCTATTTGAATTTAGAAAATTGTGAAGTAGTATCATACTAATATCTTAATACTCAGCTGTTTTGCGCCAATATTATTATTATAAACACACTATCAGTTTTACCTAAAACAACTTGCTTCTAGGAATATTCGAATTCATTGGACGTAGCCGAACCTATCAACACAAAACGGTGTTCGAAGCATTCTACACCATTTTTCCCCGGAGATTTGCAATCTGCTCTGATTTTGTTAAAACCTATTGCAATAATTGGAAAATAAAGATCGATGCTTCTAAACCTCAGAAAAGAATGTCGTGGTTTTGCAACGCAATTCACTTGAATTGAATGGTTTACAAGATGTATGGTAGTCAAGTGCTTAGTATCTCTGGGTACAACTGAACAAGTTTAAACATTTAAAACCTTCTCTAAATCAATTTTAGTCGATTCTAAATATTATGTATAAAACGAAAACCGACTTTTTGTTAATTTTAAAAGACTCAAAATAGCTTTTTTGGCCTTTAGTCCACAAAAATTGGCGTTTCGTCCGGGTGATCTCACATGGTCTCATCAGTTGACTGTGAGGACCTTGTCAATACGCAATTTTTGTTAAATTCAGTTCATCTTACATCGATTTTTTGACAAAAATCCAATGTGAACTACCTATATCCAACCAAGATTAAAATTGTAATCATTAACGTTGGAAGTTTTTGTGGACTAAAGGCCAAAAAAGCTATTTTGAATCAATAATTCACTAAGTCCATTAATAGTGCTAAGTCTTCTACTTGGCTGATTTATTTCAGTAGAATTCACATAGAATTTTAAAAGACGTTAACTATACTTTAATGTAAAGAGCTCGTCTAACATTAACAGTAACAAATAGCTACTGCATATTTTAAAAGTATAATACATATACCTAAAGATTTACAGTGGTTATTTTCATATTAAAACAAATCGAAATAAAAATGGTTACTAATGTTTTATTTGATTTTTTAAAAGATGTGCGTTGTAAATATGTAGACTGAATATAAGAAATGCGAAACAATATTACAAAAGTGGTATACGATCTTTAATTTTTCAATATTGTGGCAGGCAATTTAAAAACAAATCTGTACCTTCGAATGTACATACATATGTATGTACGTGTATAGCCAATTGAATTTGCACCTTGCCGCAACAACTTACTTCACTTCCATCTAAAATAATGTAAATAACGTATAAACACTCAAAATTTGTATGTAAGTATTATATAAATGTAAATTTTTAGCGAAAAGCTATTTGGATTGAAGTTATTTGTGTTCTTTTAAATTTTTGTTTGTGTATTTATGTTTAAGTTCCTTATCTGTCAAATTAAGGGTTGTTCAACGTAAATTCGCTTCGGTTCTGTTGTGAAACCCACATTAGTTACAAGAGTTGTCCAGCGTATTTAAAATTATGAAAAAGTTAGACAAAATCTCCAAAATAAACGGCTTTGTTAAGTAGAGCCGGTTTTATTCCCTAAGCGAGCAATGTATAAGATTTTGCGCCATTATGTTTAGAACTATCTTTCATAGTATAATGTTGAAAGGTTCAAATGACTGTTCGACGTGTGAGTAAAGCCATATTCGTATACTATACATAAAGCAGAAAAAAAATTTAAAGCTAATATTTAATCTAAATTGACATTATTCCACGAGAGAAATTCATAAGAAAAATATGAATTGCAAAAGAAGCAATAAATATCTCCAATGTAATTATATAATGATCGTTATACGAATAACCGAAGGCTAACATTACATCCAAAATGGGCTGATATGAATAAACTTAATCTTAACCCCTCAAAAACTTTAAGTTTGCTATGCTCACGAGGTCATTTCAAAACTTGGATTTGTCAAACATTGTTTTAAACGGACAAGTCATTCAATATGTCAACAAAGTTTAGTATCTATGCTTTCAAATAAATAATGAATTCAGCTGCTGCAATGCCCTTTCTGAAACAATAAAAAGAATTTATTTTGCACTTCGAACCCTAAGATCTTTACCACATCATCGAAATACAGAGACTTACCTCACCAACCATCTTCAAGAATAAGATATTTTTGTATTTCCAACACATATACCTAATTAAAATTCGGTGGTGCTTAAAGATATATGACATATCGCTGGCTGAATATTATTATTCCTCAGAAAACGAATTTTAAGGTTTGAAAAATGATTCCGTTATTTTTTACTTTACAATTACGATTTTTTGAATTTTTATCAAATGGCACGTCAGTGCCCAGCCACGTTCTGGCACTACACCCTTTTTACATGAACAAACTCTGACAATTTTTGACCACTCCGTATCTTCAGTACCAATGAAGTCAAAAACTTAAAATTTCGAATATTTGCTAAGCTAGTCAGGCACAGGCGCACCCCCAAATTTTCTAGCATAAGCGGTTCCTGAGATATAATGCCTCAAAAATCACAAAAACCGTAACTGAGTGACTGACAGATCATCGAAATTATGGAGCACTTCCCGACATCGTAGAATCTTGTAAATTTGAGGTTTTCCATTCAGGGGGCGCGGTATCCACCCACTTTCTTCGAATTGGTGTTGGTTGAATGGAACACTTCTGACTGCTGTAAAAGAAAGAAATTTTGTACAATGGTAGGGCTTAAATTGCATATAAAGAAAAAAATATAAAATTTGAGGTTTTTTTAAATTATATATGGCACACTTTCGATTGCATAAATTGCATATAAATGACCAAAAGTAAAAATTGAACCCATCAAATTTTAGTCAGTAATCATTAAATAATAAAATTTCTCTATTACATTGCAGCTGCTTCAATATTATTCTACTTTCAATATTCGGTATTAAACCTTAATGAAGTAAGAACACGGCTTGTAACACAAAGGTTTTTGTATAGAAGAACTTGGCTCTTTTTTAACTTCCCATAGGGAGTTATTGTAATCGGTCCGATTTGTCAAATTGGAATTTTTGACATTTCTCGACGTTTCAAGGTCCCTAGAGGCTATATGAATCATTTTTAGAGAGATGTCTGTGTGTGTGAGTGTACGTACTTTCGTACGTTCGTAAGTCCGTACGTTCTGGTACTATTTTTCGTCGTCGATATCTCAAGAACGAGTAAAGATATCGACTTCAAATAAATTTTGTTTAATAGATAATAACTTCAAAAGAGGCTGAAAGGGCGTTTATTAAAATTCAGTGAGTAGTTTTTTCACTATAACGGTTTAAAAAAAAGCAAAAATTTTGGTTAGTTTCAAATATCTCACGAAAAAATAATGCTATTGATTTCAAATAAAATTTAATGTACTCATTTTAAAGTCATACAGATTTGGTATGAATTTGGAAAAAAATGAACATACCGTTATTTTTTTAAATAAAAAAACTGAACAAAAAAATTTCATAACCCAGATATTCTAAGAACGGAAAACAATTTGAAACTCAAAATAATTTTATTTTACGAAAAATAATGTGCTTGACAACTGGTGAAAATTTCAAAAAAAATCAGTTTACGGTTTTTTTCCAAAAAATAAAAAACTATATAAAATTCTATTGAAAATTGGTAAAAATTAATTTTCGACTCAAATTTCTCGAGAACTAGTAGTGATATTGACTTCTAATTTAGTTTATTTTATACACAGTATAATTTTGTACAATTGGTAAAATGTTGACAAATATTGAATTAATAGTTTTTTTTTAAATAAAAAAAACTATTAAAAATTCTAGTGAAAACTAGTTAAAATTGTATTTCAAGTCGAATTTCTTGGGAATGAACACCGATAGTGCCTTCTAAAGTATGTTGCTTTATACATCGATACCTTCCCGTAAGAATGTATACTAAGCGACATTTCTAAAATTGTGCTAAGATACAATTTTGGTTAAACTAGGTGACATCTAACAAAATTTTTTGTTGCTCACGACAATGAGATTTTTATTAATGCCGCTTAGGATAATTTTTTTGGCGGATAATAAAAATTTCAGGGGGCAACATTATTTTACTGAGAAAACATGGCAGTTGATAAATTTTTTTATTTGTACTCTAGTTTCCTTTTCATGCATAATAGGTTGGCGAAACCCAGACCAAAACGTGGCCCTTAACATATAGTATATTTCCTCATCAAAAAGTCATTTTCGAAAAAAGTGTCGCTTAGTACATTCTTACGGGAAGGTATCGACATAATACAATTATTAACATATGGTTAAATTTTGACAAGTATCGAATTGACAGTTTTAACAAAAATATAAAAAAAATCTACTAAAAAGTGGTAATATTTGTTTTTCGACTAGAATATCTTGAGAACGAGCAATGATATTGACTTTGCCATTATTTAATTTTATACATAATACAATTTCTAACAAATGGTTTATATTTGACATATATCTAGTTTTAGAGCGGATATTATTTTGTAAGTACCCTTCCATCAATAACCAAACCATATCTTTTATATTTGAATATTTCGTTCTTAAATTTTTTTCAATTAAAATGTTTGGAACCGAAATAATAAAGTAATTTCTATAATATAATACATAATTTTATAATTTTATTATCAACTTAGTTTTTAGAAAAATGTATGTATGTTGTCCAGTTGTACCCATGTCCCACATATTCAAATTCCATTAATAGCTATGGTAAAATTGAAGAAAACGTCACAATATGTTTTTATCTAAATATAAAGTTTTAAAGACCACAAATGGGAAGTTTTCAGTGTGGGTCGCACCCAGCCTCTTTTTATAAAATTTATGTTTTTGGTCTGATATATTATATTAATTGAAAATTCTTTTTTTGTATTTTGAAGTCCTGATGTCAAAAAACATTACGGTCATTAAAAAGAATCAAGTTTGAGAAAACTCAGAAATGGATATAGAACCCTATTTCATACGAATGCGAAATTAATGAAAACCAAACTTAAAATTTCCTATGGATATAGGACTTTTATGTACTGGGGATTCGGAAATCAATCATTTCTAGCATTATCAATTTTTATAATTTTACTTTGAGTGATAGAAACATAAAACAAAAAAGAGGCTGGGTGCGAACCACACTGATAACTTCCCATTTGTTTAAAAAAAAACTACTAATTCAATATTTGTCAACATTTTACCAATTGTACAAAATTATACTATGTACAAAATAAACTAAATTAGAAGTCAATATCACTACTGGTTCTCGAGAAATTTGAGTCGAAAAACAATTTTTACCAATTTTCAATAGAATTCCATATAGTTTTTTATTTTTTGTAAAAAAACTGTAAACTGATTTTTTTTGAAATTTTCACCAGTTGTCACATTAACATTATTAACAACACATTATTGTTCGTAAAATAAAATTATTTTGATTTTCAAATTGTTTTCTGTTCTTAGAATATCTGGGTTATGATTTTTTTTTCAGTTTTTTTTATTTAAAAAAATAACGGTATGTTCATTTTTTTCCAAATTCACACCAAATCTGTATGACCTTGTAATGAGTACATTAAATTTTATTTAAAAATCAATAGCATTATTTTTTCGTGAGATATTTGAAACTAACCAAAATTTTTAATTATTTTTTTTTTAAACCGGTATAGTGAAAAAAACTACTCACTGAGTTTTAATAAACGCCCTTTCAGACTCTTTCGAAGTTATTATCTATTAAACGAAATTTATTTGAAGTCGATATCTTTTCTCGTTCTTGAGATATCGACGACGAAAAATGGTACCAGAACGTACGGACGTATACGAACGTACGCACGTACGTACACTCACACACACAGACATCTCTCTAGAAATGATTGATATAGCCTCTAGGAACCTTGAAACGTCGAGAAATGTCAAAAATTCCAATTTGACAAATTGGACCGATTACAATAACTCCCTATGGGAAGTTAAAAATTATATTAATTTAGTGGCTATGCTTTCCTCTATACCACATTGGATTATTCTTAAGTCTATAAGAAACGTATGAAAATGATAAAGTATTTAACGCTTAATTATGAAAAATACTGAACATAAAGTTTGGTCCATAAACTTTCCTAGAGAAATACAATCAATTTTATTCGGAATTAGTTTTAAAAATACTTCAACATTCGTAAGAGTGAGTTTTGGTATTTTTTCACACTTTTTTTTTTTAAATTAGTTTTTTACCTTTTTTGTTTTATCCAGTTTAGTAAGAAAAAAAAAAAAAAAAACAAAATGCAACGGGGCATTTAAGCATTAAGCGTTTGTTTTTAAAACTTTTATACAAAAATTGCCCCACCTAGTACACATTTTGGATATACTGCAAATAAGCATCAAAATAACCAAAAAATTTGTGGTTTATAGAGCAGTGCTCTAGTTAGTGATGGGTAGGACACGAATTTGAAATGAGTTTGTATGAGGTACTCATTTTTTGAAATGAGGTGGTACTTTGTCCCACCTCAAATGTCCCATGGTACATACCTATTTAAATGGATATTTTGAAATTCGAAATTAAACAGTGCGTATTTTTTTTAATAGTATATATTTTTTCCAAAAACAGTTTTTAAAATTGCATTAAATAAAAAGGTTACAAAAATTAAATATCAATAAATATAATATATTTAATTAAATATCCTTGATACAAAACACTTTATTTTAAAATAAAATATTTAAAAACAAAATTAAAAAAGTGTTAGTTCTTAACAGAAATAAAGTTTAAAATAAGTAAATATAAAAAGATATAATAAAAAAATTAACCTAAAAAAAAAGTTTAAAAGAAAAAGTGTTTTTAAATTTTATTTAAGTTATTTAAAGAAAACAAAAGCATTTAATAAAAAGATAAACACAAAAAGATATTTTTTTAACAAAAAAACAAATATGTTATCATATTCAAAATAAATTGAATCTAATAAGTTTAAAAAAATACATCATTACATTTGTGCATTTAAAAACAAAATTTGTCCTACTTTCTTCCCACTCACCATTTTTCTTCTGTTAAGACCTGTTCTGATCACTTTTTTTCGAACAAATTTGATTACAGGACACTGGATTAAATACAACACTAATGACTCTTCACGTACGCAAACTCAGTACAATTGATTGATTGATTTTTTTTTTCAATTCTCATATTTGATCTTGATCTCTAAACCCTAGTCTCTTTTTTCTAACACTAAAAACAAAACAAATACAAATAAAAGGAGTGCACTTGCATTTGCACATCAAAAACGAAAATTCCTACTCCTTCAAAAATTAACAAAACCTCCTAGGTACTCCAAACTGTAAAAAAAAACCTCCTTCCTTTTTTAACCCTTTGATTGTATAATTTTCGATAATGCTTCATACCTATCTTCATTGTTTGTTACATTGTAGTCAGTGCAACATTCATTCATTCATAAGTCCCACTCATTACCTCTTCTCATTTTGTCTCCTCAAACAGATGCAAAAGAACTCAATTCCTCAATCCTAAATGACAAATGTCCTAGTCTGGTACAAAGTCCCAGCCTGGTACAAAGTCCTAGCCTGGTACAAAGTCCCATCCTGGTACAAAGTTCCAGTCTGATACAAAAACCCAGCCTGCGACAATGTCACGAATTTTGTTTGAATGGGACGTTTGAGTAAAAAGTACTCAACAAGACAACAACTCAACTCACAACACATTCATTCATTTCATTTAAAATCCTCATCTTCCACAAACCTCATTCTATTTCCATTGGTTTGATCTTTGGTGGGTAGAGAGTTTGAGGCCTATTTCCTCCTTTCATACAATTAACTACAATACAACTTCATTCTGCATCAGTCTCAGTCTTAGTATCAGGCCGATGAGTGAGATGCTCGATACGAATAGTGTTTTTTTTCCATGAAAGAGTAAAGGGAAATATTTTTCGTTGGTTTTGTGGTGAGGTGTGAGGTAATACATTTTTTCGTTTTGAGGTGATGGGACATTTCAGATTGGTGTATGGGACATTTTGTATTGCCTCATGAATGAGGTACACATCACTAGCTCTAGTGCTTTCTGTAACTTCATTAATAATGAAGATAGAGCAACGGGGATAGCGGCAAACGATAGAGAATATTCTTTTTAGTATAACTGCATCTTTAACTCAGTTCCCGAAAAGTGGTCTTTGGGGCACTTAGTATTCGGCCGATATGTATTAACTTAAAAATTAAACTGTATATAAAAATCTATTATTTTTCTTTTTTTTTTTTTTATTTTAATAGTATAACTTGGTAGTACCTATTTTCTATATTATAAAAAGAATAATTCTTGTTGTATTTTATTAACATTGAAATAAATATTAAATACAAATATTATATAATACAATTCGTCTGAGAACTTTCTTTCCAAGTTATCTACTTAAGAAGTGGTTATTATTCTCATATTTTTTTTATTAAATTTTAATAGGAATTTATTTATTATGTATTGATAATTATTATATATAGAAATATATAAATACTGTCGCTTCTATCAACTATCAATGAATGTAAACAATCTATTTTTGGACCAATTTAAAGAAGCATCCAGCAAAACATTACGGTAATAAACTAAGGCTGAAAACACACCGGATAAAGCAAAACGTTTTTTATTCGATAGTCAAAAAAACATTTTTTATTTGAACACACACCAAGCGAAACAGAATAAAACAAAACAAAACGTTTTGTTGTTTTGTTTCGTTTGGTGTGCGTTGAAATGAAACAAAATACGAACTATCGTAAAACCTTAACTCCGGCTGAAAGATTATAACTCTACCGCAAGTAAACACAAATAACAATTTTGTGTTTAAAAAACAGACATTATGTGTTTATTTATAAGAAAAGAGAAAATCTTTTACCATAATCTTGCCAATCTTCAAATGTCATAGTAGGAAGTAGCAATCCACAGCTTATCAATAGTAAGTTTATTGGCATGTTCCTTATCTTTATAATTATAGATAGGGTTTCTTGCCTTAATAAAAAAAATTAACTTCTCTCCATCTACATATTTCATATTTATTTAAAATTTAGGCACAGAGTAAAAGTAGAAGCAAATAAATCTGTAAAGTGCAACGAAAGAAGAAAATAAAAACAACGGAGTCAACATTTTTTTTGCAAGAAACAATACACTCAAAAAATTTATTAGTAAAATGGCTAAGAATGGTATTCGTAAAGAAAATATTCGTGCATTGTACGAATATTCGTAAGATATACGAAGTATTTGTACAGTGGTATATCTACGAATGCATTCGTAAAATTTTACTAATAACTGTCGTACTATCTACAAATCTATTCGTTTAAAACACTAATTTCTATCGTAAACAAGAAGTAAACAATTTGTTTGAGTACATTGTACGAATTATTGTGTACATATAACTAATAACATTCGTTAATTTCTCGTACGAATGACTTCGTACTTTAGTCTTTTGCATTCGTAGTATTTACTAATAAATTCGTACTATTTACTAAGTAAAACTAATATTAGTAGACAGAATTCATTCGTAGGTTGACCGTACGCATTATGCGTAGAATGTACTAATAACTTCGTATTTTCGTACTTTAATCTTTTGCATTCGTAGTATTTACTAATAAATTCGTACTATTTACTAAATAAAACTAATATTAGTAGACATAATTTATTCGTAGGTTGACCGCACGCATTATGTGTAGAATGTACTAATAACTTCGTATTTTCATGAAGTGCATTAGTATTATTTACTAATCATGAGTAAGAAAAATAATATGTGTTCAATTCTAAAAATTAAATGTATTCCATTTAGTCAACACGTTCAAACGTGATATTATTTATAAAGTGCTGTAGTGGTGGATCAGACTAACATCTGCTTTTTTCGAAAAGATGAGGTAAGTACCTAGACATATGTATGTACATACATATGCTTTAAAGCTTATTTTATATTTAATATACAGCTACAGCATCCATAAGCAGCAGAGCATACATACATATTATGTGGGAATTTTATTCCTAAAAGAATTTCAATGTAAGTACAATTTTTTTCCGAAGTTTTCAATATTTTAAATGTTAAATTTATTTTCAGTGGCCCTTAGTACATAAAATGAGGAGTTTTTAAATATTTAATTGATTTTTAATTATATTTATAATGAATTAATTAATTTTTAACTTTATTCATATGTATGACAATAAAATGAATTAAAAAACTATTTTTAACTTACAACATAAATATCTTTTGTTATTATTTCTTACAATAGGTATTTAAGGAAATTTACATATTTAATGGTAGTAAGTTCTACAATAATATTCGTACAATATACAAATGGAGCTGTATAATTTACGAATGAATTACAAGGGCATTAGTAAATATTACAATGATATTCGTACAATATACGAATGGCATTGGTAAAAATTCGTACATTGTACCAATGGTATTCGTACAATATACGAATGGCATTGGTAAATATTAGAATAATATTCGTACATTGTACCAATAGTATTAGTACAATATACGTTTGATTTTCTACGAATACTAATAAAATATTAGTAATATGTACTAATAAACCTCCATTCTACGAATACTATTCGTGGCTGAAAACCACGAATAAAATTCGTAGAATGTACGCATGAATTAGTAATATTTACACACGAAATTTTTTGAGTGTAGGTCAGCTATCGGCAACGAAACATGTTTTTCTGTTTTGCTTTTGTTTTTATGTTTTATTGCATTCGGTGTGTGTTGCTCGATTACAATAGCATGTATTTTCGACAACCACCATCGTAACATTTCAAAACAAAAACATTTGTTTTGTTGCGTTTTCTTTGGTGTGTTTAGTCTCATAAGAAACAATGTTCTCTTGTTTCACGAAACAAAAAAACATGTTTTGCTTTATCCGGTGTGTTTTCAGCCTAAATTACGCTGACGGACGATACAAATCCCGTGCAATATAAGACACAGCCACCAAAAATATCGTAAAAAAAATCACCATTTGTTCATATACATAAATCAATGCAAAAAATTATTCATATTAGGTGTGTTTTTTTGGGAAAATTATCCGTAGTGAAGTAGGATTTTATACTTATTACAAATACAAAGTTTTCACTGCCGATAAAAGTAGAAGTAGAATCCAACTGCGGATAGAATGTTGACGTTTGCTCGAGTCTCGAATACAAATGTTGGTACAATTGAAAACTCTTTTGTATCTCGAAGGCATGTTCGTAGAGTACGAAAAGTAGTTTGTTGTTTAGCATTTTCCATTGGAAGTTTACGTCTTTTTTTAGAAAACCATTTTTATAAGAAAAACGCTGCATTTTGTATCATGTTGGTGTCGAACTCTTATAGAAAGCTGTTTAATAACTAAGGCGTTTTTTTAGGAGCGAAATGTCGTGGTCAGCTGTTATACTTTAGTTAAACAGCGACATTTAAGAGTTACTAGCGCGACAAAGCCTTCTTATGAAAAAAGCTGTTGAGAAATCCAAAACTAACTAAAGTCTGCGAACAGATCCCTTGACTTTTGTGGTGATAATTGTCAACAAAAAAAAAATTCACAAACAAAACTTCTGCTTTATGAAGAATGGCTGGTGAACAGAAAAAGTAAATACAAAATGATTAAAATTAAAATTCATAAATAAAAACCTCCATATATATTTTCAGAAACAAGAAAATTACTTGGCAAGAAGTTATTGGTTGTTTTTTTTTCAATTAAATATTTGACAACTAGTCAGTGATACCAACTTTAAAGTAGAAAAATCGCACAACTGCGGATACGTTTTTTTGGGAAATCCTACTTCACTACGGATAATTTTCCCAAAAAAACACACCTATTGTCAAAATTTACAACCACTTTGTACCAATTTTTTGATAAATTTATGTTGTTTGTTTACGTTTCACAAATAGATATTATAATACTTTGAACGCAAAATTAACACGATTTACCTGTGCTTTGCTGAGCAGATACATGGCTACAAATAAAATTTAATTTAATTTGTTGACCACACAAGGCAAAATTATAATTTTTTTAAACTATTTTTGAAATTAAATTAAAAACAAATAATAATTGTGAGGTAGAAGACGTCAAAAAAACTCTTTCACTTACTACATAAATTTTTGTTTGTTTTTGAACAACGTTTGTACAACTGACCCGAAGGCAATAAGCAGATGCAAGATTTGCTATTTAAATAACACTTTACCATCTTCGTATTTCTGTGACGTCGCAATTGTCTTTTATTAATATTTTATTTATTATAATTTTATTGTAATGTACTCTTTTTAAGACTGTTCCAAGGTAATAATGGGACATTCAATACAAAGATTCATGCCACATTAATTATAATTGTATGACGTCACATGTGATATGCATAAAAACAGTGAGTGTCATTAATATTCTTCTTTTTGATGTGTAAACACCTTTACGGGCAGTAGAGTGAACCGAAAACGTGGATAAAACTTATACGTTCCGTGTAGCCCGTTACGGTTACACATTATGTTTACACGTTACGGTTACACGTTCAGTGTAGCAACTTACTCTTTGAAATATTGCATTTAAGACCCTGTTTACATTGGAAATATTGCGTACTTACGACATCGTGTTTACATTGGAAACTTTGAGCATTGAAATCTCGGTTTTATTACTGTCCATTGCTGGCTAGAACTATATTCAATTCGGCAACATTTCTTCACCTCTCGACCAATATGTCAAAAAGACCAAACACAAAACAATTGGTGTAAAATTTCATAGCGGGTTGATTCAATAGCTGTGTTTCATTTTTCCCCAGATCTGATCCAGATTGGATCTTCATTCAAAATTACATGTAAAACAAACACAACACAAGGCCCAGTTTTGCTTGTATTTGTTGTTTTACATGTTATTTTGAAAACAAAATCCAATCCGGATCAGATCTGGGGGAAAATAAAACACAGCTAATGTTTTAAACAAATATACTTCACGTTCGTGATGGACGATTACATTTTATTTAATGCACCCAAAAAATGCATTTTCAGAGTTGAAATTTAAAAATCCGAAAAATGTTGTCCCGGGCAATCAGTTGACATCTCCAAACGAAATATTCTCGATACTTCAAAATTTTTTTTTGTCTTGTATCTGTCATACCATATAATTATTTTAATTATCGAATTAAATATTCTATATTATATCAAAATATACTCTTATAGATCGTTCTCCATCTGTTCATGGCTTGAACTGGATGATGACTACGACTCCAATGGATTACAAAATTTTTGCCACTTATATTTACTTCAACAATTTCCATTACAAGGTGGGAATGATGTCAATTGTCTTATAAATCTCTGACACGGGCAGTAAGATAAAGTACAGAAACCTAAAAAATAAAATACACTTGCTCCTATATAATAGACTAGAAATTTTAAAAACGAATGTTATTAAAGAAAACTGTTCATAAGGATAAAATTAATTTTTTTAAATTCTTTTAGTAGTAAGAGACAAAAACAGAATGCTATGCAAATATGAATTTATTCAAAAATAAAAATTATAAATCGTTGTAGTGGTTTCTTAAAAAAAAGCTTTTATATACAAACTGTTTAAAAGGTTTTTAAGAAAAAAATTTGGTACGCCAATTTAAAGTTTTATTATTGTTCGAATAAAAATTAAATTTACAAAAAAAGTATTGAGCCGTTTCGGAGATATTGAATTTGAAAAAAAAAAGAAAAAATAGATTTTTTTTTTGTCAAAAATTCAAAAAATATTTATTTTAAAGTTTTGAAATGCAATGTGCTTAAGACTTTTTAGAAGCTTCTCTATAAAAAATGTCATTAAGATCCGTTATGTGGATAATGAAAAATTCAAAATTCGAAAAAATGGTTCTATGGCAGGTACAAGCTGTAATATCTTAATTTCAAAATTTTTTTTATTAAATTAAAGATCGAAAAAATTAATTGAAAGAAAAAAAAAATGATCAATATTCTAGGTGCCGTTTTCGAGAAAAATACGGTTTTTGAAACCCATTTTTTTTTTAATTTTTAGCATTTGTATGGTAGGTACCTTTATTTTTAGTTAAAATAAATTTTTTTTTCACATCTTGTAGATTATACTGAGAAACTTTTATTTATCAAGTTTTAAAAGAATCTAGCATGGGGTTTTCGAAATATTGAGTTTTGACAAAAAAAATTTGAAATTTTTTTTTGAAATCCAAAAACTTTTTTTTGGAAAATTTTAATACACAATTCAATTAAAATTTTTGGGGAGCTTTAGCAAAAAAAATATGATTAAAATCGGTAGTACCGTTTTTGAGAAAATAAAAAAAAATGGTTCCATGGGGGGTACCCTCAATAACCAGTTTTCGGAATTTTTTTTTTAACCATTACCTAGCTTTAACTAAATGAAATTTGTTTGCATTTTTTTTTAAATCTGTCGAACAGTTTTTGAGAAAAAAAAATATTTACAAAATTTCGAAAAAAAATTGTATGGCAGGTACCGTTATTTTTGGTCTTAAAAAAAAAAGAAAAAAACGTGTGGGGGGAAAAAATTAAAAATGATTTCTACCAAGTTTGAAGAAAATCGGCCGAGCCGTTTAGGCTGTAGGCGAACAGGCAGACAGACAGACAGACAGAATTGCGAGACCCACTTTTTTAGTCTTCGCTATCATGGTAAAGTCAACTTTGATCAAAATCTCGAGTTCGATTTTTTTACGAATGCATAACTTGCCTTATGGTACCTATCTATAAGTCGCAAGTAAAAAAGTTGGAGGATTGGCTTGATTTTGATAAGGTGAACTCTTAATCTAGTGGATTTTCAAACAAAATATTTTTTGACATTTTCGCAGCATTACAAGCATATTTGAGAATGTGAACGCATATTCGTCAAGCATGTTGGTCCGCCATGGTCAAAATTCTAATGAGAATAGAACTGTGTCAATCGCGATTGATTCAGTCTTTGTGACCCGTACACCAAAAAGATTATGATTGATTGCAATCAAAGTAGACCAAATCAATCAATCCTAATGTCAATCTCTTACCACTGAAACCGATGAACGAAACGAACGAAAAAAAGTTATGTTTCGTTCATTCAGCATGTTCTCAATCATTTCACAATACCAAATACCAAATAGGAAGAAAAATGAAACAGAATGTATAGGTATTCCTCATTTTATATGCAAACGAAGATGGCGAGGACGAAGCAACGAAGTAGAAAAAAAAACAAACTTTCGTTCATTTTCACGGTCTCGTCGGTCTGAACGAAACAATTGGAACAAACATATTTTAACTGAATGAACGATTAAAAACAATAACAGCCATATTTATAAACTCATTATAGTGAGTACATAAGACTATGCAACCATTATAATGCCTCTAAACGCAAAATCGTTATTTATAAAACTTATGTGACGTTGAATAGAGGCATTATAAGCTAAACGCGTTTGGAGGTTGAATAGTGCCTACATAAGGACATTTTAGTATTGAACTGTCACATTCACTTTGACATCACATTGAATTATAAAGACTATCAACAAAATAAAATGACTTTGACTTGATATTGAAACTTAAAGTTTGTGTTATTTTTATTTATTGAAACAAAAATGTTATGCTAATATATTAAAAACAAACTTAATTGAATATTGTTTAGAATTAAATAAATAAATATACTTGTTGGTGATCTCTCTCCAAGCATCCTTCTTCATCCGGTGTGTTAGTGTTGTAATTTTTTTTTTGTATTATTGAATTTTATCCTCAAGAACTTGTCTGAGGAGTATTCCAGCTAGGATAAAACGAATCACAATTTCATTTCCAGTATTGTGCTAGAGATAATAACATACTTTATCTGATGAATCAAAGTTAATTGTTCGAATTCTTTTAGCTTTTTGTAGTTTCGTTTTTGTTTATTAAATTCGATAGACAGACAAGATGTTTTATTTTTGTTTTTTGACAAACAGCTGAGTGTTATGAAGGCTAAATGTAATAGATTCTTACTTTTTTGTACTTTATTTGACACAAGCTCATTATAACTATGCAGGGTAGGCAAATGTTTTATAAATATGAATTTGCATAGTGGATGAATAAGTCCTTATGCATTGCATAACTATTCACGCGTTTAGCGAATTCTAATAAATACGACTGTAAGTGTCGGTCTTTATCTCGTTCGGAACAAAACGGCTGGATTAAAAATGATGAAAAGGTCGAATACTTGAACCAATCAATCAATGATTGATTCGATCTTTTAAAATGAACGATTGGCACAGCTCTAAATGAGAAGTGATGTTTGACAGCATGGGAATGAATTTAAAGGTTTTATTCGCACTTGAATGCTGCACTGGCTTTGCAGCAATGAATAAAATACACCTATTGTTTTAATTAATAATAATAATCCGATTCATTGGCCTGAAATGAAAGCTATACTTAAATCAAACTGTACTATACATGAAGGCATAGAAAATTTTGTGAATAAAATAAAAATGTTAAAATTTAGCTTATCAGTTGAGGACTTATTTGATAAGACTCAACATCTTTTAACGAAGTCAAATAATAAATCTAGTCTTTCAAATCCTGTTGATATTCCTTGTTGGTTTAATAGCTCACAAAATGAAGAAATGGCGCTCAAACTTTTTATTAATAAATTACCCAGCCAACCTAAGCTTATCTTACAAGCTAGAAACCCAAAGAATTTAAGGGAAACTAAAGAAATTTTAATAGATACTGATTATTTGTATCGTTCTTTTAATCCACAAAATAATTCGTACAGACAAACACCAACTTATAATACCACACCAAATACGTCTTATAACAATCAGTCAAATACCAATATCGCTAGCTCAAGCGGAAATTCCAGGAGCTTTCAGAATTCAAGTCCTCGACAATTTCGGCAAAAATCACAACAAAATTCAAATAATGTTCTTCAAAATTCCAACAGCTATCAGAATCGTAATTCTAATAATTCGACAAATAGTAGAAAGATTTCTTATAATAATAGTCAAGGTGCTGCAACATCAGTCTCATCTCAGAGATCCCGACAATTAATGAAAATAGAACATTTACAAGCACAAGACCTTCCTGTTGGTGAGTACGTTCAAACTACAGATAATCCTGACGATTCAAGGTTTAAAAATTTTCAGTTAACCACCTCCGAACTCTTCCCTGCATAATTGTGAGAACAAATTCTATTCCCTTAAAATTACTAATCGATTCTGGAGCAGGTACTTCCTTGATTCAAAAGGGTTTATTTCACAGATCTTTTAGGTCGGATCTCGAAAAACCATTGATGCTCAAACCCATCAATTCGCGTTTGTCAGTCAACTCAAAAATCTCCATTCCATTATTTAAGGAATTTAATGGTCGTCAGCAAAACTTGAAATGCTCGAAACAGAGTTAAACACAATTTTCGATGGCATTATTGGTATTAACGTTTTAAGACCATTACAGGCTAAAATCGATTTTGTTAAATGCCAATTAGTTACCAAAGAAGAAATTAATATACTGGATAGAGAAAATATAGATATAAATTTCAATTACCCTGATATAGACACATTAATGAGAAAATTAAAAAATGAAAATGTGAATGAAGAGGAACTTAAACATTTGCCTTTAATCATCCGAAAATATCGAAAGCGTTTTATGTAGAAGGTGACAACCTAGATCCCTATAAAGCATGATATACCGATTTATTCCAAAAACTATAGGTATGCAGAAGCTCATAAGTCTGAGGTAGATCAACAGATTGCTGAAATGTTAAATTCAGGGATTATTGTAAAATCAACGAGTCCCTACAATGCTCCTATTTGGGTTGTGCCCAAAAAGATCGACAATTCGGGCCAACAAAATTGGCGAATTGTCATTAATTATCGGAAATTAAACGATGTAACAATTGATGACAAATTTCCCATCCCCAACATAGAAGACATCTTTTCAAAATTAGGAAACGCACAGTACTTTTCAACTCTAGACCTCGCAAAATGGTTCGACCAAATTTCAGTTTCTAAAGAAGATAGGCACAAGACGGCTTTTTCAACTGCAGGACGGCATTTTGAATTCACCCGGATGCCGTTTGGGTTCATCTTTTCAAAGGACGATGAATGAGGTGCTTGCGAAGTATATAAACAAAATTTGCGTGGGTATATTTAGATGATATACTCATTTTCTCTACTTCCCTTCAAGAACACATAGACTCTCTTAACAAAATTTTTTAAAAAATTATTCGGTTTAATTTCAAGGTCCAAATTGATAAATGCAGTTTTTTTAAACGCGAAACTCAATATTTAGGTCACATCATTTCTAATGAAGGTATAAAGCCTAACCAAATAAAATACAGACAATAGTTGATTTAAAAATACCCCATTCTTCTAAACAAATAAAATCTTTCTTGGTAGTTACTGGATTTTACAGAAAATTCATTAAGGACTGCTCAAAAAAGGTTAGAAAATTAACATTAATGGTAAGGATTACATCAAATCCTTTAATAAACTTAAAGATCTCGTATGTACCTGCCCTATTTTGGCTTATCCGAACTTTGAAAAACTTTTTACACTGACAACCGATACCAGCAACGCAGCACTAGGTGCGGTTCTTTCGCAAAACAACCATCCAATCGCGTTCCCCTCAAGAACCCTTAATCGTCATGAAACACATTAAAGTACCATAGAAAAAGAACTTTTGTCAATAGTTTGGGCAACAAAACATTTCCGGCCATATTTGTACGGCCGCAAGTTCAAAGTACAAACAGATCATCGACCATTGGTATGGTTAACTTCACTTAAGGAAACTAATTCCAAATTACAGCGTTGAAAAATTAAGCTTAGCGAATTCGATTTTGATCTTGAGCATATCAATGGCAGGGAAAATAATGTTGCGGATTTCCTCAGTCGTCTAGATCTTAACTATATAGAAAATGAAGAAATCCGATCTGATTTAGCAACGATACACAGTGGTAGACAAAATCATAATGACCACATAATATATAACAGAAACCTCTTTACACATCTATAAAAATCAATTAGTCATTCAGTCGTGTGATTCATGGTCATACACTACAAAACTTTTATTAAGATTCTAAGAGAACTATTTCCAGTTAATGGAAGAGTAGGCATTTTTTGTGAAAATGATGATATTTTTATAAAGTTTCAAAGTACAATAGTCAAATTTCAAATATTTTTCAAATTCACCAAATATGAATTTATTTAGGTGCTCAAGATTTTTGAAGGACATCATTTGCCCCGAAAAGGTAACGGATTTGATCGAAAAAGCTCACCTGGATAAAAATCATAGAGGTATTAAAGAAACATTCTTAGATTTAAAAAATACATACTATTACCCGAACCTTAGACTGGAAGTTCATAAATTCATAAACAATTGTATATTATGCAATATGTGCAAGTATGACAGGAATCCCATCACACCGAAACTAATCATTACTGAGACTCCTGATAAACGCAGTGATATAGTTCATATAGATATATGGTATTTAAACAAAAATATCATGTTCCTGACATGCAATGACAAATTAACAATCCATGTTTCTTTTCACCCGGTAACCGACAGAAATTCCATAAGTATAGTTAACCTTTTACAACAAAGATTTTCGATTTTAGGAAAACCAAACAAAATTATAGCTGACAACGAGTTTAGTATCGCTTACATGAGAATTTTCTTTAATAAAGAAAACATACTTTATCATTTTACACCGCCTAACACTCATACAGGTAATTCCACAATAGAGATATTCCATTCGATACTTAATGAACATATTCGACTTTTTAAATTAAATCATGAAAATAAATATATAGACCACAAAATTTTAGCTTTGAAAGCAACTAAAATTTACAATAATACTGTCCATTCTACCACCAAGTATAAACCCAATGACCTTCTGCATTCTACTCTGAGCGAAAAAGATTGGGAAGACTTAAGAAAAAGAATTTTAGTCTCAAATACAAAACAAATCGACAAATTAAACTTGAAAAGAAACTATGGTAACCGAGAGCTTGTTAAAAACTTAGGTTTCCATAATATTAAACACCTACCTAAATATTTAATCAAAGACGTTAAAGAAAAGGATAAAACGAATTTTAAGAACGAACACGGGCATAAACGAGACAGACAAATAATTAAAAGAAAATACAAAACTCGATAAAAAATGTGAAATTTGATCAAAAATTAACTATTAATTAATTAAATTAATTAAGAGACTATTCAAAGAAAAATAAATAAATCAAACAGAAATATCAACAGATAAGAATCATGAAACGTATAATAAATTATTAATTAAATTAATTATTAAATAATAATTATTATAAACTCAAATAATGTACAAGAAAAATGTAATTTAATTCTAGCTTATAAAAAAATATGTAAATGAACATGTTAATTTAACTAAATTTATTTTTTTTACAATAAACACACCTAGATATGTATCTACCTACTTTAATTTACAAAAACAAAGCTATAAAAAAAATCAAGTTGTAAACATGAAAACCATAAAGCATCAACAATACCACAAATATTGTCCATTCTTTGACGGGAGGAGTAACATACATAACATACTTTAATGTATAGGTAACATATGTATGTACTCGTATGTATGTGCTTGCACTTGCTAGTCCAGTAGTGGTTCAAGGTCATAGTAGTCTTATCGCTGAAACAGTTATATACTGTTTGCTATTATCTTTCTAATCTCTTTTATTCTTGAATGTTTATTGAAATCATTGTGGTTGATGCTGTACCGTTCTTTTGCATGTGTAAAGCTTTGGTGGTAAGTCAAAGGCGCAGTCTATTGTTGAACCTCAAGAGAATAAGTTGTGTTTCATAAATTTAAAAATTAAATAAATAATTATCAAAAAAATCAAAGTGTCTTTTAATCAACATTTTAACAAAAGAAAGTTTTTAAAAATATGTGTGATTTCATTACTTAATAACCATTTTTCGGAAATTTGTTTTCAAACTTTACCTAGCTTTCACTAAATGAAATTTTTTTGTATCTTTCTTTTTTAAATCTGTCGAACAGTTTTTGAGAAAACAAAATATTTATAAAATTTCGAAAAAAAAATCGTATGGGAGGTACCGTTATTTTTGGTATTAAAAAAAAAAAAGAAAAAAAAATGTGTGGGCGGAAAAAATTAAAAATGATATCTACCAAGTTTAAAGAAAATCTGCGAAGCCCACATTTTTAGTCTTCATTATCATCGTAATGTCAGCTTTAATCAAAATCGATAGTTTTCCGAATGCATAACTTGCCTTATAGTACCTACCATATAAGTCGCAAGTAAAAAATACAGATATATTCATCAGGTACGCTGAAGTAACAATAACCATTATCATTCTATATTTCATCATCCTAAGAACACGAAATTATAACAAAAATGAATAAACAATCGATGACAACATCAGCATCAACATCATTTATATGGTATCATATACAACATGGTAACCCAGAAAGAAGAACATTGACGGGAAATATTAGTTGAATTAGCACAGAGCATTAGTATTAGAGCTTAAAGCTTAATGTTAAAGAATGATAAGTATTATTTATTTCTTATTGTCATAGTACTAGTTTTAAGTTTGAAATGAAAAAGAATAAATAAATTTTTTTCTAATTCTAAACAAAAATTCTATTTTAGTATGAAACTATGTTAAAACAACGATTTTGCAAATTTTAATAGAATATATCATCATACCTTCTTTATCCTTTTATTAAAGTTAAAATCATCGAATACCTATAAATCTAATAAATCGAACTCGAGATTTTGATCAAAGTTGACATTACGATGAAAGCGAAGACGAATACAGTGGGTGCGACAATTCCGTCTTTCTGTCTGTATGTCTGTATATCTGTATGTCTGTACCTCGATATAGAGCCTAATGTCATTTTCCATTGGTCATCCAGAAGCGTTTGGAAGTGTCCAGAAGTCTTCTCAAACCATTCCATTGGGCAAAAAATACTCTTCTGAGAAGAGAATTTCGCTTCTCGATTTCAAGTCAGAATCCACTCAAGAAGCACTAATACTCATACCCAAATGTCAAAAGCAACTATCGCAGATTTTCACCAACACGACTATTAACTAATACAAAGGCAAAATTTCAAAGTTGAGTAGAAGAAGTTAGCACCGTTCCATTGGATCCTTGAGTGAAACCAATGGAAAACGACATAAGTCCCCTATTACACGTTGCCTCATGAGACATGTCTCATTTTTTACTTTCCTTTTAAATTTGCTTCCCGTGAGGCTATTACACGTTGACTCATGTCTCATGAGACTCATGTCTCAAATTTGACTGTTGTTAGTATTTTTTAATGCACAACACAACATAAAACGAATTTGAGAAAAGAAACGTCAAAATGAGACTACTAAAAATCAGCCCGGTACTCACCGGACTAAGTCACTGGACCTATTTTATTCAATCTCGGTAGTTAAGGGTGTTCGGTGATTCCATATCGGGGGAATTGAAACGGCTTTAACGATTTTGATAAAACAATTAGGTGTAATATTACGGACATGGACTACACTTTGGTAAAAAAAAAATGTTGGGGGGAAATGTTACTATAACGATACCTGTCATAGAATGGTTTTTTTGATTTTCGAATTTCTCATCAACAGCTCTAACGATTTTAACCAACATTTTTATTAAGGAGCACCTTTATATTTCAAAAAATATAATCTAAATTTTTTTTCGAAAAAATAGCTTTTCGATTTTTTAAAAAATAATATGTACATATATCTACAAATTTTTTTTTTGAAAATTCAATATCTTGAAAACCGATACACGAATAAATTTTTAAATTGCGTTTTAATATGTATTTTATTGAATAATAACAATTTACATATCAATTTTTTTATTAAAATTTTAAGGAAGATTTAGTATCTACACAAAAAACATGTTTCAGTGTGTCTGTATGTCTGTACCTCTCCCTACAGCCTAAACCACTAGACCTATGTTCCTCAATCCCGGTATTTAAGGGTCTTCGGTGATTCCCTAGAGGGGAAATTGAAATTTTTTTTAGCTCAAAAAAAAAAAAAAAAAAAAAAAAAAAAAATTTATTTTTTTAAAAATCAATATCTTGAAAACGTGTGAACGATTATTTTTTGAAATTATTTCCTAAAATCTATATTACTAAGCACTTAAAATTGGCATCGCAAATTTTGTTCTAGAAAAATTTTAAAGAAATTTGTTATATAAAAAATTACTTTAATGAAACGATTTTTAAACTTTATTTCTGTAAATACATACTTTTCCGGAAATCACAGGGCAATTCTATGCATTTGAGAATTTTTATCTCATTAAATCCATATTTTATACTTAATAAATGCATTTAAATCCCAAAGTACTTTTACATACTCGTACGAGCAAGTTCGTGCGTTTCAGTCGTGCATTTTATTTATTTTTGAAGTAAAACCTCTTTTCCGGCGTTGGGGGTAAAAAGTTTTCTTTGCAGCTGTCAGTGATATATTAAAACGACACGTTATCAGTCAAAGACAACGACATGTTTTTAGAATACAACATGTTTGTACGTTTAAAGGTTAGAATCTTACAGAGGCTTTGCTTGAGGGAAAAGATGTTTTACTTCTACCGCGCGTACGTCAGTGCACAAAACCTTTTTTTTTAGTATCATATGACTCTTTGACATTTAAAAATGCCAAAACTGCTTTGTTCTTAAGTTACTTTTCTGCATGAACTGTCATTATTTTAGGTGTGTGCAGAAGCAATTAATTAAAAAACCTTAGCTTTAGAGTTAGCAAATTGTTAAGTAGTATCATATTAATATTTTAATAGTTTTTGGGTTATAAATATCCTTATAATGTTAAATACACAGTGCGAGCAATTAGGAAATTAGGATAGGATTAGAAAGGAGATACCGATGCACATTGGTTTTGAATGTCTGCACATTTAAATGAGTGGGAAATACTGAGCCAGGTAAAGCATTCCACATTCGTGTAGTGCGACTAAAAAAGAATCTCTGTATTTGACAGTACGCCCGAAGTTGGTCTCAAGGGCAAACTGATGGGCATTCCTTTAAGTACGGGTATTACGGTTGTATTGTTTAAGGGGAGGAATGCAACTGGCTATTTCACTAGAGCACTGTTTATGAAAATACCGATAAAATAATGATAGGCATGAAACATTGCGGCGGTGCTCGAGAGATTCAAATATTTGAGTTAGACAAAGGTCACCTATCATTATAATAGCTCTCTTTTGAATTTTGTCCAAGAGACTCAAGTAGGTTTTTGGAGCACCTGCCCAGATATGGGAATTGTACTCAAACTTTGGCCGAATATAGGCCTTATAGATTACAGCCAGATCAGAAGGAGTAAGAAACTTCTTGCATCGGCGGAGAAAACCTAAACACTTAGAAGCCAAACGGTTCTTACAGGTTTTTTTTTCTTTAACTGGGGATTGTTGACACGAGAAATTCGCAGATATGACACAATGGTCTGAAGCGCCTAGAGGCGATAAAACATTTATGGTGTATTTATCAGACGTCAGGAATCCGAGTTGGCTCGTCAACAAGCTGCGTCAGATTGTTTAACTCAGCAAAAATCTCGACATACCTTCCTTGGGGTGTTGGCTGACCAGAATAGCGCAGCCACGAAGAATTGTGTACATTGAAATCGGCAGCTAGCCTGTTTAAAACAGAGTGAACGTACACAGTACAGACATTTTTTCAGAGCCCCCGAATGTTACAATATTCGGCACAAAACTTACCAGCCATTGCAATACACAAACACAAAAAAAAACTAAAATTAGACAATTATCTATGCAGGTAATTAATTTTCAGCAACAAAAACTTCACAGTTGCAATTTACCATTAGTGTTATGCCTAAATAAAAAATTACACTGATCCGCTCCTGTACAACCAAAATCAACAACCGCAATCTATCCAATATTCCTATATACAGGGTGATTTGCATAAGGTGTCACAAAAAGCTAGGGCGTGTAGGTTGGACTTAGACAAGAAAAAAATCGTATGGGAGGGGGGGGTCTATTTCCCCCCGTTTAGGAGCGAGGGGCAATTTAAGAAAAAGATCACTTAAAACAGAAAAAAAATTATTAAAAAATAACCGTGATACCTACAGAATAAGGCTATAGCATTTTGAAAAGCCAGAAATACATATCGAAAATTTTTTGTAATAAGCTTTAGTTAAAAAATAGTTAAAAATTTAAATAAACAGTAATTACGTATTTTATCTAAATATGCATGTATTTCTTATTTTAATTGATTTCAAGATTCAGGAACATTTTTGTTCTTATTTCGCAATTGCATTTTTCTGTCACTAGTTAGGGCGTGTAACGTTGCATTATTTAAAAAACATTCGCAGGTCAATATTAATCCAATGCTCTCACGCAGGTGTTTTCAATGAAAAAATGTGTGAAATATGGTTAATACAGTACTTTGTCACATTATTGTATGCTCATAAGACGATAATTAAAAAAATAGTAAAAAGAAAGTTAATCCTTTCAATCGTAAATTATTCACCTAAGAATCCAAAAACGTAAAAACTAAAATAAAAGGCTTTTCTTAGAACAAAAGTAGTTTTTGTTATTTTTGATTTTCTCAAAAACTACAAAACATTTTGACATCCGATTTTTTGTGTTTGATCAAAAATTAATGTGAGCATTGAATATTGAATAAAAAAATAATTCTTAATTACGTAAAATTTTGAAAAAAATTTGTTTAAAAAAAAATTTTCATTTTTTTTTTTTCAAAATTTTGATTTTGAAAATTAATTTTTCAAAAACTATTCACTCGAACAACTTTATTTAAAAACAAAATTAAAGAATGTATTTCTGGCTTTTCAAAATGCTATAGCATTACTCTGTAGGTATCACGGTTATTTTTTAATAATTTTTTTTCTGTTTTAAGTGATTTTTTTCTTAAATTGCCCCTCCCGCCTAAACGGGATTTTTTTCTTGTCTAAGTCCAACCTACACGCCCTAGCTTTTTGTCACACCTTATGCAAATCACCCTGTATAATAAAATGCCACATTGCATGGTGTTTACCATACAATGTATGCAGTGGCTATACAAAGCAACTGGAGAGGAGCACAGATGAAGCTCGATGTGTTGTTATGTTATAATCACTGCACTGTATTGATATTTTTTTTTATGTTTTTTTTTTTTGTATGGGGATATTTTTTGGTAGTGAACTATTTTTTTTTTGATTTTATTGGCGCAGTATTTTTATTTTTAATTTGGGTTGGTTTATTTATTGTTTTTTTTTTAGAATTTTTCCTTTTATTTCTATTGTTTGAACTAACAAAACAACAAACAACACTACGATGCACTAGACTACCCTCCCACGCGTGCGCTCACGGTGGGATGCAGTCTGCATCAAATTTAATGGATTAAGCTGCATGATTTAAGGATATGGCTACCTGAATTGGTCGCCACACACTACTAATGTGAACACACAGACACAAGTGTTATATATCGTTGGAAAGCTTGTAATTTGAGCTTTTCAAATCAATAAAAATAATTTAAAAAAATTTAGTTTCTTTAATATATTTAATCATTTGTATTAACATGCTTTTTTTCCTTTGTTTTCATCTTTGAATAAGGTTTTAAATGGTTGCGCTGTCTTGCGCTGTTTTATTTCATAGTCTATTTTATTCCTAAATACATTAGTAACAAGGCACAACAAGAAATTTTTGCTCCAATTTTTGAACAATGGCAGTATGTGTTCCATAAAGTACGAGCAAAAAATACTCATAAGCTTTATTTTTTATTTTTTGCCAAACTCAGTTGTTACACTCGCAATCGAATGATTCCGTTTAATATGCATGTTTCTTAAATGAATATAATGTCTTAAAGTAACCAGGGACTTAGATAAGGCAAAAGGGGTACTTGCTGCCCTTTTTACTAATCACATACTTTATTTTTTTTGTTGATGATAACTACTTATAATTCGGTTATTTATTTTGTTTTTTATTTGCATGGAACTATGGCTTTTTCAAATTATGAGTTTTCAAAAGAAACACCCGAAAAAACTAAAGAAGTTGTGAACGACCAAATCAATGAATTGCAAGCTACTCTGTTTGATGAAAATGAAGAAGTTGTTGAAATACAACATGAATAATTGATTTTAACAATGATCGGCGGAAAAGTTGGACAAGTCTTAACGAAAACAGGTTCTTGTTCTGTTTGTACAGTGATAAAGTGAAAGCCAAACCTAAAAATGGAAACGCATTAAAGTACGGACTATCTACTTTATATGCTTGGATTCGTTGTATGTCATTGATTTTTTATACTTCTTATAATCTTTCTTTTGCTAAGTGGTCTACAAACACTCTTGAGAATAATAAAAGCAAAGAAGAGAAAAAAAGACTTGTTTTAAGCCGTTTCGAGCTGAATTAGGTTTACATGTAGATAATCCTTGACAAAGTACCTTCTGGTAACAGTAATGATGGCAACACCGCTAGGAGATTTTTTAAAAATTTTCAAAGTTCTGCCAACATAACAAGAGTTGACCTAATTCATAAAAAGGTTTTATGTAATTCTTTAAACACTATCATTTGGTTCGTCCAAAAATGCTCAGATATGAATATGGTGAATATGCATTGTATATTGCACGCATTTATGTTGAAAATTATAAATGGAATTACATGCCCTCTTCTGTGCATAAAATACTGATTCACTGTGAAGCCATGATTTAGTTTCCAATAGGTTAGCTATCTGAAGATGCCCAAGAAGCACCTAACAAGGAATTAAAAAAAAAATTACGCATTCTAGAACATGTTCACGAATAGCAACAAACGAGGATGTCCTTCATCGTTTATTATTGACATCAGATCCTCTTATATCAAGTATAAGAAAAGAAAATACATCTAAATCGAAAGAGCTTTTTGAAGAAGCTTTACAGCTACTACAGAACTAAGAATTTTTTTTATTTGCATTTGTATTTATTAATTTTAACCAATTATTTGTTGATTTTTTGAAAGGATTTTTTATTTAAATAACGTTTTTTCATTGCTTTAATTATTTTATTTTTGGTTGTTATAGCTTATTGTTAATATATAACGTATAACGTATAAGTAAAAAAAAATAAATAAAAACAAAATTTATAATGAAAATCCACATTTTGGTTGGTCAAAATTAGATTGTTTAACTTTGAATAAACTTTAAATATTAAAAAATAAAATTGATTTTAAAAAATTGTACATTTAATGATTCATTGTACGTAGTCCTGCCATAAGTTCTGTCCCTAACAAAAAAAAACACGTTTTATTAAAAAAATAAAAAAGCAATCAAAATTCTTTTTACGTCATTTATTAAGTATTAAATTTACAATATAAATATAAAAGTAATTATTAAAAAAGCCCCCCCACCCCCTTAGCCTTTAAACACTTTCTTAAACGATCCAGCCACTCGTCTACGCCGCCGCACGCACGACTTCCAGTGGAAACGAAGCTACTGTCTTCAACAAATCAGCTTTGAGAGACTCAATATTTCGGTGAGGCTTACAGCAAGAATTCTCCTTCAAAACGTTCAGCGGATTTTTTTATGCCCAATTCGAAAGGTTTTAAAAACTTGACCTGTGAACCCATCACATTTTAGTCAGTAATCATTAAATAATAAAATTTCTCTATTACATTGTAGCTGTTTCAATACTATTCTACTTTAAATATTCGGTATTAAACCTTCATGGAGTAAGGACTTGGCGTACTTTTAGATCTCAGTACTTTTCACGGCTGATTTGTTACACAAAGGTTTTTGTATAGTAGAACTTGGCTCTTTTTTAACATTTATGTTTTTGGTCTGATTAAAATTACATAAATGTACAGATTAATAATAATTAGTCAGCTGGAGCGGCTTAGGCTTCCTGCTGATCATAATATTCTTATAAGCACTTAAGAAGCTTCTGGTTTCTTGGCGATTTAAAATTTGTACTTTAAGATGTTTTTAAAAATAAATTTATATTTTTTATTTTCATACATATTTTCTTAAGAAATCACATGGCATTCTAGTTGCAAGAGTTATAAGTCGTTGTAGTGGTTTCTTAAAAAAAATAAACGTATACAAAACTCTTAAAGCATTTTTAAGAAAAAATTTTAATACATAATACCAATTTAAATTAGAATCGGAAACAACTTTGCAATAGAATTAAAAGCAGAATCGAGTAACATAGTTGGGCTTCTCTCTTTAAACAGTAGAATATACATTTTTATTAAAATATGGGCCCAATATTACTTTCAATAATAACAGAAAGTAGGGCCGAAAATCAAATAAAAAAAAAATACGTAAAAAAGTCTGGCGTGAAAATGGCAATATTTTCCCCAAAATGTTTTGGGAGTGAAAATAAGCTTAATGAATAAATTTATTTGAATTATTTGCAGTTTCAAAAACAGCTTTAGGACGAGGAAGAATCTTCCTGTTTTGGGAGAAATAAATCCCATAGTAAAATCATCTTCAATTCCTTTATTACATAAACTTGCAAATACACTTCGTTTTCTAGCTGAAGGAAGCTATTACAGATCAGTTGAAAAAGATTTTTGCTCCAGGTATACCGTTAGTAAAGTATTTTCTGAAGTATTTTTTTTGAAAAATATGGGTTGATTGCCTGTTTGGTCGGGATGCATACATACAAATTATTATATCTCATCGGGAGTTCAACCTTTTAACTTGCGACTTATAGGTACTATAAGGCAAGTTATGCATTCGTAAAAAAAATCGAACTCGAGATTTTGATCAAAGTTGAAATAACGATGATAGCGAAGACGAAAAAAGTGGGTCTGGCAATTCTGTCTGACTATCTGTCGGTCTGTCTGTCTGTTCGATTACAGCTAAACGGCTCGGCCGATTTTCTTCAAACTTGGTAGATATGGGTTTTAATTTTTTACCCCCGGATATTTTTTGATTTCATTTTTTAAGACCAAAAATAACGGTACCTGCCATACGATTTTATTTCGAAATTTTATAAATATTTTTTTTCTCAAAAACTGTCCCAACGATTTTTAAAAAAAAAATTCCAAAAATTTAATTTAGTTAAACCTAGGTAATGGTTGAAAAAAAATTTCCAAAAAAATAGTAGTCTTGGTACCCCCCTTGGGACCATTTTTTTTGTTTTTGATTTTCCCACCAGTTTTAATATTATTGTGTATTCAAATCTTGCAAAAAAAAATGTTTGGATTTTTAAAAAAAACTTTAAAATTTTTTTTTTGAAAACACAATATTTCGAAAACCCCATGCTCGATATTTACAAAACTTAATAAATAAAAGTTTGGAAAAATAATCTACAAGATATGAGAAAAATAAATTCATTTTACCTAAAACTAACGGTACCCTCCAAACAAATGTTAAAAAATGGTTTTCGAAAATCATATTTTTGTCGAAAACGGTTCCGAGAATTTCGCTTAAATTTTTTTTCTTTCTATTATTTTTTAATATCTGTAATTTAATAAAAGAAAAAATTGAAAACAAGATATTACTGACTGTACCTACCATAGAACGATTTTTTAAAATTTTGAATTTCTCATTATCAGCATAACGGATCTTAATGAAATTTCGTAGAGAGAAGCTTCTAAAATGTTTAAAAATAATTGCATTTCAAAACTTTAAGAACATTTTTTTTTGAATTTTATGCTTGTGAACAGTTTCTCTAATAACATTCATTTTTGAAATTCTTAGTCTTTTACATAGGAGCAAGTTCGTACGACCCAGTCGTGCATTTTATTTTCAATGGAAAAGGATATTTCAGTATCAATGCTTTTCTTGTGAGTGTTTTTTGTTTTACTTTGATTTTATCAGCACCACGAAATATGTTTTAATTTGTACAGTATTGTCATTGTGACCATAAAATGTAAACAAGAGCTGTTGATGTGACTAATCCTTGATCCAGACATGATTCTCTGACATGGCAAATGAGAGATGCAAGAAAATATTGCGTTGATAGATTTGAAACTGGTTGACGCGGCAAATGACTATTTAGTGTGAAATTTCGTATGAACCATTTGTGATGATACCTTACAAAGGTTCACAACCTCAAATAATGCAGTCAAATTTCAACAAAAAACATTCAGCAACTAAAAATTTTGTCACAGGACTATTGCAATTTTAAAAACCCGACAAGTGCAATACTTTGAAATATGAGTCGAGTTAACCTGTTAAAATTTGTAATGTGTACTCTGCGCTTTACAATATTTGTAAAGAATATAAATTAAAATTAAAGCAAAAGTAATGAATCAAGTAAAATTAAATGTTTTGGAGAATATTAAAGTGAAGCAAAATGAATTTGTGATTCTATTGCATTTTATTTAAAAGTAATATCAAAAGTAAATAGAAAAGAAGGTTTGTACATTAGGCTTCAGGGGTTTGTACGCTAAATCGCATTTCCTCAATTTTTAGTCATCACCACCACCTTTATTTTGTTTCTTCCCGTTTTTAGTAGTTTTTCGTTTTCAAGATTATGGCGATTTGATTCTTCCACTTTGAAGCGTCAAGATGATAAGATGAATTAGTTTTTTTATTAATTGCATCCACCTCATCGATCATTCAAGCCCAAATAAATACATATAATATTACTACTTACATTGAGTTAAGTAAACATATATGTATATTCTTAAATGTGACACCATCTTCCAACCACCTGTATCCTTATACCGCACAACTGCAAACTTTCACAAGTCAAAAAATTGGTAATTGAATTCACATAATAGCTGCTTATGTTTGGAATGTAGGTAGAACATGAATTTTCAATTCGAAATACCAATTCACAATGATGATTTTCATAACACCAAAATTACACATTCGGAATGAGGTATTCACAAACATCATATTGTGTGAAATACAGAACATCAAAACTCCACTTCGTTCCTGAAATTCACAAAAAGTGATTTGAATCACATTTATATATCTTTTGGAAAACAGTCGAACGCAAACATTTTACCTATCAAGAATCCATCATCACTACTTCTGCAATTCACTCTCATATTTCATAAACTTTTTTAAGTCAAAGGTTTACTTTTGTTTTGATCAAAATATTCTGACGCATTATGATCTAATCTACTTGCCTAATATCTTTGGGCAAAAACACAATTAATTTCTACCAATTTGCAACATCCGTCTTTGGTATACAAGCACGTTCAGAAATAATAATTTCCTTTCCACGCAACCCACTTGCTAGCTGTGCTACGAATTTTCATTCTAACACAATGAACTTGCCTTTGATTACTTCTGAACACCTGATTTCATGGACTAATTTCCTCGCTAGCAGGTGGAACAGAAAACGTTTAGCCTAAGAACACTTAAAATTCTCACCACAGACATCAACAGAAAACTACTGTTTTTGATGTTGGATCTTTGATTCACACAGGGAAGACATTATATTATGTATTATGTCGAACTCGCTTGTACTACTATTATTACAGAAGTACTTGTTGTTGTGCATCGTAATACACGCAGGTACCATGTGCAACTTGCAGGTTGCAGACATCAGAGCAGTCCTTGTTTTTCTTTCAAGTCCATGCACTACGCTACCATCTAAACTGTGTAACTCAAAGAGTGGAAAGAAATAGAGAGATGCACTGGTCGCACTCCATAAGACAAAGTCATGCCTAGTCAAAGTCAGAGGAGTGGCACGACCTACAATTGTTAAAGATGAAGTAGGGAATCCGATGTAGATGAGATTGCAACAATAATGAGGAACATTTAATATACGATAGAGCTGCTACCTAGTGGTTTCAATTCCATATAAAGAGAAAAAAGCACTGAAGATGCAGCTTCAGGGAATGCTTTTGGAGTTATCTATACATGTAGGTAGTGTGCAACGAGTACCTATACATATGTACATGTATATGCATGTATTACGAACTATTCATGAATGAACTTCGTTTCCAAGGTTAACATACTCGTTTTTGGCTCCAGTTATGGATGTGTTACTGTATGATGTATGTGAAGTGAAAGATTTAATAAAACAAGGTGATACGAGTTTGAAAATAATACTTCCACGAAAAAGAAAAGATATTCCTTCAAATTAAGGAAAATTTACAATCTATTCATGATTATTTAAGTTGGATAAACAATACAAAGCTTTACTGAGCCTATGTATAAGCATATACATTTGTATGTATGAATCAAAATAATCACTTGAAAACTATATAAGTTAAAAATTATTCAATCTTTACGACACATTTTAAGATAAACTGTTTATGAATAAAGTTGAATATTTAAGCTTTTCTATCCACAGATATACATGGGGCCTCATAGTAATAGGAAAATAGTAGAGAACAAAAGTAAAACCATTAAGGAAACGTTACTTAACTGATGATTGCGCTATTCTTTTCATACTGAATCGAAATCTGGATTTCGGGTATCAACAAAAACACCAATTTTTCGCATACATTCTCAGATTTTGTATGCCTTGAGTTTCCGATAACTTGCTTTTTACTTGTGACTTATAGGTAGGTACTATAATGCAAGTTATGCGTTCGTAAAAAAAAAATTAACTAAAGATTACGATGATAGCGAAGACGAAAAAAGGGAGTCTCGCAATTCTGTCTGTCTAACTATCTTTTCGACTACAGCCACAGGCTCAGCTGAGTCCCCCAAGCGTTTTTTTTTTTTTTTTTTTTTTAAGACCAAAAATAACGGAAGGTAGCCGTAGGTACAATTTTTTTCAAAATTTTATAAATATTTTTTTTCTCAAAAACTGTTCGAGAATTAAAAAAATCAAAAAAATGTATTTAGTTAAAGCTAGCTAGATTGAAAAAAAAATTTCCCAAAAATGGTTATTAACACTTCCCATGGAACCACTTTTTGTTTTTGATTTTCTCAAAACCGGTTTTGATATTATTGTGTATTCAAATTTTCAAAACACATTTGTGTGTGTTTTTAAAAAAAAAACTTAATATTTCGAAAACTACATGCTTGATTTATTTTAAACTTGATAATTATAGGTTTTTTATTACAATCTACAAGATTTGAGAAACAAAAATTATTGTAGGCTCTTAAAACTAAATACGTAGTTTTATAATATATAACTTCTTTTAGCAAAAACATTAGCTAGAAGTGAAAGCCTCTGTTGCAATTTAGAAAAAAAAATGTGTTCAAACATTTTATACGGATTTTTTTCACTTTTTTGTTTATATTTCCGTGAGTTTTATTTTTGATGCTGATAAAAATACGTTTTTATTATCTACTGACCTTGAGTAATCGATAACATATTGTTAATTTGTGGAATTCACGGCGAATTTTTTTTTTTACTTTAAATTGACTTACTTTATTTCAAAATAGTTTTTTGTATTTAAGTCCACAAAAATCGGTGTTTCGTCTCTACGATCTCACATGGAATCACCTGTGAGGGCGTATTGACAATACGCAATTTTTGTTAAGTTCAAGTAATCTTACATCGACTTTTTGACAAAAACCAAATGTGAACTATATCATACACAAAAGAAATGTCATAATCAAAAAAATATTTGCAGAATCTTTTGTTTTCCTTACAAAATAATTTTATCTATCTGATAATTTTATTTTATCAATATTACAAAATAACTCAACCTCAAAATAAATATTTGTCATTTTAATAAAAAATTTTTCATTTTTTGTTAAATTGACAAAAAAATTAACAAAATCTTTGTGATATTGACAAACATTTATAAAACAGATTTTTTGTAGATACAAAAAACATTTTGTTTACATCACAAAAAAGTTTGTCGATGTGACAAAAATCTCTGTTTTATTTTGTTTTATTAACAAAACTAGGTTTCTTAAACTGACAATATTATTTGTAGTGCATATTTTTTTAAACTGACAAAGAATCATGCAGAATTACAAAAATTTTGTGAAATCAAAAAAATCTTTCGTATTGATAAAATTTTATCAAAACGATAAAATAGTTTTGTTAAAGGTCAACAAAAAATTTTATCAATATTAACTAGGAATTTATTTTCAGTGTAGATAATGTACGTGATCTCAAAGAAGATGTTTCTGAAAAAGCTCTTTCATAATGCCTGTACTACAAATATAAATTGAACAGAGTATAAAAAAATCAATTTTTCTTGAAATTTAGATACATATGTAATGTAGGTAGTATCTCAAAAAATAGTAAATATTTTTTTGGGAATTTTAATTTTTATTCGTACAGTAATAAAGACTTAAGGTTAGCGTTACAAAAAATTTCTTAACAATGTACATAAAAGCTTATATTTTTAAGAAACTGCTACATAGCCCTTACATTTTTATTCTTGTACAAATTCATATTTGCTACAGAAATCACATGGCATTCTGTTTTTATCTCCCACAAAGTACCTAATCTTAGATGCTTATAAATAGTTTTCTCTCATAACATTCATGTTTGAAATTCTCAGTCTATTACATAAGAGTGTGCGACTCAGTCGTGCATTTTATTTCAGTTCAAGTTTAGTTAATTCGAATTGCACCATTCTGAAACATGATTTTTTTCCTTTTTTTTAAAGACCAAAAATAACGGTACCTACCATACGAATTTTTTTTCGAAATTTTATAAATATTTTTGTCTCAAAAACTGTCCCACAGAATTTAAAAAAAATTACAAAATTTTCCAAAAAATGGTTATTCTTGGAACCTTTTTTTTTAATTTTCTCGAAAACAGTACAACCGATTTTAATCATTATAAAGTCCCTCCAAGGTTTAAATATTATTGCGTATATAAATTTTAAGTTTTTTTTTTCGGATTCTTAAAAAAACTTCAAATTTTTTTTTTTTTGGAAACTCAATGTTTCGAAAACCCCATGCTCCATTTTTTTTAAACTTGATAAATAAAAGTTTCCTAATATAATCTACAAGATCTGAGGAAAAAAATTTGTTTTACCTAAAAATAAAGGTACCCACCATACAAATGTTAAAAAATGGTTTTCGAAAATCGTATTTTTCTCAACAACGGCTCTGAGGATTTTGATAATTTTGTTTGTTTCGATTAATCTTTACGTTTAGGGAAGCTTCCAAAAAGTTTAAAAAAAATTGCATTTAAAAAAAATATTGCATTTAAAAAAAATATTTTTTATATTAAAAAAGAATTTTTTTCTTTTTTTTGAAAATTCGATATCTCAAAAACGCCTTTTTTTTTTTGTAAATTAAATTTTTATTCGAACAATACTTAATAAAATGTTTAAATATGCTTACCAAATTTTTTTCTTAAATATGTTTTAAAAATGTTGTATACAAAAGCTTATTTGTTTAAGAAACCATTAAAACGAATTACAATTTCCTTCTTGCATTAACTAATATTTGCTGAAAACACATGGCATCCTGTGTTTAGCCCCAACTACTAGAGGAGTTTTAGTCATATAAAAAATAAATTTTATGCTTTTTCTGTAATAACATTAATTTTTGAAATTCTTAGTCTTTCACATAAGAGCAAGTTCGTGCGAACAGCAATTGCGTTTTTGATAATTTACATTATGAAAGAAAACGGACTAACGGAGCAAGTTTAAGTTATTGATGTCTCCAAGGTCGGAGTGTGTTGAATTACAGCTATAGAAAAAACTCTCTCATTTCGTTTGTGTGAAAGTTACAGTTACAGATGAGTAGCACATAGCACCCTCTCAGAGCGTTTTGGTTATAATTATGTAGTATAGTTAACGTAGGTACCAATTGAGTGTTGCTGGTGTCCTTATGTTTTCGTATAGCTCTTTTTCATATGATCGCAAAAGTACAACAAGTTCTAAATTCACGTATTAATACATATATGCCGGATTTAGTTTTCCAGATTTGGACCACTAGGCGAACCTAGAACTTATAATAACTCTATTGTTAGGTACACTTATGGAATCACTTACACTCTTTTTCTTCTTGTTGCATTTATAATATTATACGAACCAAATAATGGCCTCCATCACAGGGCCCGTAGTAAAAGTCTACACTCAGAGAAATAAATAGTCATTAATAACTATTTTTTGACTATTTCCATAGTCCGAATAGCGACAGCTATTCAAAATAGTTACAAAATAGTTATTTATGACTATTTCTATTTGTTATTAAGTTTTTTACTTTTTTTCTAGTTAATATTAACTATAAATAAGTTACACACGACTTTTACAAATAGTTATTTTGGTAATAACTATAATCCCAATTAAACTTGACTATGCACATAGTTTATTTTGATTATATCGAATAGTTATCTATAATTATACATATAGTTAAACTTGACTATTATACGCACATTGTTGTTACTCTAGAGGTAGGTAAAAAGAGAACAGAGTATTTGTAAACGGAATAAAGAAAGAAACAAAATACTTTTAGGTTTGTGTATATAATATATGTGCTAAGTCAACAACTTCATGGTTGTGAAAGTATTTATTTTGTAAGTCGATAAATTATTATATTATAATAGCGATGTATTATATTTATTATTTTGCACATATGGGAACCGAAATATAAGTGCGGTTGAAATTTTATCTACTAATTCTAACATTTTACGTCGAAAAAAACAAAGCGCCTTCAAAATGATGCATATTTAAATTATTTTATTTATAACTTTTATCAGACAAAGGGTTACCATATATTATTTTTGAAATTACAAACTAATATCTAATACACCATAGTCGTATTCAACTATTTTAAGAAGTCGTTTGTGAAAACAATTTATCCTACCTATTTAAAACTAATTTATTATTTTCTTGACTATTAAAATGTTAATATATGTTATTAAATGTAAAAAAATTGAGTACTTATTTAAGTAGGTATTTTCTTATTTTGACTATTAAAAAGTTAAAACTTACTATTAAGTAGTCAGAAATCTCCATAGTCGCATTCAACTATTCTTAGTAGTGGTTTATTACAATCAAAGTATAACTATTCAAAATAGTCGCATATTACTTTTTTGTATAGGCATTTATATTTTTAACTATTTCATAGGTTAATTCTAACTATATTTAACTATTTTTTAACTATTTTTGAATTATTTTTGTTAAAAAATAGTCACTTCACAAATTTCATGGAAAATTATCAAATGACTATTGCAATAGTTACAAAAATAACTATTTTTTTTTCTGAGTGTATGTGTAACAATTAATTCCAGAATAAAAACACCCAAATGGGAAGCACCAGAAACATAACATTATTAACATTATTCAAATTTGCCAAATAGGTATCCGCTGCACTGCAACTGCTTTATAATGTTTTATTTTTGCGATTAGCTGTATGAAATTGTTCCGATATGTCCTATCCCTAATAAGAGCAAATATTGTAATTATATATGTAATTAACAAGACTTTATGAACGCAGATAATGCAGTTCTTAGTTCGGCTGACGATTATGAACTCACCCTACCTATCTCTTGTCAGTCAAATAAAGTATCTCTTACCTTAGCCTCACATATTAGAATTCGATGATGAACTATTCTCATGCATTCCTACAGATGCCAACACATGAATTATAATAACTTCTAAATAACTTAACAACGACCAACTTTTCTCAATACTTATGATACCGTTTCAAATGAAAAGCACAAACAAAAAAAAAGTGTTCTTTTTAGGTAAGATCATAAATAAAAACATCATAAATTAATAATCAGCTTAAAGATAGCATTTAATCGTTCCAAATCGCTATATCTATCATATTGCTAGACAAATTATTGTTTAAATCTTTTGAGTTTCGTAAGTTTATTATATGTATGTATACATATGTAATTACTTATAATTTCGTTTAAGAAACAAACAAATTACATTTTTGTTACTTAATACCATACATATGTACATACACGCAAAATAATCTATTCGTTTCCATGCCATAACGCTTTCGTTGTTGGTATTTTTTTTTTCTTTTTTTATTTTTCTTGCTTTTAAAGATTATTTTGATGTGTAAAACAAAACATACCGATCATGCCCCGCTTTTAACTATGAATCAGTCTTGTGAATTGGCGTTTTTTGTGTCAAAAAGATAACAATTTCGGACTACAATTTTATATGTATGCACGAGTATCCATTCAATACCTACTCGTATGTACTTTTATTTGGGTTTTAATTTGATATTTTTTGATTATTTTTAAATTAATGTTAAAAAGCAGTAACGGATCTAGATGTGAATGAATATCAACATTTAACATATATAATAAATTAGTTTTAATGATATGGCAATAATGAGAAATACGAGAGGAAACAAATTTAAGAATATTTAAGGAATTTCAATTTTAAAAGCTAATTGTTTTCATATGAATTTTTAGGCAAAGAACTAAAATGCAGTCTTATTACATACTTTTAAGAATAAATTTCTAAAAATAAATCAGAACATTAACGCCATTAAACAATATTTGAACTAAAATGCACAGCTTTGTAAAAAGGTGAATGTAATTATGAATAATGAAAAGAATTAAATTCAGTCTTTGATTTGCTCAAATATGTACAGAAAAGTTTGAACAAATAAAACAGAATGTCATCTAATTTCATGAACAAATATGATTTTATAAACAAATTCAAAATTCGTTAGAATAGAAAAGAAATTATTTTTATTTTTCAGAAATACGTATGTATAAATTTTCTTGAACATTTTTTGAAACAAAATTGGGATGTCAATTTAAAGCACCTACTAAATAAGATAAGTCTAAAAATTATATTCTTAAAGAATTGAAAGGAAACATTTTATAAAAATCGTTGAAGGTTCTTTTGCATTTTTACAGTACCTAAACAACTTTCAGGTTATTTAAAAATGACCCCACCTTGTCCGTAGATCCACTATCCTCTTAAACTTAATATGAATATGAATACGAGATTTCAACCCAACTTGACATTACCATGATACGGAAAACCTACAAAAGAAGTAGGTCTCACGCGATTTCTTTTCTTCAAACTTAGTTCCCAAGTACAGAAATAATGGTACTTGCCGTATAAATTCGTTTTGAAATAAAAGAAAATATTTTAATCGCAAACAAAAATTTCTTTCAGTTAAACCTAATGTTGAAGCCATTTTCTGAAAAATGGTTATTAATGGTTTTTATTTTAGGTGTCCAGTAAATAATGGATAACCTTGCAATCAGTTATAAGTTGGCCAATTACTTAAAAAACTTGTCTATTTAATCAAGTTTCGAAAATGGTACACATGCAACACTAACAGTTTATACAGAAAATAATCCATCTCTATGGTTTGCGCTTGAAATGAAACCTAAAAAAAAATATCAAAAATGGGGAAGTTGACTAAAATCTAATTTAAAATGTTAAGTTAAGGTTTTCTATAAGAAAAAAAAAATCAATTTCCGGTTTGAATTTCATAAATAAAATTATTATTATTAAAATTATTTTTCTATTGTTAAATTTAATTTATCAGCATTTTTCCAGAAAACCCTTACGCCTTACCCAACACATGCCGAAACTTTAAAAGCACATAACTCCAATACGGCAATACCAGACCTGAAAATTCAAAATCTTTTTGCATTTATGATAAGAACTGAAAGAAGTTTAAATAGCACAAATATGAACCAATTTCAAGACCCACCACTTTTTTCGTTGTCCGCTTCACGTGGAATGCCCCTTGAGCTGATGTGTTTTTAGGGTTGCCAGATATTCAATTTTGAATGGTGTTCAATTTTTCTTCTTTAGAAAAAAATTTTGACTTTGACAATTTTTTTCAAAATTTTTTTTTCAAAAAATTAATTTAACTTTTCATTTTCTGCTGTTAATCTGGTACTATCATATTTAAGTGAACGAAAGCAGGCTGTATCTATTTCCGATACCCTCTCGCCTTTCTTGCCAGTCTTGAAAGGTGTTGCTCAAGGATCGATTTTAGGCCCAATTCTTTTCTCAATCTACGTAAACGAATTGCCATCCAATTTTAAATACACACTCATACAGATGTACGCCTATGATGTGCAACTGTATTTAAGTAGTCACCTTGGTCTTATAGAAAACTGCGTCCATAATATTAATCAGGATCTTCAAAGCATCCATTTTTGGTCCCAGCAAAATGGCCTGTTTTTAAATCCTTCGAAAACAATATGCTTAGTCATTTTTAAAAAGCCACTTGATCTCTCATATTCTTATTTCTTAATAACACTCCTATTGATTTTGTGGAAACTGCTAAAAATCTCGGAGTGATCTTCAACAGGTCCTTAACTTGGGAAAATCATATAAATTTAATTGTTGGTAAAGTTTACGGAACCCTTCGTGTCCTTCAAGAATCCCAATACCTAACTCCTATAGCAACTCGAAAAATGTTGGCGAATATTCGTACTCTTGTGTTTGGTTGTGAAATTTATTGTAACTGCGATTCGGAGAGTAGAAGAAAACTTACAGTCGCCTTTAACAACACTGTAAGATATATTTATGGTCTTAAAAGGTATGACCACATCTCTGGCTACATTTCTACTTTATACGACATGCAGTTTGTACATTTTATACATTATCGAACACTTCTTCTTTTCTTCAGTATTAAACAGACACATCAACCACAGTACCTATTTTTTCGACTTCAATTTCCTACTTCTAACAGAACAAAAAAAATTATCACCCCCGACATACTTGCCTAACATCAGAACGACAGTTTTTTGTCAACGCCGCCGTGCGCCTATGGAACTCTCTGCCAAATGATATTAGGAGACTTGTTGATATTCAAATTTTTAAAAACAAATTAAAAGTTTACTTTTCTTCTCTTTAATTGCAAGGATTTACCTTTAATACAATTAATAAAATCAATGAATTAAGTAAACTATTGCTAATTTTACATTCTTTATCCATATATTGTTAACTACTCAGTTTTCAATTATTCAATTTTTCTTTTATAATTTTAAATTCATTTGTTTAATTTTGTAAAGTATGATATTTATTTTGCTATGTTAATTAAGTTAGCTTTTATACCTTAAAATAACATTATAAAACTATCACAATAAATAAGATATTGTATCTTAATGTGTATAGAAATTGATGAAAATAAATAAATAAAAATAAATAAAAATGCATAATAAACATAAAGTTTTCTTATACAGTCGACTCCCTCTAAGTCGAACTTTGACGGGATATCAAAACTAGTTCGAGTTAGAGGGAGTTTTAGAAAAATTCGAGTAAGAGAGTTTTTTTTAATGATTTATTGAATAAAATAATAAATAAAATAAATTAAATAAGTAAAATAAATAAAATAAATAAAGCTAAGCTTCTTGCTTTTGTCGCTAATTAATTCATAATTATGTATTATAAAAAAATATTTTTTGAACTTATTTATTTAAAAAAAAATTGTAATTTGTAATGTATTGCAATTGGAATCTCACCGCCATGTTCCCCGTTTTTTTTTTAATTCAGATGCCCACAATGATTTAAGAGAACTTCAGTGATATAGTTTTACTGCTTTCAAATAAAGCACAAATTGTTTGGAAGTTGGAATGGAATCCAACCAACAAATACTTTTTTTATTGCCTTGCAATTTTTTATGAATATTTTTTTAGGAAAAGATTTTTGTGTTTGATAATATTGTAAATTGCAGTTTGCAGGTATAGCACACTGACATGACGGTGACGGCGCAGGCGATGCAACATAGAGAATCGAAGTGTTCGAGTGTGTGCTTGATGTTTTAATAAGAATAACAAACAATAACGAGTTGCGACTTAAGAGATTTTTTTGATTTTTTTTTCGGCAAAAGAAAAAAAATTCGACTTAGAGGGAAAGAAAATAGGTCGATAATCAAAAGAATGTGTTCGAGTTAGACGGCAGTTCGACTTGGAGGCAGTTAAATTTGGAGTATGAATATTTAATGGGTAAACTAACTAAATAAGTGGTATAAAAGAATAGAAAAACAAATTCATTCATCAGATTATCAAGTTAAGTCACGATTACAGTTAGATAAGAGCGCTTTTTGAAATGCCTTCATTTACGAAAGAAGAATAGCATGGCAATTCAAGAAGAGCACAACGAAGATACCAGGAACTTTATCCTAACAGACGACTTCCTTCTCGAAATTTTCTTGGAAATACCTTTAGAAGGCTTCCAGAAACTGGATCAGTTTCAACTGCAAGACCCAGGGCCGGATTAACAAGTAGGCAGAATAGGCAGTTGCCTAGGGCCCCCGATTTTAGGGGGCCCCCGAAAAATGAAAAAACTTCTAGGTCTGCAAGCAAGAATATTGAGTTTGAATGAGAATGCGATCTATGTTCCCTGTTCCGCGCATTCCCTTAATTTGGTTGGAGAGCATGCTGTGAAGTGCTGTTTTTATGCAGTAGATTATGCCATTATGCAGACATTATATAATTTTTTTCCGCTTCCACCTATCGTTGGGGCGTATTAAAAAATAAAATAAACAATGAGAAAACTTTAAAGACATTGTGAACTATACGCTGGGAAGCACATTCGAATGCGAATGCGACGAATGCAGTTTACGATCTATTTGATATCATATTAGAGGCTCTAGAAATCATTGCTGATGATGAATCACAAAATACTGATACTCGTTATGAGGCGACGTGTATGGCGAATAAAATGCAAAAATTCGAATTTGGTTTCATGTTCATTTTATGGAACTCTATTTTGACTGCTATGCGTTCAGTGAGTAAGTCATTGCAAAGTGAAAAAGCAGATTTACAAACGTATGCTTTTTTGTACGGATCGTTAGAAGAGAGTTTAGTTTCATTCCGTGAAAAGTTCAATGATTTCGAGGAAAAAACAAAACAATTATTACCTGGTGTAGGTTATACAGAAACCGTAAAACGAACTCGTCGTAGAAAAAAACAACCTAATAGACGGAAATGCTCCAGAAGTAGAATTTTCGCCTCGCGATGATTTTAGGACAAAAGGTTTTCTTGAAATCATCGACAATCTTCACAGTGAAATCAAACGACGTGCGAAAGTGAGAGATTTGCATTTCATATCAACTTTTCTCTAAGTGATGGAGACCTCCACGAAGCTATAAATAACTTAGTTCGTTTTTATTCTAGAGATTTGGAAGAATTTTTCATGGAAGTGAAACAATTCCAAAGTTACCTGAACTCCAGATACACTGATGCACAAAAAACTCATAGTTCTAATGGAAGATCAATTAGCCGATGTATTTCTTAACACAGAAATAGCTCTTCAAATTTTTTTAACATAAATAATCACAAATTGTTCTGCCGAACGATCCCCCTCGCAATTAAAAAGAATCAAAGCTGCTGAAAGAGCTACAACGCGACAAGAGCGACTCGAGATGTTAGGTATACTTTGCATTGAGTCAGATTTATTGAACAAAATCGATATTGATGATATAATTGATGAATTTGCCGATAACAAATGTAGAAAACGACTTGTTTAAAATGTAGATAGTAATTTTATTGATATTATTACATTGGGCCTTACCAACAATCAAATTAAACGACGACTTTAATATTTGAGTGAAATGGACCATTATGTAAAGAGCTCTAAAAAGTTAGCCATACATCTTATGAACTTAATATTTATGTGAACTCTAAATTATGAACCATTTTTTGTACGGAACCTAAAAAATAAAATGTAGCATATATGGTTAATTATATAGAGACCATTAAATAATGCTTCATTTCGCTCAAATATTAAAGTCGTCTCTAAATTTGATTGTTGGTACCGCCCATTGTGACAATAAAATTTTTATGAAAGGTATAAGTTTTTATTTTTTAATCGAAAAAAGAAGGGAACGGACGTGAAAAATGGCCCCCAAATTGATGATTGCCTAGGGCCCCGTTGAGAGTTAATCCGGCCCTGGCAAGACCTAACGCGGGAGCTGCAAGCACAAGAAGATTTTGGGTAAATGAAAGAATACTGGCAGCTGTTGAAATCGATCCAATAATCGATCCAAGGTTTCCAAACACAGAATTTCCAGTATACTGCATGGAGAAAATATGTATCCATCACCATACACCTATGCAAGAACTATTCCCTATGATTGTGAAAAGAGACTCGAATTTTGTTTCTGGTTGCTAGAGAGAAGCTTGGATGACAACCACTTTATAAACAGAATTCTTTGGACAGGCGAATCTCAATTCACAAGAGATGGTATAACGAATTTCCATAATCTAGGGTAATTGCGGGAGAGATGCCGCACTTTTTCAAAAATCAACGTAGTATTTTTATTAAAAAAATACTTGACCTACAAAAAATACCAATTTTCATAAAAAATAACAAAAAAGTAAAATATGCTAAGTGTGCCATCTCTCCCTGCATGTGTGGGAGAGATGCCGCGTAGTAAATCTAAATTTATTGAACTTAAAGAATTAATTTGACTGTAAAACATATTTCTTTCGTTCTTGATCTTGTCCACAGTCTGTGCAAAGGGTGGATTGTAGTTTTTTGAACCGTGTACAGTTGTCATGTAGCCATTTTAGACATTTTGTACATTGGATCCAATCTTCTAGTTTTTTTTTGTTAAGTTTTTCCTCATTTCGGAGAGACATCGCCTCCTCAATACTTTTCGGGTTTCTACCAGCGTCTCTTTCGTCTTACGAATATTTTTACGTGCATAACGAAGCTTTGTATTCCTTTAAAAAAAATAGATAAGCAAATTTAATGTGCGGCGTGTTCTCAAAAAAAACTGCGGCATCTCTCCCCGAAATGTGGGAGAGATGCCGCACCACATTTCAAAACTTAAAAAAAAAAAGAAAGTAAAAAAAATACACAAACGGATTCTTGTAACAGTTATTAACCACACAAAATACTTACACTGGAAAAAAACACGCGACAACTTGTTCCCGGATGGACAGAAATGGACCAACTCAATGGCTTGCAAGATCTCCCGATCTCACGGTACTGGATTTTTTTGTATGGGGACGAATGAAAGAAATCGTTTACTCATCTGAAATAACAACTTTAACTGAATTAGAACAACGTATTTCCGAAGGATCACTAAAAGTAAGGCAAGAGTTATCGAGAATAAACATTCAAAATGAAATCCAAAAACGGGCTCTAGCATGCCTTTAAAACGCAAGAGGGCTCTTTGAGCACTTATTATAATTGTATTTGTGTGTACATAAAATAAAAAATTACTACAAATTATTGTTTTATTCAAACCCTTTACACCTCAGAGCAAAAACTATTTTTTTTTTAATTTTACCTGTTTTAGATTTTCCCAAGTATCATAAAATGTATGGGTTTTTTTTTCTTATTATTGTTTTGTTCATCAGGCAAAAATAAGAAAACTCTATGTTTATTACACATTTTTTGAGAAAAATTGACCTCAAAATGAAAATTTAGCTCGGGCAAGAAAAATTGAACTACATTTAAAATTGAATATCTGATAACCCTAAAAACATATCAGCTTTAGCATATCAAAATGAGGTCCCTACCGTTAATACTGACAGAGAAATTGACCTTAACATGGGTCAGGGTACGCCAAAGTAAGCCTTTTTTTAAATCGTCAAAAAGTGATGTCAAAGTTGAAAATCAGACTTTACTGTACAACAATTTTTTTCTTAGAATATGACCAAGAATCACATGCTAAAGTATGGCAGACGAATTACCGGACACCCTGTATACTATATCTATATGTAGTTCGTCCCTTATTTTTTTATTTTGAACTTTTTTCAATGGTAAAATAAAATTTATAACAGAAATAATTCTCTGAAGTTTAGTTTATAGCATAATCTATAATTTATAAATTTGTACAATATACGATAGCACTAAGAAATTATGGAAAATAAGTGATTAATCTGATAATTTACCTTTTTTAGAATCAAAGATTTGTTAATTCCCAGCGAAATATACGAGTACAAAATGCATGTCAAACACAAATTCTGTGTATGCATAAACGTTTTTTCTGTCATCCAGACATTGGATGTTTATTTACAGTTACATATATCGGAAACAGATAAAGAAGGCAACGAACGTTTAATTTCTCTTTAGTTGCAGACAAAAAATACTATGACGATTACATTCTGAAAGACAGTAGCGCCATGCAGTACAGAAATGATATTATATGCCTTTAATGTTTAATGGCATCTTGTGTTATCTTACAAATACCAGAATCGTTTTTTTTTACAAAGATTTTGGCCCCTACATTTCAGATAAAAGATCTTTCTTTTATTACAATATTACTTCACCTTAAACTAGAAGAAAAATATGTATACGGGCAAATCTCAGAAGCTTTTGACTTTAGACTTTTGAAAACGCGTAAAGAGAAAATAACTTAGCACACCTTTAAAATTAAGTTTATAGCACCATTGTTACATCAGAAAATATAATTGATGGTGTTCCTCTTTTATTAACGAATGCTTAAAAAATTCTCACTCATTTTCCGACGCACTATGGGACCAAATGGTGCAAACCATCTCAAAAATCTATAACTTTTTCGTTTCTCAATATTTTTTTTTGAAATTTTGCACACTTATACTTGTATAACCAAGAATTTAAAATATTAAAACGTTTCAGATAGAAATAAATTATTTTATTTTTTTTTTTAATAAAATAAAATAACAAATTTGTAGATTTTGTTTCATTTATATGGGAAAAATTTGTTGGAGCAAGAATTATTGCAACAATTTGGATGAAATTTGTTTTCTTCTTTTACCGGTGCGGTGAAAACATTTGAAAGTAGTTTTTTGTAAAATCCGCCCACTACCACGCCCATGTTTTTTGTTATTTTCTTATTTTTAGTGAACAGGAAGCCGAAAATTTGTTTTTGAGGCTTTTTAAACTTAAGATATCGCATGTATATTTTTTCTGCCCACTTTCCCGCCTACTTTCACTCCCCTTTTTTTATTTTCAGCTTAAAGTTCATTAAGAGCAGGCATTTTTTAAATTAAGTTTTATATGAAGAAGTTAGTTTATGAAAAGTGTTATTTATTTTTAGTAAAATCCGTATACTGCCACGCCCCTTTTTGATATATGAAAGTTTTTCGCCCTTAAGATAAAAAAAAAGGAATTCAAAAGTAAACCTTATTACTAGGTATATTAATTAATGTCTAAAAGTTCTTAAGCCTTGTCAAACAATGCTTGTGTTATTTATAACTATGTACCTACATTTGTATTATATGCAACCATAAAAACCATAAAAAAAGAGTTTCGCACTCTTTTAATTCAGTATAAGCTAATTTTAACCAGGTTGCGATTTTAGCACACCCCTCTACCAAAGCTTAATTTATTCATTTTTGTCTATAGAAAATGAATATGTAATTTAGAAATCGGTGCAAAGCATGCTGTGTACATGATAAGAGACGTACCAGATTTTAATGATTTTTTCGGATTTGTAGTACCGAAACTTCTGACAAATACTGTCATAAATCTAAGCAAAGCACATAATTTTTTCATAAAAAATTTTGATTTTCAAAGTCTCTTATGAACCCCATTTGAGTTTAACAAACTAAAATCAGATGCTTCAATCGTAACAACATTAAACTTTTTAAATATTTTAATAGTAACATATAAAATTTTGTATTTTTATCGTAAAGTCCTGGACTAAGTTGGAAATTTCATTAATAAAACAAATTTTCTGCTAAGTGACGTTTACTAACTATGATTAAGCTAAACCACCGACGTAGGTTTTATCAAAAAAATTAAACCAAAGTGCGAAGTGCGTGTCTTCACGATTTGTCAATTCATTTTGCTTTGAAAGCCAAGCAGCTTAAGAAAATGACAAATACGAAAGGATTTAAGGTCATAAGTGGATTTCGACAAGTCATAGGAGCATTTTACAGAGCACTCATATTATGACTAAAAAAACAGGCAGGAGAAATCGGTCAATAATATGTGAATGTGAAGTAAATTAAGACAGTTTAATAAAAATTATATAAATATAAATCCAAACATGTTTTTAATTTTGCTTCCTTATCTTTTTACCCTCCGTACATAAGCAGCTTGAAAATAAGGGAGATAGTTTGTCAATTGTCACTGCCGTGAAAGCACGCAAGATTCCGGTATATATAAAAGACCGACAAGCCTTCTGGACTCTTCTGAAAGTGTTCACTTGGGAAAAAATGACAGTTCTGATTCTGAAAAGAAGAGAAATTTGCTTCTGCATTTGAATTCAGAATCGAAGCCAGAAGCACCCACACATTCATATATCTAAACGTCAAACTCCACAGCTGTGATTTTTTGTATCCTAACTGTGCGAAAAGTATCTTTAAAAAAACATAATTCTTGATTTTCATTATTCTCCATATTTAATGTTTCACATATACAATCACAAAAAACTTCAGAATCACCAGAATCAAAAAAAGTATTCAGTTGGGATTCCGGATTGGAGAGAGATTCCGGACTGCCAAATAAAAACGACAAAACACAAGCAAATGACAGTCAATTAAGGCAGACACAGAATATAAAAAAGAGATGGCTTACTTGTTGTAGTAGATTTTACTAAGGGATTTTTGATAAACGTCACTCAAATATTCCTCGAACATTTCGTTTTTATTAATGTAAATATTTAAGCCATGGCTTAACTCCTATTCCACGGTTTAGCAAAACCATGGAATATAGGTGGAATAAGCGTTTTTTATTAATACGGCTGTAACAATTTAAAAAAAAATATAATTATTTACATTTTTCCACACCACACCAGGGTATCCCCAATAGGAGAAATCCTTTTTAAAGAAGTTATGACAAAATCACAAAATATCGAAAGGAAAAATATTAAGCAAAAACAAAGCATTTATACATTTTCATAATAAGAATTATTAAATATGTTTATATAAATAATTGGGTATGCTTGTTTTCTAGGAAAAACAGAAAAAAAAACTTTAATCAACATTAACTGTGAAAATACAAACAGCTTAAAACAATAGCCACACTTCTTTTATTTGTATCCTTAATGCTTTTAAAAAAACATTCTGTAATTCTGTAAGGATTAGTTAATGTGGGTAAGCTTAGCAATGGTATAGTTCTAAATTTATTTAAATACTTTTAATAAAAAGAACGAAAGGAGACCGTGATCAGAGATGTCACTTTGAAAAAAATTCGCACGTATGGATCGCACGTACTTGCTCTTATGTAAAAGTACTTTGGAATTTAAAAAATGTTTATAAATAAAATAAAAATGTTGAAATGCATAAAATTGCCATCTGATTTCTAAAAAAGTATGAATTTATACAAACAAAGTTTAAAAGTCATTTTATAATTAAATTAATTTTTTATATAAGAAATTTCTTTAAAAATTTTCAAGAACAACATTTGGAACGTCAATTTTGAGTATTAAGTAATATAGATTCTACGAAATAGAAGGGGTTTCTGTATGATTACGTACGTGCAGTTGTGCCTGCAAGGCTTCTTCATATATTTATGGTTTTTGAATACTACAACAACAACTTGAATGAACTTCCACCAAGTGTTTTTCGATTAAACTTGAAAGTATAAAGGCTAAGTAGCACTAATAAAGAAGTCTGATGATCGGCTTGGCACCTGTGAAATATCTATAACTCCAGCCAAATAAAAACACACTTGGTAGTAGTTCATTCAAGTTGTTGTTGTAATATTTAAAAACCATAGATTCTAGGAAATAATTTTAAAAAAAATCGTTCACACCTTTTGAAAATATTGGTTTTTGAAAAAAAAATTTATTTTTATTTTTAAACTCAAAAAATATTTTTTCTAATATTCTTACATACAATATTATTTCAAATTTAAAGGATCTTCTGTACAAAAATGTTGGTCAAAATCATTAAAGCCTATAATGAGAAACTCCAAAATCAAAAAAAAAAAAAAAAACGGTTCAATGACATAACACAGTTTGAAACATTTTTTTATAAAATGTTTGTTGACCAAAATGTAGTCAATGCCCATAGCACACCTAATTTTTACTTGCGACTAGGTACTATAAGCAAGTTATGCATTCGTAAAAAAAATCGAACTCGAGATTGCATCAAAGTTGGCATTACAATGATAGCGAAAACGGAAAAAGTGGGTCTCAAAATTCTGTCTGCCTGTCTGTTCGACTACAGCCTAAACGGCTCGGCCGATTTTCGTTAAAATTGGTAGATATCATTCTTAAATTGATTTCTTTTTTTAAATTTGATAAATAATTTTTTTTTATTATAATCTACAAGAATTGAAAAGAAAAAATGTTATTTTACCTAAAAATAAAGGTACCCAACATACAAATGTTAAAAAATGGTTTTCGAAAATCGTATTTTTCTCAAAACCGGTGCCTAGAATTTTGATAAATTCTTTTTTCTTTCGATTAATTATTACGATCTATAATTTAATAAAAAAAAAATCGAAATTAATATATTACTGGCTGTATCTACTATAGAACTACTAATTTTAATTTCTCATTATCGGCATAAAGGATATTAATGAAATCTTTAATAGAGAAGCTTCTAAAAAGTTTAAAAAACATTGTATTTCAAAACTTAAAAAAAAAAATATATTTTTTTTAATTTTTGAAAAAAAATAATTTTTTGTTCGTTCAATAATTGCGTACTTTAAATTGGCGTACCAAAAGTTTTCTTAAAAATGGTTTTAAAATATTGAATGTAAAAGCTTTTTACTTGCGACTTATAGGTACTATAAGGCAAGTTATGCATTCGGAAAAAAATCGAACTCGAGATTCTGATCAAAGTTGACATTACGATGATAAACGGCTGGGCCGATTTTCTTCAAACTTGGTAGATATGGGTTTTAATTTTTTACCCCCGGATGTTTTTTGATTTGACTTTTTAAGACCAAAAATAACGGTACCTGCCATTCGATTTTTTTTTCGAAACTTTATAAATATTTTTTTTCTCAAAAACTGTCCCAACGATTTAAAAAAAAAAATTCCAAAAATTTAATTTAGTTAAAGCTAGGTAATGGTTGAAAAAATTTTCCCAAAAAAAGAGTAGTTTTGGTACCCCCCTTGGGACCATTTTTTTGTTTTTGATTTTCTCAAAAACGGTACCACCTATTTTGATCATATTTTTATGCTAAAGCTTCCCAGCAGTTTAAACATTATTGTGTATTCAAATTTTTGCAACAAAAATTTTTTGGATTTTTAAAAAAACTTTCAAATTTTTTTTTTGAAAACACAATATTTCGAAAACCCCATGCTCGATTTTTTCAAAACTTGATAAATAAAAGTTTGAAAAAATAATCTACAAGATATGAAAAAAATAAATTCATTTTACCTAAACATAACGGTACCTACCATACAAATGTTAAAAAATGGTTTTCGAAAATCGTATTTTTCTCGAAAACGGTTCCGAGAACGGTTTTTTTCGAAATTTTATAAATATTTTTTTTTCTCAAAAACTGTCTCACAGAATTTCTTAAAAAAAATTCAAAAAATTTCATTTAGTTAAAACTAGGTAATGTTTGAAAAAAAATTTTCCAAAAATTGTTAGTTTTGGTAGCCCCCCTGGATCCATTTTTTTTGTTTTTGATTTTCTCGAAAATAGTACTGCCGATTTACTATGCTAAAGCTCCTCCAAAGTTTAAATATTATTACATATTCAAATTTTCAGTTTTTTTATTTTTTGAATTTAAAAAAAAAAATCAGAATTTTTTTTTTTTGAAAACTCAATATTTCGAAAAACCCAAGATCAATTTTTTTGTAACTTGACAAATAAAAGTTTCTTAACATAATCTACAAGATTTGATAAAAAAATTTCGTTTTACCATACAAATAATAAAAAATGGTTTTCGAAAATCGTATTTTTCTCGAAAAAGGTTCCGGGAATGTTTCTAAATTGTTTTTTCTTTTGATTAATTTTTACGATCTATAATTTAATAAAACAAAAATTGAAATCTAGATATTACTGACTGTACCTACCATAGAACGATTTTTTTCGAATTTTGAATTTCTCATTATCGGCATAACGGATTTTAGTGAAATTTTTTATAAAGAAGTTCCTAAAAAATTTAAAAAACATTGCATTTCAAAGCTTAAAAAAGATATATTTTGTTCAATTTTTAGAAAATTCGATATCTCAAGAACGGCTTACTATTTTTCTTAGAAATTTAACTCTTATTCGTACAATAATAAAAACTTAAAGTTGGCGTACCAAAATTTTTTCTTAAAAATGTTTTAAAAATTTTGTACATAAAAGCTTTTTTTTTTAAGGAACCACTGCAACCACTTTTGATTTTTCTTCTTGCATAAATTCATATTTGCATAGCATTCTGTTTGTATCTCTTACTACTAAAAGAATTTAAAAAATTAATTTTATCCTTATGAACAGTTTTCTTTAATAACTTTCGTTTTTTAAAATTCCTAGTCTATTAGATACATAGGAGCAAGTACGTGCGACCCAGTCATGCATTTTATTTTTGTCAAAATCGTTAGAGCTTTTAACGAGACAAATAAGATATTTTGCATTACCGTTAGTTACCGTTAGTTTTGGAGCTAAGCAAAAATTTCAGTTTTCCCTCTATTACATACAGTCACCGGAGACCCTTTAGTACTGAGTTTTAAGAAAATACCTCCAGTTGTTTCGGGCCTATAAAATAGTACCTACATATCAGGGACGAAGCGTCCATATATTGAGTGGAATGAGTGCTTCCGTTGAACCATTTAAAAAAATCGTACCTAGCAAGGAATTAAATTCAAAATTCAAAATTGTATTAATATTTTTATTTTATTATTTGTATCTATTAATGAATCTTCATTTACTCTGTACGAGTAAATTACATTCCAACATCCTTATGACAACATTATCATCTTTTACTAAAATACTAAAGGAAATCAAGATACCTCTGGTTATTACAACTTAAAATACATGCCACACTGCAAACCAACTGAGAATGCTCAACATCACTCCATTATTTATAATGCTCAATTTCATGAAAGTTCTTACTAAAATGCTTAACAGCTATGCATTCCTTATTATCGCCTCCTTAACTCAATTTCAAAATACCCTTCCACTCCAAATCAACTGAAAATATACCTACAACATCACTCACGAATATTCACAAAATGCTCAAAACAATGATTCTCAAACAATATACAGGGTGATTGGCATAAGGTGTGACAAAAAGCTAGGGCGTGTAGGTTGGACTTAGACAAGAAAAAAATCGTATGGGAGGGGGGGGTCTATTTCCCCCCGTTTAGGCGGGAGGGGCAATTTAAGAAAAAAATCACTTAAAACAGAAAAAAAATTATCAAAAAATAACGGTGATACCTAGAGAGTAATGCTATAGCATTTTGAAAAGCCAGAAATACATTCTTTAATTTTGTTTTTAAATAAAGTTGTTCGAGTGAATAGTTTTTGAAAAATTAATTTTCAAAATCAAAATTTTGAAAAAAAAAATGAAAAATTTTTTTTTAAACAAATTTTTTTCAAAATTTTACGTTATGAAGTATTATTTTTTTATTCAATATTCAATGCTCATATTAATTTTTGATCAAACACAAAAAACTGGATGTCAAAATGTTTTGTAGTTTTTGAGAAAATCAAAAATAACAAAAACTACTTTTGTTCTAATAAAAGCCTTTTATTTTAGTTTTTTACGTTTTTGGATTCTTAGATGAATTTACAATTGAAAGGATTTACTTTCTTTTTACTATTTTTTTAATTATCGGTCTTATAAGCATACAATAATGTGACAAAGTACTGGATTAACCATATTTCACACATTTTTTCATTGAAAACACCTGCGTGAGAGCATTGGATTAATATTGACCTGTGAATGTTTTTTAAATAATGCAACGTTACACGCCCTAACTAGTGACAGAAAAATGCAATTGCGAAATAAGAACAAAAATGTTCCTGAATCTTGAAATCAATTAAAATAAGAAATACATGCATATTTAGATAAAATACATAATTGCTGTTTATTTAAATTTTTAACTAAAGCTTATTACAAACAATTTTCGATATGATCCCCATATTGCAGAAGGCAAAGATTATAGCGCCTTCTTATTGCTGCACATAAATTTATACTTGATAAATTTTCCTGTAATTTGACTCCAGCCACTTCAATCCGTTATTTCAGTTGTTCCAAAGATTCTATTTCCACTTCGTACACATAGTTCTTCATGAATCCTCAAGCATAAAAATCTAACGGAGTTAAATCTGGCGATCTAGACGGCCATTCTATTTGACCTCCTCTTCCAATCCAATGGTCACTAAAATGTTCATCAAGCCAGTTCCTTACAGTGCGGCTGTAGTGTGCTGGAGCTCCATCTTGCTGGTAGATTAAATTGTCTGCTATGGCCAAGGGAACATTGTCATTCAAATCGAGCAGAAGGTCTCGTAGTAACTACGAAATGGGGATCATATCGAAAATTTTTTTGTAATAAGCTTTAGTTAAAAAATAGTTAAAAATTTAAATAAACAGTAATTACGTATTTTATCTAAATATGCATGTATTTCTTATTTTAATTGATTTAAAGATTCAGGAACATTTTTGTTCTTATTTCGCAATTGCATTTTTCTGTCACTAGTTAGGGCGTGTAACGTTGCATTATTTAAAAAACATTCACAGGTCAATATTAATCCAATGCTCTCACGCAGGTGTTTTCAATGAAAAAATGTGTGAAATATGGTTAATCCAGTACTTTGTCACATTATTGTATGCTTATAAGACCGATAATTAAAAAAATAGTAAAAAGAAAGTAAATCCTTTCAATTGTAAATTCATCTAAGAATCCAAAAACGTAAAAAACTAAAATAAAAGGCTTTTCTTAGAACAAAAGTAGTTTTTGTTATTTTTGATTTTCTCAAAAACTACAAAACATTTTGACATCCAGTTTTTTGTGTTTGATCAAAAATTAATATGAGCATTGAATATTGAATAAAAAAATAATACTTCATAACGTAAAATTTTGAAAAAAATTTGTTTAAAAAAAAATTTTTCATTTTTTTTTTCAAAATTTTGATTTTGAAAATTAATTTTTCAAAAACTATTCACTCGAACAACTTTATTTAAAAACAAAATTAAAGAATGTATTTCTGGCTTTTCAAAATGCTATAGCATTACTCTCTAGGTATCACCGTTATTTTTTGATAATTTTTTTTCTGTTTTAAGTGATTTTTTTCTTAAATTGCCCCTCCCGCCTAAACGGGGGGAAATAGACCCCCCCCTCCCATACGATTTTTTTCTTGTCTAAGTCCAACCTACACGCCCTAGCTTTTTGTCACACCTTATGCCAATCACCCTGTATAGAATGCACAACAGCTGGGCATTCCATTTTTTCGCATACATAACTTAGATCTCAACCCAAAGTCAAAATAATTTTGTCTCGTTTCTTGCCTTTTGCCCAATGTGTGAAGAATGAGTTGAGTGAATGCATTACGAGAATTTTTTACAAGAGTTAGATAGAAAAACAAAGATGTATCTATTGAGTTGCTTATTGTCTCAAACTGATAATGAGTTTAATTTCATGGACAAAAGGGGTAGAAAAGTTTTATTTTAATATAATGTGTGTGCAAATTTAGGTGCAATTCATAACTATCAAAAAACAAACAAATATGAATTTAAAAGGTGGTAGTTTTTTAATTATTTTTGTAGCGATAAATACAATCCACCTGTTTTCTGTTTATTTTTTGTTATTATAACAAAAAAGTGGTCAAAAATAGTGTTTCTAATATTCATATCTCAGGTTTCTTGACATTCCAGCAGAAATATAACTAAAGGTTATTTTCAATTATGAGAATTTTAAATAAAAAAAAAAACTTCAAGGAATCTTAAGATTTTTAATATCCCGCAATAATGGCATCTGTAGAGAGATCATATTCATGTTTTAAGAGAAATTAATATTTTTTTAGAAATAAATGTGGACAAGAAAGGCCATCTACTCGTAGCTTAGTTCTCATTTATAATTAATTTTGCCTTAAAAGAAAAAGGATAAATCTTTGTGCAAGGCATCAAGTTCTTTTTTTTAATTAGACTTTACTGTAATATGTTATTTATGTATATTATTTTATGTGTATTATCATTAAGTGGAAGTGAAAAGGTTGGATCTCAAAGGTCTTTCATTTTTGGTTTTATGTTCAGTGCTTCCGCTATCGAAAAAGTCACGCCTCGTGCCTGCTACATATATACCTATAGGCAGTAGATTGGACCTTTCCGCGGTAGATTTTTCATTTAGAAATAGAAATACAAAGTTTAACGAATTGAACAAAGTTGAGAATATTTAGAAAAAGGTATACGAGTAGATAAAAACTAGAACTAAATAATCTTAAATTAATCATTTAAATTTGTTTTATGCTCTCGGAATTTGATTGGGTGAGTTTTATGTTATCTAACAACCCTTGTTAACATTATTCATTCCATACAACGAATACCATTTGAGTTAATTTATTGTAAGTAAATTAGTAAAAGCATAAATAAATACGTAAAATAAAGATTTTTTTTGTATGCATGAAACTATTTCTTCTTTCTTTTGATCTTATGGAAAGTACACAAAAAATTGGCTGCGTTTAAGGAAAATGACCAGGGAGTTATCTTGGCGAATGAAGTTATTAGTCTGAAAATAGGTTTTTTGGAAAAAAATGCAATAGATTTGATTTTGCGGCAGTTGATATACTGGAATTGCAATGAAGTGGCGAATAAGTCACGTACCTCGATTAAAAAAGAAATTTCAAAACCAATTCTGTTGTAAGTCTGTGGTTTTAATGTTTATGAAAATGGTAAGTTCCACTGATTTGAAAAATGTTTTCCCAATAGGCCTGTACTGGCAATATTTGTTAGACATACTATAGAAAACAATACAACTTCACTTCGTTGCGGTTATTTTGACCACTTGGTGGCTTAATTGAAGAAAAATAGAATCACTTTGGTGGAGTAGACTTTTTGATTTTGATGTTAAAAAGTGAATTTTGATTCCGAATATTTTTCAAATATTGTGTAATATAATAATATTTTTTGATGACTTATATAATCTTAAGCAATTAAATACAACTTAAGATACAATTATTGTTGGTGATATTTTTGTATTTTAAAAAAACAAAATTATTCTTTAATGACGCACATTTGTTTTTTTTTTTTTACTTTACGGTTTTGAGAAATAATTTTACATTTTACAAAAGATATTTTGTATTCAATTTTTGACAGTAGTGAGATAGGTTATTAGTAGAAAGTAAGAAAATGTATTATATTTTCTGTTATTATTTTCAGTACGTTTCAATTTTATGAATTTATCCCACATCTTTTGAAATTAGACATTTTGAAAGAATTTCTTTTACAGATTTTATTTGATCACACAATAAGACAAACAAGAGTTGACAAGGATTGATAAGCTTCTAAGCTTCTGATTTTTTTTATAACAAGACTAGTATTTACTAACATTGAATTTGCACCATCATTAATATGTATAAGCTGAAAACTATGAAGTGAGCTGCGTCAAAAATTAATTTACTTATTTGCAGATTTATCAGTACATTAATCTTCTTTATCCAAAAAAATTTTTCGTTGAGTTTTGAACCACAAAATATATATTATTTTCAGGATATGAGATTGAGATCGATTTTCGTTGTTGGCCAATAAACATGTTTCATTGATTAACACGTTTTTAATCCAGAAACAAGCATGATCTTAAGCTCCAAAAGCATCAGAACCAATAATTTAAATAAAAAAGAATAAATAAAGTATAAAAATTGATAACAATACTTATGAGCACTTTCAAATTTTGTACGACGCTTCTGGTAGCTTTTCGTTTTTCTTTCACAATAAATAATAGAGTTTTAGATAGGATTATCTTAACTCTTCCACTGATTCTAGATTTTTATCTAATATGAGAATTTCGTCCTGCTTAATTTACACACTATCCAATTTGCCTAGTTTTTGGTAATCTTTTTGACAAGACATTCGACGAAAAACGAGTGTTTTCTACATTTTGAAATCAGAAAAAAGTGCACCGCAAAACATTGCTGAAAAGAGGCAATCGAAGACTTTTAAAATAGTTAAAAGGGAGTGAAAAAAAAATACTCCGAACAGCCAATCGAAAATAAAATACAGTTCACGAACCAGTTACAACCAAAATTGCAAAACATGATTGAACATTTTAAATCATAAATATAAAATAAGAAAAAAACTAAGTTCTGGCCCAACCTTAATATTTAAAAGATCGATAAATGACCATATAAATAATAATTACAGTGAAAGCTCTAATAAGCGGACACTCATGGTCCCCCAATTTTTGTCCGGTTATGAGAACTGTCCGGTTAAGGGAAAGCAATAAAAAAAAATTTTTTTTTAACTTCATATTAATTCTGATTAAAATTGGATCTACGATCTACCTTGCCATTTTCCACGAACATCTTCTTTATTTCTTGAAATCTCTGCTATTGGTTTTCCAATATTAAATATAAAAAACTTTGCATAGATAAAATATTTCATGTCGTGGCTGAAAAAAAAAACAAACCTTTTTGCCAAAGCGCGAACCAATAAGTTTTTGTTGCCCAATGCATTGGCAATTTACAACTTTTCTTGCCTCACCCTTTTTTACCGTTATTTTAGCGGACTATGCTCTAGTGAAATAGCCAGCTGATGCATTCCTCCCTTTAACAATTCAACCGTAATATTCGCACTTCTAGGAACGCCCATTAGATTACCCTTGAGTCCAACTTCGGACGTACTGTGAAATACAGAGATTCGTTCTTCAGCCGTACTACGCTAATGTGGAATTCCTTCCACGCTCTGTATTTCCCATTCATTGCAATGTTCAAAAATTCAAAACCAATGTACACCTACACCTCCTTTCTGACCCCTCTTTCTGCTCACACAGTATCTCTGACATATTAAGGGTATACAAAAAACTTTTGAGTGTGATGAATGAGTAGCTGAAGGAAAGGAAATGACATGTGTAAAAACGAAAAGCGATGAAAAAAGGGAACCATACCCTCTCAAAATTACACCAACTACCCCCAGTAACTAACTCGGGAAATTCCCTAATAACCTTTCAACATAACATCGCACTGTCCAGTTATTAGAGCTTCGCGTCCGGTTATCGGAGATTTTCTATAGATTAACTTACGTATTAAACATAAACTGTACTTAGAACAGATCTGATGTTCTTTTCCGTTACATTTTTAAGAAAAAATAATCCCTAAATACAATAATGTGTCCGCGTATGGGAGGTTTTCTATCTAAAATGGTCAAGAAAACGTGTCCGCGTCCGTTTATGAGAGTGTCCGTTTATAGGAAAGTTATTTGTATGAGATTTTCGAAAAAGAAGTTCGTTCCCGAAAATGTGTCCGTTTAAGGGAGCTGTCCGCTTATTGGAGCTGTCCGCAAGTAGAGCTTTCACTGTACATATACATAATAATTAAAGTCATAATTTTTATTTTGTTATTAAATTATTTACTAATTCTACTTTTAAAAATTTTCAAATTAAAAAAAAAATAAACGTTCAATTATTCTTTTCAATTTTGACTATACATAACTAGACCGAAGTTAAATAACGACCAATTAAAACGCACTGCCTAGGTTGGGTTAATGATACACACTCAACATTATGTGTTAATTTGTCTGTACCCATGCAAACATCAAACCATCTACATCTACAGTTCTATTAAATATTTTATACTAATATTTCGATCTTTTTTTTTTCAAAAGCAAATTTTAGTTTATAAAGAAAACTATGTTTAGATTGCACATTTTTCAATATAGTAGGTACACAACACACAACAATCTCCTACATTAAGCTGCCATGAATCGACTTCGAATCGGAATCAAGTGCAACTTATTCCGTACAATGTCAGCATAGTCACGATGTTATATCATATTGATCGTGGCCTACTTCGGAGGCCACTAGCGCTGGTAGTTCTCCTACACTAAATGTTATTTTATCGCTTACCTAAGTTCAACATGCATTTCCATTTTCTGTGCCCCGTATTCCCTTTTCTACTTCTGCACGCCATGCACTCAGATAAATAGAAGAAAATAGTATCTATTGCAAGATTATTTATATTGTCTTCATGCATGCTCATTTTTAAGTTATCATATATCTTGGGGAAAATTGTGTATCTGAAATAGGTATGTTCATAATAATAATATGGTGTACCGAAGAAATCGAATTTTTGAATAATCATGATTAATAACGAAACTTAGGCAGAGAAAAATAAAACATGGATCCTCATTTAACTCGGACATTCATGCCCCTATGTTCTAGATGATAATTCTAAAAATTGTATACATAGTCCAGTCAAAGCGTCATGAAAAAGGGCCTGACCTTGCGCGCAGAGGCATGGTCTATTTTGTTTTTTATGGATCGATAGGTGCTTATGAGAAAAGCTTAAAACCAAATTTGCACCACATGACAAATTTTTTTACCAAAGATATTGGTAAAAATGTGTTTTGTGTCATTTTTTGGTCATTTGCGAATATCTCGGCTCCACTATCTCCTACAAACAAAAATGAAACATGTATTTACTTCTAATAACATTATCTATTATGTTATAAAAAAAACATTTGTTTAAACAAATGAAAAAAAAGTTATAGTAAGTTAAAATAATTTTTTGTTGTTTAAAAATCACTTTTTCGTGATTATTTAGAAAAAAGCTCATTTAACGATGAAATTTTTATTTTTTATTATTTAAGTTCTTGTAATTCCCTACAATTTAAAAAAAAAAAAAAATGAGCACTACGATGAACGAAAGCCGCGCACCCACGCATTTTATGATTTTATGTTTTAATTAATATCTCAGCCCCAGTATGTCGCAAAGTGAAAATAAAAAACTGTATTGCTAATAACAATATTTTCTATCAACTTGCATTTAATTTAATATGTTTGAGCAAAAACATAAGAAGTTTCCGTTGGTTTCAACGTTTTTTTTCTTGTTTTTAATATCTTTTTTTCATAGTTATTGAGAAAAAAACTGTATTTCCCGGTAAATATTTTTCAGTATTGGATTTTTGTTTTATTGTCCTGCTAATTTTCTTCAAATTAAAAAAAAAATAGTCCATTACGACAAACGGGAGCCAAGATATTCATGATTTAAAAATTTAGGAAAGCTTACAATTTAGTATCTTAACCTTGTAGCTTGTAATTTTGGTGTCGCCAGCAATAAGATATATTGGTATCCTTCAAACACCCCAAACATACTTACACATATTTGTTGCTTCTTGTGTGTAAAATTACCTTAAACGCCTTAGGTAAATATTTTTGTATGAAATTTGTTAGAGATACATAATTTTACCTGAGAACTAAGACGATTTATGCACTGTTTAGGTAATGCGATTTAGGTTAGACTGCCAAATATAACTTGATTTTACCTCCCATTGTAAACATGAATCTGATGTGTAACTTTGGCCTAGCTCTTAGGTGTTTCATTAGGGCTAAGGTAAGTTTGCCTCCAATTTTATTTATTGATGTAAAAATTACCTTAACCTAAGAGCAGAATTGCCTTAGGGCTAATGTTAAGTTCCACAAATCTAGAAAATGTGCGGGTTAATCAAGTTATATTCAAGGCAGATTTACCTCACGAACAGGTAAAATTACCTACTTTTCTGATGTCAACGTTATCTTCTCACTCGCACGTGAGTAAACATAAATCGTAAAGAAGCGTCTATAATCCCATAGAAAGAATAAAGATGTTACTAGAAGTGTAAGTGTCTCGTCAGCGGCAGCCATATTTATATAAACAAGCGAAGTATTTGAGGGTTACCATATTTTAAAAAAATTATGATCTCGATAAAATAACTTGGCTGTAGCACTTGAGACTTGACTGACTTAAAATGTATTAGGTGGTATGTTCAAGTTTTCGTTTCGCATTGTGGTGATTGCATAGAAAGTATTTTATTATAAAATATATTGTGTAACTTTTTTCAATTTATACTAAATACATTAACATCTTGGAGACTTTATTGCTACTTACTACCTTTTCGTTCACAATTGACAAAAAAAATGTATGTCTTATGTTGTATTACATGAGTAGTAATTTTTTTGTGACAAGAGTAATAGTAGAAAATTACAGAAAAGATGAGATTTTATTACTATTGTAAAAGCAGCATAAGCTTCTCAGTGTGTAATTTGGAATATTTTGTATTAAATTTGACCTTTCCGGTTTCCTATCAACTCTCACACGCAAATGACCCATGACCTAAATAAAAACAAAACAGATTTAAAAGTTAATTTGGATTTTATTTGCTTACGAAAAAATATATGGTAACACTCTTTCCGATAAAAGTTATAAATAAAATAATTAAAATATGCATTATTTTGAAGGCGCTTTGTGTTTTTTCAACGTAAAATGTTAAAATTAGTAGATACAATTTCAATCGCACTTATATTTTGGTTCCCATATGTGCAAAATAGTAAATACAATGTATGGCCATTATATAATAAAATAATTGATAGACTTACAAAAGAAATACTATCAGCCTATCAGTTTTGTTGGCATAGCAAATCATGTATACACACAAACTTAAAAAGTATTTTGTTTCTTTCTTTATCAAGCTTACAAATATTCTGTTCTCTTTTTATCACCTCTCATTGGAAGAGAAACTAGGTAAAAATTATCGTATTCCTGCTAGATTTACCTTATCTGAAAGTTTCATTTAGCCAAAGAACTATGGTAAATTTACCTAGTTGTCAAGCTTTATTCAAAAAAGGTTTAAGATAAAATTCCATAGATAAACTTGCATAAATTTACCTACTTTAGACAGTTCCTAACAAATTTGTTTTGCCTTAGCAATTCAAAACTGCCCTAGGAGTAACTTGGTTTATAACCCCGATTTAGGTTAATTTTACACAGGTTTTTCTTTGGGTGTATAGTGTATATAAAAAATTACTTTAATAAAACGATTTTGAAACTTTCTTTGCGTAAATTCATACTTTTCCGGAAATCAGACGGCAATTCCATGAATTGTATTTATAAAATGTATTTTAAATCCCAAAGTACTTTTACATAAGAGCAAGTTCCTGTCGTGCATTTTATTTATTTTTAATTTGCGACATACTTGGGCTGAGATATTAATTAAAACATAAAAACATAAAATTGCGTGGGTGCGCTGACTTACCTATGTTCAATAATTTATTACTCGGCTTTCGTTCATCGTAGAGTGTTAACTTAAATAATAAAAAATAAAAATTCCATCGTTAAATTAGCCTTTTTCTTAATAATCACGAAAAAGTAATTTTTTAACAACAAAAAATTATTTTAACTTACTATAACTTTTTTTTTCATTTGCTTAAACAAATGTTTTTTTTTTATAACATAATAGATAATGTTATTAGTAATAAATATATGTTTAATTTTTGTTTGTACGAGATAGTGGAGCCGAGATATTCGCAAAGGACTAAAAAATGACACAAAACACATTTTTGCAAATTTGGTTTTAAGCTTTTGTCATAAGCAACTATCGATCCATGAATAAAAATAGACCATGCCTCTGCGTGCAAGGTCAGGCCCTTTTTCATGACGCTTTGACTGAAATACTTATACATAAATAAAACTGTTGAATATTGACGGTGGACCAATAAATTCGTCCAGGTCCGGCAATTCCATCTGTCTTTAGATATGTCTGTACGTCGACATACAGATTATACCGCTGAATGGATTTTCTTTAAACTTGGTACTTAAAGTTCTTCAGTGATTCTCTAGGGGAGAAGTTGAATTTGTTTTAGCTCCAAAACGAACGGTACCTGCCATACAGTGTCATTATGCAAAATCTTATTTCTCTCCAAAATCGTTCGAACAGTTTTGATAAAAAAAATTAGGTGTGCTATTATATACATGGACTACATTTTGGTCAAAAAAAAAATTAAGAAAACATGATTTTAACAGTACCTGTCATGGAACGGTTTTTTTCGATTTTCTTTTTCTTATTAAGGGCTCTAACGCATCCGATCAACATTTTTATAAAACCAAAACGAACGTTACCTGCCATACAGTATCATTATGCAAATTCTTATTTATTTCCAAAATCGTTTTAACGGTTTTGATACAACAAAAAAATTAGGTGTGCTATTATAGACATGGTCTACATTTTGGTCAAAAAAAATATTAAGAAAACATGATTTTAACAGTACCCGTCATAGAACGGTTTTTTTCGATGTTCTTATTAAGGAAAGGACTCTTACGCATCCGACCAACATTTTTATACAGGAGCTGCATGAACTGAAAAACAAATAATTCCATTTACATCAAAAATAGGATTATTAATTCCAAAACTTGAATGTTGGTTTTTAGATAAATTTAATATTCTACCAACTAAATTCTAAACAAAAGCTATAAGGAATAGCATTGAAATAGAAGAAAGGATAAAATAATTAAAAAAATATAGTTACGAAAATTAAGTTTCAATTGAGAGAATGACGAGAATGAAAAATTAAATACTCGTACATAAATTTTCCAAGAATTTGGTTCAGATATACAAATAATGCAAGAAGTTTGAAGCTTAAATGCTTAAAAAGACAAAATATCCAAACAATTAAGTTTACTTACGAAGAAGAATACAATGCGCGACTGAATCTCACGTACTTGCTCTCATGTAAAAGTGCTATGGAATTTAAAAATAGCTTATAAATAAATATAAAACATAGATTAAATGCGATAAAAATGTTCAAATGCATAAAATTGCCGTCTGATTTCTAGAAAAGTAAGAAACAAAGTCTAAAAATCGTTTTATTATTAAATTAATTTTGTATACAGGGTGTCCAGGAATTCGTGTACCATACTTTGGGATGTGATTCTTGGTTATATTCTAAGAAAAATATTTTTCTACAGTAAAGTCCGATTTTAAATTTTGACATCACTTTTTGACGATTTAAAAAAAGGCTAACTTTGGTGTACCCTGACCCATATTAAGGTCAATTTCTCTGTCAGTACTAATGGTATAGGGACCTCATTTTACACTCTTTACTTGCGACTTATAGGTACTATATACGGCAAGTTATGCATTCGTAAAAAAAATCGAACTCGAGATTTTGATCAAAGTTAACATTACGAGAATAGCGAAGACGAAAAAAGTGGGTCTCGCAATTCTGTCTGTCTGTTTGACTACAGCTAAACGGCTCGGCCGATTTTCTTTAAACTTGGTAGATATGGGTTTTACTTTTTTCCCCCGGATGTTTTTTTATTTGATTTTTTAGGACCAAAAATACGATTTTTTTTCGAAATTTTATAAATAATTTTTTTTCTCAAAAACTGTTCCACAGATATTTAAAAAAAAAAATCATAAAATTTAACAACAAGTCCAATAATAGTGCTAAGTCTTCTACTTGGCTGATTTATTTCAGTAGTATATAGAGTTTGTATTATAAAAACCTTCATATAAAATTTAATTTAGTTAAGCCTAGGTAATGAATGAAAACAAAAATCCAAAAAATTATTATTTTTGGTACCCCCCTTGGGTACGAGCAGTTTCAATATTATTGTGTATTCAAATTTTCAAAAAAAATTTTTTTTTGAAAACTCAATATTTCGAAAACCCCATGCTCGATTTTTTTAAAACTTGATAAATAAAAGCTTATTAAAATAATCTACAAGATATGGGAAAACAAATTTTATTTTACCTAAAAATAAGGGACCCTCCATACAAATGTTAAAAAATGGTTTTCAAAAATCGTATTTTTCTCGAAAACGGTTCCGAAAATTTTGCTTAAATTTGTAGTCTTTCGAGTAATTTTTAAGATCTATAATTTAATATAAAAAATTTTGAAAACAAGATATTACTGACTGTATACCTGCCATAGAACCATTTTTTTAAAATTTTGAATTTCTAATTATCGACATAACGGATTTTAATGAAATTTTGTATAGAGATGCTTCTAAAAACTTTAAGAAACATTGCATTTCAAAACTTAAAAAAAAAATATTTTTTGAAATTTTGAAAAAAAAAAAAAAAATATTTTTTTTCGATATCTTAAAAATGGGGCAATATTTTTTTTGGAAATTTAATTTAATCGTACAATAATAAAAACCTAAAGTTGACGTACCGAATTTTTTTTTAAATATTTTAAAAATTGTATGTATATAACCTTAATTTATTAAGAAACCACTACAACGACTTATAATTTTTGTTCTTGCATAGCATTCTGTTTTTGTCTCTTACTACTAAAAGAATTTAAAAAATGATGATAATTTTATTCTTAATTAACAGTTTATTTTAATAACATTCGTTTTTAAAATTCCTAGTCTATTACATAGGAGCATGTTCGTGCGACCCAGCCGTGCATTTTATTTTTAGTAGAAACACTAACCTTTAAAATTTTGGTTCAATTGAGCTAATATGTTTTTTGTGTTTCCAGATATTCAATTTTAAATGGTGTTCAATTTTTCTTGCCCGAGGAACATTTTGACCTTGTTTTAGATTTTTCCAAGCATCATGAAATGTATGTGTTTTTGGGTGCACTTATTAATGAGTTTTTTTAATTATTTTTTTGTTCATCAGTTAAAATAAGAAAACTTTATGTTTATTACGATAGGCATTTAAAAAGAAAAATTGACCTCAAAGTAAAAATTTTGTTCGGACAAGAAAAATTGAACACCATGCGTTTCTATTAAAAAAAAGTTAAAAATAAGGTCCCTACCATTAGTACACCAAATTTAGCCTTTTTTTAAATCGTCAAAAAGTGATGTCAAAGTTTAAAATCAGACTTTACTGTAGAAAAAATTTTTTCTTAGAATATTACCAAGAATCACATCCCAAAGTATGGCGCATGAATTATCGGACATCCTGTATAACAAATTTCTTTAAATTTTTTCAAGAAAAAAAATTGTAATGTCAATTTGAAGTATTTAATAATATAGATTTAAGGAAATAATAACACAGGTTTTTCTTTGGGTGTATAGTGTATAAATAATCGTTCACACGTTTTGAAGATATTGATTTTTCAATAAAAAAATTGGATTTTTTTTTGATAAACCCAAAAAACATCTTTCAAATATTTTTATATACAAATTCAAAGGAGCTCATCCACCAAAGTCTTAGTCAAAATCCTTAATGAGAAAGTCGAAAATAAAAAGAACAGATCTAATGCCCATAATAGTACACTGTATGTTGTTCTTATCAAAATCGTAAGAGCCGTTTTCTACATAAATAAGATTTTGCATAGCGTCTGTATGGCAGGTAGTTTTGGAGCTAAAAGAAAATTTCAATTTCTCTCATAGGAAGCCCCTAAACCCTGACTCTTTAGTATCAAGTTTGAAGAAAATACCTCTAGTAGTTTGGCTGTAGGTCCAGGTACAAGCATACAGAGAGACAGACGGAATTGCTGGGCCTACTTTTTTCGTGTTCTCTGTAATTGTAATGGACAACTTTGATCCAAATCTCGATTTCGCATTTTTTTCCAATTGCATAACTTGCAAGTAAAAAATTCAATTTCTCCTCTAGGGAATCACCAGACTTCCTTAAGTTCCAAATTTGAAGAAAATGATTAAGGCTGTATGTTGAGGTAAAGACACACTGAAACATCTTTTTTATGTACTTAATTTTCCTTAAATTTTTTTATAAGAAAATTTTATATGTAAATGGTTAGTACTTAATGATATACATACATTTAAGGATATAATTTCAAAAAATAATCGTGTACCCGTTTTCAAGATATTGAATTTTCAAATTTCAATTTTCAATTTTGAAGGAGCTCCTGTATACAAATTTTGTTTGAAACCTTTAGAGATGTTTTCAAAAAATTATTTTGACCAAGAAATGGGCACCCATAGTGGCAGACGTAATTTCTTATCAAAATCGTTAGAGCTGTTTTGAAGATAAATAAGATTTTGTGTAACGGCTGTGTGGCTGGTACCGTTAGTTGTGGAGCTAAGGAAAAATTCAATTTGTCCTCTAGGGAATCCGAATTGCCGGATCTACTTTTTATTGTTCTCTTATATCGAGTTTTCCAAAAAATTATTGTTTTTAATTTTTTAAGTTTTGAAATGCAACGTTTTTCAAACTTTTCTATAAAAAAATTAACTGCAATCCGTTTTTTCGATAATAAGAAATTCAAAATTTGAAAAAAAAAAATTGTTATACCTAATGTAGGTGTAGTCGGTAATATTTTAATTTAAAAATTTTGAATTGAATTATAATCGAAAGAAGAAATAATTTTTGAAAACCATTTTTGAACATTTGTATGGTGGGTACCGTTTGTTTTAGATGCAATCAATTTTTTTCTTTCAGCTTGTAAATTGTATATACAAAAATTTTCAATTGTCAAGTTTAAAAAAAACGAGCATGGCGTTTCCAAAATATTAAATTTTCATTAATTAATAATTTGTATTTAAAATCCAACTTTTTTTTAAAATTTGAATACACAATAATAGCTGTGTTTTATTTTCCCCCTGATCTGATCCGGATTGGATTTTGTCTTCAAAATAACATGTAAAATAACAAATACAAACAGAAATGGGCCTTGTGTTGTTTTTGTTATACATGTAATTTTGAATGAAGATCCAATCTGGATAAGATCTGGGGAAAATAAAACACAGCTAATATTCGAACTTCCTGGGAGTCTTAGCATAAAAAAATGATCAAAATCGCTTCACCGTTTTAGAGAAAATCAAAAACGAAATTTCAAGAATAACCTAGCTTTGACAAAATGATATTTTTTTAATTTTTTTCTTAAAAATCTGTTGAACAGTTTTTGAGAAAAAAAAATAATTTATAAAATTTTGAAAAAAAATCGTATGGCAGGTATCGTTATTTTTGGTTAAAAAAATAAAACAAAATTAAATAAAATGCACGACTGGATCGCACGAACTTGCTCTTATGTAAAAGTACTTTGGAATTTAAGATACATTTTATAAATATAAAACATGGATTTAATGAGATAATAATGTTCAAATGCATAAAATTGCCGTCTGGTTTCCGGAAAAGTATGAATTTATGCAAATAAACCTTAAAGAATCGTTTTATTATTAAATAAATTTTTTATATAAGAAATTTATATAAGAAATTTCTCTAAAATTTTTTACATTTTATAAATATAAAACATGGATTTAATGAGATAATAATGTTCAAATGCATAAAATTGCCGTCTGGTTTCCGGAAAAGTATGAATTTATGCAAATAAACCTTAAAGAATCGTTTTATTATTAAATAAATTTTTTATACAGGGTGATTGGCATAAGGTGTGACAAAAAGCTAGGGCGTGTAGGTTGGACTTAGACAAGAAAAAAATCGTATGGGAGGGGGGGTCTATTTCTCCCCGTTTAGGCGGGAGGGGCAATTTAAGAAAAAAATCACTTAAAACAGAAAAAAAATTATTAAAAAATAACGGTGATACCTACAGAGTAATGCTATAGCATTTTGAAAAGCCAGAAATACATTCTTTAATTTTGTTTTTAAATAAAGTTGTTCGAGTGAATAGTTTTTGAAAAATTAATTTTCAAAATCAAAATTTTGAAAAAAAAAACTGAAATTTTTTTTTTAAACCATTTTTTTTTCAAAATTTTACGTAATTAAGTATTATTTTTTTATTCAATATTCAATGCTCTTATTAATTTTTGATCAAACACAAAAAACCGGATGTCAAAATGTTTTGTAGTTTTTGAGAAAATCAAAAATAACAAAAACTACTTTTGTTCTAAGAAAAGCCTTTTATTTTAGTTTTTAAGTTTTTGGATTCTTATGTAGGTGAATTTACGATTGAAAGGATTAACTTTCTTTTTACTATTCTTTTAATTATCGTCTTATAAGCATACAATAATGTGACAAAGTACTGGATTAACCATATTTCACACATTTTTTCATTGAGAACACCTGCGTGAGAGCATTGGTTTAAAATTGACCTGCCACTTTTTTATTATGGCGGGGTCGGCTTGGCTTAGGTGCATTTACGAAAGAAAGGATTAACTTTTTTTGTAAAATTTTTTTATTATCAGTCTTATAAGCATACAATAACACATTTTTTCATTGAGAACACCTGCGTGAGAGCATTGGATTAATATTGATCTGCGAATGTTTTTTAAATAATGCAGCGTTACACGCCCTAACTAGTGACAGAAAAATGCAATTGCGAAATAAGAACAAAAATGTTCCTGAATCTTGAAATCAATTTAAATAATAAATACATGCATATTTAGATAAAATACATAATTACTGTTTATTTAAAGTTAATCCTTTCTTTCGTAAATGCACCTAAGCCAAGCCGACCCCGCCATAATAAAAAAGTGGCAGGTCAATTTTAAACCAATGCTCTCACGCAGGTGTTCTCAATGAAAAAATGTGTGAAATATGGTTAATCCAGTACTTTGTCACATTATTGTATGCTTATAAGACGATAATTAAAAGAATAGTAAAAAGAAAGTTAATCCTTTCAATCGTAAATTCACCTACATAAGAATCCAAAAACGTAAAAACTAAAATAAAAGGCTTTTCTTAGAACAAAAGTAGTTTTTGTTATTTTTGATTTTCTCAAAAACTACAAAACATTTTGACATCCGGTTTTTTGTGTTTGATCAAAAATTAATAAGAGCATTGAATATTGAATAAAAAAATAATACTTAATTACGTAAAATTTTGAAAAAAAATGGTTTAAAAAAAAAAATTTCAGTTTTTTTTTCAAAATTTTGATTTTGAAAATTAATTTTTCAAAAACTATTCACTCGAACAACTTTATTTAAAAACAAAATTAAAGAATGTATTTCTGGCTTTTTAAAATGCTATAGCATTACTCTGTAGGTATCACCGTTATTTTTTAATAATTTTTTTTCTGTTTTAAGTGATTTTTTTCTTAAATTGCCCCTCCCGCCTAAACGGGGGAAAATAGACCCCCCCTCCCATACGATTTTTTTCTTGTCTAAGTCCAACCTACACGCCCTAGCTTTTTGTCACACCTTATGCCAATCACCCTGTATAAGAAATTTCTCTAAAATTTTTCAAGAAAAAAATGTGGAATGCGAATTTTAAGTATTTAATAATATTGGTTTTAGGAAATAATTTCAAAAAATAATCGTTTATAGGTTTTAAAGATATTGATTTAAATTTTTTTTTTTTTTTTAAAACCCAATAAATATTTTTTCGAATATTATTTTAAACTTAAGGGGACTCCTGCTAAAAATGTTGGGTTAAAATCCTTAGAGCCGTTAATGAGAAAGTCGAAAATCAAAAAAACGGGTCTATGGCCGGTACCCTTAATAACATTTTCCCCCAAATTTTTTTTTCACCATAATATCACACTTAATTTTTTTTATCAAAATCGTTAGAGCCGTTTTCGAGATAAATAAGATTATGAATTACGGGTGTATAGGCCCAAGTAACATCGTTGGAGCTAAATGTTATTTATATGTTCTTAAATAGCTCTGAGAGAGTTAAATGCACGGCCCTAGCTCTATTTCAAAACATATTGCAGCTCTTGGTAAACGAATTTAAATATCTAGCTCTATAATGGAGTTTCTTAACAATCTTTAGATATGTTACATTTAAGAGCTTTCTGCTCGATAAATTTGCTCCATAGTAATGTTTTTATCAGCTGTTGGAAAGCATGTTAGCATTTTGATACTGCACCCTTTAAAATAGCTCTTTAAGAGCAAAAGAATTTTTTAAAAATTTACTTAAGAGCTACAAGCTATATCTTAATGTGTGTTTAACAAAATGGCGAATATTTCAGAATTTTTATAAAACAGGAAAAGAAAACTATTAACAGTGCTGTGATGACTCCATTTTTAAAAGAATCATGATAAACACAGAAGCCTTATCCAAAAAAGTGCACGAGCAAAATAAATATTTTTTTCTCAAGTTAAAAATTGAAATAAAAAAAATTTACCATTTATTTAAAACAAATTATTTAAGAAGGGCGTTGTAATATTTCGAAGTACAATATCAACATTTCTGATAAAAATGAAATCGCACTTAGAAATCTCTCCCATGTTGAACGTATTATGGCTTTTAATTATTACCTTTACTCATTGTTCTATGAAAATAAATTATGATGCTAAGATGATTTACCAACACAAATAATAATTTCTTTTCGTGTTCAATAGTATGATTTGTATTAATTTACTAATACTAATAAAAAACGTAAAAGCACGCGACTCTACGGCAGTTTTAAAGTGTATATTAAGGCTTTTAGCTGTCAAAACCTACTTACAAGCACTATTAAGGAGCTAAAAAGTGCTCTCAAACTCAATGAATTAGCTGCAAGTGGGCTCCATGCTTGCTCTAAAGGCGCATCTAGAGCGGGTTTTTGAATTAACTAGCTCTAAGATTAGCTCCGAAAGCGCTTTTCAAGCATTAATACAGCTAAAATTGTTTCTTGGGGGGGGTACCCTTAGTTTTGGAGCTAAAACAAAAATTCAATTTCTCCTCTAGGGAATCACCGAAGACTCTTAACTACCGAGGTTGAAAGAAATAGGTCCAGTGGTTTAGGCTGTAGTGAGAGGTACAGACATACAGCCACACTGAAACATGTTTTTTGTGTACTAAATTTTCCTTAAAATTTCTATAAAAAAAATTGATATGCAAATTGTTAGTATTTAATAAAATACATTTTAAAACGTAATTTAAAAATTTAATCGTGTATTGGTTTTCAAGATATTGAATTTTCAAAAAAAAAATTGTATTATTTTTTTAAAAACCCAAAAACTATTTTTTCGAAAAAATTTGTAGTTTATATTTTTTCAAATGCAAAGCAGCTCCTGCATAAAAATTTTGGTTAAAATCGTTGGAGCCGTTGGTGAGAAATTCAAAAATCAAAAAAACCGTTCTATGACAGGTACCCCTAATAACATTTCCCCCCAAATTTTTTTTTCACCAAAATATAGTCCATGTCCATAATATCACACTTATTTTTTTTTATGAAAATCGTTAGAGCTGTTTTCGAGATAAATAAGATTTTGCATTACGGGTGTATGGGGGGTACCCTTAGTTTTGGAGCTAAAAAAAAAATTCAATTTCTCCTCTAGGGAATCACCGAAGACCCTTAACTACCAAGTTTGAAGAAAATACCTCTGGTAGTTTAGGCTGTAGTTCGAGGTACAGACATACAAACATACAGACATACAGACAGACAGACGGAATTGTCGGATCCATTTTTTTCGTCTTCGCTATCATCGTAATGTCAACTTTGATCAAAATCTCGAGTTCGATTTTTTTTCCAAATGCAGAACTTGCCCTATAGTACCTATATCGCAAGTAAAATGCTGTTTACCAAGTTTACTGAAAATCGGTGCCGTTTAGGCTGTTGTCGAAGAGAAAGGCAGACAGACAGAATTACGAGACCCACTTTTTTCATCTTCGACATCATCGTTATGTCAACTTTGATCAAAATCTCGAGTTCAATTTTTTTTACGAATACATATTTTGCCTTATGGTACCTATGAGTCGCAAGTAAAAATCGGAAGGGCAGTTTTATAAATAAATTTAAAGCATTTAATTATATTGATTTAAAGTACATGATTTGAAAAAATCATAATAAAAAATTTATCACAACTAATGGAGCAATTAAAGAGAAAGTCGAAAATCAGTATGAGATACAAATATGTATATATACATATGTCATATACACATCACCTAATACGCCACAGATGTTAATAAAATGAACTACATATACTCATTTTGTTTTTATGATTGTCAAAAACTGCACGACTGTATCACAATTATTTGCTCTTATGCTCAGTAGCATGAAATTTAAAATTTGTAATTATGAGGGCATTTATGTAAGATTTTTCTCTTCTCTCAAAAGCATAACACTCATTATTTAAAATGCTAAAACGACTCCTAACCTAAAATATTCAAAAACAAGAATATGCAATTATATGCAATTATGGAAAACATTTAAGAAAATGTTAGTTTTATTAATAGTAAATTTTCCATATATAAAACAACTTTAAAATAATTCAAATGAAATTTAGTAGGTATGCCAATTTAGTTTATACAGGGTGATTGGCATAAGGTGTGACAAAAAGCTAGGGCGTGTAGGTTGGACTTAGACAAGAAAAAAATCGTATGGGAGGGGGGGGTCTATTTCCCCCCGTTTAGGCGGGAGGGGCAATTTAAGAAAAAAATCACTTAAAACAGAAAAAAAATTATCAAAAAATAACGGTGATACCTAGAGAGTAATGCTATAGCATTTTGAAAAGCCAGAAATACATTCTTTAATTTTGTTTTTAAATAAAGTTGTTCGAGTGAATAGTTTTTGAAAAATTAATTTTCAAAATCAAAATTTTGAAAAAAAAAATGAAAAATTTTTTTTTAAACAAATTTTTTTCAAAATTTTACGTTATGAAGTATTATTTTTTTATTCAATATTCAATGCTCATATTAATTTTTGATCAAACACAAAAAACTGGATGTCAAAATGTTTTGTAGTTTTTGAGAAAATCAAAAATAACAAAAACTACTTTTGTTCTAAGAAAAGCCTTTTATTTTAGTTTTTTACGTTTTTGGATTCTTAGATGAATTTACAATTGAAAGGATTTACTTTCTTTTTACTATTTTTTTAATTATCGGTCTTATAAGCATACAATAATGTGACAAAGTACTGGATTAACCATATTTCACACATTTTTTCATTGAAAACACCTGCGTGAGAGCATTGGATTAATATTGACCTGTGAATGTTTTTTAAATAATGCAACGTTACACGCCCTAACTAGTGACAGAAAAATGCAATTGCGAAATAAGAACAAAAATGTTCCTGAATCTTGAAATCAATTAAAATAAGAAATACATGCATATTTAGATAAAATACATAATTGCTGTTTATTTAAATTTTTAACTAAAGCTTATTACAAACAATTTTCGATATGATCCCCATTTTGCAGAAGGCAAAGATTATAGCGCCTTCTTATTGCTGCACATAAATTTATACTTGATAAATTTTCCTGTAATTTGACTCCAGCCACTTCAATCCGTTATTTCAGTTGTTCCAAAGATTCTATTTCCACTTCGTACACATAGTTCTTCATGAATCCTCAAGCATAAAAATCTAACGGAGTTAAATCTGGCGATCTAGACGGCCATTCTATTGGACCTCCTCTTCCAATCCAATGGTCACTAAAATGTTCATCAAGCCAGTTCCTTACAGTGCGGCTGTAGTGTGCTGGAGCTCCATCTTGCTGGTAGATTAAATTGTCTGCTATGGCCAAGGGAACATTGTCATTCAAATCGAGCAGAAGGTCTCGTAGTAACTACGAAATGGGGATCATATCGAAAATTTTTTTGTAATAAGCTTTAGTTAAAAAATAGTTAAAAATTTAAATAAACAGTAATTACGTATTTTATCTAAATATGCATGTATTTCTTATTTTAATTGATTTAAAGATTCAGGAACATTTTTGTTCTTATTTCGCAATTGCATTTTTCTGTCACTAGTTAGGGCGTGTAACGTTGCATTATTTAAAAAACATTCACAGGTCAATATTAATCCAATGCTCTCACGCAGGTGTTTTCAATGAAAAAATGTGTGAAATATGGTTAATCCAGTACTTTGTCACATTATTGTATGCTTATAAGACCGATAATTAAAAAAATAGTAAAAAGAAAGTAAATCCTTTCAATTGTAAATTCATCTAAGAATCCAAAAACGTAAAAAACTAAAATAAAAGGCTTTTCTTAGAACAAAAGTAGTTTTTGTTATTTTTGATTTTCTCAAAAACTACAAAACATTTTGACATCCAGTTTTTTGTGTTTGATCAAAAATTAATATGAGCATTGAATATTGAATAAAAAAATAATACTTCATAACGTAAAATTTTGAAAAAAATTTGTTTAAAAAAAAATTTTTCATTTTTTTTTTCAAAATTTTGATTTTGAAAATTAATTTTTCAAAAACTATTCACTCGAACAACTTTATTTAAAAACAAAATTAAAGAATGTATTTCTGGCTTTTCAAAATGCTATAGCATTACTCTCTAGGTATCACCGTTATTTTTTGATAATTTTTTTTCTGTTTTAAGTGATTTTTTTCTTAAATTGCCCCTCCCGCCTAAACGGGGGGAAATAGACCCCCCCCTCCCATACGATTTTTTTCTTGTCTAAGTCCAACCTACACGCCCTAGCTTTTTGTCACACCTTATGCCAATCACCCTGTATATCAATCAGACCAAAAAACACAAAAATCTCTGTGTAACAAGTCAGCCGTGAAAAGTACTGAGATCTAAAAGTATACGCCAACTTCTTACTTCATGAAGGTTTAATACTGAATATTTAAAGTAGAATAATATTGAAACAGCTGCAATGTAATAGAGAAATTTTATTATTTAATGATTACTGAATAAAATTTGATGGGTTCACTGGTCAAGTTTTTAAAACCTTTCGAATTGGGTAGCTTCCTATTTCTTTTGGTATACTTATTTTGATTTGCGCTTCAATTATTTCTTCTTGTCCTGGCAAGATACCTAACACTATCATACCTACCTTAATTACAGCAATGGGAAGTGCTCCATATAAATAAAACATTTTCTCAGAAAGTGGGCGGATACCACGCTCCCCCCCACCGAATGAAAAACCTTGATTTTTATTTTTGGTCCTTTATATGTAATTTGAACCCTGCCGTTCTACCAACTTTCATTGTTCTACTGCAATTGGAAGTGCGCCATGTATAATTTACATCAGTTCTGGGGAAGTGGGCGGATACCACGCCCCTGAATAGAAAACTGTAAATTTTATATTTTTACTTGCGACTTATAGGTACTATAAGGCAAGTTATGCATTCGTAAAAAAAATCGAACTCGAGATTTTGATCAAAGTTGACATTACGATGATAGCGAAGACTAAAAAAGTGGGTCTCGAAATTCTGTCTGCCTGTCTTTCTGTCTGTCTGTCTGTTCGACTACAGGCTAAACGACTCGGCCGATTTTCTTTAAACTTGGTAGATAACATTTTTAATTTTTTCCCCCCACACGTTTTTTTCTTTTTTTTTAAGACCAAAAATAACGGTACCCCCCATACGAATTTTTTTCGAAATTTTATAAACATTTTTTTTTCTCAAAAACTGTTCAACAGATTTTAAAAATAAAGATACAGAAAAATTTCATTTAATTAAATCTAGGTATTGGTTGAAAAAAATTGTGCGAAAAATGGTTATTGAGGGTACACCCCATGGAACCATTTTTTTTGTTTTTGAATTTCTCAAAAACGGTCGAACCGATTTTGATCATTTTTTTTTGCTAAAGTTCCACAAAAATATAAATAGAATTGTGTACTCAAATTTTCAAAAAAAAATTTTTTGGATTTTTAAAAAAAACTTCAAAAATTTTTTTTCAAAACTCAATATTTCGAAAACCCCATGCTAGATTTTTTTTAAACTTGATAAATAAAAGTTTCTCAATATAATCTACAAAATGTGAAAAAAAATTTTTATTTTACCTAAAAATAAAGGTACCTACCATACAAATGCTAAAAAATTAAAAAAAATGGTTTTCAAAAATCGTATTTTTCTCGAAAACGGCACCTAGAATTTTGATAAAATTTTTTTTCTTTCAATTAATTTTTACGATCTTTAACTTAATAAAAAAAATTTTGAAATTCAGATATTACAGCTTGTACCTACCATAGAACCATTTTTTCGAATTTTGAATTTCTCATTATTCACGTAACGGATCTTAATAAAAAAATTTATAGAGAAGCTTCTAAAAAAATCTATTTTTTTCCTTTTTTTTTTGAAAATTCGTTATCTCCGAAACGGGTCAATATTTCTTTTCGTAAATTTAATTTTTATTCGAGCAATAATAAAAACTTTAAATTAGCTTCTTGTAACGAAGCGTTCCATGCTTCTACCAATATTGAACACACTGGGTAATTTAATTTACCATGACTAAGCAGCCGCCGCCGCAGCACCGACCGACGACACCATACGACGCCGCAGCTTCCAGCGACACCAGTTACCTCGCCACGATAAAGGGATTTTATACCTTGTCTTAATATAATATGCAGTCACAATAAGATTATGACGTCACAGTTGGTTGAGCACATTGAGTGATTTACATTCGACCAGTATATAATTCACACTCAGTTTTTACGAAAAATATAACAAGAGGACCTCCTTTTGGGAAGGAAAGTCACTTGTTTGCTACGGTCGAAGCTGACGAGCTAGATTATAGTTTATGAGTCGTCTGAAATTGTCCGGCAATTTCGTTCCATCAGTGGTTCGAAGAATAAAACGTCCTTGTGCCTACCAGGGCCTTAAACTGCTGATCTTGTGCCTACCAGGGCCTTAAACTGCTGATCTTGTGCCTACCAGGGCCTTAAACTGCTGATCTTGTGCCTACCAGGGCCTTAAACTGCCGATCTTGTGCCTACCAGGGCCTTAAACTGCTGATCTTGTGCCTACCAGGGCCTTAAACTGCCGATCTTGTGCCTACCAGGGCCTTAAACTGCTGATCTTGTGCCTACCAGGGCCTTAAACTGCTGATCTTGTGCCTACCAGGGCCTTAAACTGCTGATCTTGTGCCTACCAGGGCCTTAAACTGCTGATCTTGTGCCTACCAGGGCCTTAAACTGCCGATCTTGTGCCTACCAGGGCCCTAAACTGCTGATCTTGTGCCTACCAGGGCCTTAAACTGTTGATCTTGTAAGCGCCAGGAGCGTAGTCCATAGCCCGTATTTATAAAAGAGGGGCCCGATACCGAATGCCAGTTGACGAAGGAACCAGATGCCAGAATAAAGCTCTTTAAAAGAAGCCAGCTGAACCCGATACCAGGAGAATAACCGATGTTACCAGATACACCAGCCAGGGTGTAATTAATTGAAGTCAAGAATATTTAAGTTGTTATATGAAGTTAAGATTTGTTTTTAATAAAGATTTTGTATAAGGTTCTAAAGACCTTCCTACTGAAGTTTCGTGTTTTTCTTCAGAACGACCCTGGAAATCCGGCGAGCAAAACCTCGGCTGGAAAGCAAAAAGCACATCACAAATTGGCGCCCGAGCAGGGACTTATAAGGTCCATCCCCGTAAAATACAAAATCGAAAAACAATTCATATAACAAACAGACCGCAACGAAGATCCAGCTCATCATGTCCGAAAGCGAAGAGGAGTTCGATGTCTTCGCCAGTTTAGGAGCAATCTACCTTCTGAGAAAGCAGGAGCTAGTGGATCGAATGAGTCAATTAGGACTCGATACCGAAGGCTCTATAGCCGTTTTAACAGCACGACTCAGCGCTTACGTAAAGTCGCAAAGACAGAGAAAATCCACACAGAATTTATGCGCAGAAATCGAGAAGGCAACAATTGAAAGGGAATATAAAGAGGAAGAAGTGATTACCGCACCAGGAAATACTAGAAGTGGTGAAAAATATACGGAAATATTTTTCCAAGTACCGCCGATTACACGTTCTGTTCCCAACATGCAAGGCGCAGGTAAATTTATTTCTAAACCGCCCGAGTCACACCCTGTATTTACTTCCGAGCCAGGAGCCAGTAACCTCCAGACGCATCATGAAGCGCAGCTTACAAACAGGTCAGCTGGAAGACTTGTACTCAGCCATGAAGCAGAGGTTATGAATACGGTTAGAAAATGGGGATTGAAGTTTGACTCATCAGGCAATGCATTGGAATTTATAGAACGACTAGAGGAGTTAACATGTTGCTACGATATCCGACCCACCGATGTGCTGAGAGCACTCCCAGAGATTTTTAGAGGAACAGCTCTTGAGTGGTTCCGCATAAACCGCGATAGATTAAAGACTTGGGAAGATTTTCACAGGATTTTCCTTCAACATTTCCTGCCCGCCCGTTTTATTCACAAATTGGAGGATGAAATCATGCGAAGACGACAAGGTACAAGAGAAAAGGCTAAAGATTTCATTCAGGCCACTCAATACCTAATACATAAACACCCCCGTATGAGTTTAGAGGAAAGCGTAGATCGAATCTACGACAGTTTACGTCCGGAATATCATATGTATATCAAAAGACGGGATTTCGAGACTCTTGACGAGCTTATAAAGCTGGCAGAAGAGTATGAATATATACAGAGTGAAGACCGAAGCCGTCAACAGATTATTCCACGACCTACTTTCGGGCCTAACAGGATGCCACCAACAAACGGAATGGCATCGCGTAACCGTCCTTCGGCGCCACAAGTATCTTGTGAACGCAACGATTGGAACCGACCAACTACGTCCTCTGCTCAATATGATAGAGCAACGCATTGTTGGAATTGTAAGCAACGAGGACATAATAAGAATCAATGTCGTCGCCCCTACCGTATGTTTTGTTCATACTGCGGCGAAGATGGTCGACGAACCGAAGATTGTTCATGCCATCCACACCGTGTCACAATGCTTTGCGACAGGCGCAGTATTCCAGAGATGAGCCGAGTTCAACAAACAATAGTAGACTTGGAGAACGTAGAAACGGTGTCCGAAGGAGTAAGAAGAATAATAACAGACGGAAACGTAACGCGCCCGGTGAAACCTCGCAATTCAGAGGAGAAGACTGACCAGTGTGTGTCTGTTCAGAAGGAAGTCATGAAACAAGAAGATAGTCATCCACAGCCTGTTACACAGAGCGACTTAGTCACTGTGACTATTAGTCAAGAGGATTGGACTGAAAAACGCGCCAGACAAGTGCTGCAAAGACCAGAATGTTACCCGGAATATCGAGTGAATGAGGACCGTCTATTCCGGAGATTTGCAGTACACCCATTATCGAATCACGAGGATGATTGGAAGCTATGCGTTCCTACTGCTGAGAGAAGCAGAATTATTTTTGAAAACCACGACGTGGCCACCGCCGGTCATTTGGGCATCGCCAAGACGGCGTCCAGAGTTATGAAGTTGTATTATTGGCCAGGAATGTATCGAGATATATCAAAGTATGTGAGCAGGTGCCAGACGTGCAGGGAATTTAAGGCATCTCAGCGAAAGCCGAGTGGGCTCATGCACACCAAAATAGCCGAAGGACACTACAACTTACGGAGAAGAGCATGGAAGCCAGGCATAAGTGAGGATGTAATTAAGAAGGCGAGAACACCCCCTGCAGCCGGAAGACATTTTACTGTGAATTGCGCAATTAGTCAACCGCTAGCAGTCGAGCAAGCTACAACAGTCACAGGGTGTCGACAAGGATTTCATAACGATCAGCGACGACGAAAGTGTCCATCCGTGGAAACGCCAACCGACCAGACCAGCAAGAAAGAAGCCAGTGATAAGATCCGTGGTATTTCCGCCAGATTTGCCGAGTACTAGCCACGCAGCACGCCAAAAACAAGAAAAGGCGAAATTAGCAACCGCTGTGACGCGTTCGCCTCTAGTAAAGGCCAAACTAGAAGGTAAAACAAAGATCGCGAACAAAAACACATCAGCAAAGTCAGGAGCCGCAAAACCGAGAGAGCGATACCTGCCACCAACGCCCGGTAGAGTAATCAAAGCAACGGTCAGCGAATTGAGAGGGCCAGCGTCCGCGACGCCTGCTGGTAATCAGCAAGTAACCTCCCACAAAACGCCCACGTCGACTGTAATGGCCCCAACTTCTCAGAGAAATTTGAGTGCTATACCAGTGCACGTCACTACACACTCGATCAACGCAAAAGTGCGCACAACCGAACCCGCAATTAGCACCAGCCAGCAAAAGAGAAGAGTCCATAAGCCGAAGCCCGTAGATCCTTTCATTGATATCAAAATAGTAGAGCATCGACTGTACAACCCGAAATACCGACGCCAACATTTTTACATGCAACGGACGTGCGGTAAGATTGACGTCCGCATAATAAAACCAGGCGTAGCCATTTTAAGTTCTGGCGAGCAGCGAAAGAGGGTGCCGTTCCCCTACAAGAAGTAAGGCCAAAATCGCAACGAAAGAAGTCGAATATTTGTTTTTAAAGTTTTTTTAAAAAAAATGAGTTCATTGTTAAGTTTATGAAGATTTTAATTTTTAAGGTTGTTTTGGAAAACGAAAATAGAGAATTAAGTTGAATAAAAAAGTAAGAATAATTAAAAAAAAAAAAATAATTAGAAGAAGAAAATAAGGAAACGAAAACGAATAAAAAAAAAGAATTTTAAAAAAAAAGAGAAAACAAAAACAGGAAAAAATATAATATACTGAAAGAAAAATAAAGAAAGCAAACAAAGAAAAGAAATAATAAAAGAAATGAAATATAGAAAATAAGTTTAGAAAAAAAGGAGAAGTTCCATTGAAGACAAGAAGAAAATGAATTTAGATAGAAGGAGAAATTCTATTAAAGACGAGAAGGTTCTCGTCTCCGAAGGGGGAGTAGTATGTAACGAAGCGTTCCATGCTTCTACCAATATTGAACACACTGGGTAATTTAATTTACCATGACTAAGCAGCCGCCGCCGCAGCACCGACCGACGACACCATACGACGCCGCAGCTTCCAGCGACACCAGTTACCTCGCCACGATAAAGGGATTTTATACCTTGTCTTAATATAATATGCAGTCACAATAAGATTATGACGTCACAGTTGGTTGAGCACATTGAGTGATTTACATTCGACCAGTATATAATTCACACTCAGTTTTTACGAAAAATATAACAAGAGGACCTCCTTTTGGGAAGGAAAGTCACTTGTTTGCTACGGTCGAAGCTGACGAGCTAGATTATAGTTTACGAGTCGTCTGAAATTGTCCGGCAATTTCGTTCCATCAGTGGTTCGAAGAATAAAACGTCCTTGTGCCTACCAGGGCCTTAAACTGCTGATCTTGTGCCTACCAGGGCCTTAAACTGCTGATCTTGTGCCTACCAGGGCCTTAAACTGCTGATCTTGTGCCTACCAGGGCCTTAAACTGCCGATCTTGTGCCTACCAGGGCCTTAAACTGCTGATCTTGTGCCTACCAGGGCCTTAAACTGCCGATCTTGTGCCTACCAGGGCCTTAAACTGCTGATCTTGTGCCTACCAGGGCCTTAAACTGCTGATCTTGTGCCTACCAGGGCCTTAAACTGCTGATCTTGTGCCTACCAGGGCCTTAAACTGCTGATCTTGTGCCTACCAGGGCCTTAAACTGCCGATCTTGTGCCTACCAGGGCCTTAAACTGCTGATCTTGTGCCTACCAGGGCCTTAAAACTGCTGATCTTGTGCCTACTAGGGCCTTAAACTGCTGATCTTGTGCCTACCAGGGCCTTAAACTGCCGATCTTGTGCCTACCAGGGCCTTAAACTGCTGATCTTGTGCCTACCAGGGCCCTAAACTGCTGATCTTGTGCCTACCAGGGCCTTAAACTGTTGATCTTGTAAGCGCCAGGAGCGTAGTCCATAGCCCGTATTTATAAAAGAGGGGCCCGATACCGAATGCCAGTTGACGAAGGAACCAGATGCCAGAATAAAGCTCTTTAAAAGAAGCCAGCTGAACCCGATACCAGGAGAATAACCGATGTTACCAGATACACCAGCCAGGGTGTAATTAATTGAAGTCAAGAATATTTAAGTTGTTATATGAAGTTAAGATTTGTTTTTAATAAAGATTTTGTATAAGGTTCTAAAGACCTTCCTACTGAAGTTTCGTGTTTTTCTTCAGAACGACCCTGGAAATCCGGCGAGCAAAACCTCGGCTGGAAAGCAAAAAGCACATCACATTCTTTTAAAGAAACCACTACAAGGACTTATAATTTTTGTTCTTGCATAAATTTATATTTGCATAGCATTTTGTTACTACTAAAAGAATTTAAAAATTAATTTTATCCTTATGAACAGTTTTCTCTAATAACATTCGTTTTTAAAATTCCCAGTCGATTACATAGGAGCAAGTTCGTGCGACCCAGTCGTGCATTTTATTTTCTTTGTATGCAATTTAAGGTCTATCACTTTAGCAAATTTCATCGTTTTACAGCAGTCCGAGGTGCTCCATTCTACCAACACTATTTAGGAGAGAGTGGGCGGATACCACGCCCCGTGAATGAAAACCTTGATTTTTATTTTTGGTCCTTTATGTGCAATTTGAGCCCTACCGTTCTACCAACTTTCATTGTTCTACTGCAATCGGAAGTGCGCCATATATAATTTATATCAGTTCTGAGGAAGCAGACGGATACCACGCCCCTGAATAGAAAACTGCTAATTTTATTTTTTTCTTTGTATGTAGTTTAAGCCCTACCATTTTTCCAAATTTCATTGTTTTACAGCAGTCGGAAGTGCTCCATTCAACCAACACCAATTCGGAGAAAGTGGGCGGATACCACGCCCCCTGAATGGAAAACCTCAAATTTTAATTACAAGACCTACCGTTGTGCAAAATTGCAAGATCCTACGATGTCGGGAAGTGCTCCATAATTTTGATGATCTGTCAGTCAGTCAGTTACGGTTTTTGCGATTTTTGAGGCCTTATATCTCAGGAACCGCTTATGGTAGAAAATTGAAATTTGGTGAGGCGCCTTTGCCTGACTATCTTAGCAAATATTCGGAATTTTAAGTTTCTGACTTCATTGGTACTGAAAATAGGGAGGAGTCAAAAATCGCATGAGTTTGTTCCTGTTAAAAGTGTGTAGTGCCAGAACTTGGCTGGGCACAACCGTGCCCCTTGATATAGATTTCGGCACATCATTTCAAACAAAAGCGTCCCCCGTTTTTCGAGATATTGAATTTTGAATTTTAATTTTTTTTAGAAATTGTGTGTATCGAATATTATTTAAAGTTTGAGGACCTTCTGTGTTAATTTTTTTAACCGTAATCGGTGAACCCTACTACATGGTTTCTTTGTAATAGTTCAATACATACATATATTGCGAAAACCTTTTTTGAACAAAATATAGACCAGGTAATGGGTTTTTATTCTTAAAAAAATATTGAATGGAGATTTGGATTAAACTTGACATTATCAAGGTAGGAAAAACGAAAACAGGAAGTCTCGGAATTCGGTTTACGTGTATGCTTGTCATGGAAACATTTTTCTGATTTTCAATTTTCTCAAAAATGTTACACCCGATTTGATCTTATTTGAAATATTTTAAAATGTATTCAAAAATGATAATACTTATCATACAAGGGAGCGTAACGGAATCCCGCTTTCTATAATCCCGTTTTTTCAAAAATCCCGCAAGAAAAGTTTTGTTTTTTTAAATACCGCTTTTTTTAAATCCCGTTTATTCAAAATCCCGTTCTATTATAATCCCGCTTTTAAAAATCCCGTCTTATACCGCTTATCCCGTTTTTTTTCTTAAACGTAGCTAAAACATTGATTTTATGTTGGTTATTTTCCAGATTCTTTAAATGCTAAAGAAACTTTGCATACACCCAACCTCGCACCTACCCTAAATCCTATAATGTGCCCAAGCAGAGGAGTTGCATACATACCTCACTGTTTATACGTCGTAATAAGAAAACGGATTATAAAAAAGGGGATTATAAGAGACGGGATTTTAATAAGCCGGGATTTTAAAAAGCGGGATTATAAAAGCGGGATTATAAAAGCGGAATTATAAAAAAGCCGAATTATAAGATACAGGATTATAAAAACGGGATTTTAAAAAATAGGATTTTAAAAAGCGGGATATCGTACCCAATCCATCATACAAATGTTAGGAAAATGTGAAAGAAAATTTTATTCTTCTCGAAAGCTTCTTCAAGAAATTAGTACGATTTATACCATCCAACGTGCAATAATTTTAAATGAAGCTGTTAAACACTGCCAATGCCGCTTAGTAATTCGCATTTTTAACATCATTTGTTTTCTTACCGGAAGTGATTGACTTGCCATAGAAAGGATTTTTTTATTTTTCATTACATTCTTACCTGGTTTAAACTATTATATTTAAACAAAAACTTCAAAAGTAAATAACCTTTCGTTTTAAAATTTCAAGCAAATATTTTTCTTATATAAGAAAAAAAAATAATAGCACAATAATAGATACGTAAAATTAGCGTACCTACTTAAATTCATATTTGTTCAAGAAGTGAGATGACATTCATTTTTTTAGCTCATATTTGTAAGGGAGTTTTATCTTACTAGAATACGCGTTTCTGTACTATCTATACTATGGAGATATTCTATTCAAGCTGAATCTACTTTGGTCGATCTGTTTGTACGGCTAGGAAAATTTCAATTTTCTGTCAATAAGGAATCACGTAGAGCCCTAAAGTGCTAAATTTTAGGAAAATCGTTTCAGAGGTTCGATGTGCAGACAGCATACAGGCAAATAGTAATGTCAGACAGAAAGAGCTTCCGAGTTATCTATCATAAGTTGAAGTTTTATACAAATTTCGGGTTTGAATACAAAAACTGTGCAATTGTAAAAATGATGTCTAAAGAGTTGAACAAAAATGTACATCTTTTCATTCGATTATTTTTAACTAAAATCTTACCATAATTTACGAATACAGGACAAATACGCGATTAATACTAGGCAACGTATTAAAGAAAATCCGGTGACAAGCTTTTGAAAAATTGAAATTTTCGACTGTCCGTTCACCAAACCTATTTTGGGTTTTAAATGCCTAACTGAATATTAAAAACATATAATGCACATATATTTATGAACAAACAAAAAATAAGATTTATTTTTTAAACCTTATTTTCACCAAATGACTATAACAAACCAAATTGTTGCCTAATTTTTTGTTTTCGTAGCTACAAGTTTAGTTATTTTTCAAAAAAACTTGCGAAACGTGCAACAAGTTTAAAAATATTAACATAATATGTGCTTTCATACATGCATACCATACCTACATACATATCTAAATTTCGTTTAATAAATGTACTTGATTTCAAGGTTTTCCACAATTTATCTGGTTTCTACTTATCTACATAGAATAAGATTTTCATTTAGAGACATATTATTATGCATATTAAAGCACTACTACTAGTATCACCAACACTTTGATGCTGCTGAGCTGAAAGTTGAAGCCAGTATTTATAGCTTAACGTCTTTTATCGTAAGGCTTTAAGTATAGTGGTTTTGCTTTTTAAATTGTTAGTATTGGAATTTTTTGTAAAAGTTTCGATCGCACATAAAGTGGCCTTGACATTTCAAATTGTTTATGAATTCGATTCTGATATATGGCTGCTATTAGATATATGTAAAAGAGTTTTAATTGATTGCTTTCTTTTTTTTTTGGCGTTATTATTAAAGCTTTTTCATGTTTTGCTATTCTATATTGAGATTTGATCTGATGTCAAACGAAATGCTAATTCGGTTGGAAAATTGAATCTATTTTTTTTTTCTGGATAAGGAAAATATTTTATTTGGCCTTTTCCCTTTTTTTCCTTTGTGAATCAATCCGAAGTTAAAAGGTCAAAAATGATTTAAAGATAATTATTTATAAGAAGAAAACAGAAATTCTATAATTCAGGTTTTTTTTTTGTTAAACTAGCTACCTACCTGGTTGGCCGCACCACAGAGATCAACACACAATACTCTCACACATTTTACTTACACAACTGATAAGTCAATAGGCTAGAATACTGGCTTCCATAGATAGAAAATTCTGTATAGGACTTACAAAATCACTGAAGTAAAAGCTGTAAATTGGTTGTAAATCCAAATTGGAAAAAAGTTAGTAATTACGCAGAAAAATTAACTCGGTTTATATTACACACCATCTTAAATAAGAAAATATTGAATAAATACATGAGTCAGCTAATGTGATTTGTGACTATCATGTTTGTGATTATTGTAGGTGATAAAATCAATTGTTTGAATGCGGAAATAGATCACCAAACATTTTTCAAACTTTAGAATCCTTCGGAAAGAAATTACTTACTTTGTCATAATTTTACTATTAAATTTTTCTTTCGGGAATTTATTATTTGATTAAAGAAGAAATGTTTTCTTTTTCGATTTTTTTTTATAACTAAATTTTAAGAACCTTATCTAAATCCAAATTTTCGAATATCAAACCAGGGTTTGATAAAGAAAGTGACATCAGTACTAAGTCTTCAATGTAACAATTGGTTAAGTTTTCAAAAGACGATAAGAGGATAATATCTAGTAAATAGTTATAATTTTGATGCACCATACGCTGCTGAACTTGTCATATGAGCATCCCTAACTTAATTGAATTTCGTATCCCAGTAAAGTTGATTAAATACCTTAGTGCATCAATCTTGAATTAAATAAAATAGTTTCCCAATTTTGAAAATATGTATTATTTTTTTTTCATATTTATATCTACTCTTTAATGAGTGATAGTTATAACTGATTATTTAAATATAACAAATAGAACACCGCCACCGTATGAATTTATGCAAGAACAAAAATTATAAGTCATTGTAGCGGTTTCTTAAAAAAATAAGCTTTTATAAACAACATCCTTAAAACATTTTAAAGAAAAAATTTGTTACGCCAGCTTTAAGTTTTTATTACAATACGAGTAAAAATTAAATACAAAAATTAAAATATTGATCCGTTTTGTGATATAAAATATTCAAAAAAAAAAATTATTTTTTTTTTTCATACATTCAAAAAATATTTTTTTCAACTTTTGAATGTTATGAATGTTATAAATATTTTTTTTTTCATTAAAATCCGTTATGCCGATAATGAAATTTTAATTTAAAATAGGAAAAAATGGTCTTATGTTTGGTTTAGTCAGTAATGTCTTAGTTTCAATTTTTTTTTAATAAATTGTAGCTCTTAAAAATATATTGAAAGATACAGTAGCTTAGGCTGTAGCGGAACAGACAGACAGAAATGCGAGATCCAGAAGATTTAAGTGGAGATACCGATGCACATTGGCCTCGAATGTCTGAATATTATAATGGAAAGGAAATAAGAGTCGGGTAAAGCATTCCATATTCTTGTAGTGCGGCTAAAGAAATAATCCCCGAATTTAACAGTACATCCGTAGTTCGGCTCAAGGGTAAACTGATTGAGATTCCATGAAGCGCGAGTATTAGGGTTAAATTAATAAAGGGATGAATGCAATTGGCTATTTCACTAGAACAGTGTTTATAAAAATAACGATAAAATAATGAAAGTCAAGAAAACATTGCAACGTTGCTCGAGAGATTCAAATGTTTCTATTATACTTCTATTACACATCATTTTCAAAGTTCTTATTTAGATTCTATCTAATTAACTCAAGTGTGTTATTAGAGCACCTGCCCAAATATGGGAATCGTACTCGAGATTTGGACGTTCGTCCAAAGCTTTATAGTTTAAAGTTAATTCAAAAGGTAAAAAATAAATAAATTTGGTGGTGCAACAGCTCGGAGTGAACCAGGACCTAGTGACTTATAACTCTCAACCATTCCTGTGTGCGTGTTACCAGGAACGGAGGGGACCTACAATTTTCTGCCGATTCCGAACGGCTAATGAGCAGCCACTTTCCATGACAAGAGATACTCTTGGAGAATTTGTCAATTCCTCGCAATAGGCAGTACACCCCTGAAAAAAGCTTTCTTGCAGCGCCTGAGAACCGAACTCAAGACCTTCCGCATGACAGTCCAATGCACTAACCATTATGCCAAGGGGTAATATTAATATTAATTAACAGATATCAATATTAACCTTTTTTATCACCTGAAAATAAAACCAATGTTCTTACTTTAGGATTCAAACTTAAATAGAAAACAATATGAAGGATGTATTTCACATTACTCATTAACCCGGGACAGTTATGATAATACATACTTATATACCTAAGTTTCAAAACCATGATAACTCACCATTTCTTCTAACCAAAGCGATAGAACTCATTCATCAGGAAAATTTACTTATAATTAAATGGCTTTGCTTTTTTTAAAAAAAAACATAAAAATTATATAAGAAAAAATTAATTTTTATATTTTATATATCTTTTTTTACCTTTGTTTCGCCTGGTAATTAAAAAGGATACCCTTTGACTAACACATCATGTGTTAAGTATTATTTCTTGTGCTATATACTTTATATACCTACTTACAAATTCAGTTATATAATTTTCTTGACCAAAGTTTTAAAGTTCATCAGTCATATCACCAATAAATTCTCCAGCAGATGGTTTAAACTCGTCTTGACGACTTAGATAGATAATGCAGTCAGTATAAAAGTTAAGACCCCAATCTTCTTATTAACGAGTTAAAGATGTAGTATAAGCTACAATGCCAACGTTTACTTAAGATAGAGACTCACCTGCTTCTTCTTTCATTTCAAAATTAATCACTATGTTTTCTTCATTAACTGATAGAATATGTAACACTTCTACAGAAGGGTGAGTAAGAAGTTGAAACAAATCTGAAGGGTTATTTAAAACAAATATTTTTTCTTGATTTTTACGTTGTCAAAAATTTCACAAAAACCGAATTCAAAACGATCGCTTTCTTGATAGTTCTTAGCCTCTTTTTTCTTTACAAAGTTTCTTGGAGAATGTACATGAACTAGCCCATCCTGATGCTTTTTGTTCTATTTTTAGAAATTTAGGTACAACATCTTCTTATTCCATTGAAACGTAGTGAGCGCTTACATTTTTGACAAATATACAAGCTTTGAAATTCTAAACAGTGGTCACATTTTTGTTGAAATAAACACAAATTTGATTATTGTAGCCTTACATGCAATTTTTGCTCATCTTCATTATTAAATATTTTGTCTCCATTTACTTTTCTTTATATCATTAAATATTTATAATCCTTAGTTACATGCTTACAACACAATTTGCAAATTTAACAGAATTAATTTTCTAATAGAGGACCCACTTTTTGATTGTCAAAACAGTGTTCTCCTCTAAAGTTTCGATTACAATCGTTACATAAAATTGCTGACATTGAGGATAGGACTTGTCACATCTATGACGACTTTTCGTATTTTATGACGTACGTCAAATTTCACAATGATAAGTACATCAAAAATCAGCAGTTTATGATTATATAACATTGTACTAGTATTGTACAATAAATTATTTTGTACTTGCTATACGGCAAGTTATGCATTCGTAAAAAATCGAACTTGAACTTTACTTATGTTTTTTACTGGCGACTTATAGGTACTCATAGTTTGTTTCTCAAAAACTGTCCCACAGCATTAATGGTTCAAAAAAACTTTCAAAGGAATGGTTAATTTTGGAGCCCCTTCGAACCTTATTTTTTGTTTTTGATTTTCTCGAAAACGGTACACCCGATTTTAATCATTTTTTTATGCTAAGGCTCCTCCAAAGTTTGAATATTATTGCGTATTCTTGTTTCAATTTTGTTTTTTTGATTTTTAAAAAAAATTTCAAAATTTTTTTTTGAAAAAAAAAAACCAATATTTCTAAAACACCATACTCGATATTTTTTCAAACTTGACAAGAAAGTTTCTTAATATAATCTACCAGATATGAGAAAAAAAAATTGTTTCACTTAAAAATAAAGGTACCCACCAAACAAATGTTGAAAAATGGTTTTCGAAAACTATTCCGAGAATTTTGATAATTTTTTTTTTTTTGAATTTTTGAAAAAAAAATATATTTTTTGGAAAATTCGATATCTAGAAACGGATCAATATTGTTTTTGGAAATTTAATTTTTATTCGTACAATAATAAAAACTTTAAATTTTTTTCTTAAATTTTGTTTATACAGGCTGTCCCAAAAGTCAACGTCAAAACGAAAACGGGTGATAGGGTAGGTGGTGACAGTTATCAGAAAAATAATTAAAAAAATCATAGCCATGTATTTTGTGAGTTATAGGCATTCGAAAAAAAATTGAAAAAATGGTCACCCTATGACGGTCTTTCAAGTGTCGTGGTTACAAATTTTAACTTTTATCAAATTTTTTGTAATGGAACCTTAAATAACCCTGCTAACAATTGGCATCAAAAATTTAAACACACCTGCATTAGTTTTAAAGAAAATATCACTTTTTTGCTCAACTAAGTACTCAAAATTTTTACATGACCCTAATTAAAGGGACTGTAGTGTAAAAAAAACGTACTACGAAATTTTGGTAAGTTACCTTAAAAGTTGGCGCGTTCTATTCTCATTTCAAAATGTTATAACATTTTTGAGGATATTTCATAAATAACGGAAACAAAAATGTTTTTCTCAAGTAACAAGGTCTTAAAATAATTCTTTTTAATTCATTAAAAAAGAACTTTGAATGCACTTTAGGATTTCTCGTGTCTAAGTTTATGTTCGACGGGGGTGAACAGTAATTTAAAAGTAACTACTACCAGGTTCAGAGTACCGCGGGCTATCAGATAGTGATTCTTTCTATTATTTGGTTTGAGTTTTTAATGAAATTCAATTTTTCAACAAATATTACATCAAAAGTTTATTTACATTAGCTATAACAAATTTTCAAATTGTTTGCCTCCAACGGCAATGCAAGACCTTCATCTTCTTAAAAAAGATCGGTTTATAGGACGGGTGAATCTCTATGAGTTGATGTCTGCAACAGCCTCCGTGATTTTTTGGCGCATCTCGGCTAAGTTTTGGATTGGTTTCGAGTAGATCGGTTTTTATTCTTGGACAAAATTCTGCGGTCCGATGAATCAACATTTAAAAAGGATGGATACATGAACCTTCACAATTTGCACGAGTGGCATGTAGAAAATCCACCTTTGATGGGGCAAGTCAATTCGCAGTATCGCTTCAAAGTTAAGGGTAGGTCTACCTCAGAAGCAAACTCAAATCTCATGTAAAAACGTGTACATGTATTGGTGCACAAATATGGCTCTCTTAGTTAAGAATTTTTGTGTTAAGAAAATAAATTTAGCTCGTCTCGTCTCTTCAGGATACCTCTTTTTTCGCATCACGCATAGAGCTAGAGAAAGATGGAATAGAATATCAAAAAAAAAAATAACAGAAAACGGGAACAAGGCACGAGTGGCAAGCTGGCAAGCCGCTCAGGCAGCGCACAAGCATTTGATTTTGAATTGACTCGGATTGCGCACAAGATACGAGTAAATGAAAGTTTTTTTTCGTTTTGTATTTTGGGTAGAAAAAATAATTTTTCATGAATCGTGATTGTTTGAGGTTTAGGAAAGGCAAATTGAGTTTTTTGCATTCAGCGCTCACAATTAGACACAATAATAGACGGTTTGTTTTCTGTTTTATTTTTGGTTGCAGGTGAATTAAAACTTTTCGCATTTAGGTAGATAGCGTTTTTATTCTTTGCGTATTTATACAAGGTTAATCTGTTGGTTCTAGGACTTTTACTTTTCAGGATATTTTAAAAAATGAAGAAAAGGGAGCACAGATTTAGACATTAGGAACCCGGGGAATTTGCTCTGATATTCATAATTTATTTTTAATGTAGACAATTAATTTTAGGAAAAAGTTCACAATTCAAAAATTGCTCAACTAAAGAAATTATTAAATTTCCTAACCCAAGTAAATTAATACACTTTCAAAAATAATAATGGTAACTATGTACCTATACCTATAAAATGTTCTTTTGAGTCTTTTTCAAAGGGCTGTAACTCTGCGAAAAGTGGTCGTATTTAGATGAAACCAAAAGCGTTTTAAATATTTCTTTTTCTTGTTTCAGAGTTTCTAAAAATAAACAATATCCATAGTTAAACATTTTAAATTTTTATTTTTTTAATAGCTTCATTGTCTTGAGATTATTTATGATTCAATAAAATTAATAAGTGCAAAAAAATATAGCCTCAGATTAAAAAGTGGTTCCGTCTTTGACCACTAATTTACATGTAAAAATTGACAACATAAAAGGTAAATTGGGCAGTTTTGAAAACATGAATAAATTCGTTATAGATAATGGATTCTTTGAAACAATTTATGAAGATACATAATTGATTTTTAGCAATTGACCGTTCATTTAAGAAAAGTGGAAAAGTGTTTTTTAAACAAACAGATTATCAATTTTGAAATTGGTTGATCAAACCGTTCGTTTATTATCTATTGTTTCTGAATATTATGTACCTAATCATCAAAATAAAAACAAAGATAACAATTTTCATAGTTTTGCATTTGTTACATATCTTAGACTTGAAGTCTCTATCAGCGTTACCACTTCCGGAAAAAAATGGAAGGAGATTTGAAGAAAAAAGTGAAGTAAATTGGGAAAAATCGAAGTAGATTTTAAAATGACTTTTTACTTGCTTTTAGACAAATTTGAACTGGGAATTTTCATAAGTTGACATTACAACACAAAAGAGTAATGATTCCGTCTATCTGCAACTCTGTACCGCAATCTGCAGCCTAGAGGAGAAATTGAAATGGTTTGTTTTACTTTAGTTCAGGAACAGAACATACAGCCAATATGAAATATTATAATGATTTTGAAAACGGCTCTAACGCTTTTTTTCTAAATTATGTATAGATAACTGTACCAACAATGCAGTCCACACTTTGGTAAAAAATAAATGTTATTATCGGTACCTGTCATAGAACCTTCTTTTTATTTTCTACCTTTTCATTTGCGACTCTTCCGATTTCGATCAAAATTTTTACATCGCAGATTCTTTGATTTTGAAATAATATTGTATACGACAAATGTTTTCCTTAAATGTATACTTTTAAAAACTTAAAATTATCAATACATCTCTTTTAATTTTAAAGAAAATTGTGTACAAAAATTTAATTTAATTTAATTAATAAAACATTCTTTAATAAAAAATAACATTAAAGTTACTATATTTAAATATAGTTTAATTTTAAATTAAAAACACATATGCAAGCGAAATTTTTATACATAGGATTCGTGTACACATCAGTGTGTTGAGTTCCTATGCTTATTTGTGTATTTTTATTGTTTTGATATTCTTTTTTTTTTTGTAATTCGATGAATCTCTTCTTCGTTGGATTAGAAATTACGTTTCGGACCGTTTACTAAAAGTAGTTTTGGACGGTTTCAAATCTGATATTGGGTATTCAATCCCTAGAATCACGACGTATTTATTTCGGTGTAATGCTTGTCAGAGATTTAATAAATTATAAAATCAATTGCCCTTACTTGCTTTCGTTGATTGGCTTTCATGTTCCTTTTCGTGAATTACGTAATAATCGTTTATTTTGTGTACCCTCGAGTGCAATTCCCACTAGGCAGGTGCTCTAAAACCCCTCTTTAGTCTCTTGCACAGAATTCAAAAGAGCGCTCTAAAAATTATAGGCGGCCGCTGTCTAACTGAAACATTTGAATCTCTCGAGCACCGCCGCAATTTTCATAAACAGTGCTCTAGTGAAGTAGCCAGTTGCGTTCTCCCCCTCAAACAATTCAACCGTAATACCCGTACTTCTAGGACTGCTCATCATTTTCGCCCAATTTCGGACGTATAGTGATTCTTTTTTTTAGCCGCACTACACGAATCTGGAATGCTTTACCCGGCACAATATTTCCCACTCATTGTAATGTGTAGACATTAAAAACCAATGTGTATCGGTATTTGCTTTCTCATCCTATCCTACTTTTCTAATTTCTTGCAATGTGTTTAACATTTTAATTTTATTCATAACCCCTTGAGCTTGAGTGCGCGTTTAATATAAAAAAAATACTACCTAGAGTGAAATAGAGAAAAAGAAGTAGATTTGGACTTTTTTTTGTAAAATTGGAGTAGGTTGAAACAGAGATTTTTAAAATGAAGTAGATTTCAGTATTTGGCTGATGGTGCGAAGTAAGAAGTAGATTTTAAATATTTTGAAAAAAAAAAAACTATATCTACTATAATTGAAGTAAAATGGTGCCACTGGTTCCCATTAGCTGAAACAAATTATGTAGAAAAAGTTTGTCAATTTTATTTCCAATAACATCATTATATTTTAATTTTACTTTGTATACTAATATACTAATTTTAAGCTTCTATTTATTAAGCAAAAACTAAAAATGCATTTTATATAAAAACTGATCTTATTAAACAAAAAAAAACGAATTTCATTTAGTCATTTCGAAATTATTCACAATTTGTCAACTACCAACGTAACAATTGGTGGTCGTAAGTAAAGCGTGTTAGAAAAAAATGTTGATTGGCATATGTGTACAGATAACCGGCTAAGCTTTAATAAAAACGAACTTAATATTGGTTTTTCAAGCATGTCAAAATCTTCATCAAAAAAAAAAAAAAAACAAAAAATGTGCTACATTATTAGAAAACTAATACTTGTTTTTTTTTACAAATTAAAAACTAAGTGATAATGAATATATGAACATACATATGTATATTATATAAAGGTCGTTCTTATTAGAACTAGGCCAGATTTGCGTTTTGTCCTTTGTTAAAAATTATCTCATTTCGAAATTTTCAACGAAATTACATTATGTGGCCTAATGAAATCGAAGTATGTAGTACATATATGTATGTATTTTCTATTTGCTTACTTTTTATCAATTTTTTTTGCTTGAGTTTTTTGTTTCCTTTGTTTGTTTTTGGAGGCAGTTGTTGCAAAAAAATATTTATAGGTATGTACAAAATAGATTTGCATAGTAAAAACACAACAGAAAATAACTGTAACGAGAGTATTATCTATCACCATGACATATCGAAATAAAGGAGACAACTCTTCCAATGTAAAACCAACAAAAATACATAAAAGAAGCGCACTTCCCATATTCTTTCTATATACTTTCACCATTCTTCTACCAGTGAAATACGTCACCACCGAAAACAAAAAGTGATCGAATTTTCCTTCTTAACTTATTTATATAAATATGTACATAGGTATTTAGATTAATAGATACCTGCATAATATTGTACATAATATTTTGGCGCCATCCACTTGCCATATCCCTTGGTTGTTGCGTATTCGCTTACAGTGAAATGCAATTTGCGTTCATTCACAGGATTAACATGTACTAATCTAATATATTTTTGATACATCCATTACCTACCTACGCAAAATTAAATCAAAATAATCCTTACGATACCAAATCAATACAAGGCGTTGCACCTCTACATTACCTATGAACCTACCTATCGGAAAAAACAACACAAAATCTATTGTAGATACTTATACATATGCATATGTATCTTATTCTATACACAACATCGCAGATTTCCTTTCTTCCATCTTGTACACACCCTTTGGCAAAAAAAAAATGAAGATCACTATGCATCGCAATTTATTACTATGTGTGTACCTAAAATGGCTTTCTATAGAAGAAACAAAAAAAAAAACAGTAGAATGATGATAGATCGCAAAAAAAAATTCAAACAAACAAAATTTATGACAGCGAATATAAACTATATAAACTAAACTAAATAACCTACTTATATTCTTTTTTATACATACACAAAGAACATTTTTCCACCCTACCTTCGACAATGTGGAATGGTCATTGCATCATATACCTACTAAAAACAATCATGTCTCACACGTTTTTTTTTTATTTTTTCTGTTACGAGATGCAAGATGACAAGTCATAAACAAGAATAAAAAACTAAATGAGCCCAGACAAAAAAAAAGAATCAAGAGAGCGGATCGGCGGGCAAAATTGTTTTGCACAGAGAATAACAAATATTCTCTTTCAAAGCGCTGATACTGCAGTGGAATTCTTGTGAACCGAATCTTACTTGTGTGCGTGTGCAAAGGAACTTTTTGTTAAAAAATGCAAAACAGACCTCTTTTATAAAAATAAAATTAAATAAATATTCAGTGAAAAAAGTATTTTGTATTTCTGAATTTAGTAAATAAAATATCAAACAAAAATAAAAAAAATATGTGAGAACTGTATTATTAATACTTTTCTTGCAAATGCATTACAAATACTGTCATATTGAATTGCATTTTTTTGAACTTTAGATGAGTTTTATTAAATTTTAAAGAACGATACGCTGTTCAGGGAATATAAATCTTTGATTAAAAAATTATTTCCAAAAATTAAAAAATATAACTCTCAATTTCCCAGGGTAGAGAACAAAATATTTGTAAAAAAATGTATATTTTTTGACTTTTGTTAGTAAAAAGTTACTGTAAAAATAAAAAAACAAATAAAAAAAAAATGAACGTAATTGCACATACTTATTGGCTTTGTACAAGAGTGAATTTTACTTCGTTATCTTTTATACTTATGAAGTTTTATCCAGTAGAGCATTCATACCACTATGCGAATTTCCTTCGTTTTTCATAGTTTTATATATTTTTTTTTGAATAAATAATAAAACAGAATAAAAAAAGAAGAACGATACGTGATTTGGGAATATGTTGTTTCTATAAAAAAAATATAAAAAAAATAAAAAAGTAATATTTTCGGAATTTCCCTATCATTTGAATAAGGACCTTACTAAAATGTATGATTTTTCCACTTGTGTGGCAGTTTTAAGGCACACAATTTTTTTATATTTTTTTCAAAGCTGTAAAAGTATTCTGACTAACATTTTTCTAATCGATGACCGTTTATTTCATTGAAATATTCGTAAAATTGTGAAAGTTATACAGCTTAGCGCAAAAGTCTAACCTATTTTTTCAATGGACACCTACCCTTAATATGTGGACCGGAATTCTTAAACGTAAAATTATTGGACCATTCGTGCTACCAGATAACTTGAACGGCGAGGTTTATTTAGGTTTTTTTCAAAACCACTAACCAAATTTATTGGAAGATGTTCCACTTAGCATTTATGGAAATATGTGGTTTCAACAAGACGGCTGCCCAGCGCATTATGCTCGCCCAGTGAGACAAATCCTTGATGAAGAATACCCAGCCAGGTGGATAGGGCGGTCTGGTGCAATTTCGTGGCCAGCCCGTTCTCACCTGACTTAAACTCTCAGGATTTCTTTCTTTTAATTATTAATTATTTATTTATTCCATCTACGATTTGAAAAATCTACAGATTATACTTAATATTAATATATACTTTTGGGGGTAGTAAAAGAAAAAGTATACTCAAAACCGATCCAAAACTTAGCCGAGCTGCGCCAAAAAATCACGGAGGCTGTTGCAAACATCAACTCATGGATATTCACCCGTCTTGTAAACCGATCTTTTTTAGAAGATGTAAAAATTTGTTATAGCTAATGTAAATAAACTTATGATGTAATTTTTGTTGAAAAATTGAATTTCATTAAAAACTCAAACCAAATAATAGAAATGAATCACTATCTGATAGCCCGCGGTACTCTGGATCTGGTAGTAGTTACTTTTAAATCACTGTTCGCCCCCCTTGAACATAAACTTAGACACGAGGAAGCCTAGAGTGCATTCAAAGTTTTTTTTTAATGAATTAAAAAGAATTATTTTAAGACCGGGTTACTTGAGAAAAACATTTTTGTTTCCGCTATTTATGAAATATCCTCAAAAATGTTATACCATTTTGAAATGAGAATAGAACGCGCCAACTTTTAAGGTAACTTGCCAAAATTTCGTAGTAGGGGAAGGTGGCCTAAAATGGCATCCCCTAAGGAATGGTATGCCATTTTACCCTTCCAAGTAAACCAACTAGGCAAGTTAACCAAAAACCATTTTCAATTTAATTTATACTTTATTTAAAACAAATCACAATTCAAAGTAAAATAAACATAAACAATACTTAACAAACAAAAATAAAAATCAGTAATTCATTTAAAACAACTTCACTTAAAGTATAAAATGGCACACTATGCCATTTTAGGCGAGTGCTTAGTAGGCCATTTTTCCCATTTAGGGCTTTTTTATTTAAGTTTTCTTTCCGAGAAAACTGAAATAGTTTTAGGCCAACTAATTTCAGTAAATTAATAAGAAATACTTAATACTTACATCCATTTACTGTTTTCACCAAAATTTAATGTTTTTTATAATTTTTTTTGTCAACAAACTTTTTACAACATTTTATTGGTTCTACTTTTGTAGATGGCTAGAGACAGTTTGACCCGAAAAATTTCAAAAAATAGCTTGAAGTTTCTTATATTCCTTATATGTCGATGATGCCAGATAAACTAAAGAATTGTGTTACCAAAACTTTCTACTCGTAATTCTGTTCGATTCTACAATTTCTAGCAAGGGGGCCATTTTACCTTGGTGGGCCATTTTAGACCATCTTCCCCTACGTTTTTTTTACACTGCAGTCCATTGAATTAGGGTCATGAAAAATTTTGAGTACTTAGTTGGGCGAAAAAGTGATATTTTCTCTAAGACTAATGCAGATGTGTTTAAATTTTTGAATGCAATTGTAAGCAGGGTTATTTAATGTTCCATAACAACAACAAAAATTTAGAAAAGTTGATATTTGTAACCACGGTGCTTGAAAGACCGTCACAGGGTGACCATTTTTTAATTTTTTTTTTCGAACGCCTATAACTCACAAAATACATGGCTACGACTTTTTGTATTATTTTTCTAATAACTGTCGCCACGTACCCTATCACCCGTTTTCGTTTCGACGTTGACTTTTGGGACACCCTGTATATTTATAGGTAAGTTAAAGTTTTATAATTTATAATTTTTGTTCTTGCATAAACTAATATTTGTTTGAATCACATGGCATCCTGTTTTTAGTTCCAACTACCAAGGGAGTTGTGTTAGTCATTTAAAAATTAGTTTTATGCTTATGAACAGATTTTCTCTAATAACATTAATTTTTGGAATTCTTAGTCTTTTACATAAGAGCAAGTTCGTGCGACCCAGTCGTGCATTTTATTTCTTTTTTGTTTAAGACCAAAAAAATGATACCTGCCAAACGAATATTTTTCGAAATCTTATAGGTTATACTTTAAATAAAATTTACGAAAAATCGTTATTGATGGTATCCCTCTTAGAACCATTTTTTGGTTTTTGATTTTCTCAAAAACGGTACAACAGATTTTAATAGTTTTTTGCATGCTTAATCTCCCCAAAAGCTTGTGGTATTCTAATTTCCAAAAAAAAAATTGGAATTGTAAAACACAAATTTTGAAAACCTCATTGTCAATGTTTTTAAAACTTCTAAAAATATCAATTGTAAAAAATTGTTCCGAAAATCGTATTTTTCTTGACTTTTGATACATTATTTTCTTTCTATAAATTTTTTCGATCTATAATTCAATAAAAAAGTTTTGAAATTAAGATATTATAATAAGTGAGTATACTCACTGTACCATACACTAGAACCACTTTTTCGAATTTTTAATTTCTCATTATCGTCATAACGGATTTGATGAATTTTTTAGCTTCTAAACACTTTGAAAAACATTGTATTTTAAAACCCAAAAAAAATATTTTTTGATTTTTGAAAATTTTACATCTTAAAAATGGGTCAATATTTTATTTTTTTTTTTAAATTTTTTTGTATATATATGTATAAGCTTATTTAAATAAAAAACCGCTACAAAGATGTGAAATTATTGTTCTTGCATAAACTTTAATGTGCTTGAGAAATCATATAAAATCCTATTTTCAGCAACATTCAAAAATTTTTTTAGTCTTTTAAATAAGAACAAGTTCTTGCGATCCAGTCGTGCATTTTACTTACTTTGAATCAAAACTATTGCCGTCTTATATAGAAATTCTTTCAAAAACAACTTTTCTTCCCTATGTTCCGTATTCGTAGACTCTGATTTTATAATATTTCAAGTTATTTTGGAAAACTTTAAGCTCAACGATTCCACAACCCTCGAATGGTATATTGATTTGCGCATCAATTTTAAATTTTTTGTTCTTTGAATTTTGAACCTTGTGAGTCGTGAGTATCTCTGATCACTTTTCTAAAACATGCTTCCTTGTCAGCATTGATATGATGCCTTTATGCTTAATACTCGTACATTCTTCATCAAATGAATTGTAAGCAGTAGAAGACTTTCATTCTTTATTTCCTTGTCCTGATGGTACCTTTACAGATATTACTTGCATGCAAAAAGTATTTGTGCTTAAACCTTCCGAGTTCCTTTGAAAAATTATACTTATAATTTCCCGAACATCACTGAATTTAAAATCTGAACTATCCCCGAAAAGCCATCCATATTCTCGTTTAGCAGTTAAACTTTTTCCACTATAGGTAATTTCTACTTTATCTGTGGAGCACAAATCTGGTACATCATGTTTAAACACATCATTTGCCTCTTTCATCCAAAAAATTGGTTCTTCATTAAATCAAATCGTTTAATTGGGTTCTTCAAGTCGCTCAAGGCTCAACATACAAATTCACTAAAACATTATAATTAAAGAGAAAAAGTAGAAACTAAAAAGCTTATACATTTCACATTTTGCAGCACTATTATTGAAATAAAAACAGGTGTGAACATCATAAATTCAGGTAAAAGCTTTTAATTTAAATCGACTTTCAATTTGCATTAATTCTCTATAAAATAAATATTTTTGAGGATTTAATTTTTCGTTATCTCTTGAATGATGACTTACCTCCACTTGTTGTTCCTTCTGTTTTTCATGGAAATCTAGCTTGAATAATGATCAAAGTCTTTGGAACATTTTACCACCCTAGCAATGTCTTCGTCATCTAACTGTTATGTCAGCGTTTTGGTAGGTACAACCGGTAGGTATAAAATCTGCCGATTGGATTATTTTAAGAAACACATTATAAGGTTTTGTATTTTTAGTTAAGAAGTATTTGATTTAAAACTTAAAAATGTTCTTCTTTTAATTCCTATCGAAACAGTGTTGAAGTTCGATAGGAGTAGTATTAGTATTTAGTAGAACTCCATTAAAACAAAGGACATCTTTTCTTTCTTCAAAATATAGGTAACAGTTATTATATTGTTTGTCTCTGACATGTTTTTCTTTTTTACTTGCGACTTATAGGTACTATAAGGCAAGTTATGCATCCGTAAAAAAATTCGAACTCGAGATTTTGATCAAAGTTGACATTACGATGATAGCGAAGACGAAAAAAGTGGGTATCGCAAAACGGCTCGGCCGATTTTCTTTAAACTTGATCGATATCATTTTTAATCTTTTCCCCTCACTTTTTTTTTTAAGACCCAAAATAACGGCACCTGTCATACGAATTTTTTCGAAATTTTAGAAATATTTTTTTCTCAAAAACTGTCCCACAGAATTAAAATCATAAAATTTCATTTAGTTAGGTAATAGTTGAAAAAATTTTTCAAAAAAATGGTTATTTTTGGTAGACCCCCTGGAAGCAGTTTTTTTGTTTTGATTTTCTCGAATTTTTTTTTGTTTGAAACTAAATATTTCGAAAACCCCATACTCATTTTTTTCAAACTTGATAAATTAAAGTTTCTTAATATAATCTAAAAGGTTTGACAAAAAAAATTAGTGTTACCTAAAAATAACGGTACCTGTAGTATCCTGGTTTCATTGTTAACAAACACTTATAAAAATATAGAATCGAAGAAATACTCAATAATAAAATAATAAAATATATAACGATTATTATTCGTATATAGACTAGCAAGCAGGATACAAGCAAATATACTATATTGGCGACGAGGATACACCCAAAGTTCCAAGACTTATTTAAAAAAAAAAAAAAATAAAGAAAAATACATATCTACATACCTTACAAAAGAAAAAGTAAGCTAATATTATATATTTTTAATAAATACATACAGACGCATGTAGAACAGATTTATTTTAAAGAAATTGAATTATTACATACATACGTGTGTATGTATGTATATAAATCAGTTTTAAAAAAATGCATATTACATATTGATAAAAAAGTTGAAAGAAATGTTTCATATTCGGATGTTATATAAAAAGAAATTACTATTGAGTTTTAATAATCGATCCATCTAAATGCAATGATGTTATTAAATATTAGATAAAAATTGAATTGAAATTTTCTGATTTTTTTGTGTATCAATTATTTGGTTATATAAGAAAAGAAAAAAGTTTTTGAGGTTTTAAGTTGAAAAACGCATTTGAAAATTCTTAAATGGCGTCTGAGAGGCCCAAGGCTGAAAACAAAACGCCTGAGGCCGACATTTTGATAATCAGGAGAATTTTTCTGATTTTTTGGTATATCAATTATTTGGTTATATACATATAAGAGAAGAAAAAAGTTTTTGAGGTTCTTAGTTGAAAAACGCATTTGAAAATTCTTAAATGGCGTCTGAGAGGCCCAAGGCTGAAAACAAAACGTCTGAGGCCGACATTTTGATAATCAAGAGAATTTTTCTGATTTGTTGGTGTATCGATTATTTGGTTATATAAGAAAAGGAAAAAGGTTTTGAAGTTTTTAGTTGAAAAACGCATTTGAAAATTCTTAAATGGCGTCTGAGAGGCCCAAGGCCGAAAACAAAACGCCTGAGTCCGACATTTTGATAATCAGGAGAATTTTTCTGATTTTTTGGTGTATCAATTATTTGGTTATATACATATAAGAAAAGAAAAAGGTTTTTGAGGTTCTTAGTTGAAAAACGCATTTGAAAAATTCTTAAATGGCGTCTGAGAGGCCCAAGGCTGAAAACAAAACGTCTGAGGCCGACATTTTGATAATCAGGAGAATTTTTCTGATTTGTTAGTGTATCAATTATTTGGTTATATAAGAAAAGAAAAAAGGTTTTGAGGTTCTTAGTTGAAAAACGCATTTGAAAATTCTTAAATGGCGTCTGAGAAGCCCAAGGCTGAAAACAAAACACCTGAAGCCGACATTTTGATAATCAGGAGAATTTTTCTGATTTTTTGGTGTATCAATTATTTGGTTATATAAAAAAAGAAAAAAGGTTTTGAGGTTCTTAGTTGAAAAACGCATTTGAAAATTCTTAAATGGCGTCTGAGAGGCCCAAGGCTGAAAACAAAACGTCTGAGGCCGACATTTTGATAATCAGGAGAATTTTTCTGATTTGTTGGTGTATCAATTATTTGGTTATATAAGAAAAGAAAAAAGGTTTTGAGGTTTTTAGTTGAAAAACGCATTTGAAAATTCTTAAATGGCGTCTGAGAGGCCCAAGGCTGAAAACAAAACGCCTGAGGCCGACATTTTGATAATCAGGAGAATTTTTCTGATTTGTTGGTGTATCAATTATTTGGTTATATAAGAAAAGAAAAAAGGTTTTGAGGTTCTAAGTTGAAAAACGCATTTGAAAATTCTTAAATGGCGTCTGAGAGGCCCAAGGCTGAAAACAAAACGCCTGAGGCCGACATTTTGATAATCAGGAGAATTTTTCTGATTTGTTGGTGTATCAATTATTTGGTTATATAAGAAAAGAAAAAAGGTTTTGAGGTTCTAAGTTGAAAAACGCATTTGAAAATTCTTAAATGGCGTCTGAGAGGCCCAAGGCTGAAAACAAAACGCCTGAGGCTGACATTTTGATAATCAGGAGAATTTTTCTGATTTTTCTGATTTTTTGGTGTATCAATTAGAGATGCCGCGAATATTCGGCCACTATTCGGTATTCGGCCTATTTTTTTGATATTCGGTATTCGGCCGAATAGTTCACAACATTCGGCCGAATACCGAATATTAAATGGAGAATAAAAAAAGATTTATTATCTTACAAAAAATGTTGTATTTTTATAAAATTTTTTTATTTTAGTATTTAAAATCTACTAATGGTAAGTTGTGTGAATAAAAAGAGCTTTTTCAGCATTCGTTGGTAGCATACGTTTTATGTAACGTCTATATTCGAAATCAATTACAGCTTCTGCAAATAACCTCTCACTAATACACTAATACCAGGAGACGAGAGGTTGATTTCAGCAAATGTTGTCAAATTGGGAAACAGTTTTGTATTTACTGACCACCACTTGTAAGGGTCTGCCATCCGATCTTGGCGAAAAGTTCTTTAAAACAATCTATTTTGTTTTCAATGGCAGTTTTTTCAACATCTTTATCATTTTGTCTATTTCAACTTCCTCAAAACATTCCCAGAAACTCACTTATATTCTGAAACTTGTATTTATGACTCGTATTCGACTACAGTCGTAGGTTATTATTCCAGGAGTCAAACATCCGACTTCACTTGTACTAATATTGGGAAACGAAAAACATCGCATACGACTGCTCCTACGACTGTATTCGAATACGATTCATAAATACGAGTTTCAGAATATGGGTGAATGTTGTGGCTCGTCAAAAGTCACGTAGGAGATAGATACACAATACATCGTTTCGTTGGCCGAATGTTCGGCTGCCGAATATTCGGTATTCGGCCGACGAGTGTGGCCGAATATTCGGTATTCGGCCGAGTCACTATTCGCGGCATCTCTAGTATCAATTATTTGGTTATATACATAATAAGAAAAGAAAAAAGTTTTTGAGTTTCTTAGTTGAAAAACGCATTTAAAAATTCTTAAATGGCGTCTGAGAGGCCCAAGGCTGAAAACAAAACGTCTGTGGCCGACATTTTGATAATCAGGAGAATTTTTCTGATTTGTTGGTGTATCAATTATTTGGTTATATAAGAAAAGAAAAAAGGTTTTGAGGTTCTTAGTTGAAAAACGCATTTGAAAATTCTTAAATGGCGTCTGAGAGGCCCAAGGCTGAAAACAAAACGTCTGAGGCCGACATTTTGATAATCAGGAGAATTTTTCTGATTTGTTGTTTTATCAATTATTTGGTTATACTCGTATAAGAAAAGAAAAAAGTTTTTGAGGTTTTTAGTTGAAAAACGCATTTGAAAATTCTTAAATGGCGTCTGAGAGGCCCAAGGCTGAAAACAAAACGTCTGAGGCCGACATTTTGATAATCAGGAGAATTTTTCTGATTTGTTGGTGTATCAATTATTTGGTTATAGAAGAAAGAAAAAACAATCCAGGAAATTTTACTTTGTTAAAGTTGTGACCTGTGACAGAAAAAAAATTTAAAAATGAAAATAAATTCCATTTTCCAATTTTTGAAGGGATTGTTGAACTGAGGTTTAAATGGCAGAGTAGTGTTGTTTAACTTAAACTACGAGTATGTAATTAGATTTACCCTAGACCTGACACCATGAAGTGGCACAGTTGAAAGCTTGGAAAGTGAGTGACATTTATTTCATTAGGATAACTTAACAAAGCAACAGTTTACTGAAACTTTACATGAGACATATTTTAATATCATAACAATATGAATTATAAAACACAATTTTTAATTATTGTAAGTAAATTTTTTACGAGCGTGTAGATAAACCGGATTATCAATACCACACCTACAGCAAACCAAACAAAATCTAAGCTTGTATTATTTATTCACATAGCTAAAGCATGTTTCACTCTTCGAAGGTGTTACACACTAGGATGTGTCACTTTTGTATGGCCGCAAAAAAGTACTCTAATTTTTAAATGTAATAGTTCTCAAAAGTTGTATTAGGGTCTGAGGTTTAAGAACATGTAAAAAAAAATAAGACTTCATTCGTCTTTGGCTCGCTCAAATCGGTTGAAGTTGCAAAAAAAACTTAATTTTCAGTAAATTTATTTTATTTATTACGTATACTAAAAAAACTAAACAAAATACAGAAAGAATTTTTCTCTTTACAAAAAGATATACCATTATATTGTATGTGGTTCCGTTAGTTTTTAAGAATTTTTTTTTGTAAAAAAAAAACGATTTTACATAAAAAATGATTTTTCTTCCTTCTTTTATTATTTCATAGCTTCTTTATTAAGTTTTCAATTTGAACAAATCTAAACTTAAAAGTGTGTCCTTGGAATTATCTTTCACTTGAAAGCCTAAAAATATTTTATATATTTTTTTTTGTATCCACACGGCGCAATATTTTAAAAATCTCGAAAAATCTAAATTTTTTGGATTTCATCCTTTTTTTGAGCGAGCCAAAGATATTAATTAAAATGAAAATTGTAAACGCAGAATCTAATTTTGATAAGCAATGCAACTTTTAAAAGCTATTACATTTGAAAATACCATAGTTGGGCATTTTGACACACCCTATTACACACGTTCCGGTCTTGAGTATTGCTGTACAGTTTGGAATCCATACTATTCCAATTCAGTAAAAACAATAGAGAATGTGAAAAAAAATATAAGATATGTTTTTTTTGAATTAAAATAGAGAATTCCTAAACCTTCTTACGAAACCCGATGTTTGGAATTAAATCCTGCAATTTCATCTGTCTGACTGTATTTCTGCACACTTGCAGCCTTAACCGGTGGAGCGATTTTAATCAAACTCGGAACTTTGTTGATTACTTAGAGGAGGAATTTTTATTTTAGCTCCAAAACTAACGGTATCTGCCATATAACCGTTTTAAAAAATCTTATGTATCTTGAAAACGGCTATAATGATTTTGATAAATAAAACGCACGACTGGATCGCACGAACTTGCTCTTATGTAAAAGTACTTTGGAATTTAAATGATTTAATGAGATAAAAATTTTCAAATGTATGAAATTGCCGTCTGATTTTTCCAGAGAAGTATGAATTTATTTAGACAAAGCTCAAAAATCATTTTATTATTTAAGTAATTTTGTATATAACAAATTTCTTTTAAACTCTTGAAGAACAAAATTTGGGATGCCAATTTTAGATTTTTAGTAGTATACATTTAGGAAATAATTATTATTTTATTTATTATAATAATATAACACACAATTTATACTGAACCTAACAAAGCTCTCTTCGTTACGGGTACGCACGGGGGGGCAATAGATATCCCTACAGGCCTGGCAGAAAACCGAAAAATAAAAATGTCAATTTTTTTAGCCCTTGTCAAGGAAATGATAGCACGCATCATTTAACCTTAGTTGCAGCGAGTAATACACCCACACATACATTTGTTTGGTACATCCAAGGCGGTCTTAGCTCACATTTACACAGCCTGTTTATTATTCAATTTAGAACAATAAGAATTACTTGATCATATTTTACAAAAAAAGTATTAAAACAGTTTTTGTGGTGAGACATGTGGTTTCAGGAGGACGGCACCACACACAATACGGCGCGGGATACAATTAATTTCCTGAGACACAATTGCGATAAACCAGAAACGATTGAGTATTTGGAAGCCAGCATTCGATGTTTTGATGCTGAAATACAGCCTGATTCACTAAAAAGAGTGTGTTGAAATTAGACCTTCAATTTTAATTGATACCGGAACCTCACAGTACAAGTTAAGCTAATTTAATTTTCAACAATAAATATCAAGGTATCAATTAACTTTGAAGTTCATACCCAAACTTAATTGAAAAACAATACATACATTAGCATACGTAGAATATAATATTAAATATTTAAAATAGACATAAAGCATGAAATAGTATAACAACAACCGATCAATGGATACAGTGCAGGTAGCCACCACAACCTTCAATACGAAGAAAAGGTAAGGAGACAAATATAATAGATATGAAGGCCCAGGGAATAATAGAAACCAGCATTTCAAAATAATCTCCCAAAAAGATAGACAATTCTGGACAGAAGAAGTTCCAACTTGTAATATTTAGGTAATAAGATACAAAAATACAGCATTTGTAAAGTCACATGATTTATAGTAGTTCATAAGAAAGACTTTTGGATTAAAAAACGTCCCCGTGATGACGATAAATCATGTGTAGCATACTTAGATGATATGTTAATCATTAGTAGGACAACAAAGGAACAACCCAAATCTTCCTAGTATTAGAATCTTAAAATTTGAAGATCTGAATTGACAAATGTATTTTTATGAAAAAGAGGCAGAATTTTTAAGGCATTTGGTAACTGACGAAGGTTTCAACCAAAACCCCAATAGAATTAAAGCAATTCAAAAAAGTTAGCATTCCAAGCACCCAAATATTTTTTTTTTTTTTTTTATAATCAACTCACGCTCAAGGGAATATGATTACCCTTTAAATGTTTTTAACACAGCGCGGGCGTGAAGTTACGGAAGAGAAGGAAGGATAGGAAAGATGTGTGGCACGATGTTCTGAGACTGAAGGTGGTTGTCTCAGACTTTTTATCTCCAGGGATGGCGGCTGAACTGAAGCGGAGAAATGTCGTGTCTTATTTCTATGTCCCTTATAATTCGCATTATTTTATTCGTTTTTCATCCTTGTCGGGCATACTAGTTTAACTCAATCACATGTTGTTAGTGTTATGCCTAAACAACATGTAATGAGTAAACCAGCAACCCATTGATGACAATTTTTAGAAAGTTTTAATGGAATTAAAGACGCCATAGACGACGGCAGGGATCGAACCTGTGATACTGAGGTTGACAGGCGAGCACACAACCATCGCGCCACGGCCACCCCATAAATAAAGAGCTTTCTAGACCTAATTGGGTACTAAGGCACTCTGGTCACTATGTAGTCAGTAAACTATTTCATACGATTTCTGTTTGGACACAAGTTCAAGATTATGACTGAGCTTCAGCCTTTTAAATTTGTTCATGCCATATACCGAGATATGTCACAAAGAGATCAACGCTGGTAACTTAAATTGGCACAATACCAATTTGAGATGAACACCCAAAGGAAAGGATAACAAAGTGGCGGACTTTCTTAGCCGAAATAAGGAAACCCATAATAAAGAACAGTTTTTGCCAATTACGAGCAAAAGTGATACATAATCACACATAATATTTAACATAGACCATAACAATTACCACTCAGAAGAAGAAGAAATACCTGATCAAACGTATGAAGGAAGAAATCGTCGCTAAATACAAAATACAAATTATAATAACAAATGATAAAACTCAGAGAAAACTGTTGTAAATGAAAAAGGTAAGCCTACGTAGCAGATTACGACTTAAATTATCTAACGGACATATTTCGGAGATACATTAAAAAAAGTATTACTTTTTTTATAATTTGCACACAATCAAAGGATGATGACTAACCTTATAATGTTATGGTGTAAGTCAGTGGAGAGGATTAAAAGGAGATTTCGATGCACATTGGTTTTGAAAGCCTCGTACATCACAATGAGGGGGAAATTTATAGAGGCGTATTCCGCATTCAAGTAGTGCGGCTAAAGAAAGAATCTCTATATTCAACACTAAAGTCAGAAGTTTACACTCAAGGGTAAACTGATGAGCATTCCCAGCTAGATGGGTATTACGGTGGAATTGTTTGAGGGGAGGAATGCATCTGGTTATTTTAATTGAGTAGTGCTCATGGAAAAAGTGACAAAAGAATGAAAGACAGGAGACATTACGACGATGATGTTCAAGAGAAACAAAAGTTTCCGTAATTGATGCTTTTCCTATAAGTTTTAGGACTCTATTTTGAATTCTTTCCAACAGGTTCATTTTACAAGAGATGGTCATTAACACACATACCGGCTATGGAAAGCTTTTCAGTTTCTTTGATGATAGCGTCATACATGCATAATGACATTGTTTAATGCTGTCGAGATCGGAACCTGATGAACTTAACATGCTCTGCCGTTTCAGTTCAACAACCGAAGAACAGGGTTGTGAGTCTGAAAACGAATGTGCAAAGCTGATGGTGCTTTCGTCAGCGAAACAATGGAGTGGTAGAAGTATCAGACAAGAGATGATTTTTTTTTTTTTTTTTTTTTTTTTTTTATAATCTACCCGCGCTCAAGGGATTATGATTACCCTTTAAATGTTTCAACACAGCGCGGGCGTGAAGTTAATGAAGAGAAAGAAGGATAGGAAAGATGTGTGGCATGATGTTCTGAGACTGTTGGTGGTTGTCTCAGATATTTTTATCTCCAGAGTGGCGGCTGAGCTAAAGCGGAGAATTGCCGTGTCTTATTTCTATGTCGCTTATAATTTACATTATTTTATTCGTGTTCATCCTTGTTGGGCATACTAGTTTAACTCAATTACATGTTGTTAGTGTTATGCCTGAACAACATGTAATGAGTAAACCAGCAACCCATTGATGACAATTTTTAGAAGGTTTTTAATGGAATTAAAGCGACATAGACGACGACGGCAGGGATCGAACCTGTCATCATGAGGTTGACAGGCTAGCACACAACCATCGGAGACGAAACGGAGCCTAGGGACACATCCGTATTTTTTACATGAATATCAGACTTGAAATTTTGCAATACAACTTTTATTGAGCGGTACAAGAAGTAATTTCTAATTCAAAAAAGAAGAGGCACTTCGATACCAATTAAACGCATTTTCGTTAAAATAGTTTTGTGCCAAACTGTATCAAATTATTTAGAAATATCAAGTGCAATAATAGACCAAGAGCTAGCGACCGATTTACTCACCTCATTTTAGCAAAGCTAAAGCTTTGGTCATAGAAAGATTTAGGTCCGACAGTTATAAAAATGCCCGTCTTACACTCCAGTACCCTCCATGAGGCCTTAAGTTTAAGGCTTGAAGTTGTAAAAAAAACTACCCATTCACCTCATTTTAGAAAGGCTCATATTTTAATATATCGTTCATTGATTCAATATATACACGAAAATAACAATGTAAGACGTTTTAGCCCTCCATGACATGATGTAAGACGCTCGTGTATATGTAAAAAAATGACCCCATTCACCTCATTTCAGCAAGGCTGGTATTTACACATAATTAAGATGACATAAAAACAAACACGCATTTCAAGTGTAAGACGTTTATTCGGTCAATAACCCTCCATAAGAGGCTGAAAACTAAATTTCGTTTAAGTCAAGATAGAAAAAATTACATTTGTTTTAATAGGAAACGACTGTAAATGCAGATGCTGCGAAAGGACTTACTGATATTTTTCATTTCACTAATTCGATATCTGCTCGTCAGAGTTGGGCAAAGACCCATTCCATAAGATCGTCCATAATAAGTCATGTATTTGCATTGGTTTAAATTCACTACAAGATATCACAACGGATTTGGAACCAAGCAAAGTTAAGCGAAATGCTTCTAATCTCAACAATTTTCTGAGAAGATTAGCAAAATCCATAAACCCTTTCAGTTCCGCAATTACTAGAGACTTTTTATATAATATCAATAATGGAAAATCTGTGTCAAGTGAAGTAGAAAACTTTTTATTAAATTTTGAAGAGAATGGGGAAAGCTAACGCAAAAATCTATATCCGAATGCGCAGAATCAATTGAAAGATTTGAAAAACCTATCAAAAAAATACCCATTCATAATTTCTCATCTGAGCTTAAGAAAAAGAAGTTAAAATTAGGGAATAAAGTACAAGAAATTCGCATGCAGCGTGACCTTTTTGACAGAATGTTAGGAATTTCAATGAAAAATAATGTTAATATTTCAAAAGTCTTATCATTTCCTGTAACACCTGTGCCATTATCATTATGTCATCTGGATGAATCGATATGTAAAACAGACCAATCTGCTTTTACAAGATTCTTAGAGAAGCAGATAGATAGTCACCGCCAATTCATGCTGATGTTATTATAATTGATGATTTATTTTTTACTACACACATTGAAAGACATCCCGGTTACATTTGCTAAAATTTCAAAAAAAAAATTTCAATAATAACGAAATATGATGCAAAAAGAATTGATTTAGTGTTTGATCAATTAATTCAATCACTTAGTAGTAGTCACTAACTTGCTCACGACTTGATTTTTTTTCAATTCATAATTAGTAGTTTAAGCCTAGTACTCACCTAGCCTGAAATGAAAAATAAATACGTTCCAAATTGCACGCGAAGAATAAAAATGAAAATAGAATAAACTTTTCCACGTGAATTTTTGATACTCACTTTGAATGAAAAATAAAATGACAATTATTTTTAAACTAATTCCTTCTTTCTGTTTATAAATTTTCAGTTTTTTGTTTTGAAACAATATATTGAAATCAACTGACAAATGTCACAGTTTTTCACGTTGCCTTAAACTTTTTCTAGATGGTTGTACATTGAGAAATGAAAATCATAGCGTGGAAAAAGTTGTGGAACATATTTGTTTTTCCAATCCACATTTTAAGCCTAGTACTCACCTAGCGTGAAATGAAAAATAAATATGTTCCAAATTACACGCGGAGAATAAAAGTGAAAAAAGAATAAATTTTTCCATGTGAATTTTTGATACTCACCTAAAATACTGAATACTTTCATTAAGTAAACTCTCGAGAGCAGTATCAAAAAATTCGTTATCCATTCTTTATTTCTGTTTATAAATTTCAATTTTTTATTTTGAAACAAAATATTTAAATTAACTGATGTCACAGTTTTCCACGCTGCCTTTAACTTTTTCCTGATGTTTGTACATTGAGAAATGAAAATTTGGCGTGGAAAAAGTTGTGGAACATAATTGTTTTTCCAATCCACATTTTGGTACTCACCTCTGTTTGGGGATTTCATGCGAGTGAACCAGCCGCCACATTTATATGAAATTTTCATTTTCACTTGAACTGAGTACTAGGCTTTAGTACTCACCTCTCGTTGCGGATTTCATGCCAGTGAAGCAGCAGTCACTTTTATATGAAATTTTCATTTTCACTTGAACTGAGTACTATAGGCTTTATGAATTAATTTTTTTTTAAATCATAAGTCTGAATTAATTTTTTTTAATTCACAAGTCACTAAGAAGCTTATGATTTAATTTTTTTTAATTCACAAGTCACCAACTGCCTTATGAATTAAATTTTTTTAATTCATAAGTCAGTAACTAGCTGCTGGATTACATTTTTATTAATTCATAAGTCACCCACTAGCTTGTGAATTAAAGCCAAACTTAAGCTAAAAAATGACTTAAGCTTTTGCAACCCTGCTTCAAACACGCGCATTTTAAATAATGCTCTTATGTAAAAGTTCTTTGGAACTTAAAAATTGCTTATGAATATTAAACCATGGCGCACAATGTTCAAATGCATAAAATTGCCGTCTGGTTTCTAGAAAAGTATGAATTTATGCAAACCAAGTTTGAAAATTGTTTTATTATTAAATTTGCTATATAAGAAATTTTTTCAGCATTTTTCTAGAAAACAATTTGGGATGCCAATTGAAAGTATTAAATAATATAGAAATAGGAAATAATTTCAAAATCTAATCGTTCGGCCGATTTTTCAAAAAAAACATTAAATTTTCTTTTCAAAAACCCAAAAAATATTTTTTGAAATATGTATTTGTACGAGTATATACAGTATTATATTAAATTCAAAGCAGCTCCTCTACAAAAATGTTGGTCAAAATTGTTAGAGCCGTTAATCGAAAATCATGAAAACGGTTCTATGACACGTACCGTTAATAACGTTTTTCTTAAATTTTTTGACTAAAATGCAGTCCATGGATATAGAGGAAATCACTAAAGACCTCTAACTACTGACTTTGAAGGAATCGTTTTAGCGGATTAAGCTGTAGGTAGAGGCTCTGTATTACCTATATCGCAAGTAAATAGGAAGTTATGGTGCTATACGCTGTATTTCAAAACATATGAAATCCTCGAAGTACTTTATAATTTACAGGCTTACAAACAACAACAACGTAGCCTTTGAATTGTAAAATCGAATTATTTTGATTCCGCGCCTAGTGGTAGTAGAAGCTCGGTTTGAAGCTTATAATAAGTAATTGTAACGTAAAGTTCAGTTCATATTCTGTTATTGTCGACTTAGGTTCCAATAAATGAACGTATTATGGTGCAGCGTTACAAAACGAGAACCCTGAGCCTCATCGTCTTTGCAGTTAGAACCATTTAATATTTATTTTTTATATTCTTATAAATTTGGTCGATATTAAATGAAAATGTTCAGAATCATTTTTTAAAGGTCTAAAGAAATCTTTTATTAATTGAAGCTAAGAAAATAAAGCCAAGCAATTTCTCAAGTAAATATGAATTTATTTAAGAACAAACATTTTAAATCGTTGGCGTTTTAAGTTTTTTTTTTTTTTTATGAAAATATGTTTTTATTTCTAATAGTTTGAAGAACTAAATTTTGGTATGCCAATTTTGAGTTTTTATTATTGTGCAAATGAAAATTAAATTTAAAAAAACAATTATTTACCAGTTTAAAAATATCGAATTTTTAAAAATATTTAAATTTTTTTCAAAAATCAGAAAAAAAAATATTATTTTTAAGTTGTCATATGCAATTTGACTTTTTAAGATCTTCTATACAAAACAAATATAAAAAAGAGGCTGGGTGCGACCCACACTGATAACTTCCCATTGTGGTAAGAAAACCTTGAGTAGAATTTTACATCTTTTTCATGGACAAAAAGATAAAAACATAATTGTGACGTTTTCTTCAATTTTATCATAGCTATTAATGGAATTTGAATATGTGGGACTTGGGTACAACTGAACAACCTTATTCATATACGTATGTACAGTACATACATTCTTCTAAAAACTAAGTTGATAATAAAATTATAAAATTATGTATTATATCCGTATTATAGAAATTACTTTATTATTTCGGTTCCAAACATTTTAATTGGAAAAAAATTAAAAACGAAATATTCAAATATAAAAGATATGGTTTGGTTATTGATGGAAGGGTACTTACAAAATATATCCGCTCTTAAACTAGATATATGTCAAATATAAACCATTTGTTAGAAATTGTTTTATGTATAAAATTAAATAATGGCAAAGTCAATGTCATTGCTGGTTCTCAAGATATTCTAGTCGAAAAACAAATATTACCACTTTTTAGTAGATTTTTTTTATATTTTTGTTAAAACTGTCAATTCGATACTTGTGAAAATTTAACCATTGTATTATGTCGATACCTTCCCGTAAGAATGTACTAAGCGACACTTTTTTCGAAAATGACTTTTTGATGAGCAAATAATATACTATATGTTAAGGGCCACGTTTTGGCCTGGGTTTCGCCAACCTATTATGCATGAAAAGGAAACTAGAGTACAAATAAAAAAATTTATCAACTGCCATATTTTCTCATTAAAATAATGTTGCCCCCTGAAATTTGTATTATCCGCCAAAAAAATTATGCTAAGCGACATTAATAAAGATCTCATTGTCGTGAGCAACAAAAAATTTTGTTAGATGTCACATAGTTTAACCAAAATTGTCTCTTAGCACACTTTGATTCAACTAGAACTTTCTTCATTTTTTTCATTTCCTGAACAATTTTAGAAATGTCGCTTAGTATACCTTCTTACGGCAAGGTATCGATGTATAAAACAACATACTTTAGAAGGCACTATCGGTGTTCATTCCCAAGAAATTCGACTTGAAATACAATTTTAACTAGTTTTCACTAGAATTTTTAATAGTTTTTTTATTTAAAAAAAAAACTATTAATTCAATATTTGTCAACATTTTACCAATTGTACAAAATTATACTATGTATAAAATAAACTAAATTAGAAGTCAATAAAACTACTAGTTCTCGAGAAATTTGAGTCGAAAAACAATTTTTACCAATTTTCAATAGAATTTTGTACAGTTTTTTATTTTTTGTAAAAAAACTGTAAGCTGTTTTTTTTTGAAATTTTCACCAGTTGTCAAACACTTTATTTTTCGTAAAATAAAATTATTTTGAGTTTCAAATTGTTTTCCGTTCTTAGAATATCTGGGTTATGAAATTTTTTTTTTCAGTTTTTTTAATTTAAAAAAATAACGGTATGTTCATTTTTTTCAAAATTCATACCAAATCTGTATGACCTTATAATGAGTACATTAAATTTTATTTGAAGGCAATAGCATTATTTTTTCGTGAGATATTTGAAACTAACCAAAATTTTTACTTTTTTTTTAAACCGTTATAGTGAAAAAACTACTCACTGAATTTTAATAAACGCCCTTTCAGCCTCTTTCGAAGTTATTATCTATTAAACAAAATTTATTTGAAGTCGATATCTTTACTCGTTCTTGAGATATCGACGACGAAAAATGGTACAAGAACGTACGGACGTACGAACGTACGCACGTACGAACGTACGAACGTACGAACGTACGAACGTACGAACGTACGAACGTACGAACGTACGAACGTACGTACGCACACACACACAGACATCTCTCTAAAAATGATTGATATAGCCTCTAGGGACCTTGAAACGTCGAGAAATGTCAAAAATTCCAATTTGACAAATCGGACCGATTACAATAACTCCCTATGGGAAGTTAATAATAAGTCAAATAACAAAATATAGTCATAGTTATATTTGGTAGGTACTGTTAGTGTGTCTTAATTTCATTATTTTTTATTGAATGATAGATAGCAAAAATTAAGCGCAACAAATTATCAAAACCAGTTTTAAAATTTTTGAATAAAATATATTTTTTGATTTATAATAATAAATAAAGTGCTTGTCATCTTAGCTGACAAGAAATAGTAAGTCCCTTCGATTCCTGTCAACAATACGCACACACAAATATTTCGGAGTTGTAAATCACTAGGCCCTGGTTCTCTATTAACTTGTTCGCCTCATAGCTATATGTTTTTATTATATTTTAAGAACTTAATTTCATGTATACCTAAACAATACTTTTTTATGAAAACATTTTTGTTTTTTTTAATTTTAAACGTATTTTTTTTTTCTTTCAGATAATCTAAAATATGTTGTGGTGCAGTTGAAAATATTAAACAAAAACACATTTAAAAAACACTTACGAGCTTTTAAATGTAAAAATTTAAGTTAAATTATTTTTAATTCATAATAAATGTATAATTTCAAATCTAAAATCTAATTTTTTGTATTTACTCGTAACTTGTGTATAATTGATCGTAACTTTATAACTCGTAACTATTTATGCAGAAGAAGTGGTTTCAAATGTTCGTTTTATCAGCAATAGCGACTTCCACTGGTGTGGCGTTTATTAATTCTCATACAAAAATTAAATGATAACTCTTTTGTGAAATATGTACTTTTGTTCTTTATTGGATGACTTCTATTTATTTTTGCGAAGTGATAAAGTTGGCTATTATTTTTATGAAAAATGGCGGAATGTTCATATGCGAGGTGCCTTCAAGAACGACGACATATAAAACGTGAACTAATGAAATGGTCAAAAGATATGTTGTACATATTTGGTGAGTACGTATTTAAATGTTAAATATTTATTTTAATTAAATAATTTTGTTTGAAATAAACAAACTAAGCTATTCTCTGTTCAATTTATATTTTCACTTCAAGCCTTATGGAAGAGCTTTTCCAAAAACACTGGTGCCTGTTACTGTTTGCAAGGCACTCATCTTGAGAAAACAGAACCACCGAGTTATATTGCAATTTTTTCTGCTCTACATCTATCCAAGAGCCGGATTATCGTCATTCGCCAATTTGTATAATGCTTACTACAGAAACCCTGTAACAACTTTAAAATAGAGATAGCTTATTAAAGACTATAATAATCAGAGTGAAAGTCAAATACCCTATCTTCGCTATACTGAAAATATAATTTGGATAGAGTTATTCACGTCAGATATCAATCTAATAAAAAACTTTATTTACATAATGTAGATATATGTACATTGTACAAAGATACAGTAACCGTTATTATTATTACAAAATAAAGTAACGTTTTTTTAATATTTCAGTTCATTTCCCAAGAGTTTTTGAAAAATGATTGAAATTTTTTGGACTTTTAACGAATTGCACTTTAGTTTAGAAAAAGTAAACCATTCGTTAAAAAAAGCATTTTGATTTTACATACAAATGTACATAAAGTTTCCAACCATTAACTCAACTCAAAATTATTCAAGAGGTGGGAAGATGTTATCATAGAACATGTTGGAGGTAAATGGTTATTACCCCTTTTTGTCACGTAGTTTTTTCCGCGTAGGTATTCACAATTGAACAATTATTTAAATATAAGGTTTCAATGCAGTGTAGTTGCAACGTTAGTTGCTCCATGATAAATTGTTATATTAGATTAAGAGTTTTATTTTTCAATTTGTTTTATATACAATTTTACAAAACTAACCTATTATGAAACCTATGAAAAGTTTTAAGTTTTTAATGTGCTCTTACTCTCTCCTAACAGCAATTTATAGTGAAAAAGAGGTCCAAGTTTTGACCATTGAGGTATGATACGTGTCTTGCTACCTGTACATAAAAAAGTCGGTTTAGAAATTTTTTGATTACCAAGTGATTAGGAAGTCTAAGTTCCGAGAGTTTGAATAGTAAACCTTTTACCCAAATGTTGAGTTTCTTTAATATTAAGGCCTCTAGAATCTTGCTCATACAGCAGAGCAACAAATTTATCCGATATCCATCCACATTTGCGCTGTTGTTTTTCTACGACTTTTGCCGTTTTCAAGGCTGCTGGGAAATAGCTGTTGTTGAAACAGCTGTTGAAGATTATATTCAGCAGATTTGATAACTTTTTATTTACGTAATTAGAAATCTTGTCGCTTCCTGCTGATTTTTTTAAGTTTCAAGTAATGATAATCAGACCAAAAACATAAATGTTAAAAAAAGAGCCAAGTTCTTCTATACAAAAACCTTTGTGTAACAAGTCAGCCGTGAAAAGTACTGAGATCTAAAAGTACGCCAAGTTCTTACTTCATGAAGGTTTAATACCGAATATTTAAAGTAGAATAATATTGAAACAGCTACAATGTAATAGAGAAATTTTATTATTTAATGATTACTGACTAAAATTTGATGGGTTCACTTATCCAGTTTTCAAAACCTTTCGAATTTGGGCATAAAAAATACTTGCCTCAGTACTTTTCACGGCTGACTTGTTACACAAAGGTTTTTGTATAGAAGAACTTGGCTCTTTTTTTAACTTTTATGTTTTTTGTCTGATCTCACTCCTTTTTGCAAAGATTTTAATATTTTGCCATGTCAAAATCTCGAAAGATACGGAAAGATAGAAGGATGTACTCAACTTAGTTTAAAGCTTCCTATTTCTTTTGGTATATTTTCTTTTTGTTATTGGTTGTTTTGATTTGCGCTTCAATTATTTCTTCTTGTCCTGGCAAGATACCTAACACTAACATACCTACCTTAATTACGGCAATCAGAAGTGCTCCATATAAATTAAACATTTTCTCAGAAAGTGGGTGGATACCACGCCCCCCGAATAGAAAACCCCAATTTTTATTTTTGGTCCTTTATATGCAATTTGAGCCCTACGGTTCTACCAAATTTCATTGTTCTACTGCAATCGGAAGTGTGCCATGTATAATTTACATCAGTTCTGAGGAAGTTGGCGGATACCGCGCCTCTGAATGGAAAACTTCAAATTTTATATTTTTTTCTTTGTATGCAATTTAAGTCCTACCACGCCCCTGAATGAAGAACTTCAAATTTTATATTTTTTTCTTTGCATGCAATTTAATTCCTACCATTTTACTAAATTTCATCGTTTTACAGCACTTGGAAGTGCTCCATTCAACCAACACCAGTTTGGAGAAAGTGGGCGAATACTACGCCCCCTGAAACGAAAACCTCAAATTTTTGATTTTTTCCTTAGCTTGCATGACAAGACCTACCGTTGTGCAAAATTTCAAGATTCTACGCTGTCGGGAAGTGCTCCATAATTTTGATGATCTGTCAGTCAGTTACGGTTTTTGTGATTTTTGGGGCCTTATATCTCAGGAACCGCTTGTGCTAGAAAATTGAAATTTGGTGGGGCGCCTGTGCCTGCCTAGCTTAGCAAATATTCGGAATTTGAAGTTTCTGACTTTAGTGTACTGAAGATAGGGAGGGGTCAAAAATCGCCTGAGTTTGTTCCTGTAAAAAAGGATGTATTGCCAGAACTTGGCTGGGCACTACCGTGCCCTTTGATATTAGCCACTTCTTCAGGAGAAGTGAAAACATCTGTCGATTACGGCTTCGAAATTAATATGGGAGGGCGGTCTTTGAAGCTATACTGAAAGTGCTTGAAAATCGCTTCAGCGTTCTCAGCAGAAATGGTTGAGACTTCTTATTTGTGAACGATGGTGTCTGGAATTGAATTCGCTCTTCCAACAATGATTGATCTTTTTAAACTTGTCCAGGTTTGATGTCTACGAGTCTCTTCCTGAAATCCTTTTCCTGATCATCTTGATTAATTGCTTTCGGCTACTCTTTACTACTAAAACTGGAAAATCCCAACTGACAGATGTCATCGAACAATTTCATAAATAAGGGCAAATGCTTAATATTGAAATTGTCCTGTCTAACACATCTTTCAGGGTTATTACATTATTAAAATTTTTATTATACTTTTTATTAGGTATAATTGTTATATGGAATCTATTCATAAATTACAGTTTTTACGTATTATTCGATCTGGTACGATAATTTTTAGTTTCGCAAAAATGTGTTGAAAGATCAAGAAAAAAATAGAATAACTAATAAACATATAATTTTTGATACAATTGTGTTTTTGTGTATTATTTGCGTTAAATTTGTTTTATTTTAGTGGATTGTAATTTTGTCTTTTGATGTAATGTTTTTGTAATTAAATAAAAATCGAATAATTGTTCAATGTTAAATGTATGAATATAATTTAATGTAAGTAATAAATGTGATTGTACAATATTTGTTTGTTACCAAGTCCAACGTGTTTATCGTTTGAAGTCCAAAAAGCAAAGAGATAGAGATAGAGATAGAATTTATTTAGCAATTTAAATGGGCATACGAAAAAAAGCACAAATATAAAGCAAAAATGAAAAATAGGCAAAACATTCAGCCCCCCTGGAAGACTCCGGTCTTTCAGAAAACGGTAATGGAGAAACCTTGACAATGGGGACAGTGACAACACGACATCTGTTGTCTTTGCCAGGATGAACATCTATGACTCGTCCAAAAATCCGTTTCGAAGGTGGTAGATTTAGTTCCTTTAGCAACACCATGTCGTTTATTTGAAGATCTCGTCTAATCTTCTGCCATTTGGGGCGGTTTTGTAATGACGTCAAATATTCTTTATGCCACTGCTTCCAGAATCCTTGCAAGAGAGTCTGTAAGAGATACCAATTAGAACTTATCGAGATATTTGAAAAATTTAAATCAGTGATAGGAAGTGCAGAATACGATTCTCCGATCATGAAATGAGACCGAGTCAATGCAATTGGTTCAAAATCAGAGGTTTGCCATATGGGGCGCGAATTGAGTAAACATTCAATTTTGGCGAGAAGAGTATACATCTCCTCATATATGTTAGTATGTGTTCGCCAATAACCCATTTGATGTGCTGCTTCACAGATTTCAAACCCGCCTCCCATAACCCACCAAAGTGCGGTGCAGCGGGTGGTATGAATTTCCAATCGATGGCATCCTTGGAAAGATGATCTGCAATGATGTTGTTTCGCTGTTGATTCATCAACATCTCATGCATCTCTCCTAGTAGCCGCTTTGAGCCATGAAAATTTGTTGCGTTGTCGCTCCAGATCTCTATTGGTTTTCCTCGACGTGATACAAAACGATCTAGAGCCAGAAGGAAGTCACTAGATGTCAAGTCATTATTTAAATTACTGCTTTTCTGATGATAGCGCTTACGTTTAATACAACATCCGGAGACTATTAGTAGAGAAACTGATTTAAATCATTTAATGTAATACACAATAATCTCAAAATACGTGTATTTTTGAGAAAAATCAGAATAAAATATTTCAAACTGTAAACTTTACATCCAATAAGAGAATATTTTCTAATCTTATGAAGAAAAATAAATAAACAATTCTTAAAATCTGAAACCAAGTTAATTTTAAGATGGATACTCAAAAGATATTAAATAAATCAAAATATGGAACTTTCAAATTAAGTTTAAAGAAAATCAAGTCGATTACGCTGTAGTCGTAGAGACAGACATACAGAGTTTCAATTTACACTTTTCAAAAGTCTAACGATGGAAAGCTTTCAAGATTCTTTAATGCAAGTGGCATTATTCATGGGTAATTGCAAGAATAATAATGATTTTCTTAACCGAGTGTTGGATGAAATTAAAACTATTTTAGTATCATAGATATAAGGTTAATAACTTTTTTACAACTTTAAATCAAATCAAATCCTTTACCATTTTTTAAAGTGAAGTGAAGTCATGTTCCGTCTTTTAAGTATTATTCTAATTTCTCATATGACACCTTTTTCCTTTCGAAATTTCAAGAAAGGTCTGTTTGCTTGGTTTTGCTTGCACTAACTTTCAATTTTTAAATGCATTCACAAGTAGTTTATAAAAACACAGCCCTAGCACACTACTAGTTAAAAAGTGTTTAAAATTAAGAAAAAATAAATAAAAGTTAGCAAATTCTTAAGTATAGGATCATAATAATAACTTAATTTTAGGCCTTTTAAAACTTAGTGAAAATATGATTGAAGACAAGTAGGTATACGAGATGAGTTGTTGTAAATTATTGGTTTTTATATATCTTATTCTAACATTTATACAAATTTTTTCTCACTAAACAATTTTCTTATTCTTAAATATGTACATATACCCATAAAGGTACAGATAAGTGAATGAATATTTCTGATCGTCATAAAAAGATAAATGAAATATATAACGCAAAAAATAAATCTCGTAAGAATATCGATATCTTATCTCTTGTTGCATTTGTATTACATGTGTGTGCGCCAGCAGATAAGAAAACATACATACATATATGTACAAACATACATTTTATGTTCAGATAAAAGATATGTTTAAACATTCTGCTGAGCAAATAGATTATACAAAAGCTATTTTAATTTAAAAATAGAGCATATTGAAGTCAATGTTTACATTTTAATTTGCGATACAGGTTCTATAGGACAAGTTCTCACTTGAAAAAAAAATCGAACTCGAGATTTTGATCAACGTTGACATTACGATGATAGCGAAGACGAAAAAAGTGGGTCCGGCAATTCCGTCTGTATGTCTGTACCTCGACCTACAGCCTAAGCCGCTGAAGCGATATCCTTAAAACTTGGTATCTAAGGTTATTCGGTGATTCCCTAGAGGAGAAATTAAAATTTTTTCTTAGCTCCAAAACTAACGGTACCCCCCATATACCCGTAATGCAAAATCTTATTTATCTCGAAAACGGCTCTAACGAATTTGATAAAAAAATTGGGTGCCCTACTATAGGCATGTACTATATTTTGGCCAAAAAAAAATTAGGAAAAGATGTTATTAACCGTACCTGTCATAGAACCGTTTTTTTTATTTTCGACTTCTTCATTAACGGCTCTAACGATTTTAACCAAAATTTTTAAACAGGAGCCCCCTTAAGTTTAAAATAATATTGTATAAAAAAATATTCACAAAAATATCTTTTGGGTTTTTTTGAAAAAAAGCCATTTTTTTTTTTTTTGAAAAATCAATATCTTCAAAACGTGTGAAAGATAATTTTTTTGAAATTATTTCCTTAAATCTATACTACTAAATATGTACTTAAAATTGGCATTCCAAATTTTGTTCTTGAAGTTTTTTAGAAAAATATCTTACTTCTATACAAAATTACTTTAATAATAAAATAATGTTTGAACTTTGTTTGCATTAAGTCATACTTTTCTGGAAATCAGTAGTTAATTTCATACATTTGAATAGTTTTATCTTATTAAATCCATGTTTTATAATTATAAAATGTAGTTTAAATTCCAAAATACTTTTACAAAAGAACAAGTTCGTGCGATCCAGTCGTGCATTTTATTTAGTGGCGAGTTGCGACTTATAGGTACTGTAATGCAAGTTATACATTCGTAAAAAAATCGAGATTTTGATCAAAGTTGACATATCGATAATAGCGAAGACGAAAAAAGTGGGTCTCAAAATTCTGTCTGTCTGTATTTTCGACTCAATATTTCAAAAACCCCATGCTGGATTTAAAAAGTTTCTTAATAATATCTACAAAATATAAGAAAAAAAAAATATATTACACCTAAAAATAACGGTACCCTACCGTACAAATGTTAAAATACGGTTTTCGGAAATTGTTTTTTTCTCGAAAACGGTGCCTCGATCTATAATTGAAATTAAGATATTACTGATTAATTTTTGCAAATTTTGAATTTCTCATTATCGGCATAACAGCTTTTAGAGAAGCATCTAAAAAGTTTGAAAAACATTGCATTTCAAAATTTTAAAAATAAATATTTTTTGAATCTTTGAAAAAAAAAAATATTTTTTTTGAAAATTCGATAGAAAACGGCTAAATATTTTTTTTGGAAATTTATGTTTATGTTTATGCTTATTTTGTTACATATTTTATTTAGAAAATTTTTCATCGGAAAGAGTGGGAAAAGCTTAATAAAGCTGCCCAAGAAATCTTGGGCAAGCAATAACTGTAACTTAAAAATATACGCCTTGCAGTGATAAATTATGTTGGTCTCCAGTCTTGATGAACTGTATTTCAACCATATTGATGTCTTTTGTCATTTTTTTATTTAAATCATATTAACCCTGTTTTTTCCTCAGTAAATTGAGGGGAATATTGTCTTCATCTGAATCAGAAATATCTTCGATGATGATGCTTACATTTCAAGCTCATCGGCATCCTCCACAACAAAGTTGTCATCACTACTACTTCCAAAATGTCCTTGAATGTTATCCTTCATCGTTTCGATGAATATAAATATGTATGTACCTGTATTGATCGTGATTATAAACGCCCGTTTACTGGTAGAGACCAGGGTTGTCAGATGTGGCGATTTGTCGCCAAACAGGCGATTTTAAATTTCATTTGGCGACACGAAAATCAGTTTGGCGATGTACTCCGAAAATGGCGATATTTTTTTAGTTTGGCGATTTTTCATCATTTAATCGAAAATCTTATATTTTTTTTGTAATTTGTTTAAACTTTCAATCTTTTTCATTGCCATTTACTGAATGAAGCCATCAAAATACTAAAACGGAACGCACATCAAAACTGAATTTCGTTTTCTTTTCCCTTCCTACAACAATGACGTTTAGCAAACTCCTTTCAGGAATTTGCCCATAATAAAGCAAATGAATAAACTCAACCCCTATTTTTAAGCTACAAATATCAACTTTTTAAAAGCACAAAAAAAAAATTGAAATTGTTGCACACTGCCTTGCAAATAAGGTTTTATCAACTATTCCGCCATTAAATTCTGACTCTGATGAAATATTACAACTAGTAACGAAGCCAGAAAACTTGAAAGCTTGGAAAGATATTGATTTAGGGTCGGAATTTGAAAGAAACGCGAGAGAAAATTGTATTAACACAGAGCATCTGAATGAAGTTAAGAAGCAATTAACGATTTCATTCTTGCGTTACTTGGAGAAATGCGAAAAAGATTTTCTCAGTGCAATAAATTTTTTGTTTCGATTGGATATTTCTCACCAGGCGTTCATTTGAGCCAACTGCGACCCTGTGTTGAAAGTCTGTCTGTTAGCTTGATACCACCCAAAAATTTACAACTTGCTGAGTCTCAATGGGAAAAATTAATTTCTGTCAATTGGTCAAACGAATTTTATCCAGAAAATGTACTCGAAGATGACCCTGTGAAATTTTGGAATAAATTTTTCAAAACGATGAATGCCTTAGGACAACCGGAGTTCCTGGAGCTTGCGGAATTTGCCTTGAGTGTACTTTCTCTTCCAGCAAGCAACGCAGTGGTCGAAAGAGCTTTTTCATATATGAATGCTATTAAAACAAAAAAAATTAGTTCAAAAATGGAAATTGAAGCATTAAATGCAAAAGTATGGATTCATTTCAAAGTCAAAGAAATTTGCTGCAAACATTTTGAGCCATCTCCTGAAATGCTTTCGGCATTTAATTCGAAAATTTATGAAAAAAATTCAATCGACGAAGTTATTAACACTTACATCGATTTTATTGGAGAAGAATAACAATAAAACTAATTAATTCTTTTCTGTTTGTTTTTTTTTCGGTTGAAGTTCCTTATACATAGATATGCTATGTAAAGTTTGTTTTGGTTTTGTTTTTAATAAAAGTGATGTAATAATTACAAGTTGCATGATTTAATTTGATTTTTGTAATTTATGATTCAGTGAAAAATTTTTAAATTTGGCGATTTTTTGACGATTTATATTTTACTTTTGGCGATTCCGATTTTTGAAACCTGACAACCCTGGTAGAGACCACCACCAACGTAGGATTGAGGGATTATTCAAATCTAAAGAGACAGGAGAAAACCAACCCAGAAAACGAGAATGATAGTCAGCCCAAAAACTTTCACGTTTTAAAACCAAAACTTTTTTGTACAACGTTCAATAACCAGGCTGATCAAGATAAATTCAATAAAAAACATTTAATGAACACAAAATTTTACATATCGATACTTTCCTGTAAGAATTACTTTTTGATGTGAAACTATACTAGAAGTTAAGCGCCACATTTTGGCCTGGGTTTCACTGCCCTATCATGTATGCAAAAGAAACTAGAGAGAAAATAAAATTGTAGTAACCGCCAAGTTTTCTCACTGGAATAATGTTGCTCCCTGAAATTTGTATTATCCGCCAGTAAAATTATGCTAAGCGACATTTTTAAAAATATTATTGTCTTAAGCAACCAAACGTCCACGAAAAAAATTTGTTAGATGTCGCTTAGTTTAACAGAAATGTTCGCTTAGCACACTCATCCAAATAGAACTTGATCCATTTTTGTTGCTTATAATACTCCAGATATGGTTGTCTTTGCTTTTAAATATTTGTCTATCAAGTAGGCTACTACTTTTTTCCCATTTATTTTGTGTTTTTTTGTTGTTGTCATCGTAAGCGCCATTTAACATTGTATCAAGCGCCAATGCTTTGACCAAGAAAATGTACTAAGCGACAAAAACTTCTTAACTGATTAAAATTTCGATTTTGCTAACTAAACTAACTAACTAACTAACTATATAGTTAAGCAACATCGACAATACCTTCATTTTCAGACCGATGATTTTTTAAATATATTTTTCTTCTCACTCCCTCGCAGAGATGGCAGAAATACATGTTTTTTTGAAAAACTGCATTTACTACGTCTGCTACATATGGTATGTAGTAAATGTAGTTAAATGTAGTTAATGTAGTAAATGTAGTAGACCTAGAGTTAACTGACTAAATTGGCAAATTCATTTCAAATTCTCATAATTTTAGAAGTTTGTCCGACTTTCTTTAGTGCAGCTATTAGAATTCTGATTTAAATAAAAAGATTAAAATATATTAGAAAAAAAATATTAAATAAAATATGGCTACTCAAGGAGAAGGAAAGAGTGTTTTCTCAATGGTCATTTGTACACAATGAAGTCCAAAATAGATAAGCTTAGAACATCCAAAAAATCTAATTGATATTTATTATTCCTTAAAAATGATAGATAAAATTAAAACAGATGAATATTAAATTTGTATGTGTTTTACATAAATTGCGAATTTCATATTTCAACTCATTATTTGGTCCTTGTTCTCTTTTTTCTCTGATTTGACTTTTATTAAGTATTGCAATTTTAATTGCCATGTAGACTAATAAACTGTATATTTTCATCTATCTATTTTTTTTTGTAAGATTTAGTGTTTTTCTGTTAATGTAATTCGTGTAACAATTGTAGGTAACAAATGAAACAATTCAAGCGTGTAGTTTACCCGATAAAATACGTGTAGTAAATTGAGTAGATTACCTGGCATAATTTACTCTGCCATCTCTGCTCCCTCGTTTTGAATGCTGCTGCTAGTCTGGCAGATAGGGGACGTTGGATTTTCCCGTGCGCGTCATATTTCTAACGGTTATAAAGTTACTTTTACAGTAATATTCAGATATTCAGTTAGCGTTCTATTAGCGAATTCAAAAATCCAGCTAGACTTTTCGTTAAAAAAAAATAAAAAAAACTTTTCAAGAAAATTCTCGAAAAAAAAATATCCTAGACTTACAATTAATCGAAGTCAATACATTTGTTTGGGGTAGATAGTAGATAGGGGAGATACCCCACCACGCCATCTTGAATCTTAGGAATTTTAACAGTGACCTTAATTACCTCGTATTTGTATTTGGTGAAGATGTATTTGGTTGATGATTTCTTCATGTTGCATCTAATGAAAGAGATACCTCAAATCCACGATATGGTGTGTTTTTGTGCATTTTAGATATTCTTACCTAGAGTCAGCAGCCAAAAATCCAACTTAAAAAGGCTGACTGAAAATTGTATTCGATAGCCAATGTAATCAAAAGATATATTAACCGAATAAAAAAATTAGAAAACTTTTACTTAATATATTTCAGAGAATACTATGTTACAATTTGAGAAAAGAAAACTGAATAAAAATAATAATAAATTTATTTTGCTTATTGAAAAGTCAAAGATGATTTGATTAATATAAATCTTAAAATGCAGAGTAGAAAAATGCAAATTAGAAATAATTTGGAAATTTAAATAGATGAAAGTTATTATAGAATGAGTATGATTTATATGATAAGAATAAACTATATAATAATGAAAATGATATGAGTCGCCACAATGGCTGATCAAAAAAGTAGGTACAGATGATTAGATACCAATTTTAGAGCCAATCGTATTGATATTATTTTTGACCAATATTTAAGACCTTCAATTAAGGATTCGTCACGTCACACAGTGCGTCGAATAGTGCACAAAAATAAAAAAAAATAAACATGCAAATACTATGTTTATGCTCTAAACCTGTTTTAGAACATCTTGAACTACTTAAATTTAATTTTGTTTTGTTTTTGTTTTTTTCTTCTTCTTTCTTCTTTCTTTTGATAAAAACACAAAAGTTGAAGGTGTTTTTGAATTTATATTGAATGATTTAAAAATTGAAGGTTGTCCGGTTACAACTAAGAACGATTTTCGTCGAAAAAAATATTTTCAAAAAGGTGGGTGGAAGGCTTTTACACGAAACCGTTATCATTTTGCGAGACGCCACGCAGTCTGGTTGAGAACTTCTTTTATTTTTCCAAATATTATTCTTAATTTTCTGGAAAATTTATCATCTTGTAAATAAATTGTTCAAAAGTAGATTGAGTCTCATTGTTGACAAGCCTAAGTTGGGATTTGGTCAACAAATTATGGAATCACGGCAAGAAGTTTTTTTCAGAGTTCGAAAATAACTGCAGAAATAATAAGACTTGATGATGAACTCATACATAAATTTTCAATCACATTAAGAGTCTTAGCTTCAGGACTTTGTATCCAATTTCATCTTCTGAAATACCTTTAAGACAACTGTCTGAAGAAGCACTAGAAGCAAGTCATAAAGAATTACGGAAAAATCACCTCTCTCACACAAGAAAATCATCTCGGATTAATACAAACGAAGACCTCTTGACAAGATTACTTTTAAAGTCTGATCCTTTTATTTCGAATTTTAAGATTTAAGTCCTTTAAAAGCTGGCCAAAGCGTTGTCAAGCCATATACATATACCAAAATCTTTCTTCGTATTTATTTATTTTCAGTTTTTCCTTTTGTTATTACTTTTTTTATAAATATTTTTGTCAACAATAAAAATATTCATTCTATTCCGTCGTTTTTGTGCTTTAGGAACATGTATACACTGAAAATATAATCTAGGTATATATGATAAAAATCTAGGTTGATTTGACAAAAATTTTTTCAATATACGTCCAACAAAACGTTTTATCAAATTGACAAAAATTATAGAATTTTGTTAAGCTAACAAAAAATATTTTGTTGTATCCACAAAATTATTTTGTTATGCTAACAGATAAATTTGTTGAAATAACAAAAATATTTTGTCAATATGACAAAATTTCGTAGAATTTACAAAATTAATTTGTCATATTAACAATTATTTTGTTCTATTAACAATTTTTTTGTTAATGTTATTGTTTTTTTTATTATTATGGGATTAACAAAATTTTTTTGTTAAATTAACAAAATTGTTTTGTTAAAATAACAATATTGTTTTGTTAAATTAACAAAATTGTTTTGTTAAATTAACAAAATTGTTTTGTAACATTAACAAAACATTTTGTTAAATTAACAAAAATTTCTATGGACAATACGCAATTTTTGTTAAGTTCAGTTAATCTTACATCGATTTTTTAACAAAAACCAAGTGTGAACTATATCATACACAAAAGAAATTTTTTGGTTTCCTTACAAAATAGTTTTATCTATTTGATAATATTATTTTATCAATATTACAAAATAGTTCAACCTCTAAGCAAAATATTTGTCATTTTAACAAAAATGTTTTCATTTGTTGTTAAATTGACAAAAAAAATAACAAGAACCTTGTGATATTGACAAACATTTACAAAACAGATTTTTTGTAGATACAACAAACATTTTGTTAACATTACAAAAAAGTTTGTCGATGCGATGTGACAAAAATCTCTGTTTTAAAAAAACTTGGTTTATTAAACTGACAATATTATTTGTAGTACATATTTTGTTAAACTGACAAAAAATCATGCTGGATTACAAAAATTTTATGAAATCAACAAAATCATTCTTTCGTATTGACAAAAATTTTATCAAAACGATAAAATTGTTTTGTTAAAGGTCAACAAAACGTTTTTGTCAATATTACCTAGGAATTTATTTTCAGTGTACATTCCTACTAACCTTTAAAATATTACAACTTTTGTATAACGTACAAATCATACATTTTTTGAAATGTTTGGCTTCTAACTAATAATAATAAAATTGTAGGCGTGACAGTGGGTGGATTTCGGTTCAAAATAATTTTTTTATCACACACATCAATTTTGGATACTTTTTTTCAATATCGTACGAGAAGTTTAAAAAAAAAACACAATTTTATAGAAAAAGTGGGCGTGGTGGCGGGCGTAGGTCACGCTTTTCTTAATTTATAATTTCTTAACTAACCAGAATATTAATACTTGAATTCACTATCGTACGGAAGTTTCCGTTTAACCAATTTTTTTCAGCAGTGGGCGTAGGGTGTGAAAATTCCTCAAATTGAGTAAAATCCCTTATTTATTGCATTTACCAACCAATTTATGCGCACAGTTACCTTACTCTTGAAAAACAGATTTTTGTCCACTACCACCATACAATCGACGCACTGTGCGTCGGGATGAATTGACCATTAAAATTTCAATAAGCCCAAATCAAATTCGGCCACATTATTTTATAATTCAACTCAAAAATATCCAATTTAAGGAAGAATTAGTTAAATTTCTTATTAATCATTAGTCTATTGACAATATGGCACCTTTTATTAAAAATAAAATTATTTATTTAAGTTTAACCGAGTGTTACTCTTATAACGTTGAAAATAATAAAGTTATTAAAACAACAAAAGTTTGATGATCATCTGAAGAACATGAAAAAGCTGAATCTAGAATTTTATATCATTAAAATGACTCAATAATACCAATATCCTTGGTAGCTCTATATAAAGAACTTTTCCGGGGTTTTTTTCCCGAAAAAGAAAGCTTAGGCTTTTTAAATTATAAGAAGTATCGGAGGAATATCAATAATATAACCTTTCAAAATCTTAATACGGATGATGAAGAATTGCTTGTAAGTACATTTGCCACACTAGACAAATTCGCTTGCGATCTATATGGAGTTCGTCATCTAAGTAACGTAAATGATACCAGATTTAATATTATCGAATAGATACATGCCAATCTTAAAAATTGATGAAAGTAAAAAAAAAATAAAATCTTTGATCCTTCGAGCTTACCAACGTGAAAAGCTTATAGCGTGAAACGACAAGACAATACCCAACAAAACAAAAAGCATATTTGGTTATTTGGTCAACACAAAATTTAGGTTTGTGCCTTCTGCATATACATTTTTTTTATTTAAGTTTTAGTTTTACCAATTGATATGTTTTAAAACTTTTAATTTTTACAATCATTTTTTAAAGGTGATATTTTTTTTATTATTTTTTTAACGGCTGCTTCAGATATAAAAATAATAACAAGCAAAGAATACAAAAATTCACATACTTAACTTCATAAATATATTCACAAACGTTGAAAAAGCAATTATATTTTAACTAGAGATGGTAACTCTGTTTACATGAGAATATTACTAATACACATAATATGGCAGATCGAATAATTATATATTATATAAATAATTCTTGAGAGTGAATACAGGAACCACTTTTGTATTGGCCTTTACTTACATTTGTTTTTGAACAGACATGATCTCTTCTGTTCTTAATTTCCAATTTAAGTTTTCATTATAAGAAAGTTTATACCTCACACAAAAAATTGTAATTAGACTACACAATCGTTTTCGCACGTTAGATACCAAACATACAAATTTAAACAATGGTCGTTAATATTGTTAAGACTATCTATGAGAAATGCTTTGTACAAATTTGTATGTTTATTACAAGAAATATTAATTTATTTATTTCTTCATTTACATAATTAAATTGCTAGTTTTACAAAATTTCTTACATAGGTGTATATTAAGATTTTAAACAATTTTATGGAAAAATGTTTATTTAAATTCACATGAATTAACTATTGTTTTATCAAACAAATTGTTATATTTAAGATTGTAAAAATTAAATAGTTTAAACATTTCATTTAATGGAATTTTTTTTTCATAATTGATACGATGGCTGGTAAAAAGTACATATACTCTCCGGTATGTTTCTCAAATTTCTTTGAGGAATATTAAAGTTAATACGAGACAGAAAGTTCAAACAGTCTATGTTACCGTTGATTAATTTTACAATCAAAACAAAACATAAATAGGAACGTCTGTTCTCGAGACTGGGTATATCAATAAGTCTAAGTCTGTTGTTATAAGGTGGGAGATCATAAGGATTATCCGAACCTAGTCTCTGAGCGCAAACCTAATGAACCTAATGTTGCACTTGTTCTAGTCTATTTTTATGACATTGGAGTATTTTAACACAGATAGTTAGTCGTTTATAAATAAAATAAAAAGGATAGGGCCTAAATGACAAAGGTAGAACAGAGTTCGTGTATCGTAATTCTTAACCCTTTTGATTAATTTAAGAATTGAAGGAGGTAGATTCATGAGAACTGATTTCTTTCGATACAACGGTTTAATTTTAGCTTGTAGGCAAATGATCGTCGATGATGATTGTAAACAATGGAAAAACGTTTTAGTGAGTATTTAATTGAAGTGTCAAAAGATTGGAAAGAAACACCCTACACTAATCAAATATCCCTTATTTTTCGTATTTACTCAAATATTATTTCGGAAAATCAATTTTTATTCCCTACATGATTTTTCTTGTTTCAGCCTGCTTTTACAGTTGACGATGACGTCGGAAAAATAAAGAACATTCTACCTATTTTACACTCGATGCGGCAGTATAATTTCCTCTCCTGAAAGCAAGAAGGGTTGTAGATAGACTAGAGAAGTCCTATTCTTTTTTGACAGGCGTCGTATTTAACTTTTATTTCCTTGCAGGTCAGTTACCATCACGCATTAGAACATAGGAGTCTGCATTTGCCGCCGAGATACTTATAAAAAGACATGCATTCTAAAAAAAAAGATATTGCCGAACCCGTAATACCCAAGACCACAAAATGTTGGCTTGGAGTATTTATTTATTTGTTTATTTAATTCATCAAGCAGATATACATTAAATAAAATGCACGACTGGATCGCACGAACTTGCTCTTATGTAAAAGTACTTTGGAATTTAAAATACATTTTATAAATATAAAACATGGATTTAATGAGATAATAATGTTCAAATGCATAAAATTGCCGTCTGGTTTCCGGAAAAGTATGAATTTATGGAAATAAACCTTAAAAAATGGTTTTATTATTAAATACATTTTTTATATAAGAAATTTCTCTAAAATTTTTCAAGAAAAAAATGTGGGATGCGAATTTTAAGTATTTAATAATATTGGTTTTAGGAAATAATTTCAAAAAATAATCGTTCATGGGTTTTGAAGGTACTGATTTAATTTTTTTTTTTTAAACCCAATAAATATTTTTTCGAATATTTTTATATGCAATATTATTTTAAACTTAAGGGGACTCCTGCTAAAAATGTTGGGTTAAAATCCTTAGAGCCGTTAATGAGAAAGTCGAAAATCAAAAAAACGGGTCTATGGCAGGTACCCCTAATAACATTTTGCCCCAACATTTTTTTGACCAAAATGTAATCCATGTCCATAATATCACACTTAATTTTTTTTATCAAAATCGTTGGAGCCGTTTTCGAGATAAATAAGATTTTGCATTACGGGTGTATGAGGAGTACCCTTAGTTTTGGAGCTAAAAAAAAAATTTCAATTTCTTCTTTAGGGAATCACCGAAGACCCTTAACTACCGAGATTGAAAGAAATAGGTCCAGGGGTGTAGGCTGTAGTGAGAGGTACAGACATACAGACACATTGAAACATGGTTTTTGTGTACTAAATTTTCCTTAAAATTTTTATAAAAAAAATTGATATGCAAATTCTTATTATTTATTTTATTATTTTAAAACGTAAAAACGTTTTAAACGTAATTTAAAAATTTAATCGTGTATCGGTTTTCCAGATATTGAATTTTCCAAAAAAAAATTGTATTATTTTTTTAAAAATCCAAAAACTATTTTTTCGTAAAAATTTTTAGTTTATATTTTTTAAAATGCAAAGCAGCTCCTGCATAAAAATTTTGGTTAAGAACGTTAGAGCCGTTGGTGGGAAATTCGAAAATCAAAAAAACCGTTCTATGACAGTTACCCCTAATAACATTTCCCCCCAAATTTTTTATTCACCAAAATATAGTCCATCTCCATAATATCACACTTAATTTTTTTTATCAAAATCGTTAGAGCCGTTTTCGAGATAAATAAAATTTTGCATTACGGGTGTATGGGGGGGTACCGTTAGTTTTGGAGCTAAAAAAAAAATTTCAATTTCTCCTCTAGGGAATCACCGAAGACCATTAACTACCGAGTTTGAAGAAAATACCTCCGGTAGTTTAGGCTGTAGTTCGAGGTACAGACATATAGACATACAGACATACAAACATACAGACATACAGCAATACAGACATACAGACATAAAAACATACAGACATACAGATTTACAGACATACAGACAGACAGACGGAATTGTCGGACCCACTTTTTTCTTCGCTATCATCGTAATGACAACTTTGATCAAAATCTCGAGTTCGATTTTTTTTCCAAATGCAGAACTTGCCCTATAGTACCTATATCGCAAGTAAAAATATATAATCTTAGAGACTACTGAATAAATTCTGAATATTCGTTTATGGGTTTTGCAATGGAAATTCAGTAAGGGCACAACGAAGATACCAAGAACTTTATCCTAACAGACGACTTCCTTCTCGAAATGTTTTTGGAAATACCTTTCGAAGGCTTCGAGAAACTGGATCAGTTTCAACAGCAAGACCTAATACGGGAGCTGCAAGCACAAGAAGAGTTTCGGTCGATGAAAGAATACTGGCAGCTGTTGAAATCGATCCTTCCATCAGCATAAGACGCTTGGTTCTACAATTTAATGTTTCCAAAAACAAAGAATTTCCAGTATACTGCATGGGGAAAATATGTATCCATATCACCATACACCTATGCAAGAACTGCTCCCCGATGATTTTGAAAAGCGACTCGAATTTTGTAACTGGTTGCTAGAGAGTAGCTTGGATGACAACCAGTTTATAAACAGAATTCTTTGGACAGACGAATCTCAATTCACAACAGATTGTATTACGGCTTCGAGCAATCGACATTCAAGGCGGCAAAGATCACAGATTCAGTGTCAATATGTCGGCAGGTGTATCTATGGGAAATAAATTAATCGGGCCTTTCAAATTACCACCCCGACTTAATAGTACTAACTATCTCGAGTTTTTACAAAATAATCTACCAGACCTATTGGAGGATGTTCCACTGCTTCAATTAGCTTCATCATATTTCCAACAAGATGGTGCTCCGGCCCACTATGGTCGTGAAGTTAATGATTGGCTGAATGAAGAATAAGGTGATCGATGGATAGGCAGAAATGGACCAATTCACTGGCCTGCAAGATCTCCCGATCTCACTGTACAGGATTTTTTTTTTTGTATGGGGACGAATGAAAGAAATCGTTTACTCATCTGAAATAAGAACGGGCTCTATGAGCACTTATTATGACTATTTGTGTGTACATAAAATAAAAAATTACTTAAAACTACACACATTATTGTTTTATTCAAACCCATTACACCTTAAGGCAAAAAATCATTTTTTTTAATTTAACCTGTTTTAGATTTTCTCAAGTATCATAAAATGTATTGGTTTTTGGGTGCACTTATTAATGAGTTTTTTTTATTATTGTTTTGTTCATCAGGCAAAAATAAGAAAACTTTATGTTTATTACGCATTTTTTGAAAAACAATTGACGTCAAAATGAAAATTTTGCTCGGGCAAGAAAAATTGAACACCATTTCGAATTTCCCAAAAAAAAAATTTGTATGCTGTGAATTAACTTTATCTGAAACGAGGTAGTATATAAAATGTACTTTTTTCGGCGAAAATTTATTTGGTTTGAAGTTGTCTGTTCTTTTTATTTTTTTTTTTGTTTGTGTAGTTGTGTTTGAGTTATGTATCTGTGAAATAAGGGAATGTTCAACGTAAATTCTCTTAGGTTACCTATGTTGTAAAACCCACATTAGTTAGAAGAGTTGTCTAACGTGTTTAAAATTATGCAAAAGTTAGACAAAGTCTCCAAGCTAAACGACTGCGTTAAGTAGAGCTGGTTTTATTTATTAAACGAAAACTGTTTAAAATTTTGAGCCAAATTTTTTAAAACTGCTTAGAAGCTTCTTTATAAAAAGAAATTTCATTAAAACCCGTTATGCTGATAATGAGAAATTAAAATTTAAAAAAAATGGTTATACGATAGGTACAGTCATTAATATCTTAATTTAAATTTTTTTTATTAAATTGTAGATCGTAAAAACTAATCGAAAGAAAATTTTTTTGTGAAAGTTTTAACATTTGTATGGTGGGTACCGTTGTTTTTAGGTAAAATAATTTTTTTTCTGCCATCTTGTAGATTATACTGAAACATTTACTCGTCAAGTTAAAAAATATCGAGCATGGGGTTTACAAAATATTTTTGAAAAAAAAATCGAAACAATTTTTTTTTTGAAAATTTGAACACACAATAATATTCAAACTTTTGGGGACCTTCAGCATAAAAAAAATTATCAATATAGATCATACCGTATTTGAGAAAATCAAAAACAAAAAAAAAGGTTCCAAGGAGTGTACCAAAAAAGTGTTGAAAATTTGTTCAACTATTACCTAGCTTTAACGAAATGAAATTTTTCCAATTTATTTAAAAAAATCTGTATAAAAAAAATATTTATAAATAACGAAAAACGGCTGAGCCGCTTAGACTGTAGTCGAACAGACAGACCGACAGAATTTCTAGATCCACTTTTTTCGCCTTCGCTATCATCGTAATGTTAACTATGATCAAAATCTCGCAACCATCTATGTGGGCGTACGGACAATACGCAATTTTTGTTAAGTTCAGTTAATCTTACATCGAGTTTTTGACAAAAAACCAAATATGAACTATATATCATACACAAAAGAAATGTCATGATCAAAAATATATACGCTCACAATTTTTTGGTTTTCTTACAAAATAGTTTTATCTACAATGATAATATTATTTTATCAATATTACAAAATAAGTCAACCCTTACAAAATAGTTTTATCTACAATGATAATATTATTTTATCAATATTACAAAATAAGTCAACCCCAAAACAAAATATTTGTCGTTTTAACAAAACGTTTTCATTTTGTGTTAAATTGACAAAAAAAAATAACAAAAACTTTGTGACATTGACAAACATTTACAAAACAGATTTCTTGTAGATACATTCAACATTTTGTTTACATCACAAAAAAGTTTGTCAATGTGACAAAAATCTCTGTTTTATTTTGTTATATCAATAAAACTTTGTTTGTTAAAATGACAATATTCAGAGGAGTATTTAAGGATTTGGCGCCCCGGGCTGATAAATTTTGCCGCCCTTTAGAACAATGAAAATAAAGTAATAAAAAATATTAATAAAAAAACAAAAAATGCATAATATTTGATGTTTTCAATTTTTTTTGTGTGTATATTCATTACAAAATTCATTAACAATAGATTCGTTATCTAAATTTCTTGTCAGTTCAGAATCTATATTTAATAAAGCTAAACTATTAAGGCGCTAGTGCGAGACATTAACTACGTTTTTATTCGTTTCAATACGGAAAACGATCTTTCTGCACTACAATTCGTCACTGCAGTAGAGCTGTGTCAATCAGTATCTATTCGATTTTTTCGATGCGATCATCGAAAAGTATTGATGATAGAAATCACAAATTTTTATTTTAATCGATCCCAATCTCAATCATTTAGATGATTGTCGTTTCTCGATTTTCTATTTCAATCTCAATCATTTAAATGAGTCTCGATCTTTAATATCAGTTAACTCGATTAACCATGATTTAATCGATTCGATTTGGTGTTATTTGAGGTATCAGGGGTGGAATCGCGTAAGGTGATAGTTGATTGTCAATTTTTGATTGTCATTTTGAATATAGCTTTCTCTATCATATAAAAAAAGAAATATAGAGAGAGAGATTGTCAAAACGACAATCAATTAATTTACTCTTACGCAATACGGGCCTAGGATCTGGTATGTTTACTGTGGGAATTGAACTAGTAATGAGACTTATCGAATAAAAACTTTCGACTTACATATGCGATAGTATCTAAAAGTTAATTTATTCGATAGTACCAAGTCATTCAGTAACTATTAGTCCTAAAATTGATCTTTTAAGGAGCAACATATGAAATTTCTTTATCTTGAATTTTTTGACGCTTTTTAATCAATGGACATAGTAGCCATCATTCGATGTCATTTGGCAATTTATGGCTTACAATATAGAGTATTTTGTGAAAGCCTCAACTCAATCTTATCATCGAAATCGAAATGAAAATCGAATCGGAACAGTATTGAACCATTTGAGTGAAATGAAAATGATCGATCGATTCAAATGATCGAATAATTTTCGTTATCGATTGTTCAACGATTCGATCATTTGAAATGAATGATTTACACGGCTCTACACTGCAGTGCACAAGTATATTCTTAAAGCAACCTCAGTATATACATATAAAAATGCTTCCTTCAATTCTTTTTCTCTTATGAAGGTTAAGCTGCCTTAAACTCATATTTTGAGAGTTGTTTTGCTCCGAAAAATGTTTGAGTAAGACACACTCTTCTTGAAAATCTTCTCCAAGATCAACCGGGTATAATTTCTGAAGAGAGTAATAAAACCATTTGTTTTTGCTTCATAGCATGAATTTCTTCTCTTCAGCGCACTCAATAATTGGTCGCAAATACGACCACAAAAAAGAACCTCCCTACGCGACACTCATTATCTCGTTTTTTCCTCTTGACGATTCTTTTTTTGGTCCATTTTGTAATTTTCAGAGGTTTTGCTTTTTCCCATCTTTTCAAAAACATCAAAGCATTCTCGTTTATCTCTCACAAACGATATGAGTGCCTCGTAGAGCCTGGACACAGTTTGTATCAACACCTTGAATTTTTTTGATACAATATTGAATTGCTTGAGTATAGAACCCCAAAATTAAGACAATATTTCTGTCTCAAGGGACTTCAATTGGGACAAGTGAGCACGATACTAAAAAGATAAAATAGGTATTCGACGATTTTAACTTTAGTAAAATGTTAGAGATAGCATTATGCTATTAAATGATTAAAATATACTAAAATAGTTTTAACATCGTACTAATTCGACTAAAATTTTGCGCCAATAGTTTTTAAAATAATACCTATCCTTTTATTTATCCATCATTATAAACTATTGTACAAAAAACAATCATTATATTGTTTCTTAAGTCGTTCAAAACTATTGACGAAGGGAAGGGCATTTGTATATAGGGACACGAGCCAGCCAAAACTAAAAAAAAATGAGGCATGATTTGATAGGTATATAAAGATTAAAAATTTGTGCGTGACCTTATATCTAGAATCCGGCTTGATGGATTTTTATATTTTTTTTTAATAAAAAGGGACTTTTTGTAGATGGCTTAGAAACAAAAAACTAAGATCCGTTCTAGCCCATTTTTGTAGAGCTACATAGCAACAAGTGTTTTTTTTTTTAGATAATCTTTTCGTTTCATTGGAATTTGTCCAAAGAATAGGTACATACACATACATGTTTGCAAATATTTTTATTATGGATTTTCATTATAAAAAATCGTTTATAAAAAATAAGAATAGTAAATGGTGAAAAAAGTGAGTGACATGTTACAGTGAACTCACTCACAGCCGGACACTCACGGCACTGAAAAAATTGTCATGCTTGAAAAATTAAATCTTTGTATATTTTTGTTTATCCTTCAAAAATCTTGTAAATTAGACAATTGTTATGGGCGGCATGCGCCCTTTTGCTTGTATGTTTTGAAAGTTCAATCGCTTCAAAAAAAATATTATAAATTGGGCAATTGCTACGGGCGGCTTGCGCCCTTCTGCTTGAATGTTTTGAAAGTTCAATCGCTTCAAAAAAATATTACAAATTGGCCAATTGCTAGGGGCGGCGTGCGCCCTTTTGCTTGTATGTTTTGAAAGTTCAATCGCTTCAAAAAAATATTATAAATTGGCCAAGCGCAAGCCGCCCCTAGCAGCCTTGCCGCGCCGGGCTGTAGCCCTTTTAACCCTAGGGTAAATACGCCCCTGACAATATTATTTGTAGTGCATATTTTGTTAAACTTACAAAAAATCATGCTGAATTATAAAAAATTTGTGAAATCAACAAAATAATTCTTTCGTATAGGCAAAAATTTAATCAAAAAGAAAAAATAGTTTTGTTGAAGGTCAATGTAATGTAATGTAGTATATCTATCACTTTTTATGCCACATTTTTACTTGCGACTTATAGGTACTATAAGGCAAGTTATGCATTCGTAAAAAAAATCGAACTCGAGATTTTGATCAAAGTTGACATTATGATGATATCGAAGACCAAAAAAGCGGGTCTTGCAATGATGTCCGTCTGTCTTTTCCCCTACAGCCTAAACGACTCTGTCGAATTTCTTTAAACTTGGTAGATAATAATTTTTCCCCCCAAACGTTTTTTTTTTTAAGACCAAAAATAAAGGTATCTGCCTTACGATTTTTTTCGAAATTCTATAAATATTTTTTCGTTTTAAAAACTGTTCGACAGATTTAAAAAGAAAGATAGGTACAAGAAAATTTCATTTAGTTAAAGCTAGAAAATGATTGAAAAATATTTTCCGAAAAGTGGTTATTAATGGTAGGTACCCCCTTTTAAGCGATTTTTTAAAATAATTTTTTTTTTTTTGGAAAATTCGATACCTCAGAAAACGGCTCAGTATTTTTTTTGATAAAATTTTAATTTTATTCGTACAGTACCTAATAAAAACTTTAAGTTGGCGTACCAAATTTTTTTCTTTAAAATGTTTTAAAAATTTTGTATGTAAAAGCTTACTTTTTTTAAGAAACCACTACAACGACTTATAATTTTTGTTCTTGCATAAATTCATATTTGCATACCATTCGTACTACTAAAAGAGTTCAAAAAATAAATTTTATCCTTATGAACTGTTTTCTTTAATAACATTTGTTCTTAAAATTCCTAGTCTATTACATAGGAGCAAGTTCGCGCGATCCAGTGGTGCATTTTATTTAATTCTTCCTGACATGTTTAGCGAGTAAGACACATTTTGTCAACTTTCTATAGTCCCCAAACTACACGCAATTCCCTCTTCTCTTAACTTTATATGAACCGATGGTAACATTTTAGGTAAAACCAACCAACACAACAAAATTGAACATCTTTTAACACCCCCAAAAATTATCCCCGTCATCATAGAACCCTTGGAAAAGGGTGAAGGTAGGTGGATGGTACCCATTACAACTTAAGAGAACACAAATGTGTAGGTAGGTAGGTAATATCAAAAGATCTCTTGCCACTTGCAGTGAGCCTAAAATCATAACACAAAAATTATGAGAATTTTAAATAATACCTATTTCATTTAATTTTTATTTTATTATAAGTTATTGGATTTTTATATTTTTTTCATCATTCATTCACTGACGACTCAAGCGTCATAAAGACAACCTCCAGGAAGAAAGTCTACTTAAAAAAAACCCAAGATAACAACTTCGTTTTCATGTTGTCTATGAATTCACAAAACGGTGCAAAAAAAAAAGCAAATAACAAAACACACACACCTTAATGCATTTGTGTAATTGTATTGAGGCTGCATATCAACAACGTGGCTTTGTCTATTCTTGTTGCCTGAAGTAGATACTTTCAGCTAACACGGAAAAGCACATATCATTTTTGTAGGAAGGTAGGTTGATAGGTATATCCAGACAATATTTTTTTATGTTTTGTAGACGATAGTGGTAAGAAGAAAAGGATATAAAAAAATGTGAGTGTGTTAATGCTGCAATAAAAGGATACAAAAATGCAAGAAAGAAACAAAAAAGAAAATTAGATACATACATACCTACATATTGAAAAAATAAAGCCAACTTGAGGACAAAATTTCCGATGGTGACGCACATAAATTTGGGAACTTTATTGGTATGTAGTAGGTACGAGTATATTCAATAAAATTCATCTTTGGAAAAAGCTTAAATTTAGTCCCACCTTAGTGGAAATATTGCAATATGATAAGGGTAGGGGCTAATTGAAACATTTAAAATACATCTATGTTTGTTTATATTTATCACTTAAAATTAGAAAAGAGGAGTAGAAAAAAGACAAGTGTATAGGTATAGGATATTTAAATGTATTATAGGTACATTTCACAGGGGGTTCATTTACGTATCACGTTCGCTTGTGAAACCCTTCAAATAGTTTGTCTATATTCAGATACAAAATATTATTTCGTCTTTATAGCATACATCAAAAAGCTAAAAAGCTACAAATAAAATCTAAGGAGATTAAAGCTTTGTTTATCCAACGGATCCATACAGAAATCGTTTTTCAACACGCTTGATGGAAAGTAGATATTTAATGTTAACAAGTGGTTAAGCTTAATTCGATTAGTTGTCATAAAAACCCTTCACGACTCAAAAATAGTAATACAGATATAATTTAGAACTCAGATTTGAAGATCCGCAATTTTGAATCTAAAAAGAAATTTTTTAGTAATTTGGCTTGAGTACACAGGATGAATTCTGCCGCAACACGCAATCTTAAGGTGAGGGAAGCGAGGGATGTGGAACTAAACGGTTGTAGGAAGCACAAAGTTGAAAACTAATAAAAAACTTGACTTTCTACATTTTGAGGCTTGCAAAAAATACTGACATACCTACCTACTGAAAAGAGGTACGTGTATAAACTATTTCCACCGGAATAAGTCATCCCGTATGAAGTTCAAGTTAAGAACAAAACCGTACCCTGAAGTATTTATTCCGTGTGCGCAGGCCCATTATCAAAGTTCGAAAGTATTGAATCGGAAAATTATACACAAGGCAAAAACAAAAGATACCTACTACCCATTGGTTTTCGTTGCATCTTCTATTTATTTTGTTCGCTTCCTTTGCCACAGGCGGAATTTGAAGAACAACACTACTAACAAGAGCAATAAATGGAATTTTTGTATTGTATTTTTTTAGAATACATGGTAGAAAAACAAATTGTTTTTAATATGTTTTAAGTTAGTTCAAAAATTATATCGAATCAAAAAAGGTCAGACATTTTGCTTGTACAAAATATTTCTTGAAATTATTAACTTTTATTTGTTTATCTGGCGCCCGAGCAGGGACTACTATCGTCACACCGCTGTTCTTGTCATGCTCAGTAAAAGATCTCAATAAATAACCGAAACACTAGAATCAGTGGTGTAGCTAGGATATTTGACGCTTGGGGCAAAACATTAATTCGCCGCCCTTCGGTCTACTCGTAACCTTAATCAATTTTTTTTTTATACTAATAAAAAACGATGAGGACTTTTCCGCCCCTCAAAATTTAAATATACATTTAATTAAAATTGTACTTCCTTGTACAAAAATTGATAGAATTTTTTAATTTAAGAAAATAGACTGCATTTATTACCAACGGTGATGATTTTGGCGCTCCTAATGAAATTAATACAATGAAAAATTGTACGTTCTTATAAAAATTTAATAGAATTTTTGATTTAAAATAAAAAATGCATTTTTGTTTATTCCCAACTTTTTTAATAAACAACGATTATGATCTTCCGCCCCTATTGAATGCAATATAATAAAAAATAATTGAATTATTAACTAAACAAAAAAATTAAATTGTGTGTTTATTTCCAACTTCTCATGAACAACGAGCATGATATTGACGCCCTTAAAATTTGAATATTATAAAAATTGTATTTCAGTTAAATTAAAAAAAAAAACTTTTGTAATTGTTTTACAGCTTCAAAATGTAAAGGGTTAGCGAAATACAAGTATCTTTTTAAAAATAAAAATGCAATAAAATGAACAAAATTAATCTTGAATCGTTTCCGTATTGTTGGCATAACATCGGTTTTTCACGCTTGCCTACAAAAAAAAAGTCCAAAGAGGTCAAACCGCAGCTCCGAGGCCGCCAATTGACATCGCCAAGACGACTGATAACACGATTTGGGATTTTGGTGCGCAAAAGATCGATTGTGCGGCATTGGCTGTGTGGCGTGTCGCGCGCCACCCTCCATGAACCAGAGTTCGTCCTAATCCATGTCATTAATTTCAGTAAAAAAAAATTCTGTTAACATTGCTCTGTAATGCCCAACATTGACTGAAACGTTATTCCCGGTCTTATTGGGGAATTTTTTTTTGTAAACGTAGACGCCGAGATTAATATGCCCCTCGTCAGAAAAGTTGATTTTTCGCCAAAATCCGTTGTCCAATTCAAGTTTCTCTAAGGCTCAAATTGCGAAGCGATAACGAAGTGGATGGTTTCTGAGTCAATTGGACCTTGTAACCGAATAATCCGAGATCTTCGTGCAGTTTTCTCAACAGGCTAGTGAGTGAAATGTTGAGCTGTTGAGATCGATGGCGAGTTGATGTTCGTGAATTGAGTCTCACACTTTTGGCTACAGCAGCTACATTCTCTTCTGTCAGCACAGTACGACGACGGGAATCATGAGTGTTGTTCACTAGCATACTGACCGCCGCGGCCATCATTAAAGCAGCCCCGAGCCCCAGTCTAGGAAAACGAATATTTTGATACTAGGAAAACTAAAAATGTGTTAAGGAAATAATATATTATTATATTTTTAAATCTGTAAGTTATTTAAATAATATTATATTAATGATTTTTGTGAACAAAACATTAAGAACATTTTTCTTTTCTCCATAACAATATATATTATTGAAATTTTCGAATGATTTCTATGAAACACAGAGAACAACTTTTTAAACTAATAAACACAAAATAAACAATTCTCATTTTAACTTATTTGCTCACCATTCAAACAAGTCAAACCCAAATTACAAGTGTCTTTTACCTACTCCGCTTTCCAACCAAACTAACGACAATATGATACAGCTGATAACAAGACTTGAATCAGAGACTTAACAGTTACGTAGCGACCGACGAACATAGTACCGGACGTTTCGAAAAGTCTTAGAATATTTTCTGGACAGTTAAATGAGTATAACTTACGTAAGATTAATAAGAATCTTAAAGGCACCTCCAAATGCTAAGGAATTTTGTAAGTAATTAGAAACAAATTAACAGGACATCCAGACATAGCTCTTGAGTCATACAATACATCTTTGAATTGGGACGAAAGCTAAGAGAGATCTAGACATTCTTTAGTATCAAGACGACTTTGATACAAGGCTATAAATCTGTACCAGAATTTTATCAGATGGTCTATCAACACCATACATTAATCCATAGTAGACTTGGATCTATGAATATCAGCCAAGAATTTTTAAATAATGTAACATAATGTTATAAAGGCAAAGCTCCAGACACTTTTGTCAGAGGATTAAAAAGTTACCTGCCTAAACTTTTAAGCATTCGAGTTCTTACACGTTTCTATAAAGGTACAAACTGTACTGTGGACTATCGAGTTCAACACGTTATAATTACTCTCAACAGTCTATCCGAAAAACCTTTAAAGCCGCCTTATAGTTTACCGGTTTGGATCGTTCCAAAAAATATGGATGGGTCCTTGAAAAAACAGTCAATTTAAAAAGCGGATTTCACCAAATAATACTTAAAAAATCCGAGATCGAGATAACTTTTTTTTTTCGGTGAACAATGGGGACCTCAAAAATTCCCCAGACATATTTTTAAGAACGCTCGATGATCAGAAAAAAACAGGTATGGAAAAGTTGCTATGTGTATATTGATGATTTTAGTCATCTTTGATGTTGTGGCACTTTACAGCAAATATGCATTGATTGCAATATTGAACCGCAAAATATGTAATGCTACAAATTTTGTTAATTAATCACATTTTACGTAAATATTTGATGACTTACTTCCTTATAAAGTAGTAGTATTCAGCAACTATTATTAAGCAATAATCAGGTTGGTCGTAGTCAGCAAAATGGCCAACCTGCATTATTGCAAGAATTATTCAATAAGCGAGCATAAAATAAAAGAACTACAAATACGCTTAAATACGCGTTAGATTACGACGAAAAAATTACGAAAGTTATCGGTTTTCTGTGTACTGAATTCCCTAATTGAAAAAAAACTGAGCAGTTTAATATTTATAAATACCTAGTGCTTTAAATACAAAATCTTGTGGTCCTTAGTGGAACAAAACTGAACATTGTAATATTCACAAGGAACGATTGCTTGAAATAAAAAAAAAAACTTCTGATCTTCAGTTGAACAAAACTGAACAATTTAATATTATCTACCAAATACCGAGACTGTGGAAAAACCCAGAAGAAGTAAGAAAAGAACATCAACTTCTAGTAATCATCAGCATCAGTTCCAGAACATCAACCATACGGCCAGGCGCGCACATTCAATTTTTAGTTTCGCAACTGTTTAGTTGCTAAAATGAAACAAATGGGCTTATATGGGACACCGCGCACTTAGAGCAACTCGATTCGAGCAACTAAAAAGTTTGTGTTTTGACACAAACTAAACGATTGCCTAAAATCAGTTGAACTGTTTTCAATAAGCGCATAAGCGCAAGAGAGAAAAGAGTGTGAGCGTGAGTAAAGAGTGGCCAGTGCGCGGTACTCTATCAACTGGTGATTAAACTATTTGATTTCGATCACAGTTGCCATTGCGCGGCTAGCCTAAGGATTAATGTTATTTACTAGTATTTATACTACATAGATATATATAATTTTTAAATAAAACACGAGTTTCATTTTTTTTTTTAAAGTTTCTTTATTTGAATAAAAACTCCTAGTGAGCTAAAAGAATAATTATATTTGTTGGATAACTCTTAATAACTACCTCGACTGAATAACATGCAGTCGTATTTATAATGTTTATTCTTATGCGCGATCATAGATAAGTCCTAATCTTTTAATGTATATGACTGTTGATAATGATGGTGGTTTGGTCACGTATTGGGTATATGAATGTGTGGATCGAGAACAATCGTTTTATTTATCATTTATGGTCGTTATCTTTGTTTGGTCACCTATCTTCAAAATATTGATACTTTGGATTTGGGCGTTGGCTACAAGACCGATAGCGATTCTTTATCATCAATCGTTATCTTTGTTTTGTGTTGAAGTGGTATATGACATTCATCACTTGAATACATATGAAAATTACTAATATTTATATAGAGCGTGATGTCCAAATTAATTTCGCATCAGTTGATAACTTTGCTTAGCTGCAGCTAAATCGATCCCAGTTACAAAACAAAATTCCTAGAGGACCAATCCGGTATGGTTTACACCAGCCGTTGCAAAATTAGTAACAGATACAAATATTGCCTTGCAAAAAGCTCGCAGATTTCTTAAAACTGCAAACTGCGTTGAATATATTATTATAGAAGGACTTGCGCTAAACCCAAGAGGGAATCAATTCAGTCAAAAATATCTTCGTGGGGAGTTTTTTGTCATCATTGGATAAGAGATCCTTATGGAACTGAATACAGTCTCTTCAAGGCTCCAGAACATAACAAGAGTTTGCGTACATGCTCTTCGATAGTAAACTAAAGAATGATCCTGAAGTTACTCAGTGTAAACTTCTCATTGAAAACATTTCGCTAGTCGAATTTGACATAACTATAAAAATGGCTAAAGGCACAACTCCAGATGGATATAAGATTACTTATAACAGGGTTAAACAATGCTTAAGATGATTTATTGACCAATTTGGAATTATTAAGTTGAGTGGAATCGATTTGAAATCTTTCCTTCGGCTTTTTTGGTCACTGCAATTTTGGAAATGGAACAAATATGTTACATTGGCTTTCCAGACGTTTCGGCAGGGTTTGCTGCCTTCTTCAGTGGAATTGCTTAAAAGCTGTTTGTTATTTTAGAACATAAAATATAAATGGTTGTTACAGCATAAAAAAAACAGATGAAGCTTAGTCTAAGTAGGAAACTTATTTTCAAAGTGACATAAATTAAGAGACAATGGACGGCAGAAATGTTTTGTGTGTTAAACAATGATCAAAACACCTCAAGGAAAGAATCAGTTCTTTACATAATACCATCCTATTGGCTGATTTTTTTCCACACGATCCCGAAATCATCGCAGTTTCGATGAGTTCCATCCAATCTATCTGCTTCCCATTCTCTCTAATTTAAAAAAAAAAAATAGTCCCGATACGAAAAAGTTGGTTGAAAGCAACATGCTTTTATACAGAACAGAGGTATTCTGTTCATACACCTTCTAGAGCACAGACTTGAAATAAATGGTGATCTTAAACGGATTGCAAAAATCTATAAGTGTTATAAGCAGGGATGGGATTTTGTTGACCTAAAAATTAAAAAAAAAGACAAAGTAAAACATCTAAATAGGCAAAAATGCATTTATTCAAACAAGAAGGACTAAATTACAAACTGGCATCAAGTTTACTCTTTCTAAAACCTCATATGTAAGTAAATACCCACGTCCACCTTTTCGAAACGGTCCGACAATCACACTTGTAACCAGTGTTGTTCCATGTAGACAAAAAATGTAGACTACACGATTGTCTACGTGTAGACAATTCAACGTATACAATTCCTGATTGTCTACATGCCAATGTCAACAATGTAGACAACGTAGACATTCAATTTTTCTTATTATGTTTCGTCTAATAAATCAGAGCTCGAGCCAAAATCATTGTCATCAATCGTCATAGAGACATCGCCGGATTAAGATGTCGCAGGTAATTGGGATTGCTTACAGGCATTGCTTTCGTAAATTAATGTGAAGGCATTATTATTAGGATATGAATATGCTTTTTTTAACAAATTTTTATTTACCTGTGCAGTATTTTGTAGATTTTTGTTGCACACTGTACAATATGCTACAAATTTGTTATTGTTTTCCATTAAAAGAAAACCTAGGTGATCGAAACCTTTATTTTTTGTCGACCAATATTTGAATAAAAACTCAAATTAACGCCTGAAATTTTCTTAAATGAAGTAAACAATGTGACAGAGAAATCAAGAATGACAGATTGGCTGGCATGCTTTGTCTACATTGTCGACACCATAGTCGACATTGTCTACATTGTCGACACAATAGTCGACATTGTCTACATTGTCGACACAATTGTCTACGCATTAATGTAGACAATCAAAGTCGACACGTAGAGGAACAACACTGTTTGTAACGCAGCGACCGGCTTTGTCTGTTGTTTCATCTATCGATACGAATATGTTGCCGTTACTTATTTCAGCAAGGATTTTGACAAGTACTTACAGATAGTAGTCATCCACATAATTTGTTCGAAGCGTTGATTGGTCTGGAACTTTTTGTTTTACATATTTTTCAATAAGAGCCTTGAATTCTGGATTAACTTTGTAAAGAGGTATATCACATGCCAAAAACATTTTGGTCAAGTCTGTATTAAATTCATCTTTTTCACTCCCAGTGACAAAAGATGTTATGGTTTGATTTTTTTGTTTATTTTTCAATGCCACTGCTGGCCTGTGTTTTGCACGTTTTATATGTTGCTCAACAGCGTTGCCACAAAGTGCCCGATCGGGCCATTTGGCCCCCTGTTTTACATTTTGGCCCTTTGCCCGGGCCAATTATAAATGGCCCCCAAATCATAATTTAAAAAGATTTAACATCACATCATATTGTGCTTAATAATAATTTAAAAGCTTAAAAAAATTAAATGTAAACCATCGCGATGCATCGCCATTAACAAATACAAATAACTTAAAATGGAACTGAATTAATTTATTTATCTCGTTTAATGATTTGACTTTTTTCACGTCAATTTCGTTCAGCGTGTTGACTTTTCTCACGTCATTTACCTTCGTCATCTACCAAAGCGTTTATGTAACTTAAATAACAGAAAAAAATAAATTTTACAAATTATGTATATTGTAAATGTAATGAAGATCTTCTGATAAAATATTTGCGTTTGCAAAAAGAAATTGATTTTTTAAATAAATTTTTATATAAGGACAATTCGAACTGAATCGAGTCTAAAACTTAACAGTAAATTTTTGTTGTTCATTTATCAATGATAAAAAATGTTCAAATGGTATCCCGAATTGCATGCAATATTCTGGAAATACATCTACTAACATTTCAACAATTTGCAACTTTTTTGCAGACTTTTTTCACTCCGTTTATAATCCCCAAAGTATTCCCTCTAACCTTTCTGCAATTTCATGTTTAAATTCAATCAATATCGGTCACTTAAACTTAAGTAACAAAGATGTTGAATTAGCCTTAATTGGACTAAATGATGATAAACAACCAGGACCCGATGGTATTCCTCCGATCATTTTGAGAAATTTAACTTAACTTTTTTGTTTAATAGTTCTCTTTTTAAAAAGGGTTACTTTCTTGATGATTGGAAAATCTCGTACGTTATTCCTTCTCATAAATCAGGATCTAAGCAAGGTGTTTCTAACTATCGCCCCATAAGCAAATTATCAACGATACCAAAAATTTTGGAAAAAATTGTCTTTGATAAGCTTACTTTTGTTTTTAAAGAAATTATTTCCCCATTTCAACATGTTGCTGGAAGATCAACAACAACCAACCTCGCAATATTTAGTAATCAGATTATTAGTAATTTTGAAAATGGTTACCAAACAGATGTCATATATACCGACTTTGCTAAGGCGTTCGATGGAGTAAACCATTATATACTAATACAAAAATTGGAACCATTGGCTTCACTCAAATATTTTAAAGTGGTTTGAATCGTACCTAAAAAAAGAAAACAGTTTGTGCGTAGGTATTAATGACGTACTATCAGATGTAATTGAAGTCACATCAGGAGTACCACAAGGAAGTCACTTAGGCCCTCTTCTATTCTTGCTGCAGATCAATGATTTCCTGTATTCTTAAAAAATGCTTCTTGTTTGATGTTTGCGGATTACATTAAAATAATAAGTCATGTTACGTCAATTAATGATTGTCATTTACTCCAATCTGATCTTCATCGCTTGTCTGATTGGTGTTTAGCTAATCATGTTTTCTTGAACTTATCAAAGTGTCAATCTTTATAATTTTTTAGGAGCCTATCATCTATTCCTTTTCGGTATTCTACAGAAAGTACAGAACTCTCAATACTTAAAAGAGCACGGTATCATCTTTGATTCGAAACTCTGCTTTAAATCCTTTATAGACTTTGTGGTTGCTAGGGCTAACTGTTAGGATTCATTAATCGGAAATCTTAAAGAGTTCACTGATCCTTTTACTCTTCGATCTCTTTTCTTTGCTTATGTAAGGTCATCGTTGGAATATTGCTGTGTAATTTGGGATCGATTTTATCAAGTTAATTCTAATATAGGATTGAAACCATACAAACATACAATATTCATACCCCAACTTATAAAACTAGGTGTCAACTTCTTGGCCATCTTCTTAAAATATGGAAAAGTAATATAAATATTTTTATAATATTACTGGTGTGATTCACTCGTATATCTTATGAATTATATATTTTTTAAGATATTTTAAGATAATTCCCAAGAAATCGAATCAGACGACAGAGTCAAGATCTGCTTCTGCTGCCTAATACATAGATTTAAGAAATGCGTTAAATAAATAATAAGTAGTTGTAGTTTAATGTTTTAAGGACGAATTTGTAAGTAAAATATTTGGCCCCAACTTTTGTCAAATGGCCCTCAAAAAAATTCGAAATGGCCCTCTGCTTTTTCCTTCGCGGCAACGCTGTTGCTCAATGTAATATTTTTTATCGTGATTAACTTTTATACCACACAAATTACAAAGAACTTTTCCATCGGTAGAAAAGTTATGTCGCCCAAATTTTAAAATAAAATTTTGAAACAAGCGGCCGGGTCGCCAATAGAAAGCACTCAATGGATTGACACGCACAAACGTTGCCTAGATTTATAAAATTATAAAAAAATTATGTGGATCCGATGTATGCATTGAGTAAATTTACTTTTTGGGTGTATGTTTGAAAAGAGGAAAAATATGACAAAAGGCAAAAACAAAAGAAAGAAAAGGTAAAAAAAGGTAAAATAAATTACATATATTCGACATTACCAGGACCCGAAACATGAGCCAAATTCCTAAACGCAAGATTTGCAAAGCAAAACGCCTGCAAAGCAGATATAGCAATTCAGAATACGCATATGTAAGAGAATTGCGCAAGAAATGTTTGACATTTGCACAAATGCCTCTGCATTTGCACAAGAAAGTAGCATCGATTGCGTTTTGGGACACTCTGCTTAGCAAAGATTTTTTATTTGCATTTTGGAACTGTTTGCTTTGCAGAATTTGCGCAAGATAAGCGTTTAGGAATTTGCCAATATATTTGTTTAAAGTCTAAAGTGTCATACGATTGCGCAAAAACAGGAAAAGTGAGCAAAATCCTATTTCTGGTTATAAGTGTTCTATAAATACTTTAATTTTGTAGAATGAACTTTGGAACATGGAGCCACCACTTATATGTGTACTACAGTTAAAAATTGCAATGATGATACTTGATGTAAATAATTGTTTCCGTACAGCTACAGGGGCTCTAAAATTAACCAAAATCGAAGCCTAAAGACTAAAAACTGAACTTTGGAAAGGGAGAACCGTGAACTTGGCAAGCAAGGCCTAAGCTGACCCACCGCTTCCCCCCTACAATTCAGCGAAAGATGATATTTCTTCACAAAAAAGACACGTAAGAACTCTATGTATGGATTAACCAAAATACTTAGGGCGGTATTCACCGAAGACTCATAAATGGCTCTTAAGTTTAAGTGCCTCATAAATTGGAAAATATTTGTACTATCCACCAACCCCTCAATCCTCATAAGTATTTTTTGAAGTCCGAAAATGAGAGCAACTCTCTCTCTCTCAACTAGACATGTTCAAACTGTGAATTCAAACTGTTTTCAAACAAGATTGACAGCCGAGAAGTCAAATGTGAAATATAAGCCATAAAAATTGATTGCTTTGATTCACTTTCAATAACAGAGAGTCCAGCCCCCTGACTGACTACAAAAAAGAAAATACTCCAGATTAGCAGCCATATTTATAAACTCATTATAGTGAGTACATAAGGCTATGCATTATGCAACCCTTATAATGCCTCTAAACGCAAAATCGTTATTTATAACACTTATGTGACGTTGTGAGGCATTATAAGGTAAACGCGTTTGGAGGTTGAATAGTGCCTACATAAGAACATTTTAGTATTGATCTGCCACATTCCCTTTGACATCACATTGAATTATAAAGATTATATCAACAAAATAAAATGACTTTTACTTGATATTGAAACTAAAGCTTTGTTGTTTTTATTTATTGAGACAAAAATGTTATACTAATATATTAAAAACAAATTGAATTGAAAATTGTTTAGAATTAAATAGATAAATATAATTGTTGGTGATCTCTCTCCACGGATCCTTCTTCATCCGGTGTGTTAGTGTTGCAATTTGTATTTTGCATTATTGAATTTTATCCTCAATAACTTGTTTGAGGAGTATTCCAGCTAGGATAAAACGAATAACTATTTGATTTCCAGTATGTGCTAGAGATAATTACATACCTTATTTGATGATTCAAAGTTAATTGTTCGAATTCTATTTATTAAATTCGATAGACAGACAGGATGTTTTTTTTTTTTTTTTTTTACAAACAGCTGAGTGTTATGAATGCTAAATGTAATAGATTCTTACTTTTTGGTACTTCATTTGACACAAGCTCATTATAACTATGCAGGGTAGGCATATGTTTTATAAATATGAATTTGCATAGTGGATGAATAAGTCCTTATGCAGTGCATAACTATTCACGCGTTCAACGAATTCTAATAAATATGGTAAGGCTGTAGGTGTTTCAAATGTTACACAATGAAATGATCGATAATAGCCACGCCGATAACATTTTGTACAGATGGATAACATAGGAATAACAAACAACTCGTCATACGCAGTGGGCAAGTTGGAGCAAAATTCACAAATATCTAGTATGGCAAGGACTTCTCCTGAAAGAAGCAGGTAGCTACGCTACATCGCAGAATTGGCAGCAATCAGTATAAAGCTATATCCCCTACACAAATTCAGAGAGAGTGGAGTTTAAACCTAACATATAACATTGGAATCAATTGTAACATGCCTTAATAATGAAACCAATAGATGTCCAATACTGGAATTACTGAGAAGCAAATTAACGGAGCAAATCATATCAGCATGGGACCAGGGCATTCCGAAATCAAATGCAACAGAAGGAGATTTTGCAGATATTTGGAAAAATTGTCAAAAATTCCTTAACTTCGTACTCAAAACCGTTATTACTAATGTATCGCGTACAACAGTCTATTTACAAGAGAGAATTGTAGAAGATTACTATACTTATGAGAGTTGGAAAAACCATCTTTACTACCCGGCATTATTATAACATATGGAATATTTTTGTTGAATGTCCTTTGTCTCGTCAAATCGATGTATCATTAGTAAGCACACTTGTACCAAACCGATTATCTAGCATACTTAACCTAACAGAATATCAGTCAGTCAGGTTTAAAAAATTTGTTATTTTTGTTGTCCAATTTTTTTTAATAATCTATTAAAAATTGAAATAATGCAAAATTAAAAAAAAATACAAATCATATTAAAATATGTAAAAACAACGGTCTAAATATGTGTGATAGCTTGGTCAATGAGAAAAGGGCTGAATTTTTTGTTTGAAACAATAAGTTCTATCCGATTCTATTCTCAGAAGTCTAGTTGAGTACCCAAAATACCTACAAAGTAAATAACACACTTCTTCAGTGCTAGTCTAATTGACTGGATATAGCTTAACATATTTCTTAAAGACTTCAACAACCAGAAGTATATGCTTTCTCTTCCAGGTGATAGGAACAAGTGTACAAAATTATCGAGGTGGATTTTATGGATTTATGGGTTCCTTCGGTATATTAAAAATATTGCTATTGCGTGACGTGATGAATTCATAACATACATTATAGTTTTTTTTTTACTAAATTATCTCCATTTTCTTCATATGTATTAGCGTTTTTTTGTCCGGTCATGACTATCAGTAACTGATTACTTCGAGAGTAAGAGATATATTGAAGAGATAAGTTCTTTCAGGAATCATTAAAAATTATTTTAAAAGAATAAAAAATAGCGTAAATAACTACCTTAATTCCCTTAATTCGTGTATAATATTTAAGGGCGTGGTTCTTGTGTCTATTCTAAGAAAAAATCGTTCTACAGGAAGGGCCTATCTCTAATTTTTATATCATTATCGGGGATAAAAGAAAAGGTTTACTTTGCTGTACCCTGACCCATGTTAACGGCAATTGTGTTGTTGTTGTTGGTACTTAATGATATAAACTTGAGTTAGGTCTTTATTTTTAGAAGAAATAATAGTCTTTGTAATTGCGTTTAAACAAATTTGATATCTTATCTCTTACTTGAAATATTCAGTATCCAATACTGTTGGTTCATGAAATCTTGCAGGCCAGTCAAATATGATGGAGGTAGTTGCGTAAGTGGAATGTCCTCCAATAGTTCTGGTAAATCATTGCACAAAAACTTCAGATAGTGTGTAGAATTCAGCTTGGGGGGAGTATGAAAGGCCCATTAATTTGTTTCCAATTAGGCATAACCGCGTTAGGTCGTGTATTTGAAATTGCTCCCGTTTCTCAAAGCCTTCGATATGTATTTCCAAATACTCGTAAACTAGGAAGTCATCAGTTTGGATAAAGTTCCTGGTATTTTTGTCGTGCTTTGGTTGAAGTTCCATTCCACAGCCCACAAACTAAAAAAAATAATATATGCGTCTCTAAACAACTGTTGCCTTGGCGTTATATATTAAACTGATGAATTGATTTCGTTTTCTAATCTTTCATACCATTTTTGTAAGGTAGATTTTCCAAAACTTAATATTTTGGAGAAATTTTAAAGAATCGGGAAAGGAATTGAGGGTTTCCACAGGTACTCAAATAAACGAACACGTTTTAAAACCGCTATGCTTTTGGAAAATATTGCAAAATTCTTGTAAAACCACTCTTATTGTGAACTTTTTTAAGAAACGTGTCCAAAATCAGAAAATCTTTTTTTACCACAAAAAAACGAAAAATGGAAAAGCATAAACCACAAAAAAAAACAATTTTACATGGCTCAGGTTTTCCCAAGTGTCATAAAATCAATGGGTTTTTCCCCAAACTTGTCATTGAGTTTTAGTTTTATTATTGTTACGTTTATTTAAATAAAATGCACGACAGGGTCGCACGAACTTGCTCTTATGTAACAGACTAGGAATTTTAAAAACGAATGTTATTAGAGAAAACTGTTCATAAGGATCAAATTAGTTTTTAAATTCATTTAGTAGTAAGAGACAAAAACATAATGCTATCCAAATATGAATTTATGCAAGAACAAAAATTATAAGTCGTTGTAGTGGTTTCTTAAAAAAAAAAGCATTTATGTACAAACTTCTTAAAAGCTTTTTAAGAAAAAATTTAGGTACGCCAATTTAAAGTTTTTATTATTGTTCGAAGAAAAATAAAACTTACAAAAAAAAATATTGAGCCGTTTCTGAGATATCGAACTTTCAAAAAAAAAGAAAAAATAGATTTTTTTTTTCAAAAATTCAAAAAATATTTATTTCAAAATTTTGAAATGCAATGTGTTTTAGACTTTTTAGAAGCTTCGCTATAAAAATTTTCATTAAGATCCGTTATGTGGATAATGAGAAGTTCAAAATTCGAAAAAATGGTTCTATGGTAGGTACAAGCTGTAATATCTTAATTTAAATTTTTTTTTATTAAAATAAAGATCGTAAAAATTAATTACAAGAAAAAAAATTTTATCAAAATTCTAAACGCCGTTTTCGAGAAAAATACGATTTTTGAAAACCATTTTAATTAATTTTTTAGCATTTGTATGGTAGGTACCTTTATTTTTAGGTAAAATAAATTTTTTTTTCCTCACATCTTGTAGATTATATTGAGAAACTTTTATTTATCAAGTTTAAAAAAAATCTAGCATGGGGTTTTCGAAATATTGAGTTTCGAAAAAAAATTTTGAAGTTTTTTTTAAAAATCCAAATTTTTTTTTTTTTTTTTTAAATTTGAGTACACAATTCTATTCAGGTATTTAAGGAGCCTTAGCAAAAAAAAAAATGATCAAAATCGGTTGTACTGTTTTTGAGAAAATCAAACACAAAAAAATGGTTCCATGGGGGGTACCCACAATAACCATTTTTCTGAAAATTTTTTTCAACAAATACCTAGCTTTAATTTAATGAAATTTTTCTTCTGTTTTTATATTTAAAATCTGTCGAACAGTTTTTGAGAAAAAAAAATGTTTATAAAATTTCGAAAAAAATTCGTATGGCAGGTACCGCTATTTTTGGTCTTAAAAAATCAAATCAAGAAACATCCGGGGGGAAAAAATTAAAACCCATATCTACCAAGTTTGAAGAAAATCGGCTGAGCCGTTTAGCTGCAATCGAACAGACAGACAGACAGACGGAATTGCGAGACCCACTTTTTTAGTCTTCGCTATCATCGTAATGTCAACTTTGATCAAAACCTCGAGTTCGATTTTTTTTTCCGAATGCATAACTTGGCTTATAGTACCTATAAGTCGCAAGTAAAAAAAAGTAAAACGGTGTGTTTATAACGCATTTTCTGGAGAAAATTGAGCCCTAAATCAAAAAATTAGTATGGGCAGGAAAAATGCATGCTAGAAACTGATTATCTCAAGACCGAGATAGGATATCAAATTTATTTACACGCAATGACAAAGACTGGTATTTCTTCTAAAAATAAAGGCCTAGATAAAGTTTCTATCGTTAGTACTCACGGTAATTATTTAAAATTGGGGCTCCAGACAAAAATCGCTCCAAAAAATTTTTGATGCATTTGGTGTCATTTCTGAGGGTACAAATAGTAAATTTAAAGCGGGGGAGACACATTATTTCCATTTTTTCAGACATTACATGGTACAACTTATACATTATGATAAATCAATGAATTTCCCTAAAATCGTTGATTATACATTTCAGAACGTGGCAAAAAGTGGCGAGGAGGGGGCGGGCTGTTTAAATGTAAAATAATTTTGTAGTTACTCAAAATATTTATGTCATTTCGTTTAAATAATTTAACTATTCGTTATCATTTTGACAGTTTTCTTGGAAATCTGATTTAAGTACGTAATTTGGGGGGTTACTTGTTAGGTAAAAATATCTTTAATGTAAAATTTCTATTTTTCGAGTGAAACAGTTAACATTTATATTTGCGAACCTTTGGATTATAAATTTCTGAGTAATATACTTGATATTTCGATTACAAAAAAATGAGGCCTTAGTTTTTCGGCGATTTTTTTTGATTGGAGAAGATCAGTAATGGATTTGTTTTGTTTTTTTCAGTTGATTTCCAAATTTAAATTGTATCTTTTTCGTTTGTTTGCCATCTTTACTTTAGCTAATTGAAACGAAAACTAAACAATTTATATACAAGGTGATGATCATTTACAGTTTGATATTTGCTACGGTGCAGCTTTTCGATATGAGCCAAACATTTAATACACTGCATATAAATCAGTTCAGCTCGGTCATATATCTGTCGTTTGTCAGCATTGCAATGCAGTTAAATTTGAGAAAGAACTGCCTGGAGTATGTTGTGCGAGCGGGAAAGTGAAATTGCTAGAGTTGCTTCTACCACCGGAGTCATTGTGGACGATGTTTTACGGTAAATCTCCTAATTCAAAACATTTCCTCCATCATATGAAGGTGTTCAATGATTGTTTTCAAATGACGTCGTTTGATAGTGATAAATGCTAATACACTAACACACCACACACAATACCTCACGATACAAAACGAACTAACAAAACACAAAAATTAAAAATTTTTTTATTTACATACATATGTCTCAAAAATAATTAATTAATTCAGCTCTCACAGAACTAATACGAATTATTAGGTCTGAAAATAAAAAACACCTATCGATTAAATAGTTAACGAGTCAGTTTTGACGTATAATTACTCCATTCCTTATTTTACTAAAATTACACCCTTTGAGTTACTGACAGGTTATTATTAGAAATCCAATCCATATCCAAATTCAACAAATTCCAAAAACACACAAGAATAGCTTAGAGAACACATTAAAGATTATGAAATTTTATTTTAACTAGTACACACTTAAAACACAACTCGCATAGACCAAATTTGATGTAGATGACCAAATGAATTGGCTGACATGAGAAATAAATGAGAGACATATACGATTTTGCATTACGGGTGTATGGAGGCTACCGTTAGTTTTGTAGCTAAAGTTTTAATGTTCCCTCTATGGAATCACCGAAGACCCTTAAGTACAAAGCTTGAAGAGAATAGCTCCAGTAGCTTAGGCTGTGGGAGAGGTACAGATATACTGAAACATGTTTTTTGTGTACTTAATTTTCCTTACATTTTTTATAAAAAAAATTGATATGCAAATTATTGATATTTAGGGATATACATTCTTGGAGTTAATTTTGAAATTTAATCGTGTACCCGTTTTCAAGAAAATGAATTTTCAAAAAAAAAAAAAAAAATTTTTTTAAATCCAAAAACCATTTTTTCGAAAAATTTTATAAACATTATTTTTTAAACTCCACAGGAGCTCCAGTTAAAAAATTTAGATTAAAATCATTAGAATCGTTAATAAGAAAGGAAAATAAAAAAAAAACGATTCTATGACAGATACCGTTAGTAACATTTTTTCCTAAAAAATTTGTTCACTAAAATGTAGGCCATGCCCATAATAGCACATCTATTTTTTTTTTATAAAAATCGTTAGAGCTGTTTTCAAGATAAATAAGATTTTGCATCACGGGTTTATGGGGTGTATTGTTAATTTTGGAGCTAAAAAAATTCAATTTCCCCTCTAGGGAATCACCGAAGATCCTTAAGTACCGAGCTTGAAGAAAACAGCTCCAGTGATTTAGGCTGTAGAGAGAGGTACAGACGTACAGACATATAGACAGACAGACAGAATTGACGGACCCACTTGTTCGTCTTCGCTAACATCGTAATGTCAACTTTGATCAAAATTTCGAACTCGATGTTTTTTCCAAATGCTGAACTTTCCTTATAGTACCTTTATCGCAAATAAAAATGATAGAAATATTTAATAACATTTCAAAAGACATTTACAAACAACAAAGTGTTATTCAGAATATAATTAATAATAGCTATCCGGATTAAAATTTACAGTTTAGATTGGGTAATCATACTGAACCAATATTTTATTCAAATTGCTTGTGGTATGGACACATTAAACGAACAGTTGAAAAAAATTTCCGAATCAATACCTCTTCATCGAGACGAAATTATTAACATGTAGATATACAGCAACATTTTCAGATGCAAAATATCGAAATATTCTTAGATGAAAATATTTACCAAATATAATAAACCTATTACTCGTATAATCAATCAAACATAATAATATTCATAATTAAAGTCCCACATATGAAGCCGACTAATTCTCGCTTTATCACATAAGAGAAATATCTACCCGTCAATAAATCATTAAGCCTAAGACTTGAAGCAGATCTATAGTATTATTATGAAGCGTCATTTTGTGGTACCAACGCTTTCCTGGTAGTGGCGTTGAAATTAGCGCACGATTTTACAGTGGAGAGTAGGATAAGATACAAAACAAGTAGTAAAAAAGAGAATATTTATTATTAAATTTAGCAGAGGCAAATCTAACAAGTACTATCGCTATGCTGAAGATGTTGCCTCAATCGTTGTTCTTCATGAGATTACTATATAGTTATAAGTTTTATATACAAAGATGATACTTAATAAATATTGGTATCAGTATTTGAGCCTTGCCTCACAATCGAGCAGACAGAATACTGTGGAAAGGAAAGTTCAAAGAAATTTTAGTCAGACACTAGTGCATTTTGATTCTAACATCATGTAGAATAGAAAATGAAATAACAGTACTGGAACCAAATCAAGAGCAAACATCTGACCGCATTAAAAACGACCTGTAATAAAAATGAAGGAAAAAGGACAATCGAAAGATCACATACTCAAGTGAACCAAGTGGTTCAAGAGAATAGAAACTCTTTTGGTACTCAACAGCAATCATCCCCACGCTCGATGTTAAATTCAGTAACATTTCTCCCGAAATAAAAATAGATAAACTGCCAAATGAAATAATTTAGAATTTAAAGACTTCAATAATTCCAATATAATATATTTCTGGTCAATAACAATAACAATTATAATAATCGCCTTTATACTTATCAAAATGCAGCGCTGTAGCACTTACCACCTCTCAGAGATCAGTTCCAACCGCACAACAAGCCAATATTACCTTTAGAATTCAATAACTGTAAGGTCAGCATTTGATATAACGTTTTTATTTTACTTACCATTACAATACTTACCTATGTATGTTAAGTTTTAAGGTCAGCATGCATAGCATTGTACATGCATACTGTGAGCGACTGAGCGTCAAAAGTGAGCAAAAAGCTAAATGATTTCTTAAGTCACAAAACAAACAAAAATTGAATTCCAATAAAACAAAGCAAAATAAACAAAAATTGAATTCCAATAAAACAAAATAAAAGCTTTATTCAATAGCAATACATCAAAAATTAAAAAACAAAAACACGAACAAATGCATTTATTCCCAAGTAATTTTAATTATTTTATTAACATTATTTATAATACTTGTTTTGAATAAATTTACTAATTGGCATAATAATAGGATTCAAGAAGTTGAAAAGATATTGATATAATATTGTGCCGAATTTATTGGACAAGGATAATAGAATATGGCAGGCCTGGTAGGGTCACTTTTTAATGTACGTTCTTATAGAGAGAAAGATAGATACATTTTATTGTTTCAAAGAAAATTACATAGTTTACAATATCATTGCACAGCACAAAGATGTGATAACAAATTGTATCTTACTACTGAAAATCAATATTAGTTTTCTGAAAAGCATACATTTTAATATTTATAAATTTAAAGAAAAATAATTACAAAAAACCTTTACTTGAATTCCGTTTAAAACTGTATCACAGGTAATGCTAAAATAATAAATAAGGAAAAAGAGAGAAAAAACAATTATGTTAAGGAAATAAATAAATAAATAAATTAATAAAATAAACACATACATAAATACATCAATAAATGATCAAATAAATGAATTACTAAATGGTAAATGAATAAATAAGTTAATAAATAAGTAAATCCAAATATAATTAAATACATAAACATCAAAGAAACTAATTACTAAGTAAACAGGTAAATTAATTAATTATTTAACGAACAAGTAAGTAAATAAATAATAAATATGAATAAATAAATAAATTAATAATTTAACAGGCAAGTAGGCAAATAATTAATTAAACAAAGACTTACATAAATAAATTATTGAATAAGAAAGTTAATGAATAAATAAAATACCATATAGGTACGTATGTATAAATATTTTAACAAGGCGTAGTATATTTTAATAAATTAAAATGTAAATATGTATCTAAATGAAATATAAATAATAAACATAACAAGTATGATAAACGTTTTTTTTTTTCATTATTTGATTATTTTTGTTTTTTGAAGTAAAACTTCTTTTCGGCGTTGAGGGTAAATAATTTTCCATGCAGCTGTCATTGACATGTCAAAAAGACACGACATGCTTTTAGAATACAAAATGTTTGTACGCTTGAAGGGTAGAATCTTATGGAGGGTAAGGGAAAAAAAGTTTTACTTCTACCGCGCGTACGTCAGTACACACAACCTTTTTTTTATATAAGCTTTTTGATAAGAGAGTTTTCACTTAATTCACATTTTCCAAAAACATTTTCATTGAGAACTTCAATTCTTCAAATTTATTCTTAATAAAAACTAAAAATATTTCATATTTTATACGTCAAAAGTAAGTAAACATCTTTAATTAAAGCCTGTTTAGGTTATCTTTGTTCTTGATAGTCCTTTTGCGAAATTTTCCGGTCCAAATTATCATATAAATCTTGTATGAGGCTTAGGTCCGGCGATTGGGGAGGGTGGTGGAGGTGCTTTGAAGTCTTATAAGCATTCATTCTTTAAGGAACCGCGCGGTATACTGAGTATTATTGTCTTGCTAAGAGATCCAATTGCTTAGCATACCTAATTTGCTTAAGCTCGGTTGAAGTTTATTGATAAGGATGTTAAGATAGTCTTGTTTATTCATTGGTCTTCAATGAAAACAAGATTCCTGATCGCATATGGGCTTATCCGTGCAAATTTTAACTTTTGCCATGCGTCGAAATATATAGACATTATAATTAAATATTCAGGTTTTGGAACTTATAATATTATATATATCATTGAGTTTTAACTATTCAATTTATAAAATGAACCATCGAGATAGTGCGAAAGTGTTGGAAATCGAAAAAATCATCGAATATTGTGACTTTTGGCTGCGTGCGTGGATAATTAACGTTTTGTATTATTGCAAAAATAATGTTTAACATAAGATTACTTAGTACAATTTTTGTTTTTTCAGATAAATGAAGGTCAAAATTAATTGAAATCATTCATTTTGAGTGCGTGCCTTCCTTATAAATAATCCTATATGATATAAATTTTAGAAAAAACAAATTTTCGTGTCTATTTTTTTAACATTGATCATGGGGCATTTTTTTATGGTCTGCATCATTATTTAAGCTATCTAGAGTAAAAAAAACTTTGGCTTCAATGCGTGCTTCATTATGTACAAATTTTATGAAGTTAACAAAACGAACGTAAAAAACGTAACTGTTTCAAAAAAGGCACATTTTTTACTAGCACACCAAAGCATTGTTTGATTTTATCCTTACAATGAGCGTAATTTAAACTGTAGAAATTATAAAAAAAAATGGTAAAAGTGTTAAACAAATAAGTTTGAAAACAGAAGCTGTGAAGATTAAAAATAAAAACCAAATTAATTAACTCGGTGCTTAAAATAAATTATTTTAAATTCATTTTTCTATACGTTATACCCTTATACTCTTTAACAAACAATACATATGAGTTATTTTGAAGTTTTTTATTTATTCGTGGTCTATAATTGAAGAAAAACTCAAATTTACATACGTGCCTTAATTTTTTTTTTTTGTTTTTTTTTCAAACTCAAGAAGTTAAAATTTACAGGGATAAGCCCATATATCTGCCATACATCCCCACACCACCATGTTTTACTGTGCTCCTTATATTTTGTTCATGATGTTTTCTTACTTCTGACGCGTCAAATAATGAGTATGTTTAGATTTTACTAGGAAAAATTGCAAAAGCTATATTTTTAATTTTTATTTTTTTTTTTGATTTATTTTTATTGAATAAAACATTTGATTTTTATTATTAGAATTGTTTGTTCGAATTCCATGTACCTATCTAACTCCAGAAATCATTTAGGTGTTTACTCAATTTTGACACTCACTGATTAGGTACCTACTTGCCATCAGCATTCTCGACTTATTCATTTTCATTTGGTCATTAATATTGTATTTACTTTTATTTCCCAAATTAATTTGATCCATTTTGTCAATAATATTGTTTTTCACATTTATTTATTTGAATTAGTTCTTACATCGCATATCACAATAAAAAAAACACAATTATGAAATCCCGTGCCATAACTCGTGCACAAACATTCTACGACCTGTCATCATCACAATTCACAATACCTTGATAAATCGGTAATCGATTTGTGTATGCATACGAGTATATGTAAATCGTTGCTTGATCTTCTATATCGTTGTGCTGGCGGTGCCGACCGTTCAGCTCTCGCAGAAGACCTGTAATGCGCTTGAACCTTTACAAGGGTGCCAACAAAAGTTCTTCCTCGGCATCTGAATTTGTCGTCATGCTACATAAGTTCATTGTCCAGATTATTCTTGGAAACTAGGTCACAAGAGCTACCCGGCAATTTGGCTCGAATAATTTTATGAGCATCATTGGAAGATGGAATCGAAATATCAGAAGAATAGCTTATATAAAGCTGGATTATTCACACATTTTGTTTGTTGTTATAAAAGACTTAATTGGTTTTAAAAATGAATTTATTATAATTTTAATTTGTTTTAAAAGGCCAATGGCGTCCGTGGAGCTTGATTTAACAATTTTTGAATCCTTTCGTCTTCGTTCCTTAACACGAAAATGGCCTTCATACCCTTTGCCTCTTCAACTGACTATACATCTTCGTAATCTATTATTTTTTCTCTTTTCTATACCTTCTGGGCATCCTGTTATCATCCTATTATATGTACATAAGTCTACATTTTGTCTAACATGTCATCATAAAATTTTGACAAACTACCTGTTTGTAACTAAGCTCAATTGTCAGAGATGAACTGTGGTCTATGAAATGTCTATATAAATTGTCTTTTCTCCATGTGTCTGGGTTCCCGGTTCCCCTAAAAGCATTACGTACCTGAAGCTTAATCCTTGATTTTGTTGTTGAGTTTCAAAAAATTTATTTTGTTATGTGTTTGATATAATTTATTTATTCATATGTTTGTTCTTTTTCTCCTTACAATTATTCTCTTTTTACAATTTTTTTGTAGTTAAAATATTGGGAAAATTGTGATGGAATATCATTTAAAATATTATTAACAAAGAATAATCAAAAAACTTGTTTTATTATATCTACCTATTCCACCCTTTTTCACTCGTTACTATCTGCTACGTTAAAGTTGATGTACTATATAAAGTTGATATCGGTCTTCTTTTTATTTTTTCATTTATTTATTTATATTTTTTTTTGTTATCGTAAATAATGTTTATTTTTTTTAATTTACTTTTCACTAATAACGATACAACCCGATCATTTAATTTTTATAAGTTTTATTTAAGATAATTAGACATCTTATAATTGGTTTATTATATTAAAGAAAATTGTTGGTGGGTTCCATCTTCAGGTGGAACAGATTATGTATGAGGTAGATTGTAATTTCCCATATTTAAGATATTGCTGTTGGAGCAAAAATATTCAATTATATACATATGTATAAGCCAATCACTTTCTATACAAATTCATTTACAATTAAGAATTTATAATTGATAAAAAAGTTAATTTAAATTTGCTTGTCAAATTTACATTATAATAAAACAAATAGATATATTTATCATTGAAGAAATCATATAATTCATACATTTTACTTAGAAAAGAAAATCGTTCATAATTAGTGCGATAGTTTTGAATATTTATGCATTCTCGCAAATTCCTCAAGTTTCTTGGGAAATATTAACATTAGAACGAGACAACAGGTGCAAGGAGTCTATGTTTCTTTTAATTAATAATGAAGGCAAAACATTAATAAGAACGTCTACTCTCAAGACTAGACATATCGATAAGTTTAAGCATGTTGTGATATGGAGGAAGATCATAGATATTATCCTAAAGTATCCCCGTAAATGCAAACCTTATGAACCTTTTTTGCACCTGTTCTTGTGCGTATTCCAGCATGGGACGAAAAAATGTTGTGAAAAGCTGTTTTGTAACAAAAAGATCAAAACTGCCCTGAAAGAATTTAAAAAATTAATTTTACCTTTATGAACAGTTTTCTCTAATAACATTCGTTTTTAAGATTTCTAGTCTATTACATAGGAGCAAGTTCGTGCGACCCAGTCGTGCATTTTATTTTTTTTAAATTCAAAATTTTTTACTTAGTTAAAGCTAAGAAATCGTTGAAAAAAATTTTACAAAAACTGGTTATTTTTGGATTTTGATCATTTTTTATGCTAAGGCTCCCCAGCACATATTTTCGAAAAAGTCACAAAATCAATTTCACCTCTTCTTGTGACTTTTGAGGGATCACTGACTTTGGGGAGAACCGGGCTGTAAAGATAATCACCTTGGACTTGTTTATTTTTTTTATTTTTTGAATACACAAACCTAGAGACTAAAAGCTTTTGGTTTTGTCACAGATCACAAGCGGCTTTCCGATTCTTAAGGCCAAGAGTCAGAGATTTATACGAGGTAGCTTGGAGTCGGTGATAACTCTAAAAGTGGAACAGGGTTGGAAGATTTTGAGTCTTGGCTGTCCACTGAATCAGGTACAACCGGATTCTAAGTGAGGTAGAGATTCAGAATCCGAAAACCTTGTTCATATGGATGTCCATCTTGGAACTACAGCCAACCATTGTTTAGACTACACGCCAGGTTATATGTAGTGGTTATAGGAAAGAGATGGGCTGAAACAAATGCTGAATTTCGAACGCACTAGTCACAATACAGACAACAGAACGAAACAACGACTACCAGATTGCGGATGGAAAGGAAACTTTACCAGTCTTCTCACACCTATACACATGTCCATATTTTTTTTTAGTTTTTATCATTCATTCATTATTTTTTTATTTATTTTTAAAATATTTTTTTAGTTTTTAAACTTTTTCATCACATTTTTGAAGTAAAACTTCTTTTCCGGCGTTGGGGGTAAAAAATGATCTATGCAGCTGTCAGTGACAGGTCAAAACGACACGTTATCCGTCAAAGACAGCGACATGTTTTTAGAATATAAAATGTTTGTACGTTTATAGGTTAGAATCTTACAAGAGTTTGCTTGAGGGAAAAGAAGTTTCACTTCTACCGCGCGTACGTCAGTACACACAACCTTTCAGTTTTTTTTACTTTTAATATTAAAAATTTTTTTTAGACAATTTTTTTTTTTAATTTTAATGCATTTTGTTTTTCTTTTAACTTAATTTTTATTTTAACTTTTTAATTTTTAATAAACAAGCCTTAATTTTGAATTTTTTTGTATTTTCCTTCATGAATTCCACTTTTTTTAGTTTTGTTTCTTTTTAAATTTAGAGTTTTTTTTTTATTTTTTTGATATATCAAAAATTTTCTTTGAGTTCTTTGTCGTTTTTCTTCTTTTTACAATTTATTTTCGATTTTTGTGTGAGAAATAGGCCATGTCAGAGAATAGGAGAGGAACAGGAGCTGTTCCTACAGGTAGGAAGCCTAGAGATAAATCGAGGAAAAGAAGAGTCACACGTCAGACGGGTGGGTTAGATGAGGAAAACGAAATAGTTGGTATGACTGAAGAACTTCGTACGATACCACCGACTTTGAACGAAAACGATAACTTGGACAGGACATACCAAGAAATAACTAAAATAATACGAAGCATGACTTACTTGGGACAAGAAAACGGTGAGTCAAAAATTATTAGTAGATACAAATGGTCCTTGATATAATCTTTAAAGTCGCTTTCCTTTGATTTTTTTTATTTATATACGGAGGCTGTTTGAAAAGTTCTCGGCCTAACATAGAAGGCGTTGTTTTAATAAATAACTTTTAATTATTCAAACAGCCTTATATATGTATATAATAATTGTATGTGAAGTTTCATTAAAATTGGTCGCGTACTTATATCAGTGCAATTTTTTGTTTGAACGAACCTATTGCTAACAACGAAAATGGAAAAAAATGAAATTAGAGTCGTCATTAAATATTTGGTCAAAAAGAATATGACACCAAATCAAATTAAAAATGACTTCGATGAGACATTGGGAGAATCTGCACCTTCGTATTCCACGTTCAAAAAGTGGGCAGCCTTATTTAAACATGGCAGACAGAGCGTCGAAGATGATTGCAGAAGCGGAAGGCCAACAACATCCATCTCTTCAGAAAACGTCGATAAAGTTCATAAAATGGTTTTAGACGACCGAAGGTTAAAAGTGCGAAAAATAAGCAACACCATGGGGATCTCTTCTAAACGGGTTTACCACATTTTGAACGAAGAATTGGGGTTGAAAAAATTGTCCACAAGGTGGTTGCCGCGTTTGCTGAGCGAAGAACAAAAATTCAATCGAGTTGAAATCTCTAGAGAGAATCTAGCTTTATTTCGGAGGAATACCAGCGATTTCTGGAGAAGATTCATTACCACCGATGAAACATGGATTCATCACTATATTCCTGAGACAAAAGATTAATCAAAACAATGGAAGCATAGCGGGTCTCCTCCACCGAAGAAAGCCAAGTCGTGTGCTTCAGCTATATAAAAAGGGTATAGAAGCACTGGAACACAGATAGAATAAGTGCATTGATATAAGAGGAGAATATGTAGAAAAAGATTTAGAAAAAGTTTTAAAATTTATTGCGTTTTATTGGTCAGGCCGAGAACTTTTCAAACTGCCTATATTGATTTTTTTTTAGTTTTAAGTTTAAATTTTTAAAGTATAGAAAAAGAAACGAGCAGGAGAGCTCGATTTAAAAAAATGAAGATTTTTAATAAAATTATAATTTGAAGTTTAAAAATTTCGAAAAGAATGGAGTTCTTATTTCATAGCTAAGGGTGTGTGGAGGCTTGGTAAAGCCGTCCAGATGTGATTTTGGTAAGAAGATTTGACATGAACAGACTTTTCACCACGGACTAACTCGTGACTAGTTGGGTTGCATTAGGGGGGCTATTTCCCTTGAACCTATGGCCAAGGAAATAGCGAAGGAAGTATCTTTCTGATAGTTTTATGGGTTGGCCAGTCCTTCCTCACTAACATCAGACTAACGTTTGAAATTCAGTATGGCGCTATCTGAGGGCGATAAAAAGGAGGTGCTTTAGATATAGGAAATAGGGTATTAGTTTTTTTTTAGGATTAGCTTAGGATTTTATTGATTTTTCTTTTTCTAAATATATAGGTATAATTTTTTTAAATAAATTTTTTTTTGGTTTCGGGTTTTAGTTAATAGGATTAGATAGATTAGTTTTTTGTTTTATTTTTATTTTTTTATTAACTTTCTTTAATTTTTTTTTAATGGAAATCGAAGCACCAAACTGTCTTTTCTCTCACATATCGTCCGGTATATTTTGTCAACATAACTTAAGGCACGATTAGAAATTCTTGTTTTGTTGAGCAGGAGGTGCACTAAGAGGTAGCAAGAACCACCTCAAGCGAGGAGTGAAGCCGAGCAACCACAAGCGTGCCGTAGCCACTTCTAGTGTACAGAAGATGTCCCTCGTGAAAACCTGGCTCCTAACAGATTTGAATCTTTCTCACATTCTTCACATTCTTTTTCCGAGAAAAATCTGCCGTAAACAAATTCACAATTTCATCGAAAGTTAATTCTTCTGGTTTTTTTGGGGCCACCAGCGTTTTGGCAACTTTGTAGAGTTCCGCGCCCCCGACCCTGATCATAAACGAAATTTTGCTTGCACTGTGTTCGATTTTATTAAATTTTAACAAATGCTGCATGCGTTCAATATATGATTTAAAATCATCTCCTATGTTGAAGTATTCTATTCTTCCCACAAAATTTGTCATTTTCACTTCTGTTTTTATCGTTTCTGTTTTTAGAATTAAACTTTCTTTTTTGCTTTTATACTTAGAGCGACTTTTGTTTGTACCCATCAATACTAACTAAATACATGACATTCCCAACTCTATTTACAACTATGCCTATACCCATTTGTTAGTAATACCAACTTTTTATTTATAATAAATGTTATCTCCTTGTTTAAATGTAAAAAAATACCAGGAAATTGCTGTGTTAGTGTGTTTGTAATTTTTTTTTATTTTTTTATAATTGACACACACTCAAGGGGTTATGAATACCCTTATAATGTTATAAATAACACAGCGCGAGCAGTTAGGAAATGAGGAGGTGTTTTAAAAGGAGATGCCGATGCACATTGGTTTTAAATGTTTGTACATAACAATGAAGGGGGAAAATCGAGTGGGTATAGTGTTCCACATTCTAGTAGTACGGCTAAGTAATGAATCTCCGTATTTTACAGTACGGCCGAAATTATGCTCAAGGGTAAACTGAAGGGCATTCTTAGATAGACGAGTGTTACGGCGACATTGTTTCAAGGGAGGAATGCAACTGGCTATTTCATTAGAGCACTGTTTATAGAAGAAGCGATAAAACAAAGTAAGATAAGAGACATTACGACGGTGTTCGAGAGAAACAAAAGTTTCCGTAATAGACCTGTCTCCAATTAGTCTAAGGGCTCTGTTTTTTATTCTATCTAAGAGGTGCAAGTGAGTTTTAGGAGCACCTGCCCATATAGGAGTTATACTCAAGCTTAGGCCGCATGTACGCCTTAAACATTGTAGCCAGATCAGAAGGGGAAAAAACTGCTTACATCTTCTGAGGAAACCTAAGCATTTCGCCGCATCTATGGATAATGGCAGGGGTGGAATATTTCGCTTGACAGACAGGAGACAGCTTTGTGTTTAAGAAGCATTAAATTCCATGCGGTTTCTAACACCCCATTCTACAATGCTAGGTCGGAATTTAATAAACTTATCATATGCTGCCGTTGCAGAGCCACTTCCGAAGATGAAGGATGTGGATCTGGAAACGAATACGAAAAGCTGAGGGTACTGTCATCATCGTACATTCATCGATGCTTTTTATTTGGTATATTTTCTTTAATTTTAGGGCTTATATAATCAATAAGTGTTTTCGTTTTGTGTTTGAATATCAAATCATTTGGACATACTAAATTAGTGCTTCCTAGGGTTGTACGATATTGGAGTAAAAATCGATCGATTAGCTTATGTAAAGGTACAATTTTGTCTATTTTATATTATCAAATGACATTTTATTTAAAGCATTTTTAACTCTCTGCACAGCCCTTTAAGCCAAGCCGTTTGACTGAGGGTGATAGGCGGGAGTTTTCATACATTTGAAATTATTGGATTCACAAAATTTTATAAATGCTTCAGAATTGTAAGGTACACCATTATCCGACATTAAAGTTTTCGGTAACCCATAATAAGAAAATATGGTCCTAAGAGTCGTTATTAAACAATTCGCCGTCGTACTCCGCATTAGTCTTACATCGATCCACTTGCTAAAGCTGTCCACAAGGATTAAAAATATTTTTCTTTAAAGTAGAAAGAATCTACATGAATCCTTTCAAAAATAAAATTTGATTCTGGCCAGGGCCTTTTATAACTTGAACAAGATTTGTTGGAAACAGAGCATACCTCGCAACTGTTAACATGATCTTCAATGTCGTTTTCCATGCCATCGTACCAAAAATAAAATAACAATGCCAATGTGAGATTCGTGTAAAAGTTTTAAAATCTTAAAAACCAGAACAGAAGGAATAATAAGTCTATCTTCATAATAAAGACATCCATTTTCAAAATTTATTTCATTCCGCCTACAAAAATAATTTTTAAGGTGTATTGGTGCAGTTCTTGGCCACCCACTTTTATTTAACTTTTTAACTTCCTATAAACCTAAATCAATTTCGGTTTCTTGCTCAACAATTTTAATATTAATTTTTCAAAAATGGCTGCTGTAAGTTATTAATTGAATAATTATTGAAACCTGTTGGACTAGGAAGAAGCAATCATGACATTACATCCGCATTTGTCATCAATGTTCCTTTGCGGAATTTAAGGTATACTGATACATTCTTAGGAATATAGCCCATCTTTGTATTTTACAGCTGCAACAGGAGGTAAGAACTTGGTAGGACTTAAAATTTCCTTCAATGATTGAGCATCAGAATAAATTGTTATTTGTTTCCCATACTTGTGGAATTTTTTTTACGCTGAACACTATTGCTAAAGCTTCTCGTTGAAGCTGCGAAACTGAACTGCGGAACTGAGAGCACTCGAAACAAACTAAACCGGGCGATCCACTCCATCAATCACATGCGATAAAATTCCTCCCACTCCATATGGACTGACATCGCAGTGAAGTACAATTTCTTTTTTTTTTGTATAGTAATGTACAAGCAAATTATTTTCTAATAAAAGTTCCTTACTCTGCATAAAAGCCAAATTACAATCATCGGTTTAAAAAAAACCTAACATTTTTCTACGTAAGGTCTTATAACAAACTTTATTCGGATGACAAATTAGGAACGAATTTTGAGTAATAATGTATACAGCCTTATCATGGTATCCGTTCGGAGAAACCTACGATTGAAGAGATCTTACGATCGTAACTTTTATTTTCTTCATGTTATCTATTTAGTAACGGAAAAACTGACGTTTACCAACGCGTGTATTTGACGTAAACGCCAATAAATTAATAAAGTGTTGATTCGTGTCAAATAAGCAAAGAAGAACCATGGATAGTGCAGCAGTGTTTTTGGAAGCGGGAATATATGAACAAAGAACATTAAATAAAGTAAAAAGAAGATTCTTAAGAAATATTTTAAATATTTTCCAACTCTCAGATGCAGCGTAAGTTTAATAAATTATAAAAGCTTTTTGGTATACTTACTTTGAAAACTTTTCTAAAATTTCCTTCACAGCTGCAAAAAAAAATTTCCATTGAACAAAAGTTCATTTCGATATGTTTTAAACGAAATAAAACTGAAAATCCTACCGGCCCGGCCTCTCGATCTGATGCTTTGACCCAGGAACAAAAATTAGCAGCTTGTTTGAGATTATTTAGTGAATGAACATATTGCGCATTGGCGCAGTCAACGATTTCGAAAGTTCTGCAGGAAGTGTTAAATATACTCGAGGAAACCTTGTGCCCTAAATGGATAACGTTGAATATGTCAGCGGAACAAATTGAAGAATCCAGGATGCATGTGAAAACAGAAGCAGGATTTTCTGGTGTTCTTTGTTGTGTGGATGGAACCCATGTAAAAATAATTGCTCCTAAAGATGACAACCATTTATTTTTTAACAGGAAAAGATATCATTCGCTTAACGTTATAATTATAATTTGTAAACTTAGTTAAAAGGCAAAGCAAATTTAACCCTTTATAAAATTTGTTCAAGATTTGCGATTATAAAATGTCGATTTGTGCCGTAAACGCGAACTTCCATATATGGAATATCACCCCTCAAAGAAGTCATTTCGAAGAAAGGTACCAAAACGGTGTCAAAGGTGAATTTGTTTTAGGTATACACAATAGAGTTAAAAATAAATTAACTTTTTAACTACATGTATATTTTTTTAAAGGTGTTGCTGAATATCCTGTGGAACCTTGGTTAATGACACCTTTTAGGACACCAAATTCAAATAGCCCTCAAAGTCGGTATAACAAATCCCACGAAAAGTCGGTGAAAAAACGATAGGTTTGCTTAAAAACAGATTTCGATGTTTGTTAGCAGCCCGAAAACTACATTATGCATAAAAGAAAAAAAAAAGGTTGAGTGCCAGGACTCACGGTTAAGATGTGTAAACATCAACGTTCGTCCGAGTGCCGAATTTTTGTTATCGAACGTACCAAATAAACATACAATGGAATCGTACTAGTTTGTGACTTTAGATATATTCAAATGAAAGGCACTATTTTTCCCACAATTTATCCCTTCCTCTTATAATTAGATCCAAAAATATGTCTACGTAGCTAAACATAACGCTTTCAACCTAAACACAATGTATTTTTGCACCATGTGCTGTAAAAGCGATTTGAAATAATCAACTATTTTGTTGTCTTTACTTATTTCTAGTAAAATAATTATTTCGGACCGAGTCCAAACACATTTTTCTTGTTCATTTTCCATTATTACTTGTGTTTAGGATACTTTGAATGTAATAATCAAAAAATTATAAAGTGAATTTAGGATTAATGGGATCAAAAACACTAGTTAACAACTAAAACCGAAAAACAACATAAAAAATTGTGTCGACGAACTATTTCGATCCTTTTTTACACGCCATGTCGACATACTACATCGATTTCCAAAGTTCGCACTGCCGTGTCGACACTTATTCATTTCACACGACCCAAAAACCTTATCGACAATATGCTTCGATGAAGTAGTTCGTGGCATGTGTTAGGAGTAAGTGGACTTCGCTACGTAACGTAAAGTTTGTTTGACTTATGTTTAACCAGGGATGTTGCTTGTGACAGCATTATATTTTTATACTTATATTCAAACAGAGATGTTATCTGATAAAAAATGGACTGTTTTTACACGAATCTGATTTTAATATCTGTTTCTCTTTTGGCTTCCTTTCGAGTGCATCTGTGCTTTTAAACACAGCGATTTTTAATATGAGTTAACTTTGTTCATGCGAAAGGGAGTCATCTCTTGGCACTCCTTACACTACTCAGTTAAGCGAATTGCACTAAAAAAGAAAACCACAAAGAAGAATGAACGATAAATCCGCATTTTTCTCAGCAAATGTAAGTGTATTAGTGAAAAAGTCACACGTATAGATTGGATGTAGGCTTGAAGAAAAATCAAAATCTTTTCAATCTAGCGTACTGCATAGAAATATTGTATATGCAAGGTTGATGATTGATCATGTATTTATTGGTTCATTTGCGTATAGTACGTTGAAGAGATGAGAACCCAGCACAGCATAAGCACTGATTAAAATATTAAAACAGCCAACGAAAGTTGTATGATGAAATGGACAGACAAAATAAAACAAATTACTCGGATAAAATTACAAAAATCTCAAAGAAATTCGTAAAAACACAATTTTGCTGAAAAAAAAAACCACAAAGGGCAACGTTCTCTCGCCACTGAAATAATAGACTTGTACGTGCTTTTCATGCATTTGGCTTGACAGATGGAGAACGATCTATATTTTGATAAAGTGAATGCTAAAAGTATATTTTGATATAATAAAGAATATCTAATTCGATAATTAAAATAATTATATGGTATGACAGATAAGGGACAAATTAAATTTTGACGTATCGAAAATATTTCATTGATGATGTCAACTGATTGCCCTGAAGAACATTTTTTGTATTTCTTGCGAGCATAAAATAAAATGTTATCGTCCGTCAATAACGTGAAGTGGATTTTTTAAGACATTAAATGAACCCGCTATGAAATTTTACACCAGTTAACTTGTCTTTCGTTTTTTTAACATATTTAGGCCTATTCGGCGAGAACTTTTATTCTTCTATTCTGTTATTCTGCTATGAATTTCCATACAAATGTTTGAGCTGTCAACAAATCTTTTATGAATTTTAATTTTGGTATTCAGCACGCTAAAATCTGTTATAAAATCTGCTAAAATACTTTTATGAACTGTCAAACGTTCGAACATAGAACAAATCTTTTACGAATAGCATTTTAGTATTCAGCATGCCAAAATCTGTTATGAAATCTGTTTAAAATCATAAAAGAATAAAAGACAAACTTCTGTTACTTTTATCATAAAAGATTTCAATAAGTACACAGGTGCATCAAGTAATATGGAATATTTATCTTTTATTTCATCAATGAAATGTTCTTTAAAGGAGACAAATGAAAAACACATATCAAATAAACATATAAGTAGAGTATGGCCATGGTATTCCCAGAAACATATGAGATAAAATCGTGTTCCATTGTATAGATACCTATAGTGTGTAAGACTAGGCGCGCACATTCAATTTTTAGTTGCACAACTGTTTGGTAGCTTATAGAAAACAGATGAACTACTTAGTTGAATGTCCGCGCAGTTGCATATAATTATATGTTACACAAAATAGCCTTAGGCTAGGCGCACACATTCAATTTTTAGTTTCGCAACTGCTTGGTTCGAGCAACTAAAAGTTTGTGTTTTGATACAAACTAAGCGATTGCCTAAAATGAGTTCGCTATTTTGTGTAACATATAATTATATGCACCTGCGCGGACATTCAACTAAATAGTTCATCTGTTTTCTATAAAAAAACCAAACAGTTGTGCAACTAAAAATTGAATGTGCGCGCAATCGTTTAGTTTGTGTTAAAACACAAACATTTTAGTTGCTCGAACCAAGCAGTTTCGAAACTAAAAATTGAATGTGCGCGCCTAGCCTATGAGTTTACTTTTTTGTTCGTCATCCATTTAAATTATGTGAGATGAAATATTTTACATATTCACAGCTGATTATGATAACAGATCTAGTTCAGTTTTATAACATATCTCGTTTTCGAAGTAGCATAAGGCCGGGCGCGCACATTCAATTTTTAGTTTCGCAACCGTTTAGTTGCTAAAATGAAACATATGGGCTTATATGGGACACCGCGCACTTAAAGCAACTCGTTTCGAGCAACTAAAAAGTTTGTGTTTTGACACAAACTAAACGATTGCCTAAAATTAATTCGTAATAGTTGAGCTGTTTTCCATAAGCGCAAGAGAGAAAAGAGTGTGAGCGTGAGTAAAGAGTTGCCAGTGCGCGGTTCTCTTTGAACTGGTGATTAAACTATTTGATTTCGATCACAGTTGCCAGTGCGCGACTAGCCTAACAAACTTTTATAAAAGTTCGAACCTCTGAATACCAATCATAAAAGATCTTTTAAGGTGGAAATCTTTTATGATTCATAACAGAAAATCTATAGCAAAATAACAAATGTGGCAGAATTGGCCTAATTGGTCGAGAGGTGAAGAAATGTTAAGGGATTGAATTAAGTTGTAGCCAGCAATCGAAAGTAATAAAATCGAGATTCCAGTACTCTAAGGCCAAGCGCTCATAACTTAAGAAGCTCATAAACGTATTCACCAAGCAATATTAGTGAAGATCTACGAGCGCTCTTAAAAGTTAGGAGTGGTCCCGACCACTCCTAACTTACGAACGCTCTCTTCGAAAATTTGTTCGCTTGTGCGTGTGCCACGCACGCATTTGACTCGAATCCATGTGAGCAATGCCAAGTAGAAGAGTATCCATTTGCTGTCAAGACCAACATTACACAACATTTCACAGTTTGGGTATGACTGAACAAGAGAGAGTGGCTCTCATTTTCGAACTTCGAAAAACACTTGCGAGTGGTTGGTGAATACCGCACAGAAATTTCAAGTTAAGAGCCTCGTAAAGTTAAGAGCCGTTTAGGAGCGCTCGGTGAATACGAACCTAAGTCTCCAATGTAAACACGATGTCGTAAGTACGCAATATTTACAATGTAAACATGGTGTTAAATGCAATCATCGGTAAGGTAGGTTGCTACATGGAACGTGTAACCGTAACGTGTAACCGGGACGTATAAGTTTTACACACGTTTTCAATTCACTCTACCGCCGGGAAAGATGTTTACACATAAAAAAACTGCCAAAATTGTGAACGTATGTTCCGCCTTGGATTACGTATGCCTCTTCTTTTTAACGATACCATCGAATTTGACGATGTCCTCAAGAAGAAAACAGAGAGGAAGAAAATGAGGACAACTATACTTCCAGACAGCGTTACCGCTGTGCCACTTTAGTGTCAAATTGCCACTTTTTTTCAGGCTGTGCCACCGAGCCACCACCTTTCAGTCTGTGCCACTTTTTATTCCCCACAAGTAAAACTAAAGTTAGCAATTCACCATGCCATTTTTCCATACCTTTTCATATCTTTCATGCGTACGATACTTATACCATCAAAGTTTTAAAATTCAACATAACCCACACATTAAAAAAGTGGTTAACATTAAAAATAGTTTGAATAAATACCTATTTTCCGACTTACATATATGAATTTTTTGCAAAAATTTTAACCTTGCCTCATGGCAGTGCCTGCGCTAAGAGGGTTTTTTCCAAGCTAACTTTGATGAAAAACAAACTCATTAACAGACTAAACACTGAAACTTACGAAAATATGTTGCCTTCTTTAAATTTAGTAAGCAACTGTAATTTATCTGAGTGGAGTCCAGATGAGCTCCTCATAAAAAAATATAGGGAAACCATCACAGGAAAGTAAAATGTGATACGAATTCTTTTAAATAAATTATTATTTATTATTTATTCATACTTTTATTTATTTATTTATGTTGAATAATCAATACAAAATGAACTGTTAAATTTTTAGTTTTTAGCTTACGTTGCAATAAACCTTAAAATGATTGTTTAAATTATGTGTTTCTTCAACTCCTATAAATTCGTTGAGATGAGTGTGAAATTTGTTCCCTTAAGTCAATTTTCATACATATATGATGTTGTTTTGTTTTTAATTTTAAGTGCCACCTTTTTTTCTCGAGTGCCACTTTTTTGCCACTTTTCCAAAATGTCTTAAGGTAACGCTGCTTCCCAGATCACAGTACTATAACAATGCAGTGAATACAAGAAATGAAATACTTCGAAATTTTGATATTTAATCGTATTTATTTACTAAAAATAAGAATAAATTCGTATGCAACACTTTAAACTAATAAAAGTAACTAATAAAATTAAATTATTTAAATTCATTAATTAAAGAGCATACAAAACACGTGCTTAATTTTTTAGATCACATTTCAAATTAACGGAATACATTTGCAGATTCAGATAGATACATATTTGAATTTTTATTCCTTCATCATGATGTCGTGATGGTGGATTTCCAACTCCAACATTTTGATTTTAAGTTCTAGTTTTTTCTTTACTAGCTTTTCCATTTTTGTTTGTTATGCTTTTGCATTTCTTCTAGCTTTTTTTTCTATTTCCTTGATTTCGTTCAGACTTTCATTCATTTTTCTTATTTTAAATGCCATTTCTTTGATGGACTTCCTTGTTCCTTCCTGAATCTTAATTTTCAACCCACACACACTTTTATTTCGTAGATTTGTCTGATTGCCCTATCGGAGCGGCTACAATGATACAAAATTCGTACATTCGTGCAGACTTAACACCAAAAATAAGTCTTCTATGCCTGAATAACCTCTTGTGGGTGTTTATAGTCAAAAGTTCTTGACAATCCTATTCAACTGTGACGTACGAGATAAATAATACCTTCAGAAACCAATCTGTCCATATCTTCCTGTACAACATTTTCCATACCATAAGGTAAGCTATATGGTTTACAAAATATAGGACTACTATTATCCTCGCGGACCAAACTAGCCTTAAATACTTTAATTGGTGTTGTTTTTTTCTCAAACACGTTTTTATATGTTTCTAATAATGATTTTAATGAAATCGATGAATTGTCTTGTAATAAACTAACTACCATCTTATTGACAGAATTATATCTTAACCCTGTGAAAAGAATATCTAGCCATGAGCGTCCCAAAAGGTGCGTGAAATTAGGCTTGTGTAGTTCGCGAACGAACTAGTTCAATGAACTAGTTCATTTAAGTGAACTAGTGAACTTAGTTCACATACTTAGTTCACTAGTTCATTTAGTTCTCGAAGAGCGGGAAAGTATATTTTTCGATTTCACATTTTTCTTCTATTTAATAACATTTATGTATGTGGACCCATTTACAGACAGAGACAACAGAAGTCATTTATGACATGGCAGAACGCAGAACTGCTCATACTCACCTAACTCAATAATCTCTTTTTATGTTTTCTGTGGATGAAATAAGTTCCTATCTATAGGGAATTTCCATCATTTGTCGTTTGTTCTTGTCTTCTTTCTAGACATGGATCCTCTCAAATGGTGGGACGACCGGCCGGCGGCGTACTAATTATAGCCTCATACATATATACAATTACGTTTTAAAAAGATTTTGTATTCAAGCTACTTCGGTTCCATGCGTGTTCCATGTTTTCTCAGCAATTGGCCAAATAATTAATGACAGACGAACATTGGTGAACCCAGAGAATGTCAAAATGTTGGTATTTTTGCATTCAAATAAGTAGATTATTAATAGCCGTGTTTTTTTCGCAACTCCATGTAGAATTGTAGAAAAAAACGATATCGGGATTAAGGAGCTTTTTTCCAAATAGGTGGAAGCACAGTGTACGCTATGGAATTTGTCAGCTGTATTGACATAGCATCAACCAGCATCCAAAAACGTCACTTTTGACTTCTCTGAACAAATTATCGATAAACATATGTATGTATAGATAATATTTATTTTGGCATCACCATTTTTATCGGGTCTTAGATTAAGTCTCGAAAATTATCTGGTCTTAGCTAATTCTGTACAGATTTAAGTAGTTGTTGCATTTGCATGTAAAGTGCTTAGTCCCGATGTCGTTTTTTTCTACAACTCTATATGGATTTGCGGAAAAAAACACCTCTAATAATAGATAGCATTTTTCAATATAATAATATAGACCGAGAGCCCACAGCAATTTTGGGTGTGATTGATAACAAAAAATAATTAGCATAATTAGTTAGGCCTTTAGTAGTTATTTGCAAATGTGAACGTCTTGCATACTCTTGTGGGCGCAATAGTGCATTATAGTGCATCAAGTATGCAGTTCTTTCCTTATTCTAAAAAATTGGGAAACAAAATTTGCCATAACTTCAAAATGAACAGGTAAGTGCCCTGATTGCAAATATTTAGGTCAATGATGTTTTGAAGGTCACCTTTTTAGTGCAAGAAGTTGCCTATTCTTATCGCGTCTGGCAGGCAGAAGGCTATCTGTAAAACGTCTTGGACCTCGATATTTTCAATCAGAGGGCTTAACTCTACATTTTGGCAAAGTTGTTATCACAATTATTTGGATTTGGAAAGAACTGCATACTTAATGCACTATAATGCACTATTGCGCCCACTAGAGTATGCAAGACTTTCACATTTGTAAATAACTATAAAAGGCCTATCTAATTAAGCTAAATATTTTTTGTTATCAATCGCACCCAAAAATTGCTGTGGGCTCTTAGTCTAATATGATGAAGTACATATTGTGATACAAAACAAATTGTTTATGTATATTTTTGTTTATAGGAAATAAAATATTTATTTTTATTAACTTGGTGTTTGGCTTAAATGTAAAATCCTTCAATTTAGCTCAAATTTGGATGCAGTTTTCGCAAGCTAAGGTTTTGTTCTTATTCTTTATAAAATGGACTATTTTGAACTAAACTGAACTAAATTGAACTAAAATGAACGAACTAGTTCAGTAGCGTGATTTGAACTAAATTGATCGATCACTCAAATGAACTAAATTGCCCAACTCTACGTGAAATATTTCTGGCTGTTTATAACTGTCAAATCTAACATAACATTCGTATCTTGTTTCGTTCTTTTCACTAAAATCGAAATGTACCCAATAATATCGACCCGCCCTCCAGAAATCAAATGCAATCTTTGATCTAGTGTTTGTATCTCGTGAAATACTTATTGTATGTGGCTTTATGTACATCAACTTCAAAACTCAACAATTTCCCGTCACAAAATAATTCTATATGTAAAGGCATATTTCCTAATTTAAAAGAACTAACACCATTTATGTATACATTCCATAGTTTTTATTAGTAGTTTCAAGTTAAAGATTGTTAATATTAAATTCATCAGAATTGTCTTCTGAATCTGAGCTTGCGTTTATGTGACGTATACATTATTAGGAGGCCTTTACCTTAAACAAAATTAGATTGTTGTTTTTTAAATAATCTTTAGTTACAAAGAAATCTCTGGCAAAATGCCCAAATTGCTTACAACAATAACATTGAATATTCATATTTCTACCACGATAACTGCATGCAATAATTACTGTGTTGATTGAAGTTAGGCTGGCCTTTGATAATCTGGTCTTCTACTGTAAGAATTCTCTTTTGGGTTCGCTGCTCCGTTGCTGCTGTTGTTGTTGAAGTTCTGGGCTGCTCCCTTTTTTGTTTTTTCTATTTTTTTTTATTTTTTTCGTCGCCAATGAAATGTATGAATCCGAATTCAGCTCGAGACTGACTTTATTCTTCTTTATAACAAGTATCTACATTTCACATACTTAAGACTAAGGAATAAATTAGTATAGTTAAGTAAAAGAGAGAGAAGGTAAACGTATTCACACATATCAAAAATAATGTTTCTCTTAATCCTCCCTTTGTCAAAAACATAACCAATACATTTCAAGAATGTCTTGGACTTAATATTATATTGCATAAACAATCATTAAATTATTAAAAATATACATACCTACATAAAATATTAAAAAACATTTAAAAGTCAAAGTTTTAACATTATAAAGCAATTAATGCCAAGTAAAATAAAAACCTATGTGAAAGATCATAATATTTCTTAACGTATACATAACGCAGTATAAGTGTAAGTACGTACTATAAATTTAGGACAGAAGTTATAAATAAAACTTAACATTTCAAACCTTTTATAAGAAATCAATATTCTGGGCACATACGGGTATTTATAATAATAAGTTAATTTTAAGAAAAACATAAAAATATTCCTCAAATTCATTTAAGACTTATTTGCATGCGTGGTAACAAGGTCTACATACCTATTTATATTTGTTTATACATTAACATACATATATTTTCCCTTTGCTTTGAAAAATCACTCCCAACCCAACGAAAGAAATACATTTTTTATGATTATATGTTTTATTATTCCTATTTCATCTTTTTTTTTAAATATTCTCAACAAAGTAATTTGTCTATTCTTCTTAAGCAGAGACATACAATAAATCACGTAAAATCGAATGCCTCAAAAACTCAATGCTTGTCTCCTGTCGTTGAAGCTGACCTCGCAGATTGCTATCCCTGTGCGCTGTGTGGCAGTGGCACATGCAATGAAGAAACCGAAAAGCTTTCAGTTCTCGATATTTGCATCACAGCTTCACAGGCCACCTTGTGTGGAATGATCACATTTTCGATGTCGCCAAAAACGTTGCTTAGTGCTTAAGTTTCCTTCGACGATGTAAGAAATGTTTCACCCCTTCTGAATGAGTTGGGCAGGTGCCCTATCGATTCTCTTGAATTGAATCCAAAAAGGAGTTTTGAACATAATGAGCGAACGATAACGGAAACATTAGCATTTTCCAAGCACGCAGTGTTTCTTGGCTTTCTACTGCTGTTTTTATAAGAAGTGTTCTAGTGAAATAGCCAGTTGCATTCTTCCCCTTAAACAATTCAACCCTAATACTTGCGGTTCATTAAATGCCCATCAGCTAACACTTGAGTCCAACTTCGGACGTACTGTAAAATTTAGATATCATTTTTTTTTAGTCGTACCTTTGTATATAAATATAATAGGTATACGGGTGATTCTACAAACAATGGAATAAAATGTTACAGATTTCGGCACGACATTTTTGGAAGCCAAAAGACGTAAAAGTTGTTCCAGTTGATCATTAGAACGTCTCTTTGCATTGTTGAAAGCGGCCAGTCAAAAAAAAAAAAAAAAAAAATGACGATTTTAAGCACTTTTTTTGAAAAAAGGACTGAGTTTTTACTTGCGATTGCGACTAATGTATATACTCGTATTATATAAAAGCGAAACCGTTTTAAAGTTTGTAACGCACGGTCTCAGAAAGTAGTCAACCGATTTATTTGAAATAAATTTTATTATTTTCTATATTGTTATAAGAGTGTTTATGGCTATAATTTTTTTTCATTAATAATTTGTCAAACTTAAATATTATTATGAATTTTTTGAATATTACAACAACAACTTGAATGAACTACCACCAAGTGGGTTCTTATTTGGCTGGAGTTATAGCTATTTCACGGTTGCCAAGCCGATCATCAGACTCCTTTATTAGTGGTGCTTAGCCTTTATATTATCAAGTTTAATCGAAAAACTTTTCGCCTTGACTGAGATTTGAACCCAGACCTAGCGTCGTCAGAAGCCAATGCCCTACGCATCACGCTACCGAGACCACATGATCAGGTCCATCCCAATTTAGGTTTTATCGTTTATCAATTATCACTTGAGGATTAGCGTTTTTATTAGTCATTCAAGTTTTGTTGTTGTAAATTCGGTTTCTTTCTATTTCTCCGAACTCTGTTTATAAGCCAACAATTCGTTGTATATTATAAGGAGGGAGATTTTTAATGAAAGATTTGACTCTGGTCAAGTTTTAAATCTATTGAAGGGGTTTTTGTATGGTTACATACATGCAGTGTACCTGCGAAGCTTCATATATTTATGAATTTTTTGAATATTACAACAACAACTTGAATGAACTACCACCAAGTGGGTTCTTATTTGGCTGGAGTTATAGCTATTTCACGGTTGCCAAGCCGATCATCAGACTCCTTTATTAGTGGTGCTTAGCCTTTATATTATCAAGTTTAATCGAAAAACTTTTCGCCTTGACTGAGATTTGAACCCAGACCTAGCGTCGTCAGAAGCCAATGCCCTACGCATCACGCTACCGAGACCACATGATCAGGTCCATCCCAATTTAGGTTTTATCGTTTATCAATTATCACTTGAGGATTAGCGTTTTTATTAGTCATTCAAGTTTTGTTGTTGTAAATTCGGTTTCTTTCTATTTCTCCGAACTCTGTTTATAAGCCAACAATTCGTTGTATATTATAAGGAGGGAGATTTTTAATGAAAGATTTGACTCTGGTCAAGTTTTAAATCTATTGAAGGGGTTTTTGTATGGTTACATACATGCAGTGTACCTGCGAAGCTTCATATATTTATGAATTTTTTGAATATTACAACAACAACTTGAATGAACTACCACCAAGTGGGTTTTTATTTGGCTGGAGTTATAGCTATTTCACGGTTGCCAAGCCGATCATCAGACTCCTTTATTAGTGGTGCTTAGCCTTTATATTATCAAGTTTAATCGAAAAACTTTTCGCCTTGACTGAGATTTGAACCCAGACCTAGCGTCGTCAGAAGCCAATGCCCTACGCATCACGCTACCGAGACCACATGATCAGGTCCATCCCAATTTAGGTTTTATCGTTTATCAATTATCACTTGAGGATTAGCGTTTTTATTAGTCATTCAAGTTTTGTTGTTGTAAATTCGGTTTCTTTCTATTTCTCCGAACTCTGTTTATAAGCCAACAATTCGTTGTATATTATAAGGAGGGAGATTTTTAATGAAAGATTTGACTCTGGTCAAGTTTTAAATCTATTGAAGGGGTTTTTGTATGGTTACATACATGCAGTGTACCTGCGAAGCTTCATATATTTATGAATTTTTTGAATATTACAACAACAACTTGAATGAACTACCACCAAGTGGGTTCTTATTTGGCTGGAGTTATAGCTATTTCACGGTTGCCAAGCCGATCATCAGACTCCTTTATTAGTGGTGCTTAGCCTTTATATTATCAAGTTTAATCGAAAAACTTTTCGCCTTGACTGAGATTTGAACCCAGACCTAGCGTCGTCAGAAGCCAATGCCCTACGCATCACGCTACCGAGACCAGAGTCAAATCTTTCATTAAAAATCTCCCTCCTTATAATATACAACGAATTGTTGGCTTATAAACAGAGTTCGGAGAAATAGAAAGAAACCGAATTTACAACAACAAAACTTGAATGACTAATAAAAACGCTAATCCTCAAGTGATAATTGATAAACGATAAAACCTAAATTGGGATGGACCTGATCATGTGGTCTCGGTAGCGTGATGCGTAGGGCATTGGCTTCTGACGACGCTAGGTCTGGGTTCAAATCTCAGTCAAGGCGAAAAGTTTTTCGATTAAACTTGATAATATAAAGGCTAAGCACCACTAATAAAGGAGTCTGATGATCGGCTTGGCAACCGTGAAATAGCTATAACTCCAGCCAAATAAGAACCCACTTGGTGGTAGTTCATTCAAGTTGTTGTTGTAATATTCAAAAAATTCATAAATATATGAAGCTTCGCAGGTACACTGCATGTATGTAACCATACAAAAACCCCTTCAATAGATTTAAAACTTGACCAGAGTCAAATCTTTCATTAAAAATCTCCCTCCTTATAATATACAACGAATTGTTGGCTTATAAACAGAGTTCGGAGAAATAGAAAGAAACCGAATTTACAACAACAAAACTTGAATGACTAATAAAAACGCTAATCCTCAAGTGATAATTGATAAACGATAAAACCTAAATTGGGATGGACCTGATCATGTGGTCTCGGTAGCGTGATGCGTAGGGCATTGGCTTCTGACGACGCTAGGTCTGGGTTCAAATCTCAGTCAAGGCGAAAAGTTTTTCGATTAAACTTGATAATATAAAGGCTAAGCACCACTAATAAAGGAGTCTGATGATCGGCTTGGCAACCGTGAAATAGCTATAACTCCAGCCAAATAAGAACCCACTTGGTGGTAGTTCATTCAAGTTGTTGTTGTAATATTCAAAAAATTCTTAAATATTATTAATTTTACATTTTTTGTCCATTTTTTTCATTAGTTGACTTATACAACCACTCATATCTTAAAACCTATATAATAATCGACAAAGATTAACATTGATTCGTAAAGTCAATATTGTTGCGAAAATTTTAAGCCCAAAATCTTCTTCTTAGTTAAACATACAACCTGAGAAATAAATAAAAACAAATTATAAAATTATAAACTTTTTGAATTTATTTTATCCAGGAATTAGATTTCATCGCAATCGCGAGGTCGCTGCTTTGTTTCATGTCATTATCATTCCAACATTTTTAATTTTCTTTTCTTCCCGTTCCCATACTCTCTCTCTCTCTCTCTTAATATCTGTTCCATTCAATAGTTACGTTTTTTCTCTTACCTACCTACCTACGTATTCAAATTTTCTGTATTGTATAGTTTATCTAACTAACCGACACACACACATTTTTTTTGTTTCTCTAATTCTATCATCACATCGCTGAGCGATGTGGGGGTGGGCTCTTTTTACTTGCGATATAGATAATAGGAGCTAACTATAGCAAGCGCGGATACAGGGGGAGGGCAATGGGTGCAATTGCCCCCCCCCCTGGGCAATTCTTCGTTTCACAATAATTATAAAAAACCATAACACTTTTTTCTTTTTACTTGCGACTTAGGTACTATAAGGCAGGTTATGCATTCGGAAAGAAAATTGAACTCGAGATTTTGATCAAAGTTGACATTACGATAACAGCGAAGTCCATAAAAGTGGGTATCGCAATTCTGTCTGTCTGTCGGTTCGACTACAGCCCAAACGGCTAGGCCGATTTTCTTTAAACTTGGTAGATATGGGTTTTATTTTTTTTCCTCCGGATGTTTTTTGATTTGATTTTTTAAGACCAAAAATAACGGTACCTGCCATACGATTTTTTGTTTCAAAATTTTATAAATATTTTTTTTTATCAAAAACTGTCCTACAGATTTAAAAAAAAAAATTCATAAGATTTCATTTAGTTAAACCTAGGTAATGAATGAAAAAAAAAAATCCAAACAATTATTATTTTTGGTACCCCCCTTGGAACCATTTTTTTGTTTTTGATTTTCTCAAAAACGGTACAACCGATTTTAATAATTTTTTATTGTTAAGGCTCCCCAACAGTTTCAATATTATTGTGTATTCAAATTTTCAAAAAAAAAAAATTCAAAATTATTTTTTGAAAACTTAATATTTCGAAACCCCCATGCTCGATTTTCTTAAAACTTAATAAATAAAATTTTCTTAAAATAATCTACAAGATATGAGAAAAAAAAATTTATTTTACTTAAAAATAACGGTACCCTCCATACAAATGTTAAAAAATGGTTTCCGAAAATCGTATTTTTCTCGAAAACAGTTCCGAGAATTTTGCTTAAATTTTTAGTCTTTCGATTAATTTTTAAGGTCTATAATTTAATAAAAAAGATTTTGAAAACAAGACATTAGTCACTGTACCTACCATAAACGATATTTGAAAATTTTGAATTTCTCATTATCGACTTAATAGAGATGCTTCTAAAAGCTTTAAGAAACATTGCATTTCAAAACTTAAAAAAAAAATATTTTTTGAATTTTGAAAAAAAAAATCATTTTTTTTTGGAAAATTCGATATCTCAAAAATGGGTAAATATTTTTTTTTGGAAACTTAATTTTCATTCGTACAGTATTAAAAACCTAATTGTTGACGTACTAATTTTTTTTTTAATATTTTAAAAATTTTATATATAAAAACTTATTTTATTAAGAAACCACTACAACGACTTATGTATGTATAATTTTTGTTCTTGCATAAATTCATATTTGCATAGCATTCTGTTTTTGTCTCTTACTACTAAGAGCATTTAAAAACTGATGATAATTTTATCCTTATGAACAGTTTTTTCTAACATTCGTTTTTAAAATTCCTAGTCTATTACATAGGAGCAAGTTCGTGGGGCAAGTTATGCATTCGTAAAAAAAAATCGAACTCGAGATTTTGATCAAAGTTAACATTACAATGATAGCGAAGACTAAAAAAGTGGGTCTCGCAATTCTGTCTGTCTGTCGGTTCGACTATAGCCTAAACATTTATCATTTTTAATTTCCCCCCCCACAGGTTTTTTTCTTCTTTTATTTAAGACCAAAAATAACAGTACCTGCCATACGATTTTTTTCCGAAATTTTGTAAATTTTTTTTTCTCAAAAACTGTTCTACGGATTTAAAAAAAAAGATACAAAAAAAATTCATTTAGTTAAAGCTAGGTACTAGTTGAAAAAAAATTTCCGAAAAATGGTTATAGAGGGTACCCCCCAAAGAACCATTTTTTTGTTTTTGATTTCCTCAAAAAACGGTATGACCGATTTTGATCATTTTTTGTTTGCGTAAGCTCCCAAAAAACTTAAATAGAATTGTGTATTCAAATTTTCAAAAAAAAAAAAAATTTTGGATGTTTAAAAAAATTTCAATTTTTTTTTTCAAAACTGTTAAAAAACCGTTTTCAAAAACCGGCCACACAAAAATATTAGAATTAAGTATTTAAGAACTATGTATATCATGTACAGCACTATAATTCCTTCATTTAAATTAATTAATTCATTTTTTTTAATACTCGTACGTACGAGTTCCTATTTAATACTTTAAGACATGCATACAGAGCATTATTGAAAGAGGCTAGAGTAATGTAAACGAAGATGTTTGATTTACTATTTAATAGTTATTTACATACGACCTACATATATTATGTACCTGCACATGCTTTCCTTAATTCAATTTAATAATAATTTTTTATTTTTATATTCGATTATGTTTATACCTTTTTAATATTTTAAGACAGAAATGCAGAGAAATGGACCATTTTTCTTAAGTTAAGCAAAATATCACGAAAATTGCCCCCCCCCCCTGAACTAAATCCTGGATCCGCGCCTGAACTATAGGGCAAGTTCTGCATTTGAAAAAAAAAATCGAACTCGAGATTTTCATCAAAGTTGACATTACGATGATAGCGAAGACGAATAAAGTGGATCCGACGATTCTGTCTGTTTGTCTGTATGCCTGTATGTCCGTATGTCTGTATGTCTGTACCTCGATCTAGAGCATAAGCCACTGGAGCTATTTTCTTCAAACTCGGTACTTAGGTACTTAAGGGTCTTCGGTGATTCCCTAGAGGAGAAATTGATTTTTTTTTAGCTCCAAAACTAACGGTACCCCCCATACACCCGTAATGCATAATCTTATTTATCTCGAAACGGTGTGATTTTATGGACATTTTACATGGACTACATTTTTGTCAAACAAAACTTTGGGGCAAAATTTTACTAACGGTACCTGTCATAGAACGGTTTTTTGATTTATTGACTTTCTCATCAACAGCTCTAACAATTTTAACCAAAAATTTTCAACAGGAGCCCCCTTAAGTTTAAAATACTATTGTATATAAAAATATTCGCAGGTACACTGCATGTATGTAACCATACAAAAACCCCTTCAATAGATTTAAAACTTGACCAGAGTCAAATCTTTCATTAAAAATCTCCCTCCTTATAATATACAACGAATTGTTGGCTTATAAACAGAGTTCGGAGAAATAGAAAGAAACCGAATTTACAACAACAAAACTTGAATGACTAATAAAAACGCTAATCCTCAAGTGATAATTGATAAACGATAAAACCTAAATTGGGATGGACCTGATCATGTGGTCTCGGTAGCGTGATGCGTAGGGCATTGGCTTCTGACGACGCTAGGTCTGGGTTCAAATCTCAGTCAAGGCGAAAAGTTTTTCGATTAAACTTGATAATATAAAGGCTAAGCACCACTAATAAAGGAGTCTGATGATCGGCTTGGCAACCGTGAAATAGCTATAACTCCAGCCAAATAAGAACCCACTTGGTGGTAGTTCATTCAAGTTGTTGTTGTAATATTCAAAAAATTCTTAAATATTATTAATTTTACATTTTTGGTCCATTTTTTTCATTAGTTGACTTATACAACCACTCATATCTTAAAACCTATATAATAATCGACAAAGATTAACATTGATTCGTAAAGTCAATATTGTTGCGAAAATTTTAAGCCCAAAATCTTCTTCTTAGTTAAACATACAACCTGAGAAATAAATAAAAACAAATTATAAAATTATAAACTTTTTGAATTTATTTTATCCAAGAATTAGATTTCATCGCAATCGCGAGGTCGCTGCTTTGTTTCATGTCATTATCATTCCAACATTTTTAATTTTCTTTTCTTCCCGTTCCCATACTCTCTCTCTCTCTCTCTCTTAATATCTGTTCCATTCAATAGTTACGTTTTTTCTCTTACCTACCTACCTACGTATTCAAATTTTCTGTATTGTATAGTTTATCTAACTAACCGACACACACACATTTTTTTTGTTTCTCTAATTCTATCATCACATCGCTGAGCGATGTGGGGGTGGGCTCTTTTTACTTGCGATATAGATAATAGGAGCTAACTATAGCAAGCGCGGATACAGGGGGAGGGCAATGGGTGCAATTGCCCCCCCCCCCTGGGCAGTTCTTCGTTTCACAATAATTATAAAAAACCATAACACTTTTTTCTTTTTACTTGCGACTTAGGTACTATAAGGCAGGTTATGCATTCGGAAAGAAAATTGAACTCGAGATTTTGATCAAAGTTGACATTACGATAACAGCGAAGTCCATAAAAGTGGGTATCGCAATTCTGTCTGTCTGTCGGTTCGACTACAGCCCAAACGGCTAGGCCGATTTTCTTTAAACTTGGTAGATATGGGTTTTATTTTTTTTCCTCCGGATGTTTTTTGATTTGATTTTTTAAGACCAAAAATAACGGTACCTGTCATACGATTTTTTGTTTCAAAATTTTATAAATATTTTTTTTTATCAAAAACTGTCCTACAGATTTAAAAAAAAAAAATTCATAAGATTTCATTTAGTTAAACCTAGGTAATGAATGAAAAAAAAAATCCAAACAATTATTATTTTTGGTACCCCCCTTGGAACCATTTTTTTGTTTTTGATTTTCTCAAAAACGGTACAACCGATTTTAATAATTTTTTATTGTTAAGGCTCCCCAACAGTTTCAATATTATTGTGTATTCAAATTTTCAAAAAAAAAAATTCAAAATTATTTTTTGAAAACTTAATATTTCGAAACCCCCATGCTCGATTTTCTTAAAACTTAATAAATAAAATTTTCTTAAAATAATCTACAAGATATGAGAAAAAAAAATTTATTTTACTTAAAAATAACGGTACCCTCCATACAAATGTTAAAAAATGGTTTCCGAAAATCGTATTTTTCTCGAAAACAGTTCCGAGAATTTTGCTTAAATTTTTAGTCTTTCGATTAATTTTTAAGGTCTATAATTTAATAAAAAAGATTTTGAAAACAAGACATTAGTCACTGTACCTACCATAAACGATATTTGAAAATTTTGAATTTCTCATTATCGACTTAATGGATTTTAATGAAATTTTTTTATAGAGATGCTTCTAAAAGCTTTAAGAAACATTGCATTTCAAAACTTAAAAAAAAAATATTTTTTGAATTTTGAAAAAAAAAATCATTTTTTTTTGGAAAATTCGATATCTCAAAAATGGGTAAATATTTTTTTTTGGAAACTTAATTTTCATTCGTACAGTATTAAAAACCTAATTGTTGACGTACTAATTTTTTTTTTAATATTTTAAAAATTTTATATATAAAAACTTATTTTATTAAGAAACCACTACAACGACTTATGTATGTATAATTTTTGTTCTTGCATAAATTCATATTTGCATAGCATTCTGTTTTTGTCTCTTACTACTAAGAGCATTTAAAAACTGATGATAATTTTATCCTTATGAACAGTTTTTTCTAATAACATTCGTTTTTAAAATTCCTAGTCTATTACATAGGAGCAAGTTCGTGGGGCAAGTTATGCATTCGTAAAAAAAAATCGAACTCGAGATTTTGATCAAAGTTAACATTACAATGATAGCGAAGACTAAAAAAGTGGGTCTCGCAATTCTGTCTGTCTGTCGGTTCGACTATAGCCTAAACATTTATCATTTTTAATTTCCCCCCCCACAGGTTTTTTTCTTCTTTTATTTAAGACCAAAAATAACAGTACCTGCCATACGATTTTTTTCCGAAATTTTGTAAATTTTTTTTTCTCAAAAACTGTTCTACGGATTTAAAAAAAAAGATACAAAAAAAATTCATTTAGTTAAAGCTAGGTACTAGTTGAAAAAAAATTTCCGAAAAATGGTTATAGAGGGTACCCCCCAAAGAACCATTTTTTTGTTTTTGATTTCCTCAAAAAACGGTATGACCGATTTTGATCATTTTTTGTTTGCGTAAGCTCCCAAAAAACTTAAATAGAATTGTGTATTCAAATTTTCAAAAAAAAAAAAAATTTTGGATGTTTAAAAAAATTTCAATTTTTTTTTTCAAAACTGTTAAAAAACCGTTTTCAAAAACCGGCCACACAAAAATATTAGAATTAAGTATTTAAGAACTATGTATATCATGTACAGCACTATAATTCTGTATGCCTGTATGTCCGTATGTCTGTATGTCTGTACCTCGATCTAGAGCATAAGCCACTGGAGCTATTTTCTTCAAACTCGGTACTTAGGTACTTAAGGGTCTTCGGTGATTCCCTAGAGGAGAAATTGATTTTTTTTTAGCTCCAAAACTAACGGTACCCCCCATACACCCGTAATGCATAATCTTATTTATCTCGAAACGGTGTGATTTTATGGACATTTTACATGGACTACATTTTTGTCAAACAAAACTTTGGGGCAAAATTTTACTAACGGTACCTGTCATAGAACGGTTTTTTGATTTATTGACTTTCTCATCAACAGCTCTAACAATTTTAACCAAAAATTTTCAACAGGAGCCCCCTTAAGTTTAAAATACTATTGTATATAAAAATATTCGAACAAAAAAACTATTTCTAAAATCTATACTACCTAATACTTAAAATTTGGCATCCCAAATTTTGTTCTCGAAAAATTTTAAGGAAATTTGTCATATAAAAAATTACTTAAATATTAAAAAGATTAATCAGACGGCAATTCCATACATTTGAACATTTTTATCTCATTAAATCCATATTTTATATTTATAAAATATATTTTAAATTCCAAAGTACTTTTACATAAGAGCAAGTTTGTGCGATCCAGTCGTTCATTTTATTTTTTAAGTTACTTGAATACATTCAATAGCATTTTGGGTGACAAAAATGGACATTCAATTGACTACAGTGCCGTGCACATGAACTATTCTTTAAAGGCGAAACCATTTTAAAGTTTGGGTTGAATGATCTCAGAAAGTAGTCAACCCCTTTATTTAAATAAATTTTATTAGTTTCTATATTGTTATATTTATAATATACACAAACATGAACAAGCTCTTTTTTTCAAGTGTGAAAGAGCATCTAATTCGATACGGTATGTTATACATATAAACTAAAATTATTATTACTGTAGCCAATGTGCTCAGTCCCATTGAGAAATGTTTTCATATGCTAATATTAATATTAAGAAAATATTCGTAGTTACAATTTGCGAAGCAACGCGAGTACGGGTCGGCTAGTAGGTACTATAAGGTAAGTTATGCATTCGTAAAAATAATCGAACTCGAGATTTTGATCAAAGCTGAAACTACGATTATAGCGAAGACTAAAAAAGTGGGTCTCGCAATTCTGTCTGTCTGTCGGTTCGATTACAGCCTAAACGGCTCGGCCGATTTTCTTTAAATTTGGTAGATATCATTTTTAATTTTTCCCCCCCACACGACTTTTTTTTTTTATTAACGGTACCTGCCATACGATTTTTTTTCGAAATTTTATAAATATTTTTTTTTCTCAAAAACTGTTCGACAGATTTAAAAAATAAAAACACAAAAAAAAATTCATTTAGTTAAGGCTAGGTAATGGTTGAAAAAAAAATTTACGAAAAATGGTTATTGATGGTACCCCCTGAACCATTTTTGTTTTGTTTTGATTTTCTCAAAAACGGTACAACCGATTTTGATCATTTTTTGTTTGCTAAGGCTCCCAAAAACTTAAATAGAATTGTGTATTCAAATTTTCAAAAATTTTTTTTTGGGTTTTTAAAAAAACTTAAAACTTTTTTTTTTCAAAACTCAATATTTCGAAAACCCCGTGCTAAAATACTTAAAAATAAAGGTACCCACCATACAAATGTTAAAAAAATTAAAAAAAATGGTTTTCAAAAATCGTATTTTTCTAGAAAACTTCGCCTAAAGTTTTGATAAAATTTTGTTTCCTTAATTAATTTTTATGATCTTTAATTTAATAAAAAAAATTTGAAATCAAGATATTACAGCTTGTACCTACCATAGAACCATTTTTTCGAATTTTGAATTTCTCATTATCAACATAACGGATCTTAATGAAATTTTTTATAGAGAAGCTTCTAAAAAGTCTTAAGCACATTGCATTTCAAAACTTTAAAATAAATATTTTTTTGAATTTTTGAAAAAAAAAAAAATACATTTTTTCTTTTTTTGAAAATTCGATACCTCAGAAACGGCTCAATATTTCTGTTCGTAAATTTAATTTTTATTCGAACAATAATAAAAACTTTAAATTGGCGTACCAAAATTTTTTCTTAAAAATCTGTTAAGAAGCTTTTTTGAAACCACTACATTTTTGTTCTGGCATAAATTCATGTTTGCAGAGCATGCTGTTTTTGTCTCTTACTACTAAAAGAATTTAAAATATTATTTTTATCCTTATGAACAGTTTTCACTAATAACATTCGTTTTTGATATTCCTAGTCTTTTACATAAGAGCAAGTTCGTGCGATCTAGTCGTGCATTTTATTTAATAAAAAATGTTCGCGATAATATATTTTTATAGTTCATTATTGTATAATATTTAGTTGCTTATTGATCGCAGATTTTATAAGAGGCAAACGGCTCTAAGACAGCTTAAAGCTTAAAACTTTCAACAATTCTTATGTGCGTATAAGCAGGATATACCTATAAATAGATATTCAAAATTATTTTGTCGCTTGTTACTTCTCAGTTACACTCAAATATTAATTTATCCTATGCTTTGAGAAAAAGTGTTTCAAGTTAAGACAATTTAGAGGGATATGTGGTGTTCATAATTATTTAATTTTTTTACCATTTAGCATTTTATTTATTACTGTATTGTGAGTTGTTGCAAAGCTGATAGGCCAAAGTTGTTATCTATATTCGTTTTGTAGAGCCTACGCATACAATTTAATTTGCCGAAAATGTTTTCCTTTTAGCATTGAAATATGAACCTGAGTACGACTTTGACATGGTAACTACTCCGGATAGGCGCCACCGGTAGGGCGTAAGAATATTTATTTTATAATATCCACCCTCCTTCCCCCCATACAATACTTTTGACCTATCCTATCCTATCCATACAAGCCTTCTGTTACATCTTATGTAAATAACCCTTCATAAATTACTTTTTATTTCCTGTCCAAAAGACACAACTTAGTTGTTAAAATCGTTTCGTTTAAAAAAAAGGAAGATACACTAAACCCAATACTTGTCATATTAGCGCTTTATAACTTAGAAGACATTGAAAAAATCAGTTATCTGTTCAGTGTACAAACTAAACTAAAACAACCCCAACAATTTTTAAATCTTGCTATTCAGGTTCTTCTTATGAATTTTCTTGTTTCAATGTATATGTCCCACAAGCTTTAGTATACATGTGTTGTATTTTAATGATAGTTACTAAAATGCTTCCTCTTCGTGTTCCTTCATGCCAATGCCATCCAAGCTTCAAGCTGTCATGGTTTCATTAGGGTGGAGAAACATAACAGTGTGGTAGGTATAACCTAGTGCAATACGAAATAGCCATAAAGGGTGATATTTTAGGAATATGACTGACTCTAACATGGGGCTCCTTCTACACCACCCCAAAGCATCGCTGATAATTGTCTCTAACGTCATCATCATCGTAAGCATAGTATTTGTCCTCTTCGAAGTTTATTCCTTAATACAATCATAGATTTTTTGGGATCAAAATGAGGACCGAAAGTAAATATCGAGATTTTAGTCTGTCATTACTTACATACATATGTATGTATGTAACACAACCCACCATTTCATTCACACCTACTTATAAATTATTTTTGTACGTGCATTCTTAACAGAATTATACCTATATAGAATCTACATTTTTTGTTAGAAATATTTTTTGATATCTGTAAGTATGCATTTATATTTCTCTACAGGGTGACCTCCAGGCTGAAACCATTAAGTCGTTTGAAGTCTAAGGAATCAAGATATTATTTTTCCGCTTTCGTTTCGTTTTTGTTTTTAGTGATTTTTTATGTATGTATCCTTCCCTGCGTATTGGTAACAAACACGAGTTTTTCAATTTTTGTAAGCTGCTAGTTTTTATAAACTAACTTGGTAATTGACTAACATTTTTTCTTTCTTATTATGAAATCACAATTTATTCTCTTATTAAATATTTTGTTCACAAAATAGAATACTTATTTAAAGTTATAAACCCAAAAAAGAAATTAGAAAAAAAAATCATAAAAGAAACTCAATATCATATTTTTTCGTTCGTTTTTGATATTGAACTGTGCAAAAACTGTTATCCTTACAAGAACAAATTTGTACGTCAGGTAAGAACGCTAAAAAACAAACATTTTAAACAAAACAGCGGTTTTTTAAAGAAGAGGCTGACCAAAACTGTAAAAAATGTTATGTATCTCCTAAACTAGTTATAATAGAAAAATTGACCTTAAATTTCTATTATATTATCTCAGTTCTCATAGGTTTCATCTGCCGTGTTCCGATGACTGTTGTGCACCCTGTGCATGTATTTATGTAGGAATTAGAACCAAAACTACCCGCTCTCAGCTGCGATTCCCAAAACGGATCCCAGTAGAGATTTTTTTCCTTTTTGTTTTTGTCTCCTATCTCCTATCCCTTATCTTTTTTTATTATTTAATTTTTTGTTAAACTTTTCCCCATATTTTCCGTACATATACCTTCTTTACTTCCTTTTTATTTTTTATTTTTTCATGTAAGATTTGTTAATAAAATGTGCACTGAGGAAAAAGTTCAATGCGGTTGAAGGAAGGTTCATTGAAAGGTTTAGGAACTAGGCAATGAGTAGCATAAGCAACACCATCAGCAACAATAGAACCCCAGAATTCTCCTGTTTTTTTTTTTTTAACTAGCAACAGCAGGAGCTAGTGCATTTTTTGACCATCAAATAGGGATGAGTACCTCCTTCTCTTCACCCTAGTCCATGGATAGTCGTCGTTGGATAGTCGGTTAGCCGGCTAACTGAGCGGCTGAATAATGGGCGATGGTGGATTGTATAGGGGGTGGATCTAACACCGACAAAAGTGATAATAGTAGCGCTGGTGGTGGTGGTGTTCTAGCGATGCTGTTGCACAAAAAGGAATTTTGTGTCCTTTTTCTTATGTGTACACAACCAAACAAGTAGTTTTGCACACCGAAAAAAGGTAAAATGTGAAGCACATACAAAAATCAACCAAACCAACTAGAAGATGGCAGTATCGTCTATGCATGTATGTGTTATAGGGAAGCAGTTCCAAAGAATGGGGCTATAGAGAAAAAAATTTAGCTGCACCAGAAATAAGAAAAACAAAAAAAAAATGAAAACCCACCACCACTCAATCCCCTTTTTTTAGAGCAAAAGGAGAACATTCCAAAAAATGTGTAGAAAAAAGATAAAAGTTTTTTTTTTTAAAGTTTCGGTGTGCTAAAAAGTTTTTTTCGTCCCGAACACCAGTGTAGTATAGCGTTCGTTGTGCAACAAGTGAGGTTGGAAACTACGACGATACTATTGACACAGTGCAACGCGCTATCAATTTTTCCTGCAGTAATAGAGATATTACGTGTACTGGGGCAAAATAGCTTAATACTTTGTTTTTCGCAATGAAATATGGAAACATTATAGTTGTTTTATTGTAACAGAATAAACAAAAACACCAAGCGAGTTCTTAAGTGCACAGGCAAAAGTGTTCCTAATATGAATATAATTTTTTTTTCTAATGAAATATGGGAACATTATTCATGTTTAATCCCAATAGAAAACAAATATAACTAAAAAAAACTATATATAATCCAAAACCAAGTGACAGTTAAAGATCTGTTAAAACTATAATAGTAATTTCTGTGCAAATTTTAGTGGGCGTGTACGCAATTAATTCATCTGCTGTGACAGAATCAAATTCGAGGTTTGTTAAAGTCTTCATTTAAAATTCATATCAACACTTAAATCATACATTCAACAATTTAATGTCTAAATTCAAACAGTGCAACAAGTCCTGCAAATGCAACAGGATGAACATTTGATTGCATTTTCTCTATAAATTCAGGAAAAAGATACATGAAAATATTTATGTGCATATAGTATTGTGAATGTACATATATATACATATTTATGTATATGCTGAAGTTTGTGCATATATCCTTCATTTCTGATACCCTCTGTCTTCCTTCTACCTCTCCCATCCACTTGACTTGTTGATTCTTGCTAGAAAAGAAAATCAGCTGTGTATTGCTTGGAAATTATTTGAAAACTACACAACAACAGGAAAGTTTAGTTTAAAAAGAGTAGTAGATAGAAGTGGTATGCCATATGTTTTCTAATTTGTATATCAACAGGTGTTTTAAAGCCCGTTGTTGTTGTTGAATGTCTGCTGTATTCCCAAGTATCATCATGAGTGTTTAAATTGTTTTGTAACGTATGAATGTATCTACATAATGTATGTAGGTATACCATAGTTTGACTTGTGTCTGGATACTAAAATTCTTTTAAGGTGTAATTTTTTGGTTTTCAAGGTATTTTAGTTTTAGCTTTGTATTTTTCTAAATGAAATCACCATTATAGTTCTAAAAGAAAAAATCATTTAACCCCACCCAGGATTTTTTTTTATACATTCGACATATTTTAATGTACCCCGTCCTGGATTCAGAAAAAAAATCGAATATTTCACTTTTTTTTTATTTTATTTCGCTTTTTTCTTGCGACTAAGTATTTGAACACGCACTCAATTCGAATCTTTAAGTAAGAGAGTAGGTATCGAGAGAGGTAAATTTTTAAAATATATATTTTTCTCTTTATATATAGCATATACCTACTTACATATTGCATTATATACTTTTTCTAACGATTTGTGTTCATCGAAACCTCTGTGTTGTGATATTTATATAAATCTATAATGTAAAAAAATGTACTATTTTTTTACTTCCACTAACACATATATAATAGTGTCTATATGATGACAACGAAAATGATGATAAAAAAACGCGTTCTATAAGAAAATGGAATTATTTTAAAACTTGTCTTGTATTCTCCCTCCAACCACTGCTGCAAGTGGCCAACCATATTTGAGAGTCAATCGGAATTTCAAGTGAAATGGTCCGTTAAAGTTATGTGAGGAGCCTTGCACTCTTTGCCATCAATTTTTTTACAGAAGAAGTGACCTACTAGAAATGAAAATGAGCTAACTTTTTTGATAGAAACAAATTACTTATCCTTTTGTTGGTTATTAAAGAAAAAAGTGAGGGGCAAAAGTGAACATACCTACTTGATAGATTGTGCGATATATCGTAAATCGTGCGAAATTTATTTTCAGTTTGAATTTTAGTTAGGTTATAAATGAATAAAATTGTCAAATTTGGCAAATCTAAAGGATTACCGATTACAATATCTTAAGTGGCGCAAGCTAACGGATTCTTTTAGATGACTTAATATTATTAGTACGAGTGTACAAGCATATTCAACTATAGGGTAAATAAACTTAAGTAGTTTGAAGTCTATTGTTTTAACTTATTCTTAAATAAAGTTATTTCTAGCAAAAGTTAACGAAAAAAAAAATACCTTAAAATTTAGAAAATGAAATGCACGATTTCTTCGAACGATCCTTTCCTTATTTTTGACAGACTTAGAATTTTAAAAATGGATGTTATTAAGAAAAAAATGTTCAGAAGCATGAAATTCATTTTTTAAATTGCTAAAGCAACTGCTTTACTCACAGGGTGTCCCCTTATTATCAATTATATTTTGGAATAAAATTCTTGGATATATTTAAAAAAACGAATCAGTCTGCAGTAAAGATCATCATCATTAGTCGGGGATTTAAGAAAATGCTTACTATTGTCTGCCTTGACCCATGTTAACAACCAATTCCCGCTTACGACTTTATTTTAAGGTACTAGTACGGTCTAGAATGCCAAAAAAACGCATGATTTTTGGGAATTTTTTTCTCGGAAACCTTACTAGGTAATTACATATTTTTTTTTTTAAATAATGAATACATGCGTCAAGAGTACAAAAGAAATTTATTTTTTTTAATTTTCGAATTATGGCCGAATTATAGAGGGCGCAAACGTCGACTCATCAAAAAATACATGGTCCCATGGCGGACAGTATTCAAGCATCGTTGCGCGCGGTTAGTACTTGGATGTTGGATGGGGGACCGTTCAAATACAAACCGTGTGCTGTTGACATGTGTTTCTTCTGTTGTTCTTTCTTTCTATATGTCCCTCTCTGTTGTATTGTATAAGCCGATGGTCTGAGTTACCAGTGCTTTCAGTGTCTCTACTTCGTAGATTTATCTGCGGAGTAGTGGAATATGTAATGTAATGTAATGTAAAAAAATAACGATGGTTTTCCAAGCATTAATAGTGTTCCAAAATATACTTAATCCTGCACAGGTATTACACAATTTTTAAGTGGACTCGTTAATTTGTCGTCCTATCAAAATCATTATTGCTTTTATTTATGAGCCTATCAAAACCAGGTTTTTACGGCATAAAACCAAACAATACAACAAAAAACAAACAAATCTAAAAAAATAATAGACATTTTTAATAAATCAAAAAAAAAAAATTAAATAACACTCAATAAGAAACAAATAGCCAAATATACAACAACAAATAAACAAGAGATAACAACAACAAAAAAATACCTACGTATGTCGGAGCACAGTAAGTGACATTTTCCTTTCTCCTATTCTTTTTTCCTACAGTTGTGTGGCCTGGTGGGTTCATGCATTGTGCTGAGCTTATATAAGCTCTCTCAGTGGTTGCATTTGCTAGGTCATACAATAACGGATGTATAGAGAATTATTGTTCTGACTGTTAGGGTTCAGATCGATTCAACGTCACTACTAAAGGCATAACACTTTTTAGTGATGTTGTATTGAAACGACTTTTTAATTAGTCTTATACAGTGATTTTCTTAGATTTCGTCTGTTTTGGTTTTAGTTATTTTTTTTATATTGGAATGGCTGGTTATTTTAGAGTAGACCATTGTAATATTCGTGGGCTAAAAGCGAATTTTCTGGCTGTGTATATCCACACTGTTTCTAACAGGCCAGTAAAACCCAAGTACGAGTATGTGAGTATTCCGATCCTGCTGAATTTTTTATTCATGGGTATAGCTTAGTGCCATTATTCTTTTCCCATTTACATTAGGAATGATGTTGCATATCAGTTCTTACAACAATATGGTCGCTGCACCAACTCCTTCTTCAATCAATTTTATGTGGTTTAAATTTTCCATTAATAAGCATCATTCACTATTCACTATTGTTTTCTTTATCGAAGCCCAAATCTGGATAGAGTTTCAACTTCTCACGAATTTGATGCTCTGTCCGACTCTATCCAAAGAATTGTTTCCCTATATACTCGCACTGAAATCGTTATTACGGGCGATTTCAATGTTCACAATTCTTCTTGGCTTCGCCATTCTGGCCAGACAACACCCGAAAGAATGTGTGTTGAGATTTTTGCTGAGTTAAGCAACCTTACTCAGCTTGTCAACGAGCCCACTCGAATATCGGACGATAATGGCCGAGCAGAAAATACTCTTGACTTTTTTCTTACCTCTGATCCTGATAAGTACACAATAAGTGTATTGACACCTCTAGGCACATCTGATCATAGTGTTATATCTGCAAATTTCTCGTGTCAAACAAACCCAGTTAGCAGTGGCGTGTCGTGAATAATTTCAAATGGTAGGTCGAAGCTTAGACTAATTACCTGCAAATGAAAATTAATTCTAATATCGATATGTATCCTAAATTAAAAAAATGTATCGCAGTTCTGATTTCCAAAACAAACAAGCGAAGTAATTCCTGCCGATTTTGTATACTTCAAATCATTAATTAATAAATTATAAACAATCTTAAAGAATAATAAAAGTGGCTTCGAAAGAAACCGTTTCTGGCAAATGCAAATGCAGTACATTTAGGAAAATTTAAGGTAATGCTATGAAAAAAATAAAAAATAAGGAACTTCAAAACAAAAGTATATTAATGTATGAGATAAATAAGCAAATTAAAAAATTAAATTTTTCAAGTAATAAAATATCATGATATAAAAAATATCAATTAAAAATAAATAGTTATGTACAAAAGTTTACAAATAGATGATTTATGTAAGTAACCAATCTCTGTAAATTGTGCAATATAGGTTTAAGTATACAAAATATAATATTTTTGGCTACAATAAATATGTATAATAATGTATGTTATTAAAAAAATAGCAAAAGTTCGCGTTTCTAAACGTGTTACTAAAAGTGTTACTAAAAAAACTTCTCTTATTTACATATATTCTAAAGCTATTCTACGATCTTTTTTTTTATAAAATCTCCTAAAACTCTTTCATAGAAGTCATGTCCATTCCTTATTTTTAAAAGAAGCTGCTTTTCTGTGGATATACATAAGTGCTAAATCTGAAAGCCTGTCTTCTCCGTCTTCTCACTGCGAATTTATTAAATATGTATGAATTAATGAATGACCTACTCAATTAATCCAAGAAAGAGCAGCGGTAGAAAAAACTCACACAATTCAGCAAATACGACGTTGAAAAGTAGTTATTTTTTGCATAAGCAGAGAAGAGTACTTATAAAACATAAGTAAAACAGAGAAAGAAAACAGCGAGAGATCTTATAACCCGAGATATTTCGGGTTGCTTTGGCTTGTGGTGGGCAGAGATTGTGGAAGAAATTACTCATGATAATAACTTGTATGGTGCTGGTGTGGTGTGTATTTGATTGAAAAATGAGAATAAAGTTCAATTGAGTTGGTGGAGTGTGGAGGTTAATGAATAGATACGTTTTTAGTATATAAAGTTGGTCTTATGTTGATCGTTATTTAGTAAACATTCTTGTGCAGCAAGGTCGTTTGTTATATAGTAAACATTGTTGTTTAGCAGAAAATTTAAAAGGTAACCCGATAGGAATCGGGTTATATGGACGCCACGCCACTGCCAGTTAGAGAAAGAGCTCCTAGAAGAACCATATGGCAGTACGAGAGAGCCAACTGGTACGGTTTGAATAATTTTTCAGGATCTTTAACTGGTCACTATTCTTCCTCGATACTGACATAGACTCCAGCGCAGATATGATAACTAAAATAATTCTTTTGGGAATGAAACATTTGACCCCCAATAGGGTTAAAAGTATCAGACCCAAGGATAAATCATGGTTTGATTTGAGATGTAAAGAGGTTATCAAGGAAAAAGAGATAAGCTTCCGGTGTTTTAGAGCCAACCCAACTGAGGAAAACCGGAAAAAGATCAAACAAGCCAGGAAGGCCTGCAAAGCCCATATTCGATGGACCAAATTTTTACATGATCAAAAATCAAGGCAAAAAATAGTGCAATGTCCCAAAGGCAGTAAGAATTTTTGGACTTTGTAAAAAATATGAGGAATTCTTCCTCTTCCTCGGTTCCTGCGCTTGTTGTCAATGAGACTTCTTTTGTTAGCTCTATTGATAAAGCTAAGTTGTTTATAAGGCAGTTCGCCGCAAATTCCACCTTGCCGGTTAGTGTCACGACTCCCCTAATTCTGGGGCGCGTTGATGATTCTATGGGACAAATCTTTTTTCTACCACTTTTTGCAACTCAGATTTCACCTACTCGTATATTTCTACTTTACCATATACATATGTATGTACCATACGACCAAAATCACTCCTAAAATCTATCCCAAATTTATCCCAAATATTAATCCTAATATTTTAACGATTGCATGTCATAATTTAAGTTTGTACTCCGCTTATGCTGCTAAATGTATACCGTGGCAAACAGAAAATTCTAAGGCTTCACAAATTTCTCATTCTTTTTAAAATAAAGGCAATTAAGTTTCTTGGAAATGTTTGTCAATAAATCTTAAAATTATAAATGAGTTGAGTTAAACAGAATATTTCAATCTGAGAACACAAAAATACACTTTTTGATCGAAAGTATGAATACTTAAAAAACTAAATATACGGAAAAATTTGGTAAAGTCAGAAAATCTTAATATAAACACAAATGTAAGAAACCCTGAAAACTATTTACCATTTTCTCATTTGTATTTTGGCCTTTACTTTGAAAGGTACTCATTAGAAAATGACATTTAAGTTTTTGGTTTGGAACGAGTTTAAAATGAAATTGTATAATATGTATGTATGTGACTTTCTTCCAGATAATAATGTGATCTTTGAAACATAAAGAACCGAAATATTATTTCTTTTATTTTTGTATTTGAATTATTTTCAATAAATTTATTTTCAATATACGATTTGCTACATAAAAATGGCTTTTAATTTCTACCACTTTTTTTGACAACCTTTCTACCACTCTTTAGCTTCTGCGAAGTCCCAACACTGTTTCTAAGGCCATGGGAACGCTGATTAATTATCAGCAGAAATATCTTGAAGAACGAAAGCTTCTTAATGACCGGCAGTATGGCTTTCGTAGCAATAGGTCCACTGGTGATTTGATGGTATATCTAACCGAAAAGTGGAACAAGTCTTTACATTACAAAGGCATTTGATAAAGTCTGGCATCTTGCTCTTTTATCGAAAATGCGTGCTTTCGGCATCGACGAATCCCTACTTCTTTGGATTAGAAATTTTCTTTCGAACCGTTCAATACAAATTGTACTGGACGGATTCAAGTCTGAAACCCACAATATAAATGCTGGTGTGCCCCAGAGCTCCGTTTTGTCCCCAACCCTCTTCCTCATTTAATTATTAATGATCTCCTATCTACAACTTCTAATACAATTAATTGTTTCGCTGACGATAGTATTCTCAGCTTTTCATATTCGTTTTCAGACTCAACGACAAAATATGATGAGCTCATTAAATTACGACCTAAACAGCATTGTACTATGGGGAATAAGAAACCGTGTCGAATTTAATGCTTCGAAAACCCAATGCTGTCTTATATCGTTAAAGCGTGGTATACCCCCTTGCCACTATCAATGAGTGACACTTGCATCAGTGAAACTGAACATCTCGATATTCTCGGTATGTGCATTACGAACCACCTCTTGTGGAACGATCACATACGCGATGTTGCCAAAAATTCCACAAGATGTTTGGGTTTTCTGAGACGGTGCAAGAAATTTTTCTCTCCTTCTGATCTGGCTACAATTTATAAAACCTATATACGTCCAAAACTTGGGTATAACTCCCATCTATGGGCTGGTGCTCCAGTCACTTACTTAAGTCTCTTGGACAGTATTCAAAGAAGAGCTTTTAAAATGATTGGCGACAATAACATCATTGACTTATTTACGTCACTCCAACATCGTCGTAATGTTTCTTGCCTCACCCTTTTTTTTACCATTATTTTAACGGACTATGCTCTAGTTAAATAGCCAGTTGCATTCCTCCCCTTAAACAATTTAACCGTAATACTCGCACTTCTAGGAATACCCATCAGTTTACCCTTGAGCCCAACTTCGGCCGTACTGTGAAGTACAGAGATTCGTTCTTCAGCCGTACTACGCGAATGTGGAATTCCTTGCCACGCTCTGTCTTTCCCAGTCATTGCAATGTTCAAGAATTCAAAACCAATGTATACCGACACCTGCTTTCTAACCCTTCCCTTTTTTCTTAATGCTCACACTGTGTCTCTTGCATATATTAAGGATATATAAAGAAACCCTTGAGTGTGCGCCGATTATAAAAAAAAATACAAATTGTATAAGAGATTAGAAAATAGAATAAATCTTCAGTTAAATAGAAAATACGCAGATAATATCGAAGTTTTTGGGATGTGCAACAGAAGCTGGAATAGAACGCGACAAAGATATGTACCATAATTATCCTTATCGACGACGACTTCCTAGTAACGGAGTTTTTAGAAACGAGATGAGTTTCACATACGTTATGTTGCTATAGAAGTAAAAACAATTTTGAATGATGAAAGAATACTGGAAACTGTTACAACTAATCCATCAATCAGCATCAATGTTTCCAGACATAAAATTTCTAATGTACTTTATCCATGAAAATGTACGTTTCTACAAGAACTACATCCCGATGATCTAGAAAAGAAAATTGAGTTTGCTAAATGGTTGCCTGAGTGGAGCTTGGATGACAACGAGCTTATTAACAAACGGGCGAACAACTCCCAGCTTACAGCAGAAGGGATCACACATTTTCATAATTTTCATACTTGGGCTGCGGACAATTCACACGGAAAGAGAGAGTCGGGATCAATAATAGTGCAGATGTAATTTAATCTGCCCCTTCAAAATTTCGAACTATGCTAATTCTACAAACTACACTGAGTTATTGCTGATTTTACTAGCTTCATCATATTACAACAAGATGGCGACTTAGTTGGCGAGATTAAGAATTGGCTAGATGAAGAACCAGTTCGCTGGCCTGAAAGATCTTCACTGTATAGCAATTTCTTGTGTGGGGAACATTGAACGAACTTGTTTATTAAACTGAATCAGGTATTTTAAATAATTTGGAACATGACTAATTTCATGTTCATGTTCATGTTCAGTAAACATTCGTAGTAAAATTCAACATCAGGCTCTTGCATGCATACAGAACTTAGGAGCATGCTTTGAACATTCGTTGTAACTGCTTTAGTGCATAAAATAAAAATTATTTAAAGCATTAAAACTAATTGGCTTAGAAATTGGACATCTAAGAACTCCAAATGATACTTAAACGCAGCTATAAAAGCTGGTGTTTCTTCTAAAATGTGATGGTATCTCAAATCTTACACTTAAAAAAATAGCACTAAATATAGTGGATATACTAGCATATGTTTTTAACTTGAGTATTCTCACTGGTAATTTTCCTGACAAATTAAAGTGTGCTTTTGTAATACCTCCTATCAAAAAGGGTAGTAAATGTGACAAGAATAATTATAGACCAATTTCGTTATTGTCTTCAATTTCTAAAATTTTTGAAAAAGCAATTAAGTGTAAGGTAATGAGATACCTGACAAAAGTAAAGTTTTTGAGTCCAGCTCAGTTCGGGTTTAGAGAAGGGCTTTCTACGGAAGATGCCCTTTTGGAGTTCTGCTCTTTCATATATAAGGCGTTGGATAACAGAAAACACTGTGCCGGCCTCTTTGTGGACATAACCAAACCAAGGCGTTCGACATGGTTAATCATAGGGTCTTATTAGATAAATTATATTGCATAGGTTTCCGGGGTTTTACTTATGATTGGTTTAAGTCTTACCTAAAGGATAGAAAACAAAAAGTTAAAGTCGGAAATGTCCTTAGTAATTCAAAAATTATAAATCAGGGTGTCCCCCAAGGTTCAGTCCTGGGGCCTATATTGTTCTTAATTTACATTAACTCTCTTTTTAATCAACCGTTTAAAGGTAAGATTACCGCCTCTGCAGATGATCTTGGGATTGCTTATCGTTCAGATAGCGCTCTAAACCTAAATGCTAAAATCAATCACCATAATCATCTTCTTCGAATTTGGTTTTCTGAATACAAATTATTTGTTAGCAGGAAAACAAAATTGATGTACTTCAGCCATATAAGTCCGCATTGTTGTGGTGGCGAAATTTATTTTCATGCCAACAACTGTATCAGGCATAACTTGTTAAGTTGTATGTGTTCTTTTGAACCACCTGATAAAATGTTTAATGAACATGCAACTTGTGACATTAACTGCTTTAAAATTGAAATAGTATCTCAGTTTAAATACTTGGGTATAATAACTGAAAACAATATGAAATGGCTCGAACATGTTTCAAATCTAAAAAAATATTTACGTTTTTCTATTCGTAGTCTCTATCGACTCAGAAATTTCTGTGACAGTAAAACACTTAGAATGGTTTATTTCGGAATATTCCAATCAAGATTGCAGTGTGGATTGAGCTGTTGAGGGGGCGCTTACGACACAATTCTCCAACCAATCCTTGTTTTACAAAAGTCCGCTATAAGAAAAATATTCAGAGCAAATCGCTTGGCTCATTCTATGGTTCTGTTTAAGTCATTGGGAATCCTGCCACTAAAACATTTATATTATTTTAAAGTCTTAAAAATATTTTTCTTGATAGGTGGTTATATGCAGAGTCCAATTTCTGACACTAGGTATTTGCGTAGCAATTCATTCAATTCTGTTGTCACACCTTCATTTCGAACCACACATTTCAGAAACTTTTTCTCCGTTGTAGCATTTAAATTGTTTAATCGTCTACCTTTGAACTTTCGATCTATAAGTTCTCTTCCTATTTTCCTAAATAGAATTAAAAGTTGGCTTCTAGATTTTAATCACCATGAAATCAAAACTCTGTTGTTGTATGTCACATAATTGCGTTTTTTTCTCTAAGCCTTTTGCTCATAAAAAAAAATTTGTTTTTCATAAATTTTTTAATTTTTTGTTTTAATTGGTAATAAATTGTTGTACACCCCACAATCTTAAGGTATTTTTCTTTGATGTGACATTAACACTTTTTTATTTTCAAAAAACAAATCGTCGCATTTCGTAAACTTTAAAGGGGACACAAAAAAACTGATTATAGTCTCAAAATTAAAACGCATAATAATAAAATTTTATACATAATTATCAGTTTTGAATATCTATGATGTGAAATAGTTTAAATTTTAAAAATTCAGCGAAGCAGATGGAAATGATTAACGAAACTGCATCAAAAAGTGTGTTTTACAAAAAATGTATGTTAGGAGGTATTCATAGTTAACGTCAAAATGTCACTAAGCATTCTTTCTTTAATTTTTAATTTGTTATATTATTTATTAAATTAAGTATGTACAAAGTTTGTAAGATAAGAATAATGAAATAAATAAATAAAAAAAAAAATAAATAAAAAAACTTTCTTGGGAATTACCTAAAATCATACGTCGAAGCACAGATATACGAGTACACACGTACATATAGTATACAGACAGATGGAATTTCGGAATCCAATTTTTCCATGTCCTCTGACATCTTTTTTTTTTTTTTGATAATAAATGGGGAAGTAAATACAAAGAGCCAACTAAGTTTTCAATTTCATAACTTAAAAAAAATTAAAAAAGTTTTTTTTTTTTATTTTGATTTTTAAGTTTTGTTTCTGATAAAAATAACTTGATTTAAAAATAAGATAAAAGGATAGAATTTCAGACTTTCAAAACATGTACATTTGTATACGAGTACATTTATGTAAGTTTCAGACTTTTTTTTTGCAGAAATACTAACCTTTAAAACTACGTTTAAATTAAATACCTAGATATGTTTTTAGGGTTGCCACATATTCAATTTTAAATGATGTTCAAGTTTTCTTGCCCGAGCAAAATTTTGACTTTGAGGTAATTTTTATTTAAATGCGTAATAAACATAAAGTTTTCTTATTTTTACCTGATGAACAAAACAATAATAAACAAAAAACTCATTAATAAGTGCACCAAAAACCCATACATTTTATGATACTTGGGAAAATCTAAAATAGGTAAAAAATCGAGTTTTGGGTTTTTCACCTACTCTTATTGCAGCACTTGGCAATTGGAATGGTTTTCCAAGAGTTGATAGTTTTAAGGTAATTTTTAAGACTTTGCACTCATGAAAAGGGTTAAAAGTGTACTTTTGCAAACAAAACCCTAATTACATTACCTCTTCTCAGGGAGAGTTAAATTTGGGGTATGAATGTTTAGTGGGTAAATTAACTAAATACATAAGTGGTACAAAGAATAGAAAACAAATTAGTTCATCAGATTATCAAGTTAAGTCACGATTACAGTTGGATAAGAGCGCTTTGTAAAATGCATTCATTTACGAGAGAAGAATACGCAGACATTTTATTCGTTTATGGGTTGTGCAATGGAAATTCAAGAAGAGCTCAACGAAAATACCAGGAACTTAATCCTAACAGACCACTTCTTTTGAAATACCTTTCGAAGGCTTCGAGAAACTGGATAAGTTTCAACTGCAAGACCTACCGCGGGAGCTGTAAGCACAAGAGTTTCGGTAGATGAAAGAATACTGGCAGCTGTTGAAATCGATCCTTCCATCAGCAAATGACGCTTGGGCTTGGCCATACAGTTTAATGTTTCCAAACACAGAATTTCCAGTATACTGCATGGAGAAAATATGTATACATACACCTGTACAAGAACTGCTTCCCGATGATTTTGAAAAGAGACTCGAATTTTGTAATTGGTTGCTAGAGAGAAGCTTGGATGATAACCAGTTTATAAACAGAATTCTTTCAACAGACGAATCGCTTCACAAGAGATGGTATTACGAATTTCCATAATCTCCATACATGGGCTACTAGCAAACCACATTCAAGACCGCAAAGATTATTTCAGCACAATATTTCAGTGTCAATATTTGGGCAGGTGTTAGGTTAGGTTAGGTTAAGGTGGCTGCTGACAGGAAAAGGCCAACACACTTAGACCAATATAATTGGTCCGTTGTGATACCATAGGATTTCAAAAATCACTCTTACTCGTTAAACCATTTTAAGCTAACAATGAATCGTTTGAGACAGTGAATGTCGGAATTATTTAGATCACTAGGATCGTTATAGTAGTAGTCTCCCAAGTGGAGTCTTTCTTCTAGGGCAGGACAAGAACATAGAAGGTGAGAAACGGACTCCTCTTCTTCTTCATCCATGCAACTTCTGCAAAAATCATAAATATTTGGCAACCCGAAAAACATATCCATTTAATTTAAACGTAGTTTTAAAGGTTAGTATTTCTGCAAAAAAAAAGTCTAAAATGAGGTCCCTACCAATAGTACTGACAGAGAAATTGACCTTAACATGGGTCAGGGTACACCAAAGTTAGGGTTTTTTTAAATCGTCAAAAAGTGATGTCAAAGTTGAAAATCAGACTTTACTATAGAACAATTTTTACTTGCGATATAGGTACTATAGGGCAAGTTCTGCATTTGGAAAAAAAATCGAACTCGAGATTTTGATCAAAGTTGACATTACGATGATAGCGAAGACGAAAAAAGTGGGTCTGACAATTCCGTCTGTCTGTCTGTATGTCTGTATGTCTGTATGTCTGTATGTCTGTATGTCTGTACCTCGAACTACAGCCTGAACTACCAGACGTATTTTCTTCAAACTCGGTAGTTAAGGGTCTTCGGTGATTCCCTGGAGGAAAAATTGAAATTTTTTTTTTAGCTCCAAAACTAAGGGTACCCCCCATACACCAGTAATGCAAAATCTTATTTATCTCGAAAACGGCTCTAACGATTTTGATAAAAAAAATTAGGTGTGATATTATGGACATGGACTATATTTTGGTGAAAAAAAAATTTGGGGGAAAATGTTATTAGGGGTACCTGTCATAGAACGGTTTTTTTTGATTTTCGAATTTCTCACCAACGGCTCTAACGATTTTAACCAAAATTTTTATGCAGGAGCTGCTTTGCATTTTAAAAAATATAAACTAAAAATTTTTTCGAAAAAATAGTTTTTGGATTTTTAAAAAAATAATACAATTTTTTTTTTGAAAATTCAATATCTTGAAAACCGATACAAGATTAAATTTTTAAATTACGTTTTAAAATGTATTTAATTAAATACTAACAATTTGCATATCAATTTTTTTTATAAAAATTTTAAGGAAAATTTAGTACACAAAAAACATGTTTCAGTGTGTCTGTATGTCTGTACCTCGAACTACAGCCTAAACCCTTGGACCTATTTCTTTCAATCTCGGTACTTAAGGGTCTTCGGTGATTCCCTAGAGGAAAAATTGAAATTTTTTTTTTAGCTCCAAAACTAAGGGTACCCCCCATACACCAGTAATGCAAAATCTTATTTTTCTCGAAAACGGCTCTAACGATTTTGATAAAAAAAATTTGGTGTGATATTATGGACATGGACTATATTTTGGTGAAAAACAAATTTGGGGGGAAATGTTATTAGGGGTACCTGTCATAGAACGGTTTTTTTGATTTTCGAATTTCTCACCAACGGCTCTAACGATTTTAACCAAAATTTTTAGCAGGAGTCCTCTTAAGTTTAAAATAATATTGTATATAAAAATATTCGAAAAAATATTTACTGGGTTTAAAAAAAAAAAAAAAAAAAAATTTTAAATCAATATCTTCAAAACCTATGAACGATTATTTTTTGAAATTATTTCCTAAAACCAAGATTATTAAATACTTAAAATTCGCATCCCACATTTTTTTCTTGAAAAATTTTAAAGAAATTTCTTATATAAAAAATTTATTTAATAATAAAACGATTTTTTAAGGTTTATTTGCATAAATTCATACTTTTCCGGAAACCAGACGACAATTTTATGCATTTGAACATTATTATCTCATTAAATCCATGTTTTATATTTATAAAATGTATCCTAAATTCCAAAGTACTTTTACATAAGAGCAAGTTCGTGCGATCCAGTCGTGCATTTTATTTTCTTAGAATATAACCAACAATCACATCCCAAAGTATGGCACAAGAATTACCGGACACCTTGTATATTCAGTACATATGAACGGACTGGTAAAAATTATTAAAACATAATCTTTGTGATTTGAATGCATTTTATTAGACACGAGTATGTTTATCCATAACTGAATATAACATAGCTTTGCATGACGATGATGCAAAGATTAAATTAAATACATGACTGGGTCACACGATCCTGCTCTCCTGGTACAAGGCTATCAGTGAACTCCGCTGTTTTAAGAAAGATATGAAATATGAAAGTATGTATGTACAAGAATAAGCTGTTGTTAAAATTGAGATAGACTGTGTATTAATCAACCTCCTCGTCATCTTTGTAACGAGTTGTGTTTCAGAAAAATATAAATTAATTATTTTTGAGTAAGCCAACGCTAGGTTTGGTACCTCCATACAGATTATCGTTTTCGAATAGAAGCTAATAGTTTGCAGAACGCAATGGTAAAAGCTTAGAGGATTCGAATTATCGAGAGACTTGAGTTCTTGACTTAATTTTATTTTGTCAGGTAGTAGGTCAAGATCTTTATGAAAAACTTTACCGCAACCTCTTCGTCTTCCATACAATTTCTATCATTTCATACCCACTCCAATTACGAGACGAATCTCAAGTTTATTATTTATTAACAAAAAATAATAATTGAAAGTACGAAAATATCAGAAAAAATAAATAAATATTGAATGTTAAAGGGTTTATCTAACATTTTTTAAGGAAAAAAAAATCAGAAAGTCCTCGAACAACACGAATTTTTAGAAAAATGTTAAAAATTCCTTTGATAGAGGTGTATATGTGCATAGCATACATAAGCAAAAATTATAATTCGTTGTAGCGGTGTCATAAAAACAATAATCTTTTATGTGCATTTTTCAAAATTGTTTAAGAAAAAACTTTGGTACGCCAACTTTATTGTACGAATAAAAACTGAATTTTAGAAAAATTTTACCAGTTTTTGACATATCAAATTTTCGAAAAAAAAATGATTAATTTTTTTATCAAATATCGAAACATATTTTCTCTTAATATTCTTAAAACTTTTTAGAACCTTCTGTTTAAGAGATTTTATTAAAGACCATTATGTCTATAATGTTTTTATTGAATTCTAATAATATTTATTATAAGTCGTAAAAATGTATTTAAATTCATTTATATTTAGATAAAATAAATTTGTTTTCTCATATCTTATGAAAAAAAAAACTTTATTTTCAAGTTTTACAAAATAGAGAATATGGTTATCGAAATATTGAGTTTAAGAAAAAAATACACATTTTTTTAAATCAAAAAAAAAATGTGTGAATATTTGAATAGCATAAAAAACTACTAAAATCGGTTCTACCGGCTTTGAGAAAATCAAAAACAAAAAAAATAAAATGCACGACTGGATCGCACGAACTTGCTCGTTCCAAAGTACTTTTGGAATTTAAAGTACATTTTATAAATATAAGACATGGATTTAATGAGATAAAAATGTTCAAATGCATGGAATTGCCATCTGATCTCTGGAAAAGTATGAATTTACGCAAATAAAGTTTAAAACTCGTTTTATTAAAGTAATTTTTTATATAACAAATTTCTTTCAAATTTTTCTAGAACAAAATTAGGGATGCCAATTTTAAGTCCTTAGTAATATAGATTTTAGGAAATAATTTCAAAAAATAATCGTTCACACGTTTTCAAGATATTCATTTCTTAAAAAATAAATTGGATTTTTTTTTCAAAAAAACAAAAAAAATATTTTTTTCGAATATTTTTATATACAATATTGTTTTAAACTTAAGGGGGTGCCATAAAATTTCATTTAGTTAAACCTAGGTAATGGTTGAAAAAAAATTCCAAAAAAATATTATTTTTGGAACCCCCCTTGGAATCATTTTTTTTTGTTTTTGATATTCTCGAAAACGGTACAACCGATTTGGATATTTTTTTTATATTAAGGCTCCCCAGCAGTTTCAATATTATTGTGTATTCAAATTTTCAAAAAAAAATTGGTTTGGATTTTTAAAAACTCGATTTTTTTAAAACCTAATAAATAAAAGTTTATTAAAATAATCTACAAGATATGAGAACAAAAATTTATTTTACCTAAAAATAACGGTACTCTCCATACAAATGTTAAAAAATGGTTTTCGAAAATCGTATTTTACTCGAAAACGGTTCCGAAAATTTTGCTTTAATTTTTTTTCTCTTAATTAATTTTTAAGATCTTTAATTTAATAAAAAATTTTTTCAAATTCAAAAAAAAAAAAAAAATTTTCAAAAAACCCAAAAACTACTTTTTGAAATATTTTTATATACAATATTATTTTAAACTAAAGGGGGCTCCTGCTTAAAAATTTCAATTAAAATCGTTAGAGCCATCAATGAGATAGTCGAAATTCAAAAAAACCGTTCTATGACAGGTACCGTTACATTTTTTCCTAAAAATTTGTTTGACCAAAGTGTAGTACATGTCCATAAAAGCACATTTTTTAGAGCCGTTTTCGAGATAAATAAGACCTTACATTACGGATGTATGGGGGTACCGTTAGTTTTGGAGCTAAGACAAAAATTTCAATTTCTTCTCTAGGGAATCACCGAAGACTTTTAAGTACTGAGTTTGAAGAAAATGGCCGAGAAACGGCCGAGCTGTTTACGCTGTAGTCGAACACAAGCAAAAATTGAAAAAAGTGAAAGTTTAGTTAGGAAAATGGAAGTTCAGTAATCGATAGTTTAGTTCATTCGACGAATTCACTAATTGTAATAAACGCAAACGAAAACGAATTTATCATAACTACAGTCAACTCCCCTGAGTAAAATATTGTGGATTCACTAATCGGCATGATTTTGTTAAAAAGGTGGATTGGTAAAAGAGTTCAGTATTGCAGGAATTAAAATTAAAGCTATTCTTCGATACAATTAATTTTGCGAAAGCTTCAACATATTCCCATTTTCGCGGTTGATCAAATACATATAAAATACACGATTTCTCATTCAGTTTTTTTTTTGAAATAAAAAAAATTAAAAAAATCGCGAAAATTGTTAGAAACGATACGAAAAGACAATGTTTGTAATACAGTCATAACCAAACCAAATCAAAGATAAGAATAATGAGATGTAAAACACTAAACTTGTGTTCATGATGTTGATGAATAAAGTTGCAAGCACAATGAAAGAAATATCAGAGGATGTGCTTTCACTACTTATATATATTCCTAATTAATTTTTATTTTTCGGTACACGAAATTGATTTCAGTATATTTGTGTTTAGCGAGGCTTTTTTCTGAACACGGTACACAACATTAAATTTCGTTACTCTACCAGTCATTTCGGTACAAGAGGACACCTTAAATTTGCGGTGGTGTCTTCTTCTCTAGACACAGGTCCTTATCCGTCGCAGAATTTTTCTTTCGAAAGAACCCAGAATTAGGTCTACATTTCTGTTTGTAGTCCAATTTTCGGTGTCGTTTGACAGGACTATCTGCACTTAATCTCAAGTGTGAGAATTTTTAAACCTATTTGTTTTGTCAGAACGAAACATCAACGGTTTCATAGGATGATTCTTGTCCTCATATACTTAAAGACCAACGAGTTTGTTTTTATCTTCAATCGCTTTGAAGGAATTTTTTACAGATTCAAAACAACTTTTTGATGTTTAATATGATTCTTAAATATTTTCAAGAAGGGAAATTATCGATGGCTTAAGGGGGAATATTAAAAATTCCCATATATATATATAAAAATGTGTGCTGAGCTGTCAGAGAATAGGAATATGAATATGACAAGCTCTCAAACTACACTACGTTCTGCAGTGTGTCATTTTCACCTAGCATGATATCTATACTACATGTGGGTCACTTATATAGAGTTTGTATTATAAAATCTTCATAAAGATACACTTAACTGAATTTGACAAAAATTGCGTATTGACAAGACATAAGGATGTAGTGAGATCGCAGGGACGAAACACACTTTGAATTATTGATTCAAAACATCTTTTTTGGCCTTTACTCCAAAAATTGGCGATTTTTTTTTTAGATTAAGAATTTTATTTTTCAATTTGTTTTATATACAATTTGACTTAAAACTAACTTATTACTAAATTAAATCATGTTGGCTCAACAATAGGGGCCCAACGTTCTTCATTTGGGCCCAACGTTCTTCATTTGGCTTTACATAATGCTATTTGCTTACAATATCATATTCATGATTTATTTAATATTAACTAAATAATAATTTTTGATGAGTGGGCGTTTTATCCCCTGTAGTATTGATTGTTGTTCTTCTCGTAAAAGTGTGCGTTGTCGTTATGTATGATGTCTTCAAATTGATCGTCAGTGATGGCTCGTGTGTATAGATACTTGTCACTATACTCTGTCCAACAAAAATTGTCAGTACAGGGAAGATAGGACGTTTGTCTCTCATTCTGGTTGCATTGCCATGCATAAGTGTGTCGCCTTTTAAAGCTCTCACAGGGATTCCGTAGTTTACATTATAAATCGCCACAAGTTAGATTAAAAAACGCGTAGGGCTACCGTCTGCCGCTTGAAAACGACTGAAAACAATATTCAATTTACCTTTTCCCACAACACTAAGCGGTAAGATAATATGAGCGCTTTTTTTTAAGTTGAAAAGCAATACGACAACACCCAACATACTCATATTCTTAAAATGTGTGCTCAAAAGCTTCAAATCCCAAAAGCTCCTCAATAAAAACCAATGAAAAAGCTCCTTTCTTGCAATTGAGAATGATAATGGTAACTCAGTTTTGACAGTATCTCATCAGCAGTGGGATACGACGGTCATGTTGGGGTGTACAACTTTTTGCAAAGAATTACAACAACAATTCCTTAAGAAAAGTCAGTGGCTTGCTCTTTTTTTAGTGGCATTTTTCCTAACGCATTGTAGTGAGGGTGCATCAGGCGCCACAGCTTTAGAAAAAGCTCTCCCATAAGGCCTGTACTGACAATTTTTGTTGGACAGAGTATAGGCTCTAGTTAATTCTGGAGAAGTTGTTGCACTTCTGTGTTGGGATGATCTTCCAGGTTCCTGTTGATTTTTCCGGAGAGCTGCATTAAATACATGTCCAATGGTATTAACTTTGCTTCTTTATACAGATTCCTTGTTGGTATATATTTCTTCGTCAGTGGGTTACGGTACAGTCCAGTGTAAATGCGGAGCATCTTTCTTTCAAAAAGCTTCATCTTTTTCATTGCTGTAGGTGAAATAGTAAACCAGATGGGAAAGGCGTAGGTCAGAACGAATCGGATAAGTTGTTTGTACACAAGCAGCTTGGTTTTCTTACTTAGTCCATTTCGCCTCCTGAGAAGCGGATGGACCAAGTGCAGAGAATAGTTGGCTCTCTTCATCATCAAGTCCCAAGTACTTCGTTGAAGATTTGCCTGTCACTTCAGTGTTGTCTGAAAACTTTATTTTGATTGCATCACAGCGTGTTGCAAACGCTCGTCTTCGAATGACAGTCACTGGTGTTCGGAAGCAGATGAGTTCTGTCTTTTCACTGTTTATCCTCAGTCTCCATTGGACATAGTATTCCCATAGGTTTTTAATGTGCTCTTGCACTCTCCTGGCAGCAATTTCTGGTGAAAAGGCGGTGGCATATGTGATTGAGTCGTCTGCATAAAGCTTCGTTTTTGTACCTGATATGTTGGCTGGTTGATCAGCAGTGTAAGTGTTGAAGAGCAGCGGTCCAAGTTTTGATCCTTGAGGAACTCCAGCGTTAATTCCTTTGGTTGATGACACATGTTTTTCTACCTGTACATAAAAAAGTCTATGGGCTAGGAAATTTTTGATTATTCTTACCAAGTAATTAGGAAGTCCAAGTTTCGAGAGTTTGAATAGTAATCCTTTTATCCAAACGCTGTCGAAAGCCTTTTCGATGTCCAGCAAATACGCTACAGTGGATTTCTTTTTGTTGAGTCCAATTGTAACATCAGTATTGAGTCCCAGTAATGGATGTAGGGTAGAGTGTTTATTTCGGAAGCCATACTGAAACTCCGGTATGACATCTCTTTCTCTGCAGAAAACATTGAGTTTCTTCAATATCAACGTCTCCAGTATTTTACTCATGCAGCTGAGCAAAGAAATTGGCCGATATCCTTCCATATTTGCGCGGTTGTTCTTCTTCGGGACAGGGACCACTTTTGCGGTTTTCCAGGCTGCAGGGAAATAGCTGTTGTTCAGGCAGTTATTGAAGATTATAGTCAACAGGAGAACAGCAAGATTTTGTAACTTTTTAAGTACGTAATTAGAAATCTTGTCGCTTCCTGCTGATTTTTTGGAGTTTCCAGTGAAGATAATGTCAGCTACTTCTTCAGGAGGAGTGAAAACATCTGTCAGCGTCGGCTCCGATGATGGGTTTTCCTCGTTGAACAGGGCCACGATTTCGGTAGTTACTGATATCTCTTGAAAGCGAGTTTCTACATCTTTGACAAAGTCAGGAAGGTGTACGGGAGGGCGGTCTTTGAAACTCTCATGAAAGTGATTTGCAAATGCTTCAGCTTTCTCAGCAGAAGTTATTGAAACTTCTTGTCCATGAAGGATGGTGTCTGGAACTGAGTTCGCTCTTCCAACAATGATATTGATCTTTTTAAACGCTGGACGCTGGAGACTTCTGGTAGGCATTCTTCAACTTCTGAACGGAATCTTATCCACTTCAGTTTTTCGTATTTGATTTGGAATTCGGGAATACGACGTTCAGTTGTAATCCTGTAATTCAATCTGACTCTCATCTCAACCGCCAGATGGTCCAAGTCACTATCGTGTGCAACACAAGTGAAGTTTTGGAACTCGGGAAGGATGTTCGTAAAATAGGACGTCACTAAAAAGAAGTCTAGGAGCGATGGAGTTCTTGGAAATGTCGGCCTATGTTGTGATACAACCACCAGTGAGTGAAGCTCAGGGTTGTCTTGCAGCCAGTCCACAATTGCTTTTCCCTGTGTAGATTCGCTGGTGTCCAGCCAGAGTGGGTGTCGTGCATTGAAGTCACCTCCAAGTACACAGTACGTATGTTGGCTAGCCAGATTGTTGATAACGTTGAGGTCATGTATGATGTCACATCTTGTTGCGTTACACTTGTTGTATACTGAGACGAGAAGCAGTGTCTCATTATCCGTCATATTGATCACAACGGCTGTAGTCTCCATGCAGCGCAGTACAGGTACCCTAATGTCCTCGCTTTTGAGGTCTGATTTTAAGAGGATGGCAGTTCCTCTGCCTTCAGATGTCTTGTCCTGTCTATAGCATGTGTAGCCTTCCGGTTTAAGGGTGTTTCTGGCTGTGATGTTTGTTTCCTGTAAAAAGATAATATCGGGTTTCTTTGATTTTAAAAAAAAGTTTAGTGAAATACGTCTGGCTGTAGAATAAATAGGCGATTTCTCCCGGCGACTCATCAGTTTACTAATGTTTGAAATAGTTCGCTGAAGGTATTCCGTATTTGGTTTTCAGTTTTTCCGGTTATTTCCCTTCTCGATTTAACCTGACGGTTTTAACCGGACAAAAAAAACGGTTTTTCCAATAACCGGTTTTCGGTTTTTTATATACAAATTTTTTGAAGTGTTAAAACACGATCATATCAAATAAACTATGTGTACATACAAAGAAGTATGTAGATGAACTTTTTTCAGAAAAGAAAATCCTCTAGGTTAAGTGTTGTGTTACTTCATACTATTGTTTAAATTAAAATGAAATAAAATGCACGACCGGATCGCACGAACTTGCTCTTATGTAAAAGTACTTTGGAATTTAAGATGCATTTTATAAATATAAAACATGGATTTAATGAGATAATAATGTTCAACTGCATAAAATTGCCGTCTGGTTTCCGGAAAAGTATGAATTTATGCAAATAAACCTTAAAAAATCGTTTTATTATTAAATAAATTTTTTATATAGGTAAGAAATTTCTCTAAAATTTTTCAAGAAAAAAATGTGGGATGCGAATTTTAAGTATTTAATAATATTGGTTTTAGAAAATAATTTCAAAAAATAATCGTTTATAGATAGGTTTTAAAGATATTGATTTTGGGTTAAAATCCTTAGAGCCGTTAATGAGAAAGTCGAAAATCAAAAAAACGGGTCTATGGCAGGTACCCCTAATAACATTTTGCCCCAAATTTTTTTTTTGACCAAAATGTAGTCCATGTCCATAATATCACACTTAATTTTTTTTATCAAAATCGTTAGAGCCGTTTTCGAGATAAATAAGATTTTGCATTACGGGTGTATGGGGGGTACCCTTAGTTTTGGAGCTAAAAAAAAATTTCAATTTCTCCTCTAGGGAATCACAGAAGACTCTTAACTACCGAGATTGAAAGAAATAGGTCCAGTGGTTTAGGCTGTAGTGAGAGGTACAGACATACAGACACACTGAAACATGTTTTTTGTGTACTAAATTTTCCTTAAAATTTTTATGAAAAAAATTGATATGCAAATTGTTAGTATTTAATAAAATACATTTTAAAACGTAATTTAAAAATTTAATCGTGTATTGGTTTTCAAGATATTGAATTTTCAAAAAAATAATGTATTATTTTTTTAAAAATCCAAAAACTATTTTTTCGAAAAAAATTTTAGTTTATATTTTTTAAAATGCAAAGCAGCTCCTGCATAAAAATTTTGGTTAAAATCGTTAGAGCCGTTGGTGAGAAATTCGAAAATCAAAAAAACCGTTCTATGACAGGTACCCCTAATAACATTTCCCCCCAAATTTTTTTTTCACCAAAATATAGTCCATGTCCATAATATCACACTTAATTTTTTTTATCAAAATCGTTAGAGCCATTTTCGAGATAAATAAGATTTTTCATTACGGGTGTATGGGGGGTACCCTTAATTTTGGAGCTAAAAAAAGAATTTCAATTTTTCCTCTAGGGAATCACCGAAGACCCTTAACTACCAAGTTTGAAGAAAATACCTCCGGTAGTTTAGGCTGTAGTTCGAGGTACAGACATACAGACATACAGACAGACAGACGGAATTGTCGGACCCACTTTTTTCGTCTTCGCTATCTCGAGTTCGATTTTTTTTCCAAATGCAGAACTTGCCCTATAGTACCTATATCGCAAGTAAAAAGAGGCTGGGTGCGACCCACACTGCTAACTTCCCATTTGTGGTCTTGAAAACTTTATATTTAGTTTTTTTCAAATAACCAAATTTTCAGCGAAACAAACTTTAGCTGCAATATTCAAACAAACATTATCTCATTGTCGTAAGCAACAAAAAATTTTGTTAGATGTTTTTTTATTTTTTGTAAAAAAACTGTAAACTGATTTTTTTTTAAATTTTCACCAGTTGTCAAACACATTATATTTCGTAAAATAAAATTATTTTGAGTTTCAAATTGTTTTCCGTTCTTAGAATATCTGGGTTATGAATTTTTTTTTTCAGTTTTTTTATTTAAAAAAATAACGGTATGTTCTTTTTTTTCCAAATTCATACCAAATCTTATAATGAGTAAATTAAATTTTATTTGAAATCAATAGATAGCATTATATTTTCGTGAGATATTTGAAACTAACCAAAATTTTTACTTTTTTTTTTAAACCGTTATAGTGAAAAAACTACTCACTGAATTTTAATAAACGCCCTTTCAGCCTCTTTCGAAGTTATTATCTATTAAACAAAATTTATTTGAAGTCGATATCTTCACTCGTTCTTGAGATATCGACGACGAAAAATGGTACCAGAACGTACGGACGTACGAACGTACGAATAACCGGTTTCGATTTTAACCGGCCGATTTTTCCCATCCCTAATTTGGTCATCGGATATTTTATAATGTCCGTATTTTCCTGTACCTATTTCTGGAGATTCTGTGTTTGTTCATCGCCATATAGAGCTCCTAATGATAAATGCCATGATATTCGATGTTTTGGCTCAATGTGAGAATTTTATATATGTATGGTTGATCTATCGAAGGAAACGACACTAACTTGTACGTGCCAACTGTGATCTTACAAACGGCTTAAGGCACTCACATAGCAGGTCGGAAGGAATCTTTTATGCGATGTTAGAAACCTATGCCTCGATGTATCTCGCATGGGTATTATGAAGATGATAATTCAGTTAGCATTTTTCCGTCCACCCTTACTTGACTGTCAATTTGATACATACATCCTACAAAAAAAATATTTCCGTATTTCTTTTTATTATTTTGTGCACCCTAAAGAGAATTTGACTATCTTTTAAATGTCTGAGTACAGTATGAGTTTGTAGGATATTTGAAGAAAATTTTAATGCGAGAAACAGATTAACACAGCAACTTCAACAGCAACTTTAACAGCAACGAAAACTTCAACATCAAAAGACTTTTGAAATAGATTACAACGTGAACAGCGTTTTTGACAGCATATATAATCAAAATAGTTTCAAATGCGAAATGAATTTGCCGTACATAATTTGAAAAAAATTAACGTAAATTGCATCAATGTAAACGACTTGCAATTTATCGTACTAAATTAAATTGTTTTTAGTAATTCTTCCATTGTCAAAACCAAAATAAATAGACAAAACAAAAAGATGGTTCTCACATTTTCATTTGAGTGTTGATAATACTGACAAATTTCACCTTAAAAGTTGGTAGCATTTGCACAGCGACAGCAAATTTAGGGTTTAGGTCTAACGTTGCTGTCGATGTCGAAGTTGCTGTGTTAATGTTAAGCGAATATTACGGTTGAATTCTTTTTGGAGGAGGAATACAAATGGCTTTTTCAATTGGCGACTATTTCCTTTTCTCCTGCTGACAGCCACGTCAACCTAATCTTACTTCTATCTTAAATATTAAGTTTAAATTTTTGATGTAAATACATTTTTGTATTTTTTTAAATCATAATATTTTTCTTATAATTTTATTACAATAATTTACCTAAATAAAATAAAATTAAATTGTTGAAATAAAATTATATAAAAATAAAATGCACCACTGGATCGCACGAACTTGCTCGTATGTAAAAGTACTTTGGAATTTGAAATACATTTTATAAATATAAAACATGGATTTAATGAGATAAAAATGTCTGATTAATCCTTTTAATATAAAAATAATTTTTTATGTAACAAATTTCCTTAAAATTTTTCGAGAACAAAATTTGGGATGCCAAATTTTAAGTATTTAGTAGTATAGATTTTAGAAATAGTTTCAAAAAATAATCGTTCACACGTCGTAAAGATATTGGTTTTTCAAAAAAAAACATATATATATTTATGAGGTCACTTGAGCTTTTAATTGAATTTCATTCAATCACTCCACTTAAACAAAAATAATTTTCTATCTTCAATGATATAATATACAATATTATTTTAAGCTTAACCCTTAGCTGCACTTGTGGGGTCCAGGTGACCCCAGCGCTATTTAAATTACAATAAAACATATACAATTTTCAAAAAATTGGAATTGTGGCTCCATCTGTTATTAGTTGAAGCATACCTCTTTCCCCTGAAACCCATAGTACGATGATATGCGCGCTAGTATCGTTCTGGCAGTCGTTGGAAGTGGTGTGGTGCCGTTTAAGAACCCCGTGTGGCATTGGCTCTATTTCTCTTAAATGATCGTAAGTATAAAATTTTGACTGTTCAGAATTTTTTTTTACAACGTTTATAATATTTATATTAGTATATTTATTCGTTACCAATAGATGGCATACAATTTGCGCAATAGGACATTGCGACAAGAAATGATCGATGATGATTGTAACAATGGCGTTGCTGAGAATATTTCGGATGCTGAAGTCGATGATGGTTCTGAGTCTGAATTCAACGTATCTGATAGTTCATCTTCATCGGAGTTAGATGTAGAGATGGAAGACGCAACTTTCGATCCACGTCTTTTACAGTCTCGAGCATGCGGTCGACCTACGTCGAATCTCTTCATAGTACAAAATAAATATACTTTTTTTCTAAGACAAATATGAAGTATTTTTTTCTTGAAGGTATACATCTTGAGAGTATCTCATTAAATTTTTAGCTCAAAATATTAAAAAATGAAAAAAATAGAATTTTTTTGGTGAAAATGATCATTTTCACCACTTTTTTTCAATTAACAATTTTTTTATTAATAATCAATATGAATATTTTTCTTTAAACCTACTTCATCTTATAAAATACATATTAATGATCAACACAGAATTTTTTCAAGCAAAAAATTCAATAGCTGGCTCACAATACGATATTTTGTTGTTGAAGCATTTCGTACCCCAGTGTGGCAGCTATGTTATTCTACAGCTAAGGGTTAAGGGGGTTCCTGATGAAAGTCAAAAAATCAAAAAACCGTTCTATGACAGATAGCGTTAATAACATTTTGCCCCAATTTTTTTTTGACCAAAATGTAGTCCATAATATCACACCTAATTTTTTTTTTTATCAAAATCGTTAGAGCGGTTTTCGAGATAAAAAAGATTATGCATTACGGGTGTATGGAGCTAAACAAAAAATTCAATTTCTCCTCTAGGGAATCACCGAAGGACCTTAAGTACCGAGTTTGAAGAAAATAGCTCCAGTGGCTTATAGATCGAGGTACAGACATACAGACACACAGACATACGGACCTACAGACAGACACACGGAATTGTCGGACCCACTTTATTCGTCTTCGCTATCATCGTAGTGTCAACTTTGATCAAAATCTCGAGTTCGATTTTTTTTCAAATCCAGAACTTGCCCTATAGTACCTATATCGCAAGTAAAAATTATAAGATATGATTTGGAAAGTTCAAAAAATGTAATAAAAACATCATGATGACATTATTTCCATATTATTTCGTTTGCTTTAGTTATAATGATACGTTTATTACAAAACAACATGAAAGTGTTAATAATTCGCATTATTTTCCAAAAAAATTTTAAAAAGTGTAATTAGTTATCTTTAAATTTCTACAGATTTAATAAACTACCCCTGATGAAGTCGAGAAATTACGACGAAACGTAGGGAAAAAGTATGAAATAAAGTTTTATTTGCATATAGAAGGAAGTGACCAAAAAAGCCCGATTTATCATAAACATTCATAGTTTAAGTAATTGGTCAAATTATTATAATTAACTCAATTCGCATTACGAGTTTATACATTTTTTAATATCTTATATTATTTCATTCAGTGATATTCTAAATAATTGTACTAATTTTTAAATTCTCTATTCTATAATCTCTTAAAGTAAAATTATAAGACGGGGAGAGTGTTTATAAAACATGCTTTTAAATATTTATAAAAACTGAATGTATGTATGTAGTATAGGTGAGAAAGCGGACGTAGAGTATCTACCGTGGACAATAATTTGATGTTAATCATTTGAATTGAATCTTATAATTTATTAATTAAACTGAGAACTATGGATAATATTTCTTTTATCTTTAAGAAAAAAGATCCCGCAAATGGGGCTCAAATGGGATCTCTCTTAAAAAAGTAATAATATATAATATCAAATCAATTTCTTAACAAAATAAAATGCACGACTGGATCGCACGAACTTGCTCTTATGCAAAAGTACTTTGGAATTTTAAATACATTTTATAAATATAAAACATGGATTTAATGAGATAAAAATGTTCAAGTGCATGGAGTTGCCGTCTGATCTCCTAGAACAAAATTTAGGATGCCAATTTAAAGTGCTTAGTTATATAGATTTTAGGAAATAATTTAAAAAAATAATCGTTTTTTTTTCACAAAACAAAAAAATATTTTTTCGAATATTATTTTAAACTTAAGGGAGCTCCTGGTCGTTAGAGCCGTTGATAAGAAATTCGAAAATCAAAAAGACGTTCTATGACAGGTACCGTTAATAACATTTTGCCCCAAATTTTATTTTTTACAAAAATGTAGTCCATGTCCATAATATCACACCTAATTTTTACTTGCGACTTATAGGTACTATAAGGCAAGTTATGCAATCGTAAAAAAAATCGAACTCGAGATTTTGATCAAAGTTGACATTACCATGATAGCGAAGACTAAAAAAATGTGGGTCTCGCAATTCTGTCTGTCTGTCTCTCTGTCTGTTCGACTACAGGCTAAACGGCTCGGCCGATTTTCTTTTAACTTGGTAGATATCATTTTTAATTTTTTCCCCCCACACGTTTTTTTCTTTTTTTTTAAGACCAAAAATAACGGAAATTTTAGAAACATTTTTTTTCTCAAAAACTGTTTGACAGATTTAAAAAATAAAAATACAAAAAAATTTCATTTAATTAAAGCTAGGTATTGGTTGAAAAAAATTTTACGAAAAATGGTTATTGAGGGTAACCCCATGGAACCATTTTTTTTATTTTCTCAAAAAAGTTACAACCTATTTTGATAATTTTGTTCCTAAAGCTTCCCAAAAACATAAATTGAATTGTGTACTCAAATTTTCAAAAAAAAAAATTTTGGATTTTAAAAAAAAACTTCAAAATTTTTTTTTCAAAACTCAATATTTCGAAAACTCCATGCTAGATTTTTTTTAAACTTGATAAATAAATGTTGCTCAATATAGACTACAAGATGTGAGAAAAAAATTTGATTTTACTTAAAAATAAAGGTACCTACCATACAAATGCTTGAAAATTAAAAAAAATGGTTTTCAAAAATCGTATTTTTCTCGAAAACGGCGCTAGAATTTTGATAAAATTTTTTTTTCTTTCAATTAATTTTTACGTTCTTTAATTTAATAAAAAAATTTCGAAATTAAGATACTACAGCTGGTACCTACCATAGAACCATTTTTTTGAATTTTGAATTTCTCATTATCTGCATAACGGATCGTAATGAAATTTTTTATAGAGAAGCTTCTAAAAAGTCTAAAATACATTGCATTTCAAAACTTTAAAATTAATATTTTTTGAATTTTTGAAAAAAAAAATCAATTTTTTTTTTTTGAAAATTCGATATCGCAGAAACGGCTCAATATTTTTTTTTGTAAATTTAATTTTTACTCGAACGATAATAAAAACTATAAATTGGCGTACCAAATTTTTTTCTTAAAAATCTTTTAAAAAGTTTGTATATACATAAAAGCTGTTCTTAAGAAACCACTAGAACGACTTATAATTTTTGTTCTTGCATAAATTCATATTTGCATGGCATTCTGTTTTTAAAGAATTTAGAAAATTAATTTTATCCTTATATGAACAGTTTTCTCTAATAACATTCATTTTTAAAATTCCTAGTCTATTACTATTATTATTCGTGCGTCCCAGTCGTGCATTTTATTTTTATCAAAATCGTTAAAGCCGTTTTCGATATAAATAATATTTTGCGTTACGGGTGCAGGGGGATACCGTTGATTTTGGATTTCAATGTCCCTCTAGGGAATCACCGAAGACCCTTAAGTACCGTTATTTAGTTATTCAAGTTAAAGAGTTTCAAATGTCTTAATAATTATTCAAATTAAAGAGTCACCAATAAAAAAAGTTCAACCAAAAAGAGTCTTAAAAATTGCCTGTTCAAGCTACAGAATACATAAAAGGGAAAACAGCATGTTCAAGTTATTGGATTGTTTAAGTTATCGTATGTTCAAGATAGCGAGAGTCCACTGTATTTCTTTTTTAAATCCAAAAACTATTTTTTCGAAAATTTTCAAAGGTTATGTAAATTTATTTTGGTTAAAATCGTAAGAGCCGTTGATGAGAAATTCGAAAATCAAAAAACGGTTCTATAACAGGTACCATTAATATCATTTTGCCCCAATTTTTTTTTTACCAAAACATAGTCCATGTCCATAATATCACAGCTAATTTTTTTTATCAAAATCGTTAGAGCCGTTTTCGAGATAAATACGATTTTGCATTACGGGTGTATGGGGGGTACCGTTAGTTTTAGAGCTAAAAAAAAAAATTTCAATTTCCCCTCTAGGGAATCACCGAAGACCCATAACTACCGAGTTTGAAGAAAATAGGTCCAGTGGCTTAGGCTCTAGATCGAGGTACAGACTACAGACATAAAGACAGACAGACAGACAGACGGAATTGCCGGACCTACTTTATTCGTCTTCGCTATCATCGTAACGTCAACTTTGATCAAAATCTCGAGTTCGATTTTTTTTCCAAATGCAGAACTTGCCCTATAGTAATTATATCGCAAGTAAAAATAGTGTGCGAAAATCAATTTTTTTTTCGATTAATTCTTACGATCTATAATTTAACAAAAAAAATTGAAAGCAAGATATTACTGACTGTACCTACAATAGAACGATTTTTCCAATTTTGAATTTCTCATTATCGGCATAACAGATTTTAATGATTTTTTTTGTAGAGAAGCTTCTAAGAAGTTCAAATAACATTGCATTTCAAAACTTAAAAAAAAAAATATTTCTTTTTGAAAATTCAATATCTCAAAAACGGTTGAGTAGTTTTTTTTTTTTGTAAATTTAATTTTTATTTAAACAATTATAAGAACTTTAAATTAGCGTACCAACATTTTTACTTGCGATATAGGTACTATAGGGCAAGTTCTGCATTTGGAAAAAAAATCGAACTCGAGATTTTGATCAAAGTTGACATTACGATGATAGCGAAGACGAAAAAAGTGGGTCCGACAATTCCGTCTGTCTGTCTGCATGTCTGTATGTCTGTATGTCTGTACTTCGAACTACAGCCTAAACTACTGGAGGTATTTTCTAACTCGGTAGTTAAGGGTCTTCTGTGATTCCTTAGAGGAGAAATTGATTTTTTTTTCTTAGCTCCAAAAATAACGGTACCCCCACATACACCCGTAATGCAAAATCTTATTTATCTCGAAAACGTCTCTAACGATTTTGATTAAAAAAAGTAGGTGTGATATTATGGACATGGACTACATTTTGGTAAAAAAAAAAAAAATGGGGCAAAATGATATTAACGGTACCTGTCATAGAACCGTTTTTTTGATTTTCGACTTTCTCATTAACGGCTCTAACGATTTTAACCAAAAATTTTCAGCAGGAGTCCCCCTAAGTTTAAAATAATATTGTATATAAAAATATTTGAAAAATTATTTTGTTGGGTTTTTTTGAAAACAAAAATTTTTTTTGAAAAATCAATATCTTCAAAACCTATGAACGATTATTTTTTGAAATAATTTCCTAAAATCAATATTATTAAATACTTAAAATTCGCATCCCACATTTCTTCTTCAAAAATTTTAAAGAAATTTCTTATATACAAAATTTATTTATTTAATAATAAAACGATTTTTTAAAGTTTGTTTGCATAAATTCTTACTTTTCTAGAAATCAGACGGCAATTTCATTTTAAATTCATGTTTTATATTTAAAAAATGTATCTTAAATTCCAAAGTACTTTTACATAAGAGCAAGTTCGTGCGATCCAGTCGTGCATTCTATTTAACATTTGTATAAAGCGTACCGTTATTTTTAGGTAAAATAAATTTTTTTCCCTCATATCTTGTATGTAGATTATATCTTGAAACTTTGATTTATCAAGTTTTGAAGAAATCGAGCCTGGGGTTTTCGAAATATTAACTTCTAAATTTTTTTTTAATCCAACAATTTTTTTTTTGGATTTCTGAAAAAAAAATTAAAATTTTTTTTTTTTAAACTTGATAAATTAAAGTTTCTTAATATAATCTACAAGAAATGAGAAAAAAAATTGTTTTACCTAAAAATAACGGTACCCTTCATACAAAAGTTAAAAAATGGTTTTCGAAAATCGTATTTTTCTCGAAAATGGTTCCGAGAATTTTGCTAATTTTTTTCTTTTGATTAATTCCTACGATCTATAATTTAATAAATTAATTTTGACATTAAGATATTACTGACTGTATCTACCATAGAACGATTTTTTCGAATTTTGAATTTCTCATTATCGGCATTTAATGAAATTTTTGTAGGCTTCTAAAAGTTTAAAGTTTGAATTTTGAAAAAAAAATCTAGTTTTTTTGGAAAACTCGATATCTCAAAAACGGATCAATATTTTTGTTTGTAAATTTAATTTTTATTCGTAAACACTAAGTTGGCGTTCAAAAATTTTTTCTTAAAAAATTTTTAAAAATTTTGTATATAAAAGCTTATTTTTTTAAAAAACAACTGCATCGAATTATAATTTTGTTCTTGCATAAACTAATTTTTGCTTAAAACACATGGCATCCTGTGCTTAGCTGCAACTGCTAAAGGAGTTGTTTTAGTTATTTAAAAATTCATTAAGTTTTATCCTACAGTTTTCACTAATAACATTCATTTTTGAAATTCTTAGTCGTTTATATAGGAGCAAGTTCGTGCGACCCAGTCGTGCATTTTATTTTATATTATAAGCGCACTCAAGGGGTTATGAATACCCTTATAATGTTGAACACAGTGCGAGCAATTAGGAAAGTATAGTATAGGATGAGAAAGGTAGGTGCAGTCAGTAATATCTTAATTAAAATTTTTTTTTTATTAAATTATAGGTCGTAAAAATTAGTCGAAAGAAAAAAAATTGTATACAAATTCTTGACGCCGTTTTCGAACAAAATGCGATTTTCGAAATTTTTAATATTTGTATATTGGCTACTGTTAGTTTAAGTTAAAATAATGGTTTTTTATCCCAGCTTGTAGATTGTATTAAAAAACTTTTATATGTCAAGTTTGAAAAACATCTAGCATTAAGGTTTTGAAATGGTATTGAGTTTTGAAAAAAAAATGAAAGTTATTTTAAAAATAAAAAAATGTTCTTAATTTTAATACACAATACTATTCAATTTTTTAGGCAGCTCTATCATAAGAAAAATGATTAAAAGCGGTTTTACCGTTCTTGAAAAAACCAAAAACAAAAAAACGGTTCCAAGGCAGGTACCATTAAAAACCATTTTTCGTATTTTTTTAAACCATTACCTAGCTTTAACTAATTAAAAATTTTTGAATTTTGGTTTTTTAATCTATGGAATATTTTTTGAGAAAAAAAAATGTTTATAAAATTTCGAAAAAAGTTCGTATGGCGGGTACCGATATTTCTGATTTAAAAAAAAAAGCAAAACACATGTGAGGCTGTAGTCGAACAGATAGGCAGACAGGAGAGACCCACTTTTTCGTCTTTGTTATCATCGTAATGTGAACTTTGATCAAAATCTCAAGTTCGATTTTTTTACGAATGCATAACTTGCCTTATAGTATAGAAGTCTTATGTAACAACGAAAACATGCTTTCAATTAGTAGTGTAATATATCAGATTGGCTGGGTAAGTAGCGCACAGGAACGGTATGCGTAAGAACTCAAGTTTAATTCCCGATGAAAGTACAGATAACTAAATAAAATGTTAAACAAAAATGTCTTTACAGGAAAAATCAAAAATAGTTAAAATAGAAAAGAAGTACAAAATGCAAATAAAAAATTAGAAAGACTTGAGATGTATTAACAAAGTCTTTTTAAAGGTATAAGAAAATTAAATATTTATTCAAAAAAGACTAAAGAAGTATTACAAAAGAATATAATTCCGATTTAAGATTTTTTTAAGAATAAATAAAATTACTTTATACATTCTATAGTACCGCCTATTTATCTAATTAATAAGAACTTAAATCTTTTTTAAAGAGTAATTCAGGCAATGTTTGAAACCATTCTATCCTTCTTTAAGTAATTCTATTTTTTTTTTTTTTTTTTGATGTGTAAACATCTTTCCCGGCGGTAGAGTGATTTGAAAACGTGTGTAAAACTTATACGTCCCGGTTACACGTTCCGGTTACACGTTACGGTTACACGTTCCGTGTAGCAAGCTACCTTACCGACGATTGCATTTAACACCATGTTTACATTGTAAATATTGCGTACTTATGACATCGTGTTTAGATTGGAGACTTTGAGTACTGAAATCTCGATTTTATTACTTTCCATTGCTGGCTAGAACTTAATTCAATCCCTCAACATTTCTTCACCTCTCGACCAATTAGGCCTATTCTGCCACATTTGTTATTCTGCTATAGACTTTCTGTTATGAATCATAAAAGATTTCCACCTTAAAAGATCTTTTATGATTGGTATTCAGAGGTTCGAACTTTTATTAAAGTCTGTTAGGCTAGCCGCGCACTGGCAACTGTGATCGAAATCAAATAGTTTAATCACCAGTTGAAAGAGAACCGCGCACTGGCAACTCTTTACTCACACTCTTTTCTCTCTTGCGCTTATGGAAAACAGCTCAACTATTACGAATTAATTTTAGGCAATCGTTTAGTTTGTGTCAAAACACAAACTTTTTAGTTGCTCGAACCAAGCAGTTGCGAAACTAAAAATTTAATGTGTGCGCCTAGCCTAAGGCTATTTTGTGTAACGCGGACATTCAACTAAGTAGTTCATCTGTTTTCTATAAGCTACCAAACAGTTGTGCAACTAAAAATTGAATGTGCGCGCCCTAGTCTTACACACTATGTGTATCCATACAATGGAACACGATTTTATCTCATATGTTTCTGGGAATACCATGACCATTCTCTACTTATATGTTTATATGATATGTGTTTTGATATATTTTCTTTCATTTGTCTCCTTTAAAGAGCATTTCATTGACGAAATAAAAGATAAATATTCATTATTACTTGATGCACCTGTGTACTTATTGAAATCTTTTATGATAAAAGTCACAGAAGTTTGTCTTTTATTCTTTTATGATTTTTAACAGATTTCATAACAGATTTTGGCATGCTGAATACCAAAAATGCTATTCGTATTTTTTTCTATGTTCGAACGTTTGACAGTTCATAAAAGTTTTCTTAGCAGATTTTATAACAGATTTTAGCGTGCTGAATACCAAAATTAAAATTTATAAAAGATTTGTTAACAGTTCAAACATTTGTATGGAAATTCATGGCAGAATAACAGAATAGAAAAATAAAAGTTCTCGCCGAATAGACCTAAATATGTGAAAAAGACGAAAGACAAATCAACTGGTGTAAAATTTCATAAGGGGTTCATTTGATGCCTTAAAAAATCCACTTCACGTTATTGAAGGACGATAAAATTTTATTTTATGCTCGCAAAAAATACAAAAAATGTTCTTCAGAGCAATCAGTTGACATCATCAATGAAATATTTTCGATACGTCAAAATTTAATTTGTCCCTTATCTGTCATACAATATAATTATTTTAATTATCGAATTAGATATTCTTTATTATATCAAAATATACTTTTAGCATTCACTATATCAAAATATAGATCGTTCTCCATCTGTCAAGCCAAATGCATGAAAAGCACGTACAAGTCTATTATTTCAGTGGCGAGAGAACGTTGCCCTTTGTGGTTTTTTTTTTCAGCAAAATTGTGTTTTACGAATTTCTTTGAGATTTTTGTAATTTTATCCGAGTAATTTGTTTTATTTTGTCTGTCCATTTCATCATACAACTTTCGTTTGCTGTTTTAATATTTTAATCAGTGCTTATGCTGTGCTGGGTTCTCATCTCTTCAACGTACTATACGCAAAAGAACCAATAAATACATGATCAATCATCAACCTTGCATATACAATATTTCTATGCAGTACGCTAGATTGAAAAGATTTTGATTTTTCTTCAAGCCTACATCCAATCTATACGTGTGACTTTTTCACTAATACACTTACAATTGCTGAGAAAAATGCGGATTTATCGTTCATTCTTCTTTGTGGTTTTCTTTTTTATATTTGGCGTTCGCTCAGTGCAATTCGCTTAACTGAGTAGAGTAAGGAGTGCGAAGAGATGACTCCTTTTCGCATGAACAAAGTTAACTTATATTAAAAATCGCTGTGTTTAAAAGCACAGATGCACTCGAAAGGAAGCCAAAAGAGAAACAGAGATTAAAATCAGATTCGTGTAAAAACAGTCTATTTTTATCAGATAACATCTCTGTTTGAATATAAGTGTAAAAATATAATGCTGTCAAAAGCAACATCCCTGGTTAAACATAAGTCAAACAAACTTTACGTTACGTAGCGGAGTCCACTTACTCCTAACACATGCCACGAACTACTTCATCGAAGCATATTGTCGATAAGGTTTTTAGGTCGTTTGAAATGAATAAGTGTCGACACGGTAGTGCGAACTTTGGGAATCGATGTAATATGCCGACATGGCGTGTAAGGCTAGCCGCGCTCTAGCAACTGTGATCGAAATCAAATAGTTTAATCACCAGTTGATAGAGTACCGCGCACTGGCAACTCTTTACTCACGCTCACACTCTTTTCTCTCTTGCGCTTATAGAAAACAGCTCAACTGTAGCGAATTAATTTTAAACAATCGTTTAGTTTGTGTCAAAATACAAACTTTTTAGTTGCTCGAATCGAGTTGCTCTAAGTGCGCGGTGTCCCATATAAGCCGATATGTTTCATGTTAGCAACTAAACAGTTGTGAAACTAAAAATTGAATGTGCGCGCCTGGCCTTAAGAGGATCGAAATAGTTCGTCGACACAATTTTTTATGTTGTTATTCGGTTTTAGTTGTTAACTAGTGGTTTTGATCCCATTAATCTTAAATTCACTTTATAATTTTTTGATTATTACATTAAAAGTATCCTAAACACAAGTAATAATGGAAAATGAACAAGAAAAATGTGTTTTGACTCGTTCCGAAATAATAATTTTACTAGAAATAAGTAAATACAACAAAATAGTTGATTATTTCAAAACGTTTTTACAGTAGATGGTCCAAAAATACATGTGTTTAGGTAGAAAGCGTTATGTAGAGCTATATAGAGATATTTTTGGATTTAAGTATAAGTGGAAGGGATAAATTGTGGAAAAATAGTGGCTTTCATTTGAATATTACCCCTAACACACACCACGAACTAGTTCATCGAAGCATATTGTCGATAAGGTTTTTGGGTCGTGTGAAATGAATATGTGTCGACATAGCAGTGCGAACTCTGGGAATCGAAGTAGTATGCCGAAATGGCGTGTAAAAAGGACCGAACTAGTTCGTGGAAACAATTTTTTATGATGTTATTCGGTTTTAGTTGTTAAAATTTACAAATAGCCTGAAAAAGCAAGAGTAAAATTCAATCTCCTTAAGCAACAATTCAATAAAGCTCTGATCAACACAAAAAAGTGGTTCTGGAGCATTAAAATATTTTTCGGTCATTTTCACTTTTCATTTATAATTTTACAGCTCTACCATTTCACAGCTGGTTTTTGCATGTACTTTTACGTCGGCGTATTGGTGTGTAAATGCCCATACAAAAGCGAAGTACTTCATCGATTATATCGGTAGTCACAAACTAGTACGATTGCATTGTATGTTTATTGGGTACGTTCGATGACAAAAATTCGGCACTCGGACGAACGTTGATGTTTACACATCTTAACCGTGAGTCCTGGCACTCACACTTTTTTTTTTATATAATCTACACGCGCTCAAGGGATTATAATTACCCTTTAAATGTTTCAACACAGCGTGGGCGTGAAGTTAGGAAAGAGAAAGAAGGCTAGGAAAGATGTGTGGCACGATGTTCTGAGGCTGAAGGTGGTTGTCTCAATTTTTTTATCTCCAGGAATGGCGGCTGAACTAATGCGGAGAAATGCCGTGTCTTATTTCTATGTCCCTTATAATTCGCATTATATAATATTGACAATATGAGCTCTCATTAGCAAACCACAAACGTTAAATACTGTAAACTAGCCTCTTCCATAAGGGGTAATAAAAGTAGGACTCATACGTACGTATTACATAGCCAACATCACGCAGTTCCTGTCGCGATTTGTTAAAAGATGAGTAATAATTTTACCATACTTAATAAGTGAAATTGTGTAGATTTTTGTTAATTTCAAGTAAAAGTAGATTTGAATGTATGTACGTGACTTTTATTTGATACTCGTACATGATTTTTTTTCTACAAATTAATTATTAGCAACGGTACCTAATTTTAAGCCCCTGTGATTTTGCTTATGCTCATATCGTTTACAACTGCTTAATGTCTGTACATTATCTATATATTGTTGTTTTGTTTAAATGAAGAGTGCTTTTTTCGGTAAAAATTGGAATGCAACTAATATATCACTTCTTTTTGGGACATCATGTCCGATAAACCACGATCGACCAGTTGATGCCATATGCGCAAGCATCCAAACTTCATTTCTAATGATACCAAAATAATTCGTGAGCTACGGAAAAAAGAACTTATCAAACGAGTGCTGGTGAGTTTTTCTCTCGAAAAGCTGGTTAATGGCATGTCTGTTGTAATGAGTCATATCAATTTGGTGAGAATCCAAGATGATGAGTGATAAAGCAGCCTTCTTTTCTTTTTAAAGCAGCCTGTTTCTATTAGGGCAAATATAAAATATATATTATTTGACCTGATGCCAAATCTAAGGAAAAAATACAGTAAATGTTTTCTAAAATAAGCTTTTCAATCTCATTATCGAGTAAACTGAAGAGGCAATAGGCCAAATGATTTGAGAGACCATTCGGCTTACGATAAAATTCAAAACGATTCTAAGCGACAAATATGAAAACAAAATATGTATACTGGAAATATTAAGAACCTCTTACGGAAAAGACGTGATCGAAGGAGTACGTGGAAATATAAAAAGGCTGGTTGTAGAAATAATGATGAATCAGGGTGTTAATATAGGTAAATGATTCAATTTATTGTCTGCATAGAAAATAAATGATGTCGTCAAAAAATTCAATTTTATATATAAATTACCATACTTTAAATGATGAAATCTGAAGATGTGTTCATAATTATATTAGACCCTTGAATGAACCATAGATGGCAACGAAACAATATGGTAAAATATGGAAGAATGCTTAACATATATACATAAATGTGAGTGCTTTAACCTGGAAAAATTGCACAATTCGAGGAAAACTTGTAAGATCAACTTACCTGGGGCGTAAAAAAGCTTTAAGAAACCATCATAGCTGGGCACCGTTAATCAAACAGTTAACTTCGTTAATCGTTAATCCGCTAATAAAAAAGAAATCATACTCATACGGAACAAATTTAAGAATATTTTAAAGCGAAGGCGTGCGTCGACAATAAATGTATATATACCAAACTGAAGTCAAAATTATTTCAGGTTTGACGTTTGAGTTTTTTGTTTATCGTGGTGCGTTCAACGCGTTCCCGAACGAGTGATCCTTGGTTCCTTGGTTGAGTGTACGAAGGTATCAACTCGTTTATCAATTGGTTAAACAACAATATCGAAATCGCAGTTGATCAACTCGAAAAACTTTTTTTCTGTCAAAATCGAACAATTTTATTTATCTATATATAATACGTACCTAGCTGGTTTTGTTTCACCCGCGGCACGTGCCGCGCGGCACTTGTCTGAACCTGTTTTTCGCGCCGCGCGGTAAATAGTAGGCATTGGATTAACGATTAACGGACTTAAAGTGGATTAACGGATTTAACGTGTCCGTAAACATTTTTAAAAGTTAACTTAAAAGTTAATCCGTTAATCAAAATTTTAACTTCGTTAATTAACGGATTAACGAGTTAATGCCCAGCTATGGAAACCATTACCGCTATTCGCTATAGAGTTATCATAGTGATTAGCTAAGTTCACGCACTGCACCCTTTTTAACGGAGCGAATCTCAAGCTTTTTTCGATCCCCTCTAATTTAAGAACCATCAAAGTCATAAACTTCAAACTCGCAGTATTTGCTACAGACACAAGCGTTTCACTAAATTTCAACTCTTTGGAATTAGTTTAGTGGTTCCTAAGATATATGACCTCAAAAATTGCTAAAACCGTAACTGATTGATTCACTGACTCACTAACAGATCACCAAAATTATGGGGCACATCCGGATCTCCGGAGAACCTGATAACTTCGAAAACGGAAGTCTGGTGGTACAAGCAAAGTGGCATCCACCCACTTTCTCAAAAATTTTACCAATTATATGGTGCACTTCCGATTGTTGTTGAATGGTGAAATTTTAGTGACGAGACTTCCACGATGAACTCTACGTTGTTCATTGTATTTTATTTATCTTATACCTTTGTATATAAAAGAGGTTATATATACAAAGCTTATATAAAATTTTATTCAACATTAAGAAATTATCTTGGTATGTGGACTTTTCATATGCAACAATGCAACATGCATTCTTCCGACCAACAAGTCGATTTTTTTAAGGAAAATGTAAACGTAAAGTTACTGTCTGATAACTTTGAACAGATATGTACTAGGATCATAGTGTGCACCATGGTTCAATTTTCAAATCCGTTCTTTAATTTTGCAGCAAGATCACCCACATAATAATGCATATGGATACGATATCGGCTCCCTGATCTTCGACGAACTTGCTGTTCATTACGAAATAAGGCTGTGATGGAGATAAGAAAAGTTATGTTCCAAACTTTTATTTGGAAATCGTTAAATTCTAACGTTACATAAAAAACTTAAATCTAATTATAAATCTATTGTTCTAAAAAACATAGTTTACAGTTTTCAAATTGTCATTTACAGATAACAAACTTATGCCAATGTTTAAAATTGCTGATGGTTAGGAGGAAGTTCTGGGTGAATCTACGAAACATTGTGGCTTATGCAAGACCAAACCGACCATGAGTTGTGATTTTGACGAAAATATGCTAAACAAAAGGCTTTTTAAGCATCAACAGGTGTTTTAAATATTTATATAAGAACTGATGCTGTGCCATCCAGATCAATCTCTGATCGCAGATTCATCCTCAGACCCGTTGAAATTTTATAAATAATTTTTTTTCTTCAAAACTCAATATTTCCAAAACCACATGGTCGATGTTCTTAAAACTTAACAGTTCTACAAGATTTTTGAAAAACAAATTATCTTATATTAAAATATCGGTACCCACCATACAAAATTAAAAAAAATGGTTTTCGAAAATCGTATTTTTCTCGAAAACGGTGCAGAGAATTTCGATAGATAATTGTTACGATCTATAATTCAAAACAATAAATTTTGAAATTAAGATATTACTGACACCTACAGTAGAACTATTTTTTTGAATTTCTCTTTATCGACATTACGAATTTCAATGACGTTTTCCATAGAAAAGCTTCAAAAAACATTGCATTTCAAATCTTAATTTTTTTTTTTTGAAAATTCGATATCTCAAAAGCGGGTCAGTACTTTTTTGAAAATTGAATTTTTATTCGTACAATAATCATATAGCATTCTGATTTTATCTATTACTTCTAAGAGCCTAAAAAATGAATTTTATCCTTATGTACAGTTTTCTCTAATAACATTTGTTTTTAAAATTCCTAGCCTATTACATACGAGCAAGTTTGTGCGATCCAGTCGTGCAATTTATTTTATAATTATTGGAATTTTTTATATTCCCCCCACTGGCGATTTGTTAACTGCCAAGAGATTCACAAAATTGAAAATATTTAAAAATCATAATAAACATCAATAACAATTACTTTAAGTAAAACTGTTATCAATGAAGATAAGAATATTATTTCTGTTTAAGCGGTGTGATTGAATTTAATTCAAATGACCTCAAATCCAAAGTGCGTTTCGCCCAGGTACGACACTTTAGAAGAATGGCCCTGTTTTCACTTCGAAGACTATACCACGCAAAATAGCATAGGTACTCGTAACGTTTCGTCAACGAGACATAGGAACAAAAAGTGAGTTAAAATATTTGGAGCGCATGAAGAGGTCCATTTAAAGAACTGTTTTCTAAGAAGACATTGTGCTTGCGTAGTAATATTCAGTACATTTTCTAAATTGTAATGATGCCGAATAGACCTTAACTTACATCTATTGAGTTTCCTTTTTCGTTTCTTAAATGTTTTCTGATCAATTTATTATTATTATAAGTATTATTATTAGCAGGCCAAGATATTTTGCTCATGTCTCATATATTTAAAAATCAGTATAATTAGTTCACATTTTTTTTTTCAAAATTTTGATATTGGAAATATTTATTTTTTAAATATTCATTCAATTAACTTGACTTGAAAATATAAAAAAAAACAGATATGGCATAATATTTAAAGTGTTACCATTGCCTTTTAATAATTTTTGATTTTAAATCAATTCTGCCATAACGGTTTTGTGTACTTGACTTTTTATACTGATACCTATTACGTATTTATTCCGTTTACCTTGAATCTAGAAACTCTACACATCCTTAAAAACAACAACAATATGAATAGAAAATAGGACTGATCTTTGTATTAGAAGTGCAACATTTCAAAATAAAATTTTAATTTATTTTATTGTTTCTAAAAAGTTTTTTTTTTTAATGTTTCTTTTATTTAATTTTAAATAAATATCTCATTTTATTTGATTTTATATGTAAGTTTTTTTTAAAATTCAACTTGTTTTTCTTTTAAAAAAAATTGTTAAACTGTGTTTGTAATGTATTGTATCAATAAAGGATCCCCTGAAGTAAACAGCTGCCCCTGTCGAAGTGTTGGGAAAAGTAAATGAAATGAACTAGTTTTATTGCACATTAAGTGACCAAAATAGTCGAAGAGGAACCAGATTCTTCAACTTGGTCAAAATAGAAAAAAATAGAAACAGAAAAAAAAAGAAGTAGTAGTGCCTCTGGTAAAATGAATTTCGCTACATATTTTGCATCCTGTGTACCACTGGTCACCATTACGTTTAAATTTATGAACTATTATATGCGACAGCCCTGGCCATGCCTTTTCTGTTGTCAAATCTAAACCATTATTATTTACAACTCATTTTATTCCGACATTGGATTTTTCTTAGCGAGCAATAAAAATGTAGCAAAAAGTAAAATTATTAAAAAAATTTAATTTACAGTAAAATATTCGATTTTTTGTAAAAAAAAGTAAGTTTGTTTTAGTTTTTACGTATTATTTATGCATTAAGTAAAAAAATACATTACTATGCATAATTTAGTGTGACGAAGCAAACATTGCAGCGAAGAAAAAAGAACTTGGATTCAAAATCTTATAAATCAAGGAAGACGTACAGGGAAGTGGAAAAACTCGTCGGATGTTCAGCCCTAGTGATACGTAATGCAATCATTTACAAAGAAAAAGATGAAAAACGGGAAAAAAAGCGGATTCTTTCGGAGGCTACCGTACGACAAATCAACCAACAATGTCAGCTGTGGAAATCCGCGACGAGTTAAACCTAACTTGTGGTGTTCATACGAGTAAGATAAGAAGACGACTACTAAAATTAAAATTAAACGCTCGCAGCCCACGCAAGGTGCCACTTTTGAAAAAACCAATGTGACCCGGCGGCGTATTGCCAAAGTGTATATCAGCACAGATCTCCTTAGTCTGTGCTCAGCCATTTTCTGCTCACCGAATTTGAAAGTATTGTAGAGCAAACTGTATGCTACCACAGAGCGCTCTGTGGTCACATGCAGTTTGCTTGTAAAATATTAAAAAAGCTGAAGCAAACTATATACTATTTCAGATCGAGCAAAGTACCTGTGATTACAGAGCCATCGTTCACGTTGGTGTGGTTATTGTGTGTGGTGCCGTGACATAAGGCCAAGTGACAAAAGGCCAAATTTGTTTGTGACTTAAGGCCAAACATAAAATATTTTGTCTTGAGCAACAGTACCTTGGGTGGCCCGCTTCGCGGGTTTTCAGGATTTTAACTCCCTTTTCGGGGCTCACACCCGCTCACGCAACTCCGTTGCTCCGCTTAGGGTATGTTCAGTCGCCAGGCAACAGTAGCAACTGTAGCAACAGTTTTGTATTTTACATTAATTGGAGTAAACAACTAACAGTTATGTACTGCTGCTCAGGAAAACTATTGCTACAGGCGCCTGCCTGGCGACTGAACATACCCTAAGCGGAGCAACGGAGTTGCGTGAGCGGGTGTGAACCCCGAAAAGGGGCAAAAGGGACAAATTTGGCCTTTTGTCACTTGGCCTTATGTCACGGCACCACACACCACACACAATGACCACACCAACGTGAACGATGGCTCTGTAATCACAAATACTTTGCTCTTAGTTTCCTGAGCAAAATGTATACCAACACAGAAAAATCTGCTTTTGATCTGACACAGTATATAGTATGCTCTTAATTTGAATGAGCATTCTGTAGTCTATTATAGAGCGTCGAAGCTCTGTACTGATATACAGTTTGGCAATACGCGACCCGGCGTCTTTAGTTCGCCAAAGAACATCTTTTTTGGTCCATTGAGAAGTGGAGGAATGTATTGTGGACTGATGAATCCAAAATCATTCTATGTGGAGTTAAAGGGTCTCATCAGTATGTAAGGCGTCCCCCTAATACAGAATATGATCCCCGACATACCATAAAGACGGTGAATCATGGCGGGTCAAGTTTTATGGTTTTGGGCTGCTTTTCCTACCGAGGTGTAGGTCCAATCCATAAAATAAATAATATAGTGGACAAGCATGCATACGTAGGAATACTGCAGAACACTATGCTTCCCTTTGCTGAGGAGGACATTCCACTAAAATGGTCGTCCCGACAAGATAAATTTTTACATGACCATAGTTCAATGGACTGTAGTATAAAAAAACTATACTACAAAATTTTGGCAAGCTACCAAGTTGGCGTGTTCAATTCTCATTTCAAAATGGTATACAATTTTTGAGAATATTGCATAAATAACGGAAATAAAAATGTTTTTCTTAAGAAATCCGATTTTTTTTTTTCATTAGCTAATTTTTCCATATTTTTTTGTACCCTTTCAGAACTGATTTTATATATTTGGCAGTAGTAAAGTGCTGATTTTTTTAAAGATAAAAGTAGCTTAATGAATACTCAGAAAAGTAATTGTTGGTAAGCTACGTTTGACCATAGGTTTATGAATGAAAATAGTGGAAAAACCTATCCTTGCGGTCATTTGATCGGAATTGGCTGATCGCATCCAATGCTAAAATTTTGGAAAGCTTTCCTTTTGGCATATCAAGCACTTTTAAAATTTATTCTGCATGGTATCTAAGCGTTTTTGTGAAAAGGGGTGAAAGTCCTCTCTCTGGGCTGATTTTGGGTAAGCGAAAGCATCTCTCAATTTTTTCGACTGTTTCATACTTTCTACCTCCCAAAATTTGTGCAGCGTACAACATTATAGATTCCACCGCAATTATGTTTTTTTAAATTCCCATAGGGAGTTATTGTAATCGGTCCGATTTGTCAAATTGGAATTTTTGACATTTCTCGACGTTTCAAGGTCCCTACACAAGTAGCACAAAATGGTATAATTTCGGTATCACATTTCTTAATTCATACTTTATTCCTTCTTTATTAGGTATGTAAATTTATGCCTACTTAATTCCATCTTAATATGATCTTTATTAGGTATTGTTTCAAAAAACTTAACTCGGTGTGTTTACTTCTACTTAAAGCATTCTTAAATACTTCTTAAATGGGCATTTCTTAAATCGGTTTTGTTTTGTTACTTAATTCCTTCTTTAATCCTTCTAAAAACATTCCTTTTTACTTGCGATATAGGTACTATAGGGCAAGTTCTACATTTGGAAAAAAAATCGAACTCGAGATTTTGATCAAAGTTGACATTACGATGATAGCGAAGACCAAATAAGTGGGTCTCGCAATTCTGTCTGTCTGTCTGTCTGTCGGTTCGACTACAGCCTAAACGGCTCGGCCGATTTTCTTCAAACTTGGTAGATATGGGTTTTAATTTCCCCCCCGGACTTTTTTCCGTTTTTTTTTAAGACCAAAAATAACGGTACCATACGATTTTTTTTCGAAATTTTATAAATATTTTTTTTTCTCAAAAACTGTCCCACAGAGTTTTTTAAGAAAAATTTCAAAAATTTCAAATTAGCTAATGGTTGAAAAAAATTTTACAAAAAATTGTTATTTTTGGTAGCCCCCCTGGGTCCATTTTTTTTGTTTTTGATTTTCTCGAAAACAGTACAGCCGATTTAAATCATTTTTTTTATGTCAAAGCTCCTCCAAAGTTTAAATATTATTACATATTCAAATTTTCAATTTTTTATTTTTTGGATTTAAAAAAAAAAATTCAAATTTTTTTTGGAAACTCAATTTTTCGAAAACCCCATGCTCGATTTTTTTTAAACTTGACAAATAAAAGCTTCTTAACATAATCTACAAGATTTGAAAAAAAAATTTTTGTTTTATCTAAAACTAACGGTACCTTCCATACAAATTTTAAAAAATGGTTTTCGAAAATCGTATTTTTCTCGAAAACGGTTCCGAGAATTTTGCTTAAATTTTTTTTCTTTTGATCAATCTTTACAATCTATAATTTAATAGACAAAAATTTGAAATCCAGATATTACTGACTGTACCTACCATAGAACGATTTTTTCGAATTTTGAATTTCTCATTATCGGCATAACGGATTTTAACGAAATTTTTTATAAAGAAGCTCCCAAAATGTTTAAAAAACATTGCATTTAAAAACTTAAGAAAAAATATTTTTTCAATTTTTAGAAAAAAAAGTAATATTTTTTTTTTTGAAAAATTCGATATCTCAAGAACGGCTTAGTATTTTTTTTGGACATTAGAATTAGATTAGATTAGAAATAAAAAAAAATTTTCGTACAAAAATAAAAACTTAAGATTGGCGTACCAACATTTTTTCTTAAAAATTTTTTAAAAATTTTTTACATAAAAGCTTATTTTTTTAGGGAACCACTACAACGACTTATAATTTTTGTTCCTGCATAAATTCATATTTGCATAGCATTCTGTTTTTATCTCTTACTACTAAAAGAATTTAAAAAATTAATTTTATCCTTATGAACAGTTTTCTTTAATAACATCCGTTTTTAAAATTTCTAGTCTATTACATAGGAACAAGTTCGTGCGACCCAGTCGTGCATTTTATTTTATTTTCGTCTTCCTATGCTGTTGTATATTGAGTAGATGAACATGATCGTGGAGTAGTTTTATCATTCTTTCTGTGATGGTTTACTATAAAAGCTTTGTTACGATTTTTATCGTAATCTTCTGTAATCTTATTGGTTTTCTCTATCATTAGTAGATTGGGACGCAATATATTATCTTTCTTTGTCTTCTTGGCCTGACTTAATATTAAAACGTTTCGCTTTGTTTAATACTTGTATGGAGTTATTATAACAGAAAATGGCTTTATATATTTGATCGATTGTATCAATTATTCCTAGTACTTTGTCATTGGATAGATTTTTTTTTTAAGATGGTACTATGTACTCTTACACGTTCGATCGGGCTATTTCCTGTATGTTAGTTTGAGGTGGTAAAATATATTGCTATAATCATGCCCTGTAACATTTCGCTTATTCTCAATTGATAAAATTCATTATCCATTACGATTTTCAAGGGTCTCGGTCAATTTGAATTTTGGCTTTGTTTGCTTACAATGCTGCAACTATTAACATATTCAATGACAAATTTTCTCAAATTAGAATATTAAATATATCATTTTTTCTGATTCGTGATAAGATTTCATTTTGTCTTTGACTTTATTTTTATTTTCTAGCTCTTATGCTTGCTAACTACATTTATAAAAGTGTATCCTACCGTTGCCAGACGTCCCGGTTTACCCGGGACATCCCGGATTCCAGTAATACATTCATCTGTCCCGCCGGAGCAGCTTTTTTCCCGGGTTGGGATCAAACTCAAAAAATAATGCTTAATGTACCTAAATATCTTTCATTGATAAGGAATAATCGCTATATTGTGATTTAATTTTAAGAAATTGCATTTAAAATTTCAATCAAACAAACCTAACTTAACGAAGAAACTGACATCTGTCATTAAAATTGACAAAAGAAAAATATTTACAAATGACAAAAAAGTCATTTGATTAGTAATAAATAAAAGAATTTATTTATTTATATCTACACGCATATTATGATTTTGTATTTTGTCCCGGGCAATATGTTGAAATCCCAGGATTTTTCATTAGTTTAGCTATTTGTCCCGCCGAGGTGTAAGAAATATCTGGCAACCGTAGTGTGTCCACACCAAAGAAACATTTCAGGAAACATTGTTTAAAAACCGTTTCTGAAATGTTTCCCATTTGCAAGGGAAGGAGCCTATGTTACTATCGTTTAATTTTGCAATTTAAAAAAAAACATAAATAGCCTTAGTCTATTGTTATATCTGATTAATCTTTTTTGCACGTATTCTAGTCTATTTTTACGAAATTCGAAATGAGCTATCAATGTTTGAAAAGCGCTCTCAGAGTTAATCTTAAAGTTCGTTTATTCAAAGCTTTAGATGCGCCCCTAGAGCAAACAACCTGCACTTGCAGCTAATTCATTGAGTCTGAGATCACGTTTGAGCTCCTTTATAGTGCTTGTAAGTATTTTTTGTCAGTTAAAAGCCGCGTGCTTTTACGTGAAGTTATAAATTATATTTTCTATTAGTATTCGAAAATATTAAAACGCCCTTTTAAATTTGTTTTAAGTGGATAATACATTTTTTTTATTTTAATTTTTAACTTGAGAAAAAAAAATATTTATTTTGCTTGTGTATACTTTTTTAGATAAAGCTTGAATTTTTTTCTTGATTCTTTCGAAAATACAGCTGTCACAGCACTGTAAATATTTTTCTTTTTTGGTTTTATAAAAATTCTTAAATATTCCTCATTTTCTTAAGCATATATGCATGAAGATATAAGCTTACAGCTCTTAAATAACACCTTCGATTTCTAAGACTTTTAGCTCACACAAAAGATCTCGTTCTTACAATCGCTTTAGGAACTGATTTAAGAAAACAATCAAACAAAATATTATAAACTACGAGTATGAATAACCAGTGAGACCAGCGAATGATTTTATCCCTTTAACGGTAGTTGGAACGTTAATCTTTTATATTACTATAATTTTACTTTTTTTTAGTTAAACTCCCTTATCTATAATCTTGTGTCGACGAAACTTCATATATTTCACAAGAAAGTCCAGTTGAATTCCCTTAGCTTTTGAAATATTTTTTTAAGTTTGTTTTATCTTCTATCAGGGAAGTTGATAAAATCAAGATATCGTAAATCTTTGCAACACAGATTTTATTAAAGAGACCTCACAGAATTTCGATTATCATGCATTGAAAACTAAATATAGCATTTTTCAACTTGAAATGTATTCTTAGAAATTCAAAATGTCCTTGTGGAACACTGATGAATGCAATTTTTCTACTTCACTTTTTTTTAATCTTGTCTGGTTAAATCTTTTTTTTTCAGACCTAGTGTCCTTAAATATTGAGATGTTACCGTACTCCACAAAACAGAACAAAAGTCTACTTCACTCTTTGTGTGTTCTCATCTTTGGTTGAAATGTTAATAACCTAAAGAGTATTATGAATCGATTCTGTCCAAACATTCACCAAAATCTTTGTAGAAATCTATAGACTCATCTCTTTTAAACCTTAAAAACCTCCAACCAAATATATTTACGATATTCACAAAAATAAAATGCACGACTGGGTCGCACGAACTTATTGCTCCTATGTAATAGACTAAGAATTTCAAAAATGAATGTTATTAGGGAAAAACTGTTCATAAGCATAAAATTATTTTTTTTAATGAATACAACAACTTCTTTAGTAATTGGAGGTAAAAATAGGATGACATGTGATTCAAGCAAATATTGGTTTATGCAAGAACAAACATTATAAGTCGTTTCTAGTGGTTTCTTAAAAAAATAAGCTTTTATATAAAATTTTTTTAAAACATTTTTAAGAAAAAATTTTAGTACGCCAATTTAAAGTTTTTATTATTGTTCGAATAAAAATTAAATTTACAAAAAAAAAATATTGAGCCGTTTTCGAGATATTGAATTTTCCAAAAAAAAATAGATTTTTTTTTTTTTCAAAATTCTAAAAAAAATATTTTTCTTAAAGTTTTGAAACGCAATGTTTTTCAAACTTTTTATAGGCTTCTCTCTAAGAAATTTCATTAAAATCTGTTATGTCGATAATGAGAAATTCAAAATCTTAAAAAATCTTTCTATGGTAGCTGCAGTCAGTAATATCTTGTTTTTATTTTTTTTTTTATTAAATTATAGTTCCTAAAGAAAAAAAAACTAAGCAAAATTCTCGGAACCGTTTTCGAGAAAAATACGATTTTTGAAAACCATTTTTTAACTTTTGTTTCGAGGGTAACTTTATTTTTAGGTATAAAATACCTTTTTTTTCTCATATCTTGTAGATTATTTTAATAAACTTTTATTTATCAAGTTTTAAAAAAATCGAGCATGGGGTTTTCGAAATATTGAGTTTCCAAAAAAAAAAAGATTTGAAAATTTTTGTAAAAATCAAAAAAAAAAATTGAAAATTTGAATTCACAATAATTTTGAAACTGCTGGGAAGATCAAAATCTGTTGTATCGTTTTTGAGAAAATCAAAAACAAAAAACAAATGGTTCCATCGGGGGTTACCAAAAATAATAATTTTTTGGAACTTGTTTTTCAACCATTGCCTATGTTTAACTGAATGAAATTTTTTTAATTTTTTTTAAGAAAATCTGTGGGACAGTTCTTGGGATATTTATAAAATTTCGAAAAAAAATCGTATGGCAGGTACCGTTATTTTTGATCTTAAAAAAATAAAGAAAGAAACATCCGGGGAAAAAAATTAAAACCCATATCTACCAAGTTTGAAGAAAATCGGCCGAGCCGTTTAGCTGTAGTCGAACAGACAGACAAACAGACAAACTTAATTGCGAGACCCACTTTTTTCGTCTTCGCTATCATCGCAATGTCAACTTTGATCAAAATCTCGAGTTCGATTTTTTTTACGAATGTATAACTTGCCTTATAGTACCATACCTATAAGTCACAAGTAACTTTTTAACTTTTAAAAATATTTATTATTTTTGAATTCAATGTTTATGTACATAAATGTATATTGTGTAGCTATTTGGCATTATCATCATCGTCTTCACTAGAACTGATACCACCTGGATCTTCTTCGGCTTTCTTTATAGGAGCTATACTTTCTTGAAGAAGTGATTTTTTTTTCTATTAAGCACTGTACTACGACTCGATAGATATGAATCCAAGCAAAGTAAAAATCTGTTTAGTACATCTCTTTTCATATTTTTTCTGGATGACTTTCAGCGCTAATGCTTTCGGAATCATTTGTATTCATTGCTCGCTTCTTCCGCCTCTTCGGACAACTGCCCAAGTCGCAGTATGATCACAATTGAGTGTATGAAAAGCTTATGTATGCTTGCAGGCAAATAGTAGCAGGCATAATGTTGTAGATAAATATTTCTGGTTTCATTTGCATAACTTTCAAACTTGTCCGGATCAATTTCATATTTACACGATAATACTTCGAGTAAAATTCAAAAATGATGGATGAGACCTACGTTGATGCCTATTTATATAAGACGTAGAGATAAATCGTACGTATCGAAAGATGATAAATCAACTAGATCATTTTGTGCTTTGACGATGCGTTCAACTGTTATATCAAGTAAAGCTTGCAAGCTCACTTCCGCAGAGACATCAGTAACGTTAAAAGTTTCTTCCTCAGAGTAGCATTCCTTTTTCGCTTCTTGGACTAAATAATAAGCTGGGTATACGATGAAATTCATTTTTTTAAGATGCTGACTCGTGTTTTATATTGAAAAGTACTAAATTGTTTTTACCATAGCCAATAGTGCTTTCTCTGGGCTTATATTTTTATTTTGTTTGCATCGACTTAATTTGGTCTTTTTGAGATTTGGTCCTCTTGCTGCGAAAGCAAGTGTAAGCTCTTTTACCAGATTTGCAAAATCTCTTTTTCCAACTGATCGCAAAGTCACTTCTGCAGCAACAGCAATTTCTCTGGCCGATTTTTCCATCCCGATTACTTCGTTTCCATCTTTCATGCATTCTACAAAAGTAACCTGTACTCTGAGGGGCTTAGCTACGTCCACAAGACCAAAGCTTTCCATTATATGATTAGAATTACATTTATTTCGCTCTTCTTTCTTTGCGCCTTTTCATATTTAAGAAAATTCACTAATTTTTATTTTACTGTATGCCTAACAAGAAAAAGAAAAGTTTTATGGGGGCGGCACTCAAAAGCAAAAACTGTGAATGGATTTTGACAAAGCAAACATTGTAGAAGAGTCACACAAAATATCTCGCGTATACATTATAAAAGTCTTAACAAAGTCATAAAACAAAATAAAAAACACAAAGCCGAAGGCTCTTAAACAAAAGGGATTTCTACCGTGTTATAAGCTCGAAGAAATTTATTTCGTACCTTATACAATTCGCATATAACACAAAAATAATAAACAAAAGTAATTTGGGGGCTAGCACTACTAATTACTTTAAACCACTATGATCAATTCGACCTACGATTTACAAATGATCTTTAATATTTAACACCTGTTTGTGGTAAATAACGTTTCCATATTTTTTTTTTGTTAGCATGCTATTGTCTAAGGTTCTACCTATCATGTCACACCAAAATATTTTCACTGTGACAACTTTCAGATTTTGAATAAAGTTCCGCTAGAATTGCATAATAACACACTGTGCGCCGCCCACGTCACATGCAAAAAACTCTGTTCCCATCCCCACTCTACAGACAGTATAATCCAAGTCAAGCTAAGCTCTCAAAATTTGTTTTTTTTTTATTTGATACTCGTACGTTTTGAAATAGTGTATAATATGTATAAAGCTAAAAAATTCTTCTTTCATGTTTCTGACTTCAAAAAAAATATTTGCAATGTGCTAATTCAAAAATTGTATCACCCATTCCCCAATTATTTGATCTGAAAGAACAATAACAAAAAACTCATACTGAACTGACGAAACCCACATAAAAAAAACAACCATAACAAGCAACTATAGCAACTTACAAGACAACTACCAAGGTATGGTGAACTTACAGCTTCTCAATTTAATGAAAGATACTAGACACTTAGACTGTTTAATACTTATATAAATAATCAGGTTAAATGCAATCTAACAAGAGTTATCTGACCTAAATAATAAGGAAAAAAATTAGAGGATTTGCAAAACTTGTTTTAATTAACAGTAACCGTCCTTTAAATTGGCAGGAAATACAAAATATTTCGTTATCAAATTGTGCCATAAATGAAAGAGTAGACAGTTCAGTACAGTTTCTTTAAGATCAGTGCTTAAGCCTTCTTAATAAATTGAACCTTAAACAAAATGTGGGGATTTCACTTTTAAACAGGCTAAAAAACCTACCACTCTTATAGAAGCTTAGGAAATTTTGATAGAAACAGATAATTTGTATACCGCTCTGGTATTCATAAATAATAAATACTACTTTTCACAAAATATTCTTAAGAATTTAGAATCTCAAAATAACTCAATTAAGTATGAAAACAATAGCACAGTAAGTCCAAATAAGAATTTCCGACAGTTTCAGAATTCTTACACAGGAAATTTTGAACAAAATAATCTACAAATTTTATAGACAAGCAAATTATTCAAGAAATTTGCGAAGAAAAACAGCAAATTAGAATTTTCAAAATAGAAACATAGAAAACAAATAGTTCAGAATATATCTGCAAAACATAACCATTATTGGTGTTTATCAAAATTTGTTTTATTCTAGAAATAATAACCATATATCCATGTTTTTAAATGCAAGAACAATTTACGGACTTACCGCGATTATCACGTGAGCACGACAAGTGAAACCCTGTCGTAACATCGGGCAATATCAAATACGAATTCGATTAAAATATAATTAATAATCGCGGTAAGTCCGTAAATTGTTCTTTCATTTAAAATGTCTCAGAACCACGATAAAAATAGTCTTAAATCTACAATATATCGATGAGCGGGAATATTGGGTAAAACTAAAAAAATAAGTAATTATAAATATTCAAAGAGTTAAATAGATTGTTTACTAGAGTTGAAATGCTGAAAACATGATTAAATGGTGATATTGTTGGTATAATTGGTTGAAATATATTTTAAATCCATTACAAGCAAGACTTGATTTTAAAAGCTTACAACTGATAAGGAAAGATGCTACCTTACCCGTTAATCTTCAGTCACTCTTGTCAGAGAAAGATGTATACACACTATGTAAAGAAATAATAGATACCAATTTTATAGAACCAGATATAGACAGAATTACAAACAAAGTTCAACAAAGTATTTTACAATGAAGGTGACAATTTGTCATGTGTTCTGGCATAAAGTCACAAAATACTAACGAAAACATAAGATATCCGGAATGCTCACAAGGACGAGGTTGAAAGACTAATTTCCGAAATGATTAGCTCATATACATAATGCACTTATTTGGGTAGCCGAAAAGAAGCCCGAAAGTTCGATTTCAGGAGATTAAATGAAATGACAATAAAATATAGATTCACAAATCACAAGATTGTGAATGACTTAGAGAAAGGCTTCCACCAAAACCCTTTATATAAAGAAGATAGACACAAACAGCGATTTCAACCGCAACTCGTAGTGCCGAGTTTACGCGAATGCCGAATGGTTTAAAAAATTCTCCTACATCATTTCAACGAATGATGAATGAACTGCCATCTGACTACACAAATACAAAATGTGCCATGTATGTTGATAACATCTTAGGATTACAAGAACATAAGATTGAATGAATATGATTCCGAAATCGAATACACTGAAAATAAATTCCTAGGTACTATTGATCAAAACGTTTTTGTTGACCTCCAACAAAACAATTTTATCGTTTTGATTAAATTTGTCAATACGAAAGAATGATTTTGTTGATTAGCAAAATTTTTATAATTCTGCACGAATTTTTGTCAGTTTAACAAAATATGCACTAGATATCCTCAGTTTAACAAACTAACTTTTGTCAGACAAAATAAAACAGAGATTTTTGTCACATTTTGTGATGTAAACAAAATGTTTGATGTATCTACAAAAAATCTGTTTTGTAAATGTTTGTCAATATCACAAAGTTTTTGTTAATTTTTTTTTGTCGCCCTCACAGATGATTCCATGTAAAATCGCAGGGACGAAACGCCAATTTTTGTGGACTTAAAGGTCAAAAAAAATATTTTGAAACAAGAAACATTTTTAAATTGAAAGTACCCATTTTTATTAAGCTGACAGACACATTTTGTGGATTCAACAAAATAAATTTGTTAAATTGACAAAATTTTTTGTTAATTTAACAAAATAATTTTGTATCAACTATACATAGTGGAATCGAGTTCAATTTCAAAAGACAGTAACAAAGTTTTTTTTTTTCAAATTCACCCAACATAAAAAATATTCGATGTACAAAGTTCCTGAACGATCCATAAGGACACGTTGCTGAAAATTATTGAAAAACCTCATCAGGAGAAGAATTATCATGGAATAAATGAAACCTACACAGAGTTAAAAAAGTTTTCTGTTTTCCAAATCTTAGACTCGAAGTTCTCAAATATTGAAAGCTTTTTGTGATCACCAGTCCGAAATCCGAATGCGTTATGCCCAGGTACTACAGTTGGGCTCATCAGTTAAATGCTGTCGTACCCTTCTAAGACGCAATATATTTCTCGATGATATCAACACAAAAAAATGTACAGTAGGAACGCAATGTAGGGGAGAGTGAGGAACATTTAAACACGGGGCACATTTGAAACATGCTTATAAAATTGTACTTTATTACTCTTTTTTAAAAGTAATTTAAAATTTTAACTCGCCAATACCATATCCATAAACGTCATTGACTTTCCTTTTCCTTGATTCTCTCACTTGTCTCTCGGAGTTAGAGGTGAAAAATCCTTTTGCTAGTGTTTTGTTTTTTTTTTTTTAGTTGTAAGAGTTTAAAAAAAAATTACTGCGCGATTTTAAAACAGGAACAAATTTTTTTGGAGGAAAAATATATTTTAAACTTAATTACGGTAAGTTTGTTACTGGATATATTTCAGTTAAATATTTATAATAAATGTTATGTCACTGGAACAGTTGGGGCAGATTTGAATAAGCGTGTTGGGGCACTTTTGAACATGTTCAAAACTGGCCCGATTAGTTCTTTTTTTCAACATATTTAAGACATTTAAGAGAAAATTTAAACTGCTTCAAGCAATTAATCAAACAATTTGTTATCTGTTCTATAGGGCAAGTATTGGTTTCAAGTAAAAAATATTTTTCTCATATCGTCCGTCAGTCTTTGCGTTTATATGTTCTCTGTCTAATTTTTGAGCTATTGAATACTGAAAATAAGACCTAGTTAAAGCTTTCTAGACAGGTCGAACAAGTCTTGAAATTTTTGTTGCTTTAACTAAAATATTCTAGTTTAAGCTAAAACTAAATGAACTAAGCGTTGGCTATTTTAAAATATCTATTCCTAGAAAACATCTTTAACTAATTTGCTTAAGCTTATTCTTATTCACTAAAAATCCAGCTTTTACTTAAAAATCCAATCTTCGTGGATTTTTGTTTTTTTTTTTTCTACAAATACATGAATATTGAATATGATACAACAAAAGTATTAATTTTGAGTTTTATTGGTAATTTCTTTTTAAAAAATTAATATAAAAAAAAGGGGAATTTGGTCAAATTCAGACACCTAGAAAATAAAGCCCGTGGTCTGGCTAAAGTAAGACAAAGAAGTAAAAACGAAAAATATAAAAAAAATATTAGTTTTTGTTTTGTTTTCTAGTCCACAAAAACCATAAAATTTTTTTTATATTTTTCGTTTTTACTTCTTGTTCTCAAATATATATTAATAATAATTGTATTTTGTGTAACATGTGCAAATTCAATTTAAATCCAATAAAACCTACACTAATGGTTTCTAAGCTTCTAATAATCCAAATAAAATAATTCACATCGACTTTGGTGTATTCAACAACAAAAATGACATGTTCTTAACATGTACAGACAAACTTACGAAATATGTGTCTCTTTATTCTTTATTACTATAGTTGAAATCTTAGGACAGAGGTTCGCAAACTTAGGAAAGACTCTGAAGATTGTTGCAAATAACGAATATAATACTGCTTATATCAAGAATTACCTATAAGTAACGAATATCTATCGTATCTACCACTTCACATCTCCAAACATTTATACAGGTAACGCGGTAATAAGTTTCATCTCACATTCAATGAACACTTAATATTAAAAGCAAAGAATATACATATTTACATACATAAATAATAGACTTTTATTTTATAAAGCAGTTCAATTATATAACGACACAGTACGAGTAGGTACATTTAATAACGAAATATAAGCCAAGTGGCGTTTTACATAGCACATTAAGTAGTCAGAACGGAAAGACTAAAACAACGATTTTTTGAAATCAATGAAAAGTAAGTTAAAAAGACAAATCAGACGTATGGGGAAAATGCTGATTACAAAGGTACAAATTAGGATTCCACAACATAAAACACCTTATAAAGATATACATATAATAACATGACATGGGTGTAACATATTTTAAAGACCAATCCGGCGTTGAACGTGATAGAAAAATAATTAAGAAGAATCAAAGATAAGAAAATACTATAGGGATTAGAAAATTAAATAGAATGAACTATTCAACAAGAAAGAGAAACAAAAAATCAAGAAAAAAATTGATATTTACCCTGAAATTTTATGCATTATTTGACAGAAACTCTTTTATTCATTTTGCTCTCCGAATATTCTTTCATAATTTGATATGTTTATTTGTAATAGTTATTATATCCACATATGTAGAAAAAAGAATAATTTGTTAAAATTATATTTGAATATATAAATACAGTCCACTCCCTCTAAGTCGAACTTTCACGGGATATCAAAACTAGTTCGAGTTAGAGGGAGTTTTAGAAAAATTCGAGTTAGAGAGAGTTTTTTTTTAATGATTTATTGAATTTGATAACAAGTCAAATAAATAAATAAACCTAAGCTTCTGCTTTTATCGCTCATTAATCTATAATTATGTATTATAAAAAAATATTTTTCAACTTAATTATTTAAAAAAAATTGTAATTTTAGACATCACTGTCATCACAGTCGCCGTGTCATCAGTGATCGCCTTTTTAAAAAAAGATTCTATTTTAAATAAGCAATTTTGAATTTCTTCTTTAATTTCAATTGCAGATTGCAATGTACCAATTGCATTTTCAATTTAATTTTTCTCTGGTATTTTGAAGTCTATTAATTCAGCTCCATCTTCTTCTTCAGCTCCATTTTCACCGTCATTAGTATCATCAGCATCTGCTTCCAAAATTGACTCGTTATCAGGTATTTCAGTGGCTACGATGCCGTCATCGACTTCAACATAGTCCTTCCAATATACTCCTTTAACATTATAATGAGCTTCTGTTAGCCTTTCCCAGATTATCTCGATTTCTTGGGTGTCTTCCTTGTTACATCTAAGTAAGCTAAGCGGAATATCATCTTCGTCATCCCACGTCTCAGACTTAAATTCGGCCTTTTGAAACAATTTTCAATTGTCAATGGAGTAACGTCCCCATGCCTTTAGGATTTCGCGCACACAATCGAGAAGTGATATTTTATATTGCTCTTTTTTGGTTTCCCAAACCCTTAAGATCTTGGTGAGAAGACGGCGATTATAGTGTACTTTCAAATTTTGTATTATACCCATGTCCATTGGCTGAATTACTGAGGTCATATTGGGGGGGAAATACTCAAGCTTTATAAACTTAACTTGTTTTGGGTGAGTTGGGCAGTTATCGATAATGAATAGGTATAAATTTTTGCTTTGATCTTCCAAATTTAGAATCAAGTTTCAAAAGCCAACTTGTGAAAAGGTCTGATGTCATCCAAGAACGAAGGTTTGCAACATAGTCCACCGGCAAAGTTTTAATTTTATTGTAACAACGAGGATTTTTGCTTTTCCCTATATAACCAGAAGCTTTAACTTTTCCGACGACCTCTGAGATCTGTTGTTTTACTGCTTTCAAATAAAGCACAAAATGTTTTGAAGTTGGAATGGAATGGATCCAACCAACAAATAATGCTTTTTTTATTGCCTTGCCATTTGACGGTGACGGCGCAGGCGATGCAACATATAGAGAATCAAAGAGTTCGAGTGTGTGTTTTTAACAAGAATTACAAACAATAACGAGTTGCGATTTGAGAGATTTTTTCTGATTTTTTTTTCGGCAAAAGAAAAAAATTCGACTTAGAGGGAAAGAAAATAGGTCAATAATCAAGAGAATGTGTTCGAGTTAGAGGGAACTTCGACTTAGAGGGAGTTCGACTTAGAGGATAGTTTTTGTATGGAAAATTGAGGGGAATGCAAAAATACGGCTAAAAAGTTCGAGTTAGAGGGAAATTCGACTTAGAGGGAGTTCGACTTAGAGGGAGTCGACTGTACTCGTATTCATACAGTAGCAGCACGTTCTGTCCATACTACGGTGAGCGAAGGTGGCGCGGCGGCCGGCGAGGCGGGCCAAATTTTCTGTTAGCAGGCTCAGCCTACAGACAGCCAAGCCAAGCTCTCAAAAACCAAGAGATAATATTTTCTCTGTTGCTTAGTCGTCATGCTAAGTCCACCATATATTTATTGTAAACCGACGTTGTTAAAATTTATTATTATTGTTGGTTTATTGGGTTATCAATATTACTGTAAGTAGATACTAACCTATAAGCAAATATACTTTCAGTATTAAGTCTGATCTCGAGAGATGATGCACATTTATATTGAAATAAAATAAAATTTAATCAATTTCATCAATTTAATTTTGTTGTTTTGTTTAATTTGTAAATATTCAGTAATTGAAATTTCAAAACTTTAAGTTATCTGTGACTTAAAGCGATTAACTTCCATTGCTTGTTAACGATTATTAATGAATCTCCTTACTTGACTTGAACTTGGTTGATTATTATAATTATTATTAGATTAGATTAGATTAGATTAGATTTTTATTCAACAGCAAAATCAATTTTACATTTTCTTGTTCAAAATATACAATTTGAATAGTTAAAGACTTGGCAATTTATGCCGTCAGCCTGAGTGACATTCAATATTAAAGCTAATTTTACTTGAAATACATTTTTTTTTTTTTTTTTTTTTTTTTTTAAAAGGTATAGAATTTGAAAAATTTTTAAAATTAAATTATTTGAAGTTAGGCAAATCAAATTTATGCAAATTTATTATTTACAAATATATTTATAAATTTAATTGATATTAAAGGGCTTTGAGTTTAGCTAAAACGAAAATATATAATACTAAAAGTATTCATTAATTATTTTGAATCGGTATGATGACGCAATTTTACAGTATTCATATAGCATCCGCCAGTTGGCTCCATTCAACAGATCGAAAATTTCACTTTCTGCCAAGATGTTTTTACCAAACTGTAATCTCCTTATTTCCTGTAGAATCGGACATATCCCCAGAAAATGACCAACGTCTTCCTTAACTTGTAGATTACACAAGCTGCATACTGTCACCCGATTATTTCTATGTGGAATAAAGTTAAGGCGTAACATTTCCCCTCGTACTTTAAAAATAGTTCCAATCGCTTCACTTGTCAGGCTACAGTTGAAATAATTACGATCGCGGAGGTTGTAGTTAACCTTGGCGTAATAATATCTCTATTATTATTATTATTATATTTTTGGTTCTCATAATTATTATTATGGTTCTGATTATGGTTAGTATCATTAAGCCCAAACCTATGACTTTGATTAGGATTTAGATTCCCAAATATTATATTATTATTGAGCCATATCTCACATGTTATTCTGTTCTAGGGGTCAATTCTCTATCTGTGAAACTGTGAAGTGATAAGTTTTTTACAGCTTCACACACTATCCGATTCGGAAATTATGAAAAAATTTATAAAATGTCAAAATATTTTCAAATATTAAATTTGTTTTCACACTCAAACGATTTTGTGAAAAGCCCTAATAAAATATGAAAATTACAAAAACAAAATTATGCTCAAAAATGAATTAACTGCAATAATTAAATTAAAATAAAACATGAAATAAAAGGTTTTTTGACGTACTATAAGATAATGCATCGTAAACAATTATTAAAAATTGTTTAGTTGTGTGAAAAAGCGAAAATGTTTAATTATGTTTTTTTTTTTTCCAAATCTTGTCACACTCGTTCAACTAAGTATTCGGACAACAAAACAAATTTTTTTTTTTGCATATCATAAAATTGAAGTTTGAGAGAAGGCCTTTCAAACGACAAGGCCCAAAATTAAATAAAAAATCACTTTCATCATTAAAAATATTAATAAAACTGATTAAGCATGAAAATCACATCCCAAAAAGGCCACGGAGATTACACATTATTAATTACCATGGCTATTCGTTATCATCAATCGATCTGCAAATTTTTTCCTATAATGCTGACATATAAACACAGTTCCATGCCAACTTTCAAGTCTTTAAATTGAAATGCAAAAAAAATAGAAGCTATAACGCTAAAAATGTAATTTTTTTAAAACGACCCAAATAAGCATTAACTATGAGATTATAGTATGTATTAGTGCAGTCCTTTTTATCTGTTTCAGAGTTGCACGCAGGGCCCTCATTATTTATAATTTTCTTAACCTTATGAATTTGTAACTTAAATTTGTTTCTTTCTAATTTTAAAATTTTAGCACCATCATCTAGATATTTTGCACTGGAAGAAAAGAAGATTGTTTGGCGGTTAAGTCGGAATTTTGCGAAGTAGTGTATAATTGTTTTGGTGGTAAATAGCATAAGTTCAGTTATGCTTTGGTTAACACCTAGTCTACAACTCGTAGCCCAGTTACTAACTTTTCTTAAAGTCGTTTCAGTGATTTCACTTAATATAGGGGCTTACTTTCCTCTCACTAATAATTGTACTTAGTCATTTTTATACGCAACCGCCTTCACTAAACTGACTAAAAGCCATAGAAGAGGGAACAGGAGTCTGCCTTGGGGTGTTCCTCTACTAACGTGTCTGGTCAAGTTTATATTACATAACGTAACTAGAATCCTTCATTCGCTGAGCATGGATAGTATCGACTCCCTGATATAGTCTTCTACACTAAAAACGATGATTGACTCCAGAATGGATTCGGTAAGGAAGTTGTTGAAAGCCTTTGCACATCTTAGAAATTAGCGAGAGTATATTCTTTGATTTCAATAAATTTCTTTATTGTACGCACAACCTCTTGAAGTGCTCTTTCCGTGGACTTCCCTTAAGGTATGCATGATGAGATAAATACAATACAATACAAATATATGTTTATTTTTTATTTAAGACTTTATGCACTCATTCAAGTGCTATTTTCTTAGATGCTTATCGTCATCTTAATATTGAAAATTCGGTTTTTTCAAAAATTTTCACTTTTTGTTTAAAAAAAATTCTACAACGTTTTAAAACTTATTCTCTTGCATTATTTCATATTTGCTTAAGAAATCACGTGGCATTTATAACTACTGAAGAAGTTGTTTAAGCCATTTGAAAAGTGAATGATATGATTCTGAATATTTTTCTCTAATAACCTAGTTGTTCTTAGATTGAAAATAGCTTTTTTTGGCCTTTAGTCTATAAAAATTCAGTTCAGTTCAGTTCTTTATCTCTGACACACGCACAACTGTTGGTCTTCTCGCAGTAATGAATTCATCGTGTTCAATATGTTTAAACGCGATATCAAATTCCGATTTTTTATCGTGTGCCATCTGTGGTTTGAAACTGCATGGTGAATGTTCAAAATTTAAAAACAATGTTATTAATTTAATTAATAACAATGCTAACATTTTTTACAAGTGTGACAAATGTAATTTCAATTCCATGTCTATTTTTGCAAATAAAATATCTGATCTCTTTGCTTTTATGCAAGAGAATATGAGTACTCTTTTGAATAATACCGCCTCTTTAACCAGTGAGGGGGGTTCAATCTCGACAAAAGTGCCGTCAAATGCATTAAACAAAAGTCGTTCTATTCGCGAAAGCACGCGCGAGCAAAGAGTTCCTAAGGCTATTGAACTTGTTAAACAATCAAATACTAAAAAACTTGCTACCTCGTCTCCAAATTTGGATCGTCTCTGTGTGAAAAATAAAAACAGTTCACCTGCAAGTTCTCATCTTAAAGTCGCTTGCCCCCCCAATGTTTCTTCTCTTACTCATCCCGCGGGTGTTGGTGGAAGTAAAATTAATAAGGAAAACAAAGATCTCCCATCGTCATCATCATGCCTTAATCTTTCCATTAATGCCCTCTCTGATAAAAGAAAGAGAATTAACAAAGAATTAAGAATTAACGAAGATTTCATTGCTTTGAATAATTTTTATATGACATTTGAATGGGAAAAAATATTTCGTAATAAATCCCTTTCTGAAATGTATACGTGTTTCAAAAATATTCTTTTTGAAGGCATAGAACTTTTTGTACCGATTTTTCGAAAGAAAAAACCACACAAACTTCCATGGCAAAATAAAAGATTAAAAAACTTAGAAAATGTCAAAAATAAAGCTTTCAAGCGCTTTAAATTAACAGGGTGTAATGAAGATCGTAATCGGTTTCTTCAATTCAGAAGAGAGTTTGATTTTCTAAATCGTTTCTTATACAATCAATATATTCATACAACGGAGTTAAACATAAAAAAAAATAGTAAATCATTCTGGATTTTTATTAATTCGAAGCGTAACAGTACTTCCTCTTTTCCTCAGTCAATGGAATATGATAATGAACATTCTAATGACATCCAGTCATCTTGTGAACTTTTTGCAAAATTTTTTAAATCATCTTATAATATCGATTTTATTCATGATGTTAGTAATATGTATTCGAATATCGATTCGCCCATCAGTTTTGTGGCCCCGCAGTTAACCGTGGAGGAAGTTTTTGTTGCCTTATGCGAAATTGACATTTCCAAAAAAGAAGGCTATGACAAAATTCCCCCTCTTCTTTTATCAAAATGCTCTTCCACAATTTGCCATGCCCTAACTTTCCTTTTTAATAAATCTATCTCATCCGGTCAGTTTGTTGAGGAATGGAAAACATCATACATTAATCCAATTTATAAAAGTGGTTCCAAGAATTTAATTAAAAACTATAGGCCCATTTCAAAGCTATCGGCTATACCAAAGCTTTTTGAAAAGATTATAACAAAAAATTTGTATTTTTCTGTAAGAGAGTCAATATCGCCAAGTCAACATGGATTTGTTAAGGGTCGCTCAACAGCTACAAATCTCTGCCTTTTTACAAATTATTGCTTGAACCAAATGGAAAAAGGTTACCAAGTCGATGTTCTCTACACAGACTTTGTAAAAGCCTTCGACCGAGTTCATCATGGTTTGCTTGCACAAAAGTTATTTAAGATGGGTTTTACTAGTTCTTTTATCAGTTGGTTAAAATCGTATCTTTGTAACAGAAAGCAAATTGTTGTGATAAATGGACATTATTCAAGTCCTATTGTTGTGGACTCAGGTCTACCTCAAGGTAGTCACTTGGGCCCATTGCTCTTCCTTTTGTTTATAAATGATTTGCCATTAGTTTTCAAAAACGCCCATTGTCTAATGTTTGCCGATGACGTTAAAATCTTCTATACTATTAAATCTATTTTCGACTGTTCTCGACTTGAAATGGATATAGACTTATTTCTTGAATGGTGCAAATACAATCACCTTGAATTAAATTTTTCCAAATGTAAGATATTCAGTGCTACTAGATCACATAACGTCATAAAATTTATTTATAAATTTGACAATGATGAACTTTTAAGAGTCGAGTTGGTAAAAGATCTCGGTGTCCTCGTTGATTCTAAATTGAACTTTCATGCTCATATCGATTTCATAGTTTCCAAAGGAAATTCATTGCTTGGATTTTTAAAACGTAACTCATCAGAATTTAAAGATGTCTATACACTTAAAACATTATATAACTCATTAATACTTCCCTATCTTGAATATTGTTCTTTAATTTGGTGCCCATTCTATGCGAATGGAATACTAAGAATAGAGCAAATTCAAAAGAGATTCACGCGATTTGCACTCCGGAAATTGAATTGGTTAGATGGTATGCCAAATTATCGTTCAAGATGCGCCCTGATTGATATGAAAACGCTCGAAGCCAGAAGAAATGCTCAATGCATAATTTTCGTAAGAGATATAATATCATACCGAATTAATTGTATAGAACTACTGAATCTTATAAAATTCTATGTCCCAGAAAGAATATTACGGGACAGAAGTGTCCTTTTTTATGTTTCAACCCACAGAACTAACTATGGACTTAATGAGCCCATTTCGCGTTCATTATCATTGTTTAACTCGGTGTGCAATGAAATCGACATTATAAATAATAGAGATCAATTTAAAAAAAATATTTTACAGTTATTAGGGTAAAATAATTTGTATATTTATATTATAAAAAGTAAATTAATTTGATGTTGTTCAATTTTGTATATATGTATTTCTTAAGAATATTAATGTAATCAGCAGATGTAATAATCCATTGATAAATAATTAAATAAATAAATAAAAATTGGCATTTCTTCCAAGCGATCTCACATATGTATGTAGACTCATCAGTTGACTAGTCAAGGCCTTGTTAATACGCAATTTTTGTTAAATTCAGTTCATCTTGGATCAATTTTTTGACCAAAATCCAATGTGAACCATATCCAACCAAGATTAAAATTCTTTATCATTAACGCTAAAAGATTTTACCTGTGTTCTGCCATTTATATTGAAAACTCTATATACAACTGAAATAAATCCTGCCGTGTAGAACACTTTGAATAAAGCAGTCTAATTTTTGGAGAACATACAGAGCACGTTTTGCATTTGGAAAAAATCGAACTCGAGGTTGATTAAACTTGAGAACACGATATAAGTCGGTCTCACAATTTCGTCTGTATGCCTGACCTACAGCATGAGCTGAGAAAGTGATTTTCTTTCAACTTGGTTGGGTAATTCCCTAGAGGAGAAATTGAAATTTTTTGTAAGCTCCAAAACAAACTTTACGTGCCATACAGAAAATTCATATCTATACCAAAAAAGGCTTTAACGATTAAGGTAAACAAAATATGTGTACACCAGTGGCGTGGCGTCCATATAACCCGATTCCTATCGGGTTACCTTTTAAATTTTCTGCTAAACAACAATATTTACTAAATAACAAACGACCTTGCTGCACAAGAATGTTTACTAAATAACGACCAACATAAAACCCACTTTATATATGTAGATACTAAATACGTATTCATTAACCTCCACAAGCTGCATACTCCACCAACTCAATTGAACTTTATTCTCATTTTTCAATCAAATACACACCACACCAGCACCACACAAGTTATTATCATGACTCATGTCATGAGTACTTTCTTCCACACTCTCTGCCAACAAGCCAAAGCAACCCGAAATATCTCGGGATATAAGATCTCTCGCTGGATAGAACAATAGCTGTGTTTTATTTTCCCCGAGATCTGATCCAGATTGGATCTTCATTCAAAATTACATGTATAACAAAAACAACACAAGGCCCTGTTTTGTTTGTATTTGTTGTTTTACATGTTATTTTGAAAGCAATATCCAATCCAGATCAGATCTCTGTTTTACTTATGGTTTTTCTGAGTTTGGGTCGACTCTGTCTAACGCCCGCTGTTTTATGCAAAGAAATAACACGCTTTTCTTCGACTTATTTGGTGAATGTTGTGTTGTGAGGTGAGTATACCCAATTCCAAAACCAAGTTACTTGGTCAATGGTCAATGGTGGGTTGCGCAGAAAGAGCAAAAAAAATAGTGCGCAAGAAATTTAACTAGTGAAGAACTGAAGCTGAAGGAGAAGGTTATTTGTATTTGTTAAATTTTGTTTTACAAGTACCTACTCTTCTCTGCCTATGCAAAAAATAACTCGCTTTTCACCGACTTATTTGCTGAATTGTGGTTTTTCTACCGCTGCACTTTCTTGAATTATTTGAGTAGGTTATTTATTCATTCATATTTAATAATTCTCAGTGAGAAGACTGAGAAGACAGGCTTTCAGATTTAGCACTTATTTCCACAGAAAAGCGCCTTCTTTTAAAAATAAGAAATAGACCTGACTTCAAGGAAAGAGTTTTAGCAGATTTTATAAAAAAGATCGTAGAATAGCCTTATAGAATTATGTTAATAAGAGAAGTTTTTTTAGTAACACTTTTCATAACTTCTTATTTGTTTAGAAACGCGAACTTTTGCTATTTTTTTAATAGCATACATTATTATATTTATTGTAGCCAAAAATATTACATTTCTTATACTTAAACCTATATTGCACTATTTACAGAGATTGATAACGTACATAAATCATCTGTTTGTAAACTTTTGTACATAACTATTTATTTTTAATTGATAATTTTTATATCATGATATTGAATTACTTGAAAAATTTAATTGATTTATTTGCTTATTTATCTCATACTTAAATATACTTTTATTTTGAAGCTCCTTTTCCGTTATTTTTTTCATAACATTACCTTAAATTTTCCTTAATATACTGCATTTGCATTTGCCAGAAACGGTTTCTTTCGAAGCCACTTTTATTATGCTTTAAGATTATTTATAATTTATAAATTAATGATTTGAAGTATACAAAATTGGCATGAATTGCTTCTCTTGTTTGTTTTGGAAATCAGAACTGCAATACATTTTTTAATTTAGGATACATATCGATATTAAAATTAATTATCGTTTGCAGGTAATTAGTCTAATACGGTATTCACACCTAATCAAAATCTAGATTTGTCAGCAAGCGAAAAGGCAGATAAAAAGCAGATAAGGGATTCCCTCTTTGAATTGTGGTGAGAGAAGGAGAGAAGATAAATTATATCCGAGGAAGCAGGAAAAATGGACAGATTTATAAGGAAAAATATAAAATATGGGTACTTATACTATCAAGAATTTATAAGTATCATGATTCATTTTTTTTTATATAAACAAAAGAAATTAAAAATAATTGGCAAGATAAAAGAAACGTCAAACGAAATCCTGATTCTGATGTTCAGTGCGAACGCTTCAACGAGATTTCGTAATCTTGTTGCTGAAATCCGAGATTTTAATTCGGTGTGAAAAGCCTATAAGCTTCGACTTACCATTTGAAATTATTCACGCCACGCCACTGGTGTACACTCGTATACATGGTCTACATTTTGATCAAACAAAATTTAACAAGAAATGTTAACAGCTGTACCTGTCATAGAATCGTTTTTTCACTAAAGGCTCTACGGATTTCGATCAAAATTTTTATACAAGAGCTTCTCCAAATTTTAAATAATATTGTAACATATATAAAATTTTTTAATATGTACAAATAATTTTAAGATTTTTGAAAAAAAAAAATAAACTTGTTTTGAAATTATGTCTTTACATGTATGTATATAATTATATAATTAAAATTGGCATATTTTTTTTAAAGAAGTTTCATATATAAAAAAAACTAAATATATTGTTAAGCAATCCTAGTGGAACGGTTATCAAGGGTGAATTGATTGAGGAGAGGAATACAACTGACTACTTCGAGAGTGAAAAAATCGATAAGGCAGTGGGAGACATGAAATATTCCGACGGTGTTCATGATTAAAGAAATTTCTAATGCGAAGCATAAAAGATTCATTTATAGCATATTTCTTATGCTGATGATTGATCAGTTATTCCATCACCCTGGAGAGAAGGAACGTAAGTGTATTTGGTTCATAGGAGGACGGGGAGGAAAGGTCGCTGGTCAAATACTATTTTCCAACTTCCAGGGAAGAAAAGTAAAGAGCGAGAATAATAAGAGCAATGAAAAAGGTTACGCAATGGTTTTGCCAGAAGAACACCTTCTCATAAGAATGGGTTTATACTATCAGGACCAGCGGATTTCATTTTACTAAGATCTCGAAGGGCTCTTGCAACTGTACCTATGCGGAACTATACCTGTCTAATTGAATGGTCTACGTTCTGAAGAACAGGAAAGGTAACGTAGAGGTAATGTAAGAATTTGGTTATTGTTATAACAGCGTTGCAATGGTTTCTGACTTGATTGTGCTCTTCCGATTTTCCTAACATAGACTAAAAGGCCTTGATGGCAAAAGAGTAATGGTATCAAGTTATAACCAGACAAGCGAAATTTTTAAACAACTGTATTGATAGTGTTCTATTTAAAAATATAAGCGTAATATTTCAAATAGTCTGTTTTTTTAACTTTTGCTTATTCAATTAATTCTATAATAATATTTCAATAGCCTAAATAAACTTCAATAATATTACATAATACATTTTTTTACTAAATTACCTTAACTGCGCGCATAACATGACTTATTTTATTTTTTGTTAGCTTTGTCTCGTTATAAGATTTTAAATTCTTTTTTTTTTAAGTATTATGTTGATTATTTAAATTCTGTTGATATTATGAAATGTGGAAACCTTTTACAGCGCAAAAGCATTTTTTTGTAAGTATATTAAAATTCAAATTTAACAAAAAACTAACTTTACCTAGCTTATTCTAGCGCCAGGCCCTGTAATGTGATCTATTTTCCTCCGAGTTAATGACAGATCACAGCTCAAAGCTCAGCTCTCTTAGATCACAATTCAGTGCCTATAGTTTTACCTAACCTTAAGATTCGACCTCAGATCAGTCAAGCCACCAATATATTGCTCGATTCAGTCAATTAAAAGTTATTTATATCTATTTCAGGTTATGCTAATGCACTATCTCAGATCAGTACTCGTGTCCCACTATTCAAAAAGCATATAAAGGATTCTTTTATCCGTTGCTCATCTTAAAGCATGGTATATTTATTATAGGAACATTCATTAAGCCTGATGGATAACCATTTACATCAAGATACAAGATATCTCCGGTGGTATGTATCCACTTTCCAAAACCTTTCTGAAATACCTACGACTCGGCTAAAATGTCCCGACCGTGCAAAATGATACCTCCCAAGGTCCATTATGACGTTGTCAATTCTGGACACTCCGGAATTATCCAAAAGTCTTTTGTTTGGACATAGTGACGAAAACCAGAATGTTCATTTCTATACATGCATGCCCTTAAACACTTTCTTTCATATACTCGGAGCTTTTCAATATACGAAGGGTTAATGTTCCACCACACGGAACTCTCATAAGTCACAATTGGACGAACGAATGCCTGGCAACAAACAATCTTCGCATCGGGTCTCAAATACCTGGATTAAAAAATAAATTTGAGATACATAAATGATGTTCTTGCTTTCTCTAATTAAGTATTTATGTTCTCATTGTAGTACCTATACAATAACTTGCCCAAATATACACCTTAATACTTCACAGCAGTTCTCGACTATATATGAAGGCCATTTAATTGCGTCCCAAATCCAAATTACAGCCTCTTACTGGACTATGATTTCTTATTTTAACTTGCCATATAGGTACATAGGGACATTGGCAAGTTCTTCATTTGGAACAAAATCGAACTCGAGAATTTGATCAAAGTTTATATTACGATGACAGCGAAGACGAATAAAGTGGGTCCGACAATTCCGTCTGTCTGTCTGTATGTCTGTATGTTTTTATGTCTGTATGTCTGTATGTTTGTATGTCTGTATGTCTGTATGTATGTATGTCCGCATGTCTGTATGTATGTATGCCTGCATGTCTGTACCTCTATCTAAGGCCTAAGCCACTGCACCTATTTTCTTCAAACTCGGTACTTGAAGGTCTTCCGTGATTCCCTAGAGAGAAAATTGAATTTTTTTTTAGCTCTAAAACTAACGGTACCCCCATACACCCGTAATGCATAATCTTATTTATCTCGAAAACGGCTCCAACGATTTTGATAAAAAAAAAAATTAGATGTGATATTATGGACATGGACAAAGGACGATTTTAACCAAAAATTTTCAGCAGGAGCCCCCAAGTTTAAAATAACATTGTACATAAAAATATTAAAAAATTTTTTTTGGGATTTTTGAAAAAAAAAAAAAATCCAAGTTTTTTTTTTGAAAAACCAATATCTATAAAACGTGTGATTATTTTTTGAAACTATTCCTAAAATCTATATTACTAAATACGTAAAATTTGGCATCCCAAATTTTGCTCTCGAAAAATTTTAAGGAAATTTGTTATGAAAAAAATTACTCTAATATTAAAAGGATTAATCAGACGGCAATTCCATACATTTAAACATTTTCATCTCATTAAATCATGTCTTATATAAAATGTATTTTAAATTCCAAAGTACTTTTACACAGGGGCGAACGCAGGTAGGGGTTTAAGGGGTTCAAACCCCCCCCGAAACGACCAAAAAAATAAGGGTTTATTTTGTTAAAAAAAAAAACAGTGTTATTTTCGTGCCATAAATTCTTCTGCTAGTGTTGTTTTTTCTTACGACTTATAGGTACTACTTGCCTTAAGTAATGCATTCGTAAAAAAAATCGAACTCAAGATTTTTATCAAAGTTGATATTACTATGATAGCGAAGACGAAAAATGTGGGTCCCAAAATTCTGTCTGTCTGTCTGTCTGTTCGACTACGGCCTAAAAGGCTGGGCCGATTTTCGTTAAACTTGGTAGATATCGTTTTGAATTTTTTCCCCCACACGTTTTTTTTTTCTTTTCTTTTTAAGACCAAAAAAACGGTAGCTGCCATACGATTTTTTTTTCGAAATCTTATAAATATTTTTTTCTCTAAAACTGTCCCACAGAATTTTGAAAAAAAAAATTCATAAAACTTCATTTTGTCATTTTAGGTAAGGGTTGAAAAATTTTTTCCAAAAAATGATTATTCTTGGAAACCCCCTTGGGACCATTTTTTTTGGCTTTTTGATTTTCTCGAAAACAGTACAACCGATTTTAATCATTATGAAGCCCCACCAAGGTTTAAATAGTTTTGCGTATACAAATTTTTAAAGTTTTATTTTTTGATTATTCAAAAAAAAATTCAAAATTTTTTTCTGGAAGCTCAATATTTCGAAAACCCCATGCTCGATTTTTTTTTAAACTTGATAAATAAAAGTTTTTAATATAATCTACAAGGTCTTAGGAAAAAAAATTTGTTTTACCTAAAAATAAAGGTACCCACAATACAAATGTCAAAAAATGGTTTTCGAAAATCGTATTTTTCAAAAAATGGCTCCGAGAATTTTGATAGTTTTTTTTTTTTGTTTCGATTAAACTTTACTTTTAGAGAAGCTTCTAAGAAGTTTAAAAAAAACATTGCATTTTAAGACTTTAAAAAAAAATATTTTTTTTTTAATTTTTGAAAGAAAAAAATTTATTTTTTTTTGAAAATGTGATACCTCAAAAACTGCTCAATATTTTTTTTGTAAATTAAATTTTTATTCGAAAAATAAGAAAAAAGTTTAAATATGCGAACCAAATTTTTTTCTTAAATATGTTTTAAAGATTTTGTATACAAAAGCTTATTTTTTTAAGAAACCACTAAAACGAATTACAATTTTGTTCTCGCATAAACTAATATTTGCTCAAAACACATGTGATCCTGTGCTTAGCTCCAACTACTAAAGGAGTTTTAGTCATTTAAAAAATGAATTTTATGCTTTTTCTGTTAGCATTAATTTTTGAAATTCTTAGTCTTTTACATGAGAGCAAGTTCGTGTGACCCAGCATTTTATTTTGTGACTTCGTATTTTAACGCAACTGTCTTAATTTGAATTAATGATTAAAAAATATAGACGAATCGAACAGCAGTTGCGTTTTTGATAATTAACATTATGTATAGGGCAGAAAACGGACTAACGGAGCAAATAATATACCGATACAGATATCCGTGTTAATCTTAAAGGCCGATTTATGGCTAATAAATGATTTCGATTTATATAAGTTTGAGTTATTAATGGCTCCAAGGTCGGAGTTACAGCAATAGAAAAAACTCAACCATTTCGTTTGTGTGAAAGTTACAGTTACAGATGAGTAGCACATAGCACCCTCTGAGAGCGTTTTGGTTATAATTATGTAGTATAGTTAACGTAGGTACCAATTGAGTGTTGATGGTGTCCTTATGTTTTCGTATAGCTCTTTGTCCTATGATCACAAAAGTACAACAAGTTATAACTTCACGTACTAATATAAACCGGATTTAGTTTTGCAGATTTGGACCACTAGGCGGACCTAGAACTTATTATAACTCTATTGTTAGGTACACTTATGGAATCACTTACACTCTTTTTCTTCTTGTTGCATTAATGATATTTTACGAACCAAATGATGGCCTCCATCACAGGGCCCGTAGTAAAAGTCTATGTCTAAGAATTAATTCCGGAATAAAAATGCCCGAATGGAAAGCACCAAAAAACGCTCTCGTAGTGAATATTTTCCAACTTTTGGTAACATTATTCAAATTTGCCAAATAGGTATCCGTTGCAACATCTTTATGATGTTTTGTTTTTGCGATTAGCTATATGAAATTGTTCCGATAGGTCCTATCCCTAAGAGCAAATATTATTTACTTAAAACATATTTATGATAATTACAATAAAGAATATGTAATTAACAAGTACCTACAGTATAGTAATAAAATAATATATTTATGAAAATCTCATATTTTTTTGAAAACCCCCCCCCCGAAATTATTTTCTGCGTTCGCCCCTGCTTTTACATAAGAGTAAGTTCGTGCGATCCAGTCGTGCATTTTATTATTTATTTTATTTATTTAAAGACATTCACATTAAGAAAAAGAATTACCACCTAATAGATAGTGAAGGTTAAAGATGCATTTAAAAATTTAAATTCGAGCTCTACATTTATAATAAGGAAAAATAGTACAAATAGGCAAAAGAAGAGAAAAAAAAAAGAAAATAGCATACAAAAATTAGCCGGTGTTTTGAGTGAAAAAGGACCTAAGCTCCAACCTAAACCTATTGGTACCACAGAAACCAGGAACATGCCTTGGTAAAGAATTCCATAAAGGAATAGAGTTAACAAAGTAAGGCAAAAGAAACGAGGTTGGATAAGTTGACGAGATCTCATTGAGGTATCTTGTAAAATAGGTAACTAGGCTGATTAGTTTGAATTATATTAGAGAGCAGGATAAGAGATCTGTAACGAATAAGATGATCATATGACATATTATAAAGTAGTTTGGAGAAGTATGAAATCCGAACGAAACATTTTACGTTAAATACGTAATGTGCGATGTTGTTAAAACCGATGTTAAGTTTTCTCCTTATAGAATCGCTTATAGAATCACAATTTCACAATTTCCAAAAATTTCACAGCCATAGTTAAGATAAGGAATAATGTGTGTTTTTGCTAACAACTTTGAGGGGTAAATTGTTGCGACATCCAGAGCTTACGAAGTGTTCCATAGACTTTCCCAACAACTGCATTGATATGATTATTCCATGTCACTGTCCTATTAAAAACCATTCCTAGATTTCTTGTGGTTTCAAGTTTCAACATATTAAATTTTTGTGACCTGAAGGGAGATATAAGGGAATTAGGAAAGGTCTAATGGTTTCTTACTATTGACTATGCATTTGCTTTTTAATGGGTTAAGAAAAAGCTCATTCTTCTCAGACGGCGGAGATCTTATCTAAGTCAGTATTAATTGTATTTGCGTAGTCTTCTAGCAATAAATAAATAAAAGCATCACTAAAGAGGGAATTTCATTAACATATAATGAAAACAATAGAGGTCCAAGTATGGAGTCTCGTGGAACCCTTATGCTTTTAGGTAGAAAACTGGAAATTTCATTACCTAACGAAATATATTTTGTTCTAGACTTCAGATAACATGACATGAGTTTGACTGCAGACATTGAGAAACCAAATAGCGTCAAAAGTTTGTTACAAATGTTGGTATGGTCAACCGTGTCGAAGGCGTTCAAAAAATTTAGTAAAACCAAAAATGTTATTTTGTCCTCATCCATAGACCCTCTAATAATGTCCGCAGCGTCAATAACTGCAGAGATACAGCTAATGTACTTCCTAAACCCAGATTGCATTGAAGAAAGCAATTTATTGGTATTGATGTAAGATTTAATTTGTTTCTGAAGCACTCTCTCAAATACGTTAGATAAATAAGGGAGTATGGAAATGAGCCTTAAATCTTTACTGGTAGGGCTCTTATGAACAGGTATAATTTTTGATTTTTTCCATTGAGGTTGGTAGCAACCGCTGCTTATGATAAAGTTGAAAACGTGCTCTACTGCTGAGAGAAGCATAGGCAGAATAATTTTGATAATTTTTGGATGAATTCCATCAAAACTAAAAGCATTTGATTTGACAGATAGCAAACATTCAAAGATCTCAGAACTGTCCACACAAGAGAATTCCAAGGTGCCAGTTTGGGTAAGTTCATGTGCGGCATTCGAATTAAAAGGTAAAACATTCAAGTTAAGAAAAGGAATTCTAATAAAGCTCTAATTCAATTGGTTTATGTCCAGGCAAGTGTCAACATTTTGTTTTAATTCACCCACTCTCAATTCTCTTAAGCTACGCAAAAGCTCGCTACCTTTCATTGATGGGTTAATTTTTCTTTCACAAAATATTTATTTGGCAAGCTTAATTTTGGTAACAGCTAGAGCATCCAATCTGTAACGCTTTCAGTCCCATAGTTAATTTGAAGCTTTGAGTCTGAACAGTAGGTTTCAAATATAAAAAAAAATTGTTTGGAGTTGTGTAAAGTTTCAATTTTTGAACGTATTTTAGCGTATGAAGCTAACAAAATATCGGCCGGATTCGATTAAACTTAAATTTTCCCCCTACGTACGTTTTTTTTCCTTTTTTTGAGACCAAAAATAATGGTACCTGCCCTATGAATTTTTTTTCAAAATTTTATAAAATATTTTTTTCTCAAATACTGTTCCACCAATTTAAAAAAAATCCAAAATTATATTTAGTTAAAACTAGGTAATGGTTGAATATAAATTTCCGAAAGCGTTTATTAATTATGCTATAAAGTTCCCCAAAAGTTGTGTATTCAAATTTTCAAAATGTTTGTTTGGATTGTTAGAAAAAACCCAATATTTCGATAACTCCATGCTCGACTTTTTTTTTTTAAGAATCAACAGTTTTTTTTTTAATACAATATGAATATGATATGAAAAAAATGTTTGTATTTAAAACAACGGTACTTACTTTTCTCGAAATCGGCACATAGAATTCTGATAAAGTTTTTTCTTTGGATTCTTTTTTTTACAATCTATAATTCAATACAAAAAATTTTAAATAAAGATAGTATTGACTGCATTTACAATAGGACTATTTTCGAAATTTAAATTTTTCTCATTAGCGGCATAATGGATTTTAATTAAATTTTTTATAGAGAAGCTTCTAAAAAGTTCGAACAACATTGCTTCTTAAAGAAACTTAAACTAAACAAAAAAAAATATTTTTAAATTTTTGAAAATTCGATATCTCAAAAGCTGGTGAATATTTTTTTTTTAAATTAAGATTTTATTCCTACAACAATAAAAGTTTAAAATTGACGTCTCAAATTATTTTCTTAATTGTTTTTTTTTTTTTTTTTTTTTTTAATAAGCTTTAATTTGTATATTTCGTTCATCGTAGTGCTCATTTTTTTTTTTAAATTGTAGGGAATTACAAGAACTTAAATAATAAAAAATAAAAATTTCATCGTTAAATGAGCTTTTTTCTAAATAATCACGAAAAAGTGATTTTTAAACAACAAAAAATTATTTTAACTTACTATAACTTTTTTTTCATTTGTTTAAACAAATGTTTTTTTTAGAACATAATAGATAATGTTATTAGGAATAAATACATGTGTAATTTTTGTTTGTACGAGATAGTGGAGCCGAGATATTCGCAAATGACCAAAAAATGACACCAAACACATTTTTACCAATAACTTTGGTAAAAAAAGTTGTCATGTGGTGCAAATTTGGTTTTAAGCTTTTCTCATAAGCACCTATCGATCCATAAAAAAAAAATTGACCATGCCTCTGCGCGCAAGGTCAAATGACGCTTTGACTGGACTAATTATCGTAATATCAACTTTGATCAAAATTTCGAGTTCGATTTTTTTTCCGAATGCATAACTTGCCTTATAGTACCTATAAGTCGCAAGTAAAAACGGTGATATGACAGGAACCGTTAATACAATTTTTCCCAATTGTTTTTATTTTGACCAAAATTTAGTTCATAACCATAATAGCTGTTTGGCAAGTACTGTTATTTAGGCGCTAAAAAAATTAAATTTTTCCTCTAGGGAGGAACTCACCGAAGACCGTAAAGTATCGAATTTGAAGATAAAAGCTCCCGTTGTAAGTTGTGGTAAACACAGAAGGACATACTGAAACACAAATAAATGTTCTTTAAATTTTCATAAAAAATATGCAAATTTTAAGTATTTCATCATATGCATTTAAGAACATAATTTCAAAAACTAATCTTCGGCCCCTTTTCAAGATATTGAATTTTAAAAACAAATTTTAATTATTTTTTTAAGAATCCAAAAACAATTTTTTAATTAATTTAATTTTTTTATCAAAATCCTGAGAGCCGCTTTTGAGATAAATAAGATTTTGCATAACGGCTGTATGGCAGGTACCGTTAGTTTTTGAGCTAAAAATAAGTTTTAAGTAAGTATAGTAAAGTACAGTATGGTAAAATAAAGTTTCAAGTATATCATAGTAATGTCAACTTTGATCAAATTCTCGAGTTCGATTTTTTTCCAAATGCAGAACTTGCCGTATGGTAACTTTATCGCAACTAAATTATACTTCATACCCAGTAAAAAATATACAACGAAGAAAAAGAGCGATCTATTTAAAGCTCTGCAAACTAAAGCACATAAATAATTTTTGTTCTTAAAGTTTCTTGTGTTTTAATCTCTTGTGGGGAAACCATTATGTTTGATAACTGCTGATCATCTACGCCTACGGGGCTTCGCATTAATGAAGTTGTTTATATAAACTCCTGAGAGATACTTGTAACAATATACTTTTTGAACAAAAAAGGAATTCTGGTCTTTGCAGCTGTCGCGTTGAACTCTGCGATCGGTCTTAAAACTATATTAGATATGTAATACTAAAAATCGTATAAACTATCATCACCCAACGATAGATAGTTCCCAAGTTTCCATCACAATTGCGAAACCTTCATATATTATTTATCAATATACCTACCTAGAAAACTGATTCACCTGCAATAATATCCAATAGGTTTTGCTTGAATTTGGTGGGATATTTTTTATTCAAAAACAAGGACGCTCTTATTGTTCCCCAAGGAACTTAAAAAGTATTGGTTTGAATAGATGCAGCGTAGATGAGCAGCAGATATAAAAAAATGGATTCACTACAAAATATTGGCAAAACAAAAAACTTTAAAAACAGAATTAATTTACGTTCGTATTTTCTTTAGATTTTTTCCAACTACTTTCAATGCATCGCTTTACTTGTTATTGTATTTTCCATACTGGGTAATATTTATTTAATTGCATTTTAAGAGTTATTGTATACCTACTTACGCAAATAAAATTCATTTAAATTTATTCAAGTTTAATAACTTTCTTCAGCAAATAATAACCTAGTGAAATTGAGTTCTATTGTTTTATCCGTATTTATACGCATAGGTATAGGTATAAATATATTATTTTATTTATATTAGGTATGTGTTTTGAAGATTTTTTAGGCTTTTAATGTATGATGTGTCTATTTTTCTTAAATAAACGACATTGTTTCAGGATATTAGTGCATTTACCCTGCTCATATTTATAAATACATATGACCATAGGTACCTATACATATTTCCAATTTTATCAAGGCAAGTATCTATGTACATACCTACCTGGTAAATTTTTTTTACAATTATCCAACATTATCTTTAAGAATTTAATTTTTTGTTCAGTCTCCCCCTCAAGTTTTATATTAATATTAAACGCCAAAGATGAGATAGAAAAGTTGCCTCGTCTCAGTTTAGACCGAACAAAATTAATTGAAATTCCACTTTAATTTTTACCCTCGACCCTTTCCGTCACTTGTGTTTCTACCCTTCTTATGATACCATTCTTCATTTTTTTTTCTATCCAAGGCAATTTACATACTCTATCATTCTGTGGTCATTCGGGTAACTGGTAAGTAGGTATGCATCATTCTGTCCAATCGTTCGTCACTAGTATTTAAAACTTCCCTTAGCCATTTCCATATTGAAGCAAGGCATCCGAACAAGCGACAATGAAAGATTGGAGTACGAATTTAAACAAAAAATAAATGCAGTATGCATAAAAAGAATACGAATGCACATTTTCTATACACATACGCACACTTGTAGTTCGTTTAGTTTAACTGCATTTGTCTCAGAACTACGTTTACTGGTTTGGCCCGCTCCCCGCAAAAATTGAGCTTTTTTTGGCGCTTTTAAGAAAAATCTTTAACAGTGTGCAATTTTTCTTATTCTTATGGTTTTCTTCAAACACAACGGATAACCACGTTTGCTGTGTATGAGTGGGAATTTTAATGTGGGATTTTCTCAGATAAAATGAGAGCGTGTTTTAAGGGGAAACATTTAAGTAAAAGGAAAGCCTGATAGGGACAGAAAAGAAGGCAGTTCCCATTCCCACCACCACAACTATTCTTGTAAACAAGAAAGTTGCATATTATGAACAAGGTGTCTCACACATTAGCAATAATGAAGAAAAAAGTGCACTCAAAAAACACACACAAGCACTGTGTTCAATGCGCATTTTTTTTCCTTAATCCCCGCGAGTGTAATCATCAACTACAGAAGTCGGTTCTTCTACCACAAAGTGCATTCGATGCGTTGCATTGAAAGGGGTGATATTAAGTTAGGAGTTAGGTGGTGTACGTGCGAGTGCGGTTGTTTGGTTGCGTCTTGCGTGTTCAAGTGCACTCTCCCGCATACATCGAGGCGGGAAAGCTTCATTAAAGAATGTAGAAAAAATGTGAATAAACAAAAAAACAATGCACAACAGCTAAAAAAATGCACTGGTTGGACAGAAATAGAAAAAAACATAAGAAAAAAAAAAGGAAGTTAAATCGCATGCGCTTCTATACCTATAACACATTGGAAAAGTATTTCCCTCATCATCGTTGATGTCGTTGCCCACCGTCTGTTGGCGTTGCTGTTTTTCGTATATTGTGCGTGGAAGACTTGATTGTTTGCCGTTTGTTGTCGCTCTCCCCTAGTTGCTGTTGTCTGATAGCTGATACTGTCGAAAGCCGCTCTGCATTGAACATAGATGTGCTTTAATTGCTCGCTTTGCACACAGTCGAAGAAACACAACGCATCCGATATGCAGCGGAATGCATTTTCGGACGCGACCCGAATCTATCCGAGTAGCGTCCGATCGCGCTGTATCAATAAAAAGTTATTATATTGCAAAGGCAGCGGCTGCTATCACTTTTGTCGTTGTTGTTAATATCGTCTCTGTCTGCTTTGCAACTGTATTCGTTTGGGCTTTCATTGTTGTTTTTAGCCGATCTTAGAGGTGATCCGATCAGTAAGAAATTAAATGAAAACTAAAAAAGTTCTTTTATTAGTTACAACTAAAATGTCAACAACTCACGAAATGTGCATATACAAGTGTTTCCTATTTGCAACATTGAATAATAGATAAATATCTTTATTTGCAAATTTTTTCAGAACTCGTAGATAAATATCGTCATCGTAGAATATTTACATCTTACATTATTGAAGTGTTTAAAGGCAAACAACTAAAAACGTTGTTTCGTTGGTGAATTTCGGCGGAATTTTATACCTTTACAAATCCCTCCCTTTCCGTTTACCTAATTTCGTCCTCCCAGAATTTAAAATTCTTTTTTGGGTCGGGGCTTACGAAGAATAGTTTAACGCGTTTATTAACGCTTTGCTAACAATTCATTTTATTATATTTTAGTCGCGAAAATTACCGTCGGTATTCCATTTTTAAATACTTGCTTGTTTTTTTATTTTTAAGATAAAAATGTATATATACCTAACATACTATTCTGTGGTTTTTTTTTTTTTTTAATTTCTATCTATTTTTTGTTATTTAGTGTTTCGTCAAAAAATTCAATGACATTCATGTGCATCATAACATAACGCCAGAAAAATAATTGTATGAAACAAAAAAAAAACAAATAAAATTAAAAAGTCGAAGTACCTAAACATTATTAAAATGGGTACCTGAACCAAAACCGGAAATATAAGTTCATCATTTTTTAGGAATTGGGATTTTTAAATAATGCTATGCTCATCAGCGTCTACGACACATGTATGTATTTAAAATTAATCGTTTTTCGAAAACATCAAATTAACATTTTAAATATTTGTGTCTACGCACATACATAACGTAGGAACCTAACTACTTCTTATTTTATGGTTTTTGTTAAAGTGTTTATATGTTAATATACGTATATATTTTTTTTCACTCATTACGGCAAGTTATGTTTACGATCTCTCAAAACCAGCATGAAAATTAAAAATCTTTCTTATTTATTAGCAAAATGAATTCACATTGTCTGGATCAGTTATCAACATTTATGTTAAACTGTTGTACAAAATTTTGTGATATTTCTGAATTTTAAATTAAAATGGACTCTAATTTCATTTCTAAATAATTTGTATGTAGTTAGTACATTTGGTTTTAATAGTAAACGACCCAGCAAAATGTACAAGCTTCGATTCAATTTAAAAATAATAACGGAAGCATCCGAATTTTTTTTTTGGTCTGTTCCATTCGTTTTGTCTGTAGTGACAGGGGGTGGTAGGGTAAGACACCCAGTGACCGACGACCCGCTGGATCGTTTTTAATGATTTTTATATATTATTATAACTGTTAATAATCTCTGTTATAATATTAAAGAAGGATATACATATGTAGGAAATTCCAAAAATAAATAAAACTCAAAATCGTAAAAGCTTACCACTTTTTTAGTTACGGACACCTTATTTTCAGTAACCGACACCCGTAAAAAACTAGTTATGGACACCCTTTTTCTGTAGCTTTTCACACTAAACTATAAGAGGAGTTTTCGGCAAAAAGTTTACATAAACTCGTAATGCATTGAAATCGAACATTTACAAGTTTTTATTTTGCATTTAAATTGTTTTGACACCCAGCTGCATCCGATTTGAAAAAAAATTAGCAGTGTCAAAATAGGAAAATATTTTATGCAAAACTGGAAGAGAATTTACAACAGTTGTAACTAAAAATGGGAATACACAATGAATCCTGGCTAATGATATTAATTTCATTTCGTGAGCGAACTGGCTCGCTTAGTAGTAGGGATAATCGATTCTGCGTCGCGCCTCTTGTATTGCAGCCGTAAAATTTATTTCTCTTGCCAGCATTCCGTCAGCTGTTTCTTTAACGTTTAATTGAACACTGATTGTTTCAAAAATGGTTTTTGCTTTGTTCATCTTTTAATTTGTACTTGATTTTCATAGGTTTTATCAAAATTTGGGGTTTATAAAAACTTGTGGTTTATCAAAAATTTATGCGAAACTTTTGTTTTTGATGTATCTATATTATACAAAAAACCTTTCTATGTAGTAGGTAGGTACGTTATGAAGTTATGAATAAATTATAGATAAATAATTATTTAAATAAAAACAAGCAAACAAAAATGTTTAGGCACTTTAAATGTTTTCAACCAGTAATATTGGAAATTATTAAAAAATAATTGACTTTACAAACAAAATTAACTTTTAAGAAACTTCTGTGATAATACTTTCATTAAAATCAGCTATGCCGATAATTAGAAAGCCAAAAATCGAAAAATAAATTGTAATAATATATTTTTAATTTTAATTGAATTCTAGATTGGGAGAATTAAGCGAAACAGCAACGTTATTTTACTAAAAAATAGTTTTCGAAAATCGTATTTTTAATTTTCAATTTTACGATCTATAATTCAATATTTTTTGTTTTTTGAAATTAAGATATTACTTACTGTACCTACCATAGAACCATTTTTTTTTTTAATTTTGAATTCCTCGTTATCGGCATAACGGATTTTAATGAATTTTTTTCTATAGAGAAGCTTCTTTAAAGTTTAAAAAATATTGCATTTTTGAAAAAAAAATCAATTTTTTCTTGGAAAATTCAAGTCGAATTTTTTTTTGGAAATTTAATTTTTATTCGTTCAATAATAAAAACTAAGTTGGTGTACCAAAGTTTTTTCTTAAATGTTTTAAAAATTTTGTATTATAAAAGCTTATTTTTTGATGAACCACTACAACGACTTATAACTGCTGTTCTTGCATATACTAATATTGGAGTTTTTTAAGTCATTTAAAAAATGCAATTTATGCTTATGAACATTTTTTCTCTTATAAAATTTATTTTTGAAATGCTTAGTCTTTTACTAAGAACAAGTTCGTGCGACCCATTCGTACATTTTATTTTTTACGAATTCATATCTCGACATAGATTAAGTACCTTCGTTTTATAATTTTCACACTCTAAATTTATTATGACTACCCTTAAAATGTTTGAGTACAATGCGAGCGTTTTAGAAAGGTATGAGAGGATTTAGATGGAGATACCGATGCACATTGGTTTTGAATGTCTGAGAGATATAGAGTCAGGTAAACCATTCCACATTCGTGTAGTGCGGCTAACGAAAGAATCTTTGAATTTACTTGTACGTCCAAAGTTGGGCTCAACTGTTAACTGATAGACATGCCCTGAAGCGCATGTATTACGGTTAAATTGTCTAAGGGGAGGAATGTAACTGAAATGCAACGGTGCTAGAGAATTTCAAATGTTTCTGTTATACTTCTATCACCTATCATTTTTAAAGTTTTTTTTTTTGATTCTATCCAAGAGACTCAAGTATGTTATTGGAGCACCTGCCCAAATATGGAAATTGTACTCAAGCTTTGGATGAATATAAGAATTACAGCCAGATAAGAAGATATACAAAATTTTTTGCAACGTCGAAGGAAACCTTATCAGTTATAACCTAGTAGCATTTTTGGCGACGTCGAATATGTGGTCATTCCACACAAGGAGACCTGTGAGGCACATACCGATAAATGAGAGCTGTTCGCGTTCAGTTTCTTAATTGCAAGTGCCGCTCATGGATAGCGGCATGTGGGGTGGGTTGCGCTTTAACGACAGAAAACAGCATTGAGTTTACGCATACGCGTTTTATGGTTCACCATTTGACAATGCTATCGAGATCATAATTAAATGAGCTTATCATACGCTATATAACTTTTATGTCCTTCGCGGTTGTTGGACATAATTAAAAAATATTCCGGGATTAGTTAGCCACGTTATTTGAATTTTAAGATTTCAATTTAAAACTCACCCCGAACGTTTCGCATCAAATTGCATTGAATGCAGTAACCGGGAAACGGCTGTTCAAATGTTATGTATTAGAATGGTTACGCAGGTTGTAGCGGTGTGTAGACAGTCTGTCTCTTGATGTTATTGTTATTGAGCTGCAAGTTGTTGGGAGCAAACGACACTCACTACATCGCAGGGTATTTTAATCCTAATTTAGGATGCCCGTTTGATATCGATGACAGGATCCCACGCTCGAAATAGCTTAAAACTAACGTCACGATTAAAATTTTGATGGTACTTGATTTCAATTGCCTCTGTCGTTCTAGATCCATATCCGAAGAACAAGGACATGCATTTGAAAACACGAATATAAGAAGCTTAGAGTACGGTCGTCAGCAAAACAATTTAATGTAAATTATAATTCTGTAATGTATCAGAAAGAGGTTCAGAGACAAAATGGAGCCCTGTAGCACACTTGAATTTCAGACTGAAAACCATCCAATACAACTTGTTTTGTGCGGTTTGAAAGGTAATTTCTAATCTATCGAAGAAGAGATTGATCAATACGCGCATTTTCGATAAGAAAGCTTGATGCCAAACTCTATCAAATGCTTTTGAAATATAAAGAGCAATAATCTTTCTTTCCAAAACGATGTTAAGATTTGTGACACTGTTCGGTAAGATATACCATCAGATCACCGGTTAACCTATTGCTGCGAAAGCCATATTGCCGTTCATTGAGAAGCTTGCAGTTCTTCAAGATATTTCTTGATCTGATAATTTATCAGGTTTACGCAATGGTTTTGCCAGCATAGAAGAACACTTTTTCAGAACAATCGAGGGGATATTACCCGGGTTAGCGGATTTGTGTACATCGAGATCTCATGGTACTCTTGCAACTGAACAGTGCGAGAGAAGATTTGTCCCATAAAATCATTAACGCTCTCAATTACAGGAGGAATCATAACACTATCAGACAGCGTCAAATTGACAGCAAACTGTGCTGCGAGCAAATTCGGTTTTTCTTGCGAGCTGACATAACGAGTGTCGTTGAAAACGAGCGTAGAAACCGATGACGAAGTACTATTTAGTACGTTATTTACAAATGACTAACCATTTTTACTACTTTTGGGACATTGCAGTATTTTTTGGCGTAAATTTTGGTCATGCAAAAATTTGGTTCTATGATCATTACAGGTCTTTCTAGCTTGGAAAATTACCGCTCACTGTCTGAGTCAATTTATGAGTTTACATGGGTGCACTTTTTTGTTCTTCTTTATTGAAGTCTTACTGATATACGGTATTTTTATTTCTCTCTTCCACAACTCAACCAGTGCCGCCGCTGGGTGTTCGTGCGCCCTTGTGCAAGAACCTTAAATTGCCGCCCCATGTCTCGGGTGCACGGGGGTATTTACGTTGAATAAGTGAAAGTTTTGTTTATTCTCCATTTCGCAGTTGAAAAATAAGCAAACGTGGATTGTTGTTGTCGCGTTCCGAGCTACACCAAATTCTTATACAATGAACGTAGTTATTATACATATATGTACAGTTTTTGCATCCTTTTAAGATTATTTACTCTTTTTACTTGAGATTCATAGGTACTATAAGGCAAATTATGCATTCGTAAAAAAATCGAACTCGAGATTTTGATCAGAGTTGACATTACGATGATAGCGAAGACGAAAAACGTGGGCCTCAAAAGCTTGTCCCCACACGTTTATTTTTCTTCTTTTTTTTAAGACCAAAAATGGAGGGCTCACAGCTGTACCGAACCAAGTCATTTTAAAGAAATCCAAAACTAACGCCAGGATTTCCGCAAAATTGACCTCTATTTAGAGCTCTAATGAACTAGTACATAGTTCATTTAGAGCTACATAGTTGTATTTAGACCTGTAATGAACTATACATAGTTCATTACAGCTCTAAATAGAGGTCAATTTTGCGGAAACTTTGGCGTTGGTTTTGGATTTTTTTAAAATGACTTGGTTCGGTAGAGCTGTTAGCCCTCCAAATAACTGTACCTGCAATACGATTTTTTTTCGAAATTTTAGGTATATTTTTTTTTTTAAATGTCTGTTGGACATCCCTGTCAATTCGTGACCAATCATACCTACCAACATTTACATTTCAATACATTTTCAAATTCCTTTTGTCATTGTCATTCTGACTTGACTAATCTACTTATAACCTTTCTTTTATTCTGAATTCTCTTGTTAAGATAATCTTTTCTCAATTTGCTCTAGAGTTTATAATAAATCTTTAAATATTAAAAACATCCTATAACTTTTTCAATTAAATAATATTTCTGGACGTTTAGATTAATTTAATTAATCGGCTCTACAGGTTATGGGCCCAGGAATTTTCAATTTTTCATTTTTAATTGTAAAAACTGTTTCTCACAACGATTAATCTACAGTTGCTGATAATGGCGCAACCGAGTTCTTCTCTTAGGCTTGATATGTTGTCGAAAGACAACTACGACACATGGTGCCTTCAGGTAGAGGCATTGCTTGTCAAAAACGACACATGGGATTATGTGTCTGGTGATATACCTAGGCCGCCAGAGCCAACGGATGGTGACGAAGCAAAGGTTAAGAAGGCTTTATCTACTTGGCAACGTCAAGATAAAAAGGCAAAGGCCGATCTTATTTTGTCCATCAGTCCATCCGAGCTCAAACAAGTCCGTGGATGTGAAACTTCTCACGAGATCTGGAAGAAACTCGAATCTATTTATGCGTCGTCAGGTCCAGCAAGGAAAGCCACTTTGCTAAAGCAACTCACACTTCAGAAAATGAAGGAAGGAGATGAAATCCGTGATCACGTGGGAAAGTTCTTCGATGCCGTCGACAAACTGGAGGCGATGGATGTTAAAATTCATAAAGATTTGTTGAGCATAATGCTTTTGTACAGTTTACCAGAATCCTTCGAAAATTTTCGTTGTGCTATCGAGACTCAGGATGTTCTTCCTGATGCTGAAAGGCTTAAAGTTAAAATTCTCGAAGAAGCGGAAGCGCGCAAGCAAAAATACAAAGAGTCTGAATGCGGAGCAATGATTGCAACTAGAAGTTTTACTTCGAAGCAAACAAGTAAAGAAAATCCGACAAACAAGAAAAAGTTTCCATTTCGATGTAGCAAGTGCAACAAATTTGGGCACAAGGCTGCTGATTGTCGTGTAAAACGTCAAGCTTCACAACGTGCCGAATGTGGAAAGGATTCCTTTTACATAATGTCAGATGTTTCTGAACATGCCATGTGCACGGATACCATCGATCTGAAACGAAGCTGGTGTTTGGATAGTGGGTGCACATCCCACCTGTGCCGTGAAGAAGAATATTTCGAGTCTTTGTCATCTATCGATCGGGAAAAACTAAAATTGGCGAGTAATCAATCCACTACAGTGATGGCGAAGGGAACTGTTAGACTCCAGGCAGCTGTTGGAGTCGAATCAAGGTCAGTACATTTTGAAAATACTCTATTAGTTCCTGATCTGCGCACAAATCTTCTTTCAGTGTCCAAGATTACTGACAAGAACTGTGAAGTAGTCTTCAGGCGTGACACGGCGATAGTACGAGATGAAAATGGAAAAATCAAACTTATAGCTGATAGAGTTGGTGATTTATATTACCTTCGCCAAACTTTGGAGTCTGCGGGTGTTGCTGAATCGACCAACAGGGAGACAAAGTCTGATATCCAGATGTGGCATGAACGGCTTGGCCATTTAAATTTTCGGGATCTTTTGAATATTGCTAAGGATAAAACTGCTACTGGAATTATTCTGAATCCAAGTGAACAACTATCTCCATGTACTATTTGCTTGAAGGGAAAGTTGACAGCAAAACCATTTTCTGTTAGGACAACTAGAAGCTCCGAGCCTTTAATGATTGTCCATTCGGATATCTGTGGGCCTATGAGGACTCAATCTAATGGTGGAGGAAAATACTTCGTCACTTTTATAGACGACTACTCGCGATGGTGTGAAGTATACATAATTAAAAATAAAAGCGATGTGTATGAAACGTTCCTCAGCTATAAAAATTTTGTCGAAAAACAAACCGGTCAAAAAATCAAGGCACTACAGACGGATAATGGCAAGGAATATTGTTCAAATAAAATGGATGAATACCTAAAGTCACAAGGTATTAAAAGGAGACTTTCAACACCTTATACGCCTCAACAAAATGGGGTCAGTGAAAGGAAGAACCGCACTTTGGTCGAGATGGCCCGATGTATGGTACTACAAGCTGGACTTTCTCCGTCGTTTTGGGCTGAAGCCATATGTTCAGCAAATTATTTGAGGAATCGTTGTCCATCAAAAACTCTGGATGGTAAGACACCTTTCGAATTGTGGATGGGACGAGTTCCGAATCTGAAACACCTTCAGATATTTGGTTGCAGAGCTTTTGTTAAAAACAAGGAACCAAATAAGGATAAATTTTGAGCTCGTTCGACTGAAGGTATATTTGTTGGATATTCAGATGACGCAAAAGCATGTCGAATTTGGATGCCATCAGCGAGAAAAATATCTATCTCAAGAGATGTTATGTTTGTCGATGAATCGAAAGAAGTCCATGAGGATGTAGACATAATTTCATCTGAAACTAAGTGTGGAAATGCTGATATCCTGGAGCAGTGGAGTTTTATTGAATCTGGTGATGCTGAAATATCATGTGATCAAGACCCTAGTGAGCTGTGTAGAACTGATCAAGGTAGTGAAATCAAAACCGATGCTGAAATTTTATGCGATCAGGCTAGTGAGAAATCTTGTGAGTCGAGTAAAACAGGTCAACACAGTAAAACTGAAAATTATGATGAAAACCTTTCTGATAATGATGTTGTAGCCTATGCATTTAATGCTGAAATAAGTTTCACTGAAGCCCTCCAAGGCGATGACTGTGCTGAGTGGAAAAACGCCATCATAGACGAAGTAAAATGTCTTATTAAAAATGATACTTGGAAGCTGGTTCGTGAGCAAGCGGAACGGAGCAAAGTTGGATGTCGCTTTGTACTTACAAACAAACGTAATCAAGATGGTATAGTTACGAGACGGAAGGCCCGCCTTGTAGCTCAAGGTTTTTCTCAACAACCCGGCATTGATTACATGAAGATATTTTCTCCTGTAGCTCGTCTTGAATCTATATATAATGAGCATATTTATATGAAGGCTCCACCGTTGCTAGAAGATGCTTTAGAAGAAATTCTGCAAAATGAGCCGACAAATAGCTCCATTAAACAAAAGGCAAAAACGATGCTTCAATCTTTTCACGAAGGAAAACAGGTGTGTTACCTGAAGAAGGCTTTATATGGCTTGAAACAAGCCGGATATCAATGGAATCTAAGATTTGACCACAAGTTGCAGCAAATTGGACTTAAAGCCACAAAAGCAGATCCATGCGTGTATGTTGCGTGGAAAAATGGAAACATTTTAATTCTTTCTATCTATGTTGATGATGTACTTATTTGCTCCAAGGATCTGAACTGGATTCAATCAATTAAAAGGAGTCTTATGGAAGACTTCGAAGTTAAAGATCTTGGAGAGGCAAAATATTGCCTTGGAATCGAGATTAATCAAAATTCAGGATTTATATCCATAAGTCAAAAGGGTTACATCCGTAATTTGTTACAGAGATTTAATATGAAGGATGCCAAACCACTTACCATCCCCATGCAACCAGACTCAAGACTTGTTAAAGGTGAAAATTCTTGTGTTCAAGAAAAACGGCCATACAAAGAGTTGATTGGAGGATTGATGTATGCTGCCGTTTGTTCCCGACCAGATATATCTCATGTAACAAGTGTTCTTGCTCAATTCAACAGTTGTTTTAACGATGTCCACTGGGGTGCTGCAAAGCGTGTGCTACGCTACCTTCAAGGAACAATAGACTTTGGATTGCGATATTCTTCAAATCAGGAATGCATAAATGGATTCGTTGACTCTGATTGGGGAAGATGCGTAATTGATAGACGATCCTACACTGGTTTTGCGTTCACTTTTTCCAATGCGGCTGTTAGCTGGAAATCTCAAAAACAAAAGACTGTTGCTTTATCTTCGACCGAAGCTGAGTACATGGGTATCTCAGAGGCTATGAAAGAAGCTATTCATCTAAGGACGTTCTTAAAGGAACTCGGTCTTGAGGACTTAAATAAAATCATTTTGTACAACGATAACCGTGGTGCTGGACTTCTTGCTGAAAATTATGTGTTTCATCAAAGGACCAAGCATATAGACATCCGACACCACTTTATTCGCGATGTCTTATCTAAAGGGGACATCAAATTAGAATACCCACCTACGGAAGAAATGCCTGCCGATGTTCTAACTAAGGCGCTAACTGGGCCGAAGCTTATCAAAACTTGGAGTTGTCAAAGTATGAGGATCATCTCATTGAGGGGGCGTGTTGGACATCCCTGTCAATTCGTGACCAATCATACCTACCAACATTTACATTTCAATACATTTTCAAATTCCTTTTGTCATTGTCATTCTGACTTGACTAATCTACTTATAACCTTTCTTTTATTCTGAATTCTCTTGTTAAGATAATCTTTTCTCAATTTGCTCTAGAGTTTATAATAAATCTTTAAATATTAAAAACATCCTATAACTTTTTCAATTAAATAATATTTCTGGACGTTTAGATTAATTTAATTAATCGGCTCTACAATGTCCAACAGATTTAAAGAAAAATTAAAAATATTAAAGAATCGGTACAACCGATTTTGATAATTTGTTTTATGCTAAAGCGCCCCAAAATTTAAAATATTCCTGTGCATTAAAATTTTGAAAACTTTTTTTTTTGGATTTCAATTTTTTTTTTTCGAAACTCAATATTTCGAAAACCCCATGCTTGATTTTTTTTAAACTTAATGAATAAAAGTTTTCGAAAATCGTGTTTTTCTCGAAAACGTCTCCGAGAATTTTGATAATATTTTACGTTCTATAAATTAAACTAAAAGAAATTGAAATCAATATATTACTGACTGTACCGAACATAGAACCATTTTGACGATTTTTGAATTTCTCATTACCGGCTGAACGGACTTTAACGAAATTTTTTATATTTTTTTGGAAATTTATTTTTTATTCGTAAGGTAATAAAAAAAATGTTTTAAAACTTGTATATAAAAGATTATTTGACTTATGACTTATAATTTTGTTTATGAACAGTTTTTCTCTAATAGCATTCATTTTTGAAATTCTTAGTCTTTTACATAAGTGCGACCCAGTCGTGCATTTTATTTTAAAAGGAAACAAAATATGGCGATTGCGAATAATTTTCTTCAACAAAACCATTTTCATATAAAATGCAAATATTCGAGTTCCTAGCACAGTTTTGAATTTATGTATGTCAAATCAATCCTTTGGTAAAAACCAATAGTTTATAGCTTGACAGAGAGAAGACGAAGTAGTTTTCGATATTTTCAAAAGTTTTTGTTTTCACTTTATGAAATTTGACATTTTGTGGCTTCTGTGGGAACTATATTTTGATATAAATAGAGTCTGAACTCTGAATGTCAATAATTGAAAGCTTAAATTCGAAGAACCAATGAAACGTTAAATTTCTGGGTTATTCTGATTTTGTTCAATCCGTTGACATTTAAGTTATTTATCAATTCAGTTCCAAAATTAATTAAAAACTATTCGTAAGCCCTTATTTAAAAAGAAACATAAATATTTAGAGACACAAAACTTTTTTTGGTTTCCGTTGTAAAGATAGTTTGTTTACATTTTGCATCGGTAAAATAAGGAATGTTTTAAATCACCTTCGATAATTTTGTTCTTGTTACCAACTTAGATTTGAGATATTTAGCTACGAGTATATCATTGCAATCAGAATATTGATACCCATTCATAGAAAAATACGAGTAATTAGTAAAATTAATGTTTTCGAGACCGTTTTCATGGGCTGTAAATCTAAAACATCTATTTCCCAAGTGTCAATCTATGGCGACATGGCGCTAAGCAGTTTAGACTATGACTGCAATCGAAGAGGTTATTTGGTGTGAGAGGCGACAGTCACAAACAAAATATGAATAAAGATTTGTAGTAGATTGTGTGTGGGAACTACGTAGTGAACAGTCAAATGTAAACAAGTTCCAAAAGCTTAAGGAAAATTTTTGGAGTATGCTGTATAGGTTGAGTTAGATCGATCTCTTAATTTTCCGCCCCTAGACGTTGGCGCCCTTGTGCACCGCACATTTTGCACAAATGGTAGCGGCGGCCCTGAACTCAACTGACCACTTTGAGGGTAGGTGGAGATCAGCACAATTCTTTCAAATGAACAAACAAATTTGGTGTTGAGAAAAGAAATTTTTTCGTCACAAAAGAAATAATGTCTGTAGTGTGAAAAAATTTTGTGTTCCGCTTAGAAACATCTCATTTATTTTGCAAAAATTGTACGAAACAGGCAGTTTTATTAAAAAGTAAACAAATGTGAAATGCCAAACGTCAAATTAATTGGGTTGGTTCGATACAAAAAAGTTCACTTCAAACATAGTTTTTTTCGAGCTAAAGTTTCTTGAGGTCGGCTAAGTTGTAATTTCTCCGAATTCGTATTTTGCAAACTTTTCAAGAAACAAATACAAATAAGGGGGATAATAGATATTTCATATATTATGTACATATTTTCTGTAATAATTATTTTTTACGTGAAAAGTAATAAAATGAGTAATTTATTAGAAATATGTGTGTACATACTATGTATTTAGAAATGAATTTTTATTCATTGAAGATTAGAGATATTGCGTGCCTCAAGAAAATGTGATGGAGATGATAATGACATACCTTTACGACTTTGTTTTTACTAAACCAAATTTGAGTTTCCATACAAACATATAAGTACTATGAGTATCTTAACACTAATATGATTTCTTTGATTTCTTGAGTTACATGGCGTAGAGTAAGTAAACATCTGTTATTTTTCAAAAGTATCAGAACTTCTTTAAGTCGGAACAACAAGGTTATTTCTAACATGAGAAGATATTTTTTTGCCAATTCTCCAATTAATGTCTTTTTAGGTCATCTTTGTTCATATGATAGTCCTTTTGCAAAATTTTCCGGTAAAAATGATCCCATAAATGTTCTATGGGGCTATGGTCCGACGATTGGGGAAGGTGATCGAGCTGTTTAGGAGTCATTCATTTTTTAAGAAGCTGTGAGGATCATTGTCTTTCTGAAAGATCCAACTGCTAATCATAGCTAATTTGTATAAGCTCGGTTGAAGGTTATTCCTTAGGATTTTAATATAGTGTTGTCTATTGTGCTTTCAATGAAGACAAGTTTCCTGAGCCAAGATCCTGCTATACATCCCAATACCATCAAGCACCCTCCCCAATTTTTTACAGCGCTCCTTATATTTTGTTCATGATGTTAACTTACTTTTGACGCGTTAAATATGGAGTATGTTTAGTTTTATTAAAAAAAAGTGTGAGTGCCCGGACTCACAGTTAAGATGTGTAAACATCAACGTTCGTTCGAGTTTCACATTTTTGTTATCGAACGTACCCATTAAACATACTATAGTCGTTTTTTATTGGTAAATGTATACGCAGCTCAGCAAAATTTTACAAAGCAAACAAAAATAAAATTGAACAGTGCGGATAAACTAGGCAGTAAAGAATAGTGCATATAAGGCTGAAAACACACCGGATAAAGCAAAACGTTTTCTATTCGATAGTCAAAAAAACATTTTTTATTTGAACACACACCAAGCGAAACAAAATAAAACAAAGCAATCCACAGCTTATCAATAGTAAGTTTATTGGCATGTTCCTTATCTTTATAATTATAGATAGGGCTTCTTGCCTTAATTTAAAAAAATGAACTTCTCTCCATCTACATATTTCATATTTATTTAAAATTTGCGCAGAGTAAACGTAGAAGCAAATAAATCTGTAAATTGCAACGAAAGAAGAAAATAAAAACCACGGTGTCAAAATTTTGTTTTGCAAAAAACAATAGGTCAGCTATCGGCAACGGAACATGTTTTTCTGTTTTGCTTTTGTTTTTTATGTTTTGTTTCATTTGGTGTGCGTTGCGCCATAAGAAAGTATGCAATTATCGTCAACGACCCTTGTTCGAAACAGTTTTGTTGCATTCGGTGTGTGTTGCTCGTATACAATAGCATGTATTTTCGACAACCACCATCGTAACACTTCAAAACAAAAACATGTGTTTCGTTTTCTTTGGTGTGTTTAGTCTCATAAGCCTTAGGCTGAAAACACACCGGATAAAGCAAAACATGTTTTTTTGTTTCGTGAAACAAAAGAACATTGTTTCTTATGAGACTAAACACACCAAAGAAAACGAAACAAAACACATGTTTTTGTTTTGAAGTGTTACGATGGTGGTTGTCGAAAATACATGCTATTGTATACGAGCAACACACACCGAATGCAACATAACTGTTTCGAACAAGGGTCGTTGACGATAATTACATACTTTCTTATGGCGCAACGCACACCAAATGAAACAAAACATAAAAACAAAAGCAAAACAGAAAAACATGTTTCGTTGCCGATAGCTGACCTATTGTTTTTTGCAAAACAAAATTTTGACTCCGTTGTTTTTATTTTCTTCTTTCGTTGCACTTTACAGATTTATTTGCTTCTACGTTTACTCTGTGCGTAAATTTTAAATAAATATGAAATATGTAGATGAAGAGAAGTTCATTTTTTTTTTAATTAAGGCAAGAAGCCCTATCTTTAATTATAAAGATAAGGAACATGTCAATAAACGTACTATTGATAAGCTGTGGATTGCTACTTTCTACTATGACACTTGAAGATTGGCAAGATTAAAAGCTTTTCTCTTTTCTTATAAATAAACACATAATGTCTGTTTTGTAAACACAAAATTGTTATTTGTGTTTACTTGCCGTAGAGTTATAATCTTTCAGCCAGAGTTAAGCTTTTACGATAGTTCGTATTTTGTTTCATTTCAACGCACACCAAACGAAACAAAAAAACAAAACGTTTTGTTTTGTTTTATTCTGTTTCGCTTGGTGTGTGTTCAAATAAAAAATGTTTTTTGACTATCGAATAAAAAACGTTTTGCTTTATCCGGTGTGTTTTCAGCCTAAGAGAGTACAGATAAAGTTTTGGAATGTCTGGAATAGAATGCCACTCAATTGGGTTGCAAAAAAATAATTTGGTACGTCAGGTTGGTAGGCTTTGATTATTTGAAGTAGTGTTCATTGTTATTTGTTCAATTTATGGTTTGATCACACTAGAGCCAAAATAAGATGGTTTGAAATATTAATCCACGATTGGAGGGTCAACGTAAATATTAAATGCGTTGACTGTAGTTGTCGTCACTAAAAACTTATCTATACTCATAATTCGCTTCTGGACCCATGTTTTGTAAGGCAATAACTTATCGCATCGTTAAAAAATTAAAGGATTTATCCTCACTTACCCCGCATGCGGAAATAATTGGGCTTCTATAACTAAAGGTGATATGTAACTCAAATTTCAGGTCTATTCAGCCTGGAATTCTATTGGAAAGTAATAGTTAAATTTATCATATTAACATTAAAAAAAAACGAATGTGAAATCGAATTTAATTTAAAGTTTTAATTTTATTGATTTTGGTCGAGGAAATACGTCAACATTTGTCCAAAATAAAACAAAATGCACTTTCAGCCCTCCCCGTCTAATTCTGCACAAACTCAAAGTTTAGATACAAAAACAAAGGCGTGACATTAAAGCCTGCGAATCAAAACGAAGATATTCTACGAGTATATGAGAAATTAGCATCTTCAGGAATTTTATGACAGTTTCATATATTTTCCAATTTTAAGAAATATTTACCAATTTTAAGAAATGTCATAAAACTAGTAGATAAATAGCATTGTCATTCCATAACAACATGCTTCATTGCGCTGGTTAAAATCGTTCCGAGTCCAAGTTTCAAATTCCTTACTAATACTGGAAACTATTTTTAATTCGAATAATTTAAAAAAAAAAAGTTTATCCAAAAGAAATTTTGACCTTTTATAAGAACATAATAAAATTACTTTTACGAATTAGTTTTGGATTTATTTATTTTTCACTAATCTACATAGATAAACATTTAAGATTAAAAATAAAATGTTTAAAGAAACACCGAAATTGAGTTATTTATATTTTTGAACGCGCACTCAACTCTCTTCCAACTCGATCTGCATATCCATTAATTAAAGCTTGACAACCATAACAATACGAGTACTTTTCTAACGCATCCCTCAACTTATTTAATAGACAATTGGTATCTTTTGTTTTCGTCTCCAACCAGAAATACGGTTTATTTTGTGTTGTAATTTGTCTGTTTGGAATTGTTTGAAAATAAACTAATAGGAAATGGCGAAAAGGTAAACAAACACTTTATTAACAAAAGTATATACATAAGTGTTAAATTAAAAATATTTTTTTCTAATAATAGGTGTAAACGTTGGACAAACGAGGAAACGAAAGCCTTTTTGCATTTTTATGCAGCAAGGAAGGAGGTGTTTAGGCACCCAAGGAAAAAGCGATTTGCTTTCGGGAATGTGTTGGAAGACTTGATTGCTGCTGGCTTTGTAAGTACTTACATACATAATTTAGAAATTTCATGTAAATAAAAATAATACATTTAAGAAATATTTCAGGATTCAACTTTGACACCTCGTCACGTCGTCACTTGGAAATGAAGATGTAGACACTGCTGAGGGCGTACAGAGATGCTAAAGATAACAATTCAAGAACTGGTGCATCCCCATGTATGGGCCCTTTTATGGATGAATTGGAAATGGATTTATTCAAAAAGTGAATCTTACAATCAGCTCCGAATCCGTTCTTAGTGTAAGAAAAATTTTCAATTTAAAGTTGAATTTCTAAAAGTATTTACAATTTTTTTTCACAGAATGCAGATGCACCAGTTTCTTTGCTAGCGTCATCCGATTTGCCATCAGCAGCAAGAAGTTTTAGTTCTGCAGAACATAATGTTGAAGAAGCTCCTACATGGGAAGCTTTTGAGGAAGACTTTGCTTCGGAAGCCTTAGATGCAGATTTTCTTTCAGATTCTTCTGCTGCTGCATCTTCATCAACAACAACGACAAGAACAAAGCCAGCTAAACCCCAAATCAGATTACTTTAAAGAAAAAATAAAACAGAAAGAGCGGGAAGCGCAAGCAGTTCAGAAACGCTTCGAAAAATGCCAACGGGCAAAGGCGCAGCATCAAAAAGATAAAGCTGAGTTGAGAAAAGTAAAGTACGAACTGATTGAAAAACTTTTAAGAAAATAAACAATTACAAATTGAGTAAATTATGATTGTTGTTTATTTTTTAAAAAGTTTTCAATGAATTCGTTTATTTTTTGAAGTATTAATTTAAGTTATATATTTTTTTTTAAACTTCAAGTATGTATTTTTATTTTTGTAAATGTAAATAAAATTAAATGAAGACACAAATGAATTCACAAGTTTTTAATAAAATTATATGATGATTACACAGGTATGTGAATAGTGTTTCACGACAACTTCCGGATGCATTAGTTTCGGGATTAGAATTCTGCTGCAAGTTGTTTTCTTCGGGTGTTGTTTCTTCAATTTATTAATGTGATTTTATCATTATTGATATTGCATAAATTGTGTAAAATGCAAGTACTAACCACAGTATTTCTTATTGAATTCAAGTTTCGTTGTTCAGTAAACTTGTTTATTCGCCTGAATCTTCCTTTTAGCAAACCGAAAGGATTTTCAACCACCATTCGTGTGGAAAAGTGTATAAAATTGAAAGTTTTATGTTGATCAGCCAATTGGCCATAGTTTTTAAAAGACGACACTATCCAGTTTGTAGAAGCATGTGCTGAATCACCCAAAAGAAATGTACATACTTAATGGAAATAGCCGGGTATAATGGGTTTGTGCTCTATTGTATAATGCAGATCTTTTAAGAACTCTACTATCATGTAGGGAACCGGGTTCGCTAACACAAATGTCTATGAATTTCTTATCAGCGTCAACAACTGCCTGTAAAACGATAGTGAAGTTGTGTTTTCTGTTGTAATAACACTCTTTGATGATTTTCGGAGCAGCTATTGTGATATGCGTAAAATCGATGGCTCCGAATTTACCAGGATTCTCTTTTTTAGCTCAAATTTACGGGAGTTTTGTTCAATTACATATCCTTGCGGCCACTTAATGTATTCATTGCCTGTAGAAACCAATCAGCTGCTGATATACGTCCAACTACAAACCACGCAGATGACGTAGCAATTCCAAATAGGTTTCCCAATTGTCTAAATGTCAGAGTGTTGCTTATGTACCATACAAATATGTGTACTTCTTTCCTGGGTTCCATTTTTGTTTTTATTTTACTGATCAAAAAAAGGACACTTTTATTTTATACAAACATAGATTAAACAGTTGGGTTTGATTTAAATACCACACCGCCCACCCTTCTCCTCTGTACATCCACAGAACACTTTTTAATGAAGGTTTTTTTTGTAGCTTTTCCTTCAATATATTGTTATTTCCTTTTCATTACTTGTATTAAAAATTTTATTATTTGTCAGTAGTAAGGTAGATTTATACCATAACTCTGTAAATTGTGCAATATAGTTTAAGAAAAAATGTAAGAATATTCTGCTACACTAAATACAAATACAAATACAAATACATAGATTAAACGATGAGTTGTTTACCTATTAATTGCTCTACAGTTGACCGATTTAATCTGAAGTGGGATTTAAAATCGATGTCACTATATTCTTCAATGGTTTGCATAAAATTCGACACACTGGCGAACTTTTCCTCTTCAGATGAAGTATGAAGAATCTTCGGAGCTCATTGAGTTCTCAAGTTCTGATGATGAACTGCTTTCTTCACTGTTTAAAGATGAATCTAATAAATACTTTAATAAGACCTGTTATAGAATATCTGATTTAATACAAGAAGTTTAAAATAATTATAATTACTTTTACATGTTTTGTTTTGTTTACCATTTTAATTTTTATTTTGCTTCCAAATACTTATTATTTTTGGTGACAGCTGATTTTGACATTGGCCCGTACGCGTATTGCCAAACTGTATATCAGCACAGATCTCCTTAGTCTGTGCTCAGCCATTTTCTGCTCACCGAATTTGAAAGTATTGTAGAGCAAACTGTATGCTACCACAGAGCGCTCTGTGGTCACATGCAGTTTGCTTGTAAAATATTAAAAAAGCTGAAGCAAACTATATACTATTTCAGATCGAGCAAAGTACCTGTGATTACAGAGCCATCGTTCACGTTGGTGTGGTTATTGTGTCTGGTGTGTGATGTGTGGTGTGTGGTGCCGTGACATAAGGCCAAGTGACAAAAGGCCAAATTTGTTTGTGACTTAAGGCCAAACATAAAATATTTTGTCTTGAGCAACAGTACCTTGGGTGGCCCGCTTCGCGGGTTTTCAGGATTTTAACTCCCTTTTCGGGGCTCACACCCGCTCAAGCAACTCCGTTGCTCCGCTTGGGGTATGTTCAGTCGCCAGGCAGGCGCCTGCAGCAACAGTTTTCCTGAGCAGCAGTACATAACTGTTAGTTGTTTACTCCAATTAATGTAAAATACAAAACTGTTGCTACAGGCGCCTGCCTGGCGACTGAACATACCCCAAGCGGAGCAACGGAGTTGCGTGAGCGGGTGTGAGCCCCGAAAAGGGAGTTAAAATCCTGAAAACCCGCGAAGCGGGCCACCCAAGGTACTGTTGCTCAAGACAAAACATTTTATGTTTGGCCTTAAGTCACAAACAAATTTGGCCTTTTGTCATTTAGCCTTATGTCACGGCACCACACACCACACACAATAACCACACCAACGTGAACGATGGCTCTGTAATCACAGGTACTTTGCTCTTAGTTTCCTGAGCAAAATGTATACCAACACAGAAAAATCTGCTTTTGATCTGACACAGTATATAGTATGCTCTTAATTTAAATGAGCATTCTGTAGTCTATTATAGAGCGTCGGAGCTCTGTACTGATATACAGTTTGGCAATACGCGGCCCGTACCAACAATCAAATTAAGAGACGACTTTAATATTTGAGTGAAATGGACCATTATTTAAAGAGCTCTATAAAGTTAACCATACATGTTATGAACTTAATATTTATGTGAACTCTAAATTATGAACCATTTACTGTACGGAACCTAAAAAATAAAATGCAGCATATACGGTCCGATATATAGAGTCCATAAAGTCGTCTCTTAGTTTGATTGTTGGTAAGGCCCATTATCTTGACAAATTTGAAAAATATGGATTGGACTTAGGCTTGAAGAAAAATCAAAATCTTTTGATTTTCCTTCAATTTAGCGTACTCCATAGAAATATTGTATATGCAAGATTGATGATTGATTATGCATTTATTGGTTCATTTGCGTGTAGTACGTTGAAGAGATGAGAACACAGCACATCATAAGCACTGATTAAAATTTCAAAAATCTCAAAGAAACTCGAAAAAAAACACGAAAAAAATACAAAGGGCAATGCTCTTTCGCCACTCCGATATAAAATTAAAGATTAAAGACTCAAGCTTGATGTTTAGCAAGCCACTAGATGGAGCATTCACCTTATCAAAATCAAGCCAATCCCTTAACTTATTTTTTTTATTTTTCAATACATTAATAACCTGTGTCAATTCTTTCATCAAAAATCTCCCTCCTTATAATGTGCAACGAATTGTTGTCTTATAAACAGAGTACGGAGAAAAAAGAAAGAAACCGAATTTACAACAACAAACTTGGGTGACTAATAAATATGCTATTCCTCAAGTGACAACTGATAAACAGTAAAACCTAAATCGGGATGGACCTGATCATGAGGTTTCGGTAGCGTCATGCGTAGGGCATTGGCTTCTGAAGACGCTAGGTCTGGGTTCAAATCTCAGTCAAGGCAAAAAGTTTAGCGATTAAAACTTGGGTGACTAATAAATATGCTAGTCCTAGTCCTAGTCCAAAAAGTTTTTTTCGATTAAACTTGAAAGTATAAAGGCTAAGCACCACTAATAAATGAGTCTGATGATCGGCTTGGCACCCGTGAAATAGCTATAACTCCAGCCAAATAAAAACACACTTGGTGGTAGTTCATTCAAGTTCTTGTTGTAATATTCAAAAATCATAGTAAATCACTAACAAGAAGTGGATTTGTTAAAGACATTAAATGAACCCGCTATGAAAATTTATACCAGTTGATTTGTCTTTCGTCTTTTTGAAATATTGGTCGAGAGGTGAAGAAATGTTGGAGGGTTGAATTTAGTTCTAAATAGCAATGGAAAGTAATAAAATCGAGATTTCAGTGCTCAAAGTTTTAAATGTAAACACGATGTCGTAAGTACGCAATATTTCCAATGTAAACAGGGTGTTAAATGCAATCGCCGGTAAGGTAGGTTGCTACCCGCAACGTGTTACCGTAACATGTAACCGTAACGGGCTATGCGGAACGTACAAGTTTTACTCACGTTTTCGATTCAATCTACCGCTGGCAAAGATGTTTACACATCAAAAAATATACATTAGTTTAATTATTAATTTATATTTTGAATTGAATTATGGCTTATGAATAAAGATTTTGAATTTTATTATTTCATTCCAATTTTTTGTTTGTTTTTCGTTTGTTTGTTTGTTTGTTTGTTTGATTGTTTGTTCGATGTACCTCATATTGGTGTGTACTTACTTTTGACACTCACTGTATATTGTGATTCGTTCATAAATTAAAAAGCCAACATATAAATGAAAATGTAGGTACATTATGTACTTACTAAATAAAGTAGATTTACTTCATTCATTTCTATATTTTTATAGTTTAATCCAACCTTACCTGGCATCATTATATATTCCATTTAATTCAATTAAGGTAGGGGGGCCAAATAAGGCCCACCTAACGGATTTTTCGAAATAACTGCTAGATTTTTGAGAGTATCCGAGTAAACTAAAAAGGTTATGATTCTTTGTCGTTTTATCTACATGAAAACATAGATTTTATTGTTTTCGTAAATTTGAAAAGTATATTTTTTTGACATTTAAAAAAAGCTTACGTTGTTCTTAATAAGGCCCATGGGGTCTTAATAAGGCCCACTCAGTTTTCTTAATAATTTCGCAAGTAAAACACACAAAAAAATCAATATCTTTCAACAAACATTTTCTTTTAAATTTATTTCATAAGAAAATAGTCTCATCAGTTTAACAAAAAATACAAATTAAAAAAAAACTTAATTTTAGCAAAAAACTTAAACAAAAAAATTTAAACTTCACTTCTTCGTAAAAAAATAAAACAAAAATATTCTTTAACCTGCAACGCGTTTTTTTATGTTGGTTACTGCCCTATTAGAAGCTCTTTTTTTGGGAAAAGTTGGCATTTGGTCTGAAACACATTAAAAATATAATATAAGACCCAATAAATTAAGAGCAAATTTGCGTGTGCCCAATAAGGCCCATCCCTTATTTTTGTGGGCCTTATTAGGAACATGCAAGACTAAAAAAAAAATAATTATTTAAAACTAACGATCAAAAATTTTTTACAAACAAATGTAGTAATTTACTTAAAATATTATATATTATACGGAAAAAATCAAAAATAGGTACTTACTTGGTTTAAATTTGTTAAAAAAGAACACAAAACACACTACTTTTTTATAATTTGGTAGTTCTTCACCCCCAGACGAACTTCATTGAACTATAGGTCAAGACCTGAATCGCGCAGCTGGCTTTTTTTCCTTTGTATGTGTTCTTGTAGACATGGTTTAAATATGCAAAGCAAAAAAAGTCCCGTTATTTGTTCGTTTCTGTGTTTTCTGACAAGTGGGCCTTATTGGGAACAGGGCCTTATTTGGCCCCCCTACCTTATAGGCCGTGACGGCTACAGAGAGAGAGAGAGAGAGCATAAGCCTAGTGACTTACAACTCTCAACTGTGCTTAGAAAAATGGAGGGAACCTACAATTTTCTGCCATTTTCGAACGGCTAATTTGCAGCACTTTCCATGACAAGATACTCTTGGAGGATTTGTCAATTTCTCACTAGAGATAGTACACTCCTGAAAAAAAAAAATCTTGCAGCGGATGAGAATCGAACCCAAGACCCGCTACATGACAGTCCAATGCACTTTTTTTTCAGTTCAATTTTATTAACATTAATCTTATAAGTATCTTAAAACTAGACAACAAATTTTAAAAAAACTAGCCTACCCATCAATATCTTACAACTTACTTACTGACTTTATGCGGGCGCTCTAAGTTACTAAACTTTATGGTTTTATTTTGCTCGAGAACTAAAACTAATTAAAAGTATTAAAATAAACTAAAACTTCTTAAAACTAGAACAGCAGCAGGTTGTTTTTTTTTGAATATGTGTAAATATATGTATATGTATATGTATACATATTTTTTTTTTTTTCATGCCACCACTCCTTACGTAATATAAACTTATGCCCCTATTATGGATTACAACTCAACTTAGTTCAGTTGTCATCAACACAACTCAACTTTTAGGCAACCAAAAAAATTTTTCGTATTATGCAAGTCAACTAAAATCAGTTGTAATGAAAAAATACGTTGCCGTCTTTTAGGAGTCGATTTGCTGTCAAAAACAGCTGCTCAACATGAAATACATACAAAAGCAAGAATAAGAAATTGTATGATGGAAAGTTCTCTCGATTTGTTTTTCGGTGATTTGGAAGATGAAAATTTCCTTAATGTAGCCAAAATAAAAAAGAATATCCGTATATTTAATAAACTTATTATATATGTACACTTCTATTTCTAAAGTAGGCATTTTTTTGATTCGAAATAGTTTTTCTAAAACAACCAACGTTCCTCAGCGATTCCACCAATTGTTAAACTTGCTACTGCTCTTCGTTTCATGAGCGAAGGAAGTTGCCAAAAGTGTAGTGGCAATGATTTTAATTTAGGACTGACTCAATCGATAGTGTCAGTTGAATTAAAACAGTGGTAGATGTGATTGAGGAACTCATTTGTGGAAAATAGATAAATGCTCAGCTAACATAGAGCAACAAGCCGTTCAAATTGTGATGGCCATGTAGTTTTCAAACTAAAATACACTCATTACATTCTATTTTTATTAAAATTGTTGTTTAACTTACTGTTTTGTGTCCATATTTTTTATCCGAATGCAGATTTTTTCATTAAAATTTTCTACACAACTGCTTCGAACCAGTTGTCTGATTTTGACGCTTATTACAACCGAAGAACAACTCAACTTACTTACATGATACGAAGAGACAACTGAAAAGTCGGCCATTTTGTTAGTTGTCTGCTAATCGACAACTGGTTGTGCTTTGACAGTCAACTGGTTGTGATCGATAATACCAATTTTAAGAATTACAACTAAACTATAGTTGAGTTGTCTTCCATAATAGGGGGGTTAAATCTCAAAATAATCGTCATTAGGGTAGTAAAACCCAAAACTGTTAAACAATCGTTTCGTCAGAGCAAAAGCTCCCCTAGGTCTGGCAAGACCAGCATTTATATGTCTGTCGAAATACATATACTGATCCAACCAAATGCCAAGGTACACTTTTATTCGTCAGTGGCTGTCCATGTGGCCCTAGGATCACTAACTTGCGCCCAGTTCTTTCTCGTATTCATTGAAGGTCAATGCAGCGGTGCCCTAAGCAGAATCGTTTCAGATTTCTTCACGTTGATTCATCTTGCCGAAGTCACGCTGCAAGAGAATTCTGATAACCTCGACGTTTGGAGCTGTTCTGTATGCTATTAGATCTTCGACACACGCAATTGCTATCAAAGGGCGCGGTAGTGCCCAGCCAAGTTCTGGCACTACACCCTTTTTACAGGAACAAACTCAGGCGATTTTTGACCCCTCCCTATCTTCAGTAGCAATGAAGTCAGAAACTTAAAACTCCGAATATTTGCTAAGGTAGTCAGGCACAGGAACCTCACCAAATTTCAATTTTCTAGCATAAGCAGTTCCTGAGATATAAGGCCTCAAAAATCACAAAAACCGTAACTGACTGACTGACTGACTGACTGACAGATCATCAAAATTATGGAGCTCTTCCCGACATCGTAGAATCTTGTAATTTTGCACAATGGTGTCTTGTCATGCAAGCAGAGGAAAAAATCGAAAATTTGAAATTTTTCATTCAGGAGGCGTGGTATCCGCCCACTTTCTCCGAATTTCAGCACTTCCCGACATCGTATTATGGAGCACTTCCGACTGCTTTAAAACGATGAAATTTGGTGAACCGGTAGGGCTTATATTGCATATATAGAACCAAAAATAAACACCAAAGTTTTCCTTTCAGGGGGCGTGGTATCCGCCCACTTTCTCCAAATTGGTGTTGGTTGAATGGAGCCCTTCCGATTGCTGTAAGACGATGAAATTTAGTAAAGTGGCAGGGCTTAAATTGCATACTAAGAAACAAATATAAAATTTGAGATTTTCTATTCAGGGGCATTAGACTGGGCCAAAAAAATTGACTATTTTTTTTTTTGAAAGATATATCGAGAATATCATTCAGAATGACAAAAAACAAATTTTCGTAAAAGTTTGAGCCCTTAATATCAACTTTAAGAGGTCTATCATCGCTAATTTTGATTTTTAGTCATAATTTCATGTTTTGCGTCAGAACTGACAAAACATTGAAGTAAAAAAAATTCATTTTGACTTACTTTTATATAAAATTAAATTCCCTACAAAAAAGGTCTGATTGAAAATTTTCGTCAGACAAGCCGTTTTTGAGTAATTAAGCTTAATAAATTGTTATTTTTCTTCGATTTTACTTTTTTAATTTGGAATTTTGTAACTAACGAAAAATAACAATTTATTAAGCTTAATTACTCAAAAACGGCTTGTCTGACGAAAATTTTCAATTAGACCTTTTTTGTAGGGAATTTAATTTTATATAAAAGTAAGTCAAAATGAATTTTTTTTACTTCAATGTTTTGTCAGTTCTGACGCAAAACATGAAATTATGACTAAAAATCAAAATTAATGATAGACCTCTTAAAATTGATATTAAGGGCTCAAACTTTTACGAAAATTTTTTTTTGTCATTCTGAATGATATTCTCGATATATCTTTCAAAAAAAAAAATAGTCAATTTTTTTGGCCCAGTCTAAGGGGCATGGTATCCGCCCACTTCCTCAGAACTGATGTAAATTATATATGGCAAACTTCTGATTGCAGTAGAACAATGAAATTTGGTAGAGCGGTAGGGCTCGAATTGCATATAAGGAAACAAAAATAAAAATTGAGGTTTTCCATTCAGGGGGCGTGGTATCCGCCCACTTTCGCCGAATTGGCGTTGGTTGAATGGATCACTTTCGACTGCTGTAAGACGATGAAATTTGGTAAAGTAGCAGGGATTAAATTACATACAAAGAAAAAAATATATAATTTGAGATTTTCCAATCAGGGGCGTGGTATCCGCCCACTTCCTCAGAACTGATGTAAATTATATATGGCAAACTTCTGATTGCAGTAGAACAATGAAATTTGGTAGAGCGGTAGGGCTCAAATTGCATATAAAGGACCAACAATAAAAATTGAGGTTTTCCATTCAGGGGGCGTGGTATTCGCCCACTTTACGAGAAAAAGTTTGATTTATATGGAGCACTTCCGACTGTCGTAGAATGATGAAGTTTGGTGGAAGGGTATAGCTTAATGTACATTCAAAGCGAAAAATAGAAAATCTAAGATTTTTCATTCGAAGTGTCTTTTTATTGTCATTTTGAAACTATACATGCATTTTAAAATTTCATAACTTTTCTTAGAACTAGAGTGCTCGATTTGGTACTCAATGTTATGTTACTCGTAACATGAATGAAAAAAGAAAACATTTGCATACCTGAAAAAATTATGAGTTTACATAAAAAAACTCTTAAGTTTGATGTGAACTATAATAAAACCACTGATTAGGCTGTTAATTGGTGGTCTACCTGCATTTAAAAAAAGGAGTTAAAATTGCAACAAAAACATCATCGCAGCCTCAACAATTACTGCTTTTTTATGGTTTTGAGCGGATGTATGTAGGTACTAGTATTTAACATTAAAGTAGGTATGGTAGTGTTAGGTATCTTGAAAGGACAAGAAGAAACAATTGAAGCGCAAATCAAAACAACCAATAACAAAAAGAAAATATACAAAAAAAACATAGGAAGCTATAAACTAAGTTGATTTTATAAGATAGAGTCCATCCTTCTATTTTCCGTATCTTTAAAGATTTTTACATGGCAAAACATTAAAATCTTTGCAAAAAGGAGTGAGATCAGACCAAAAACATAAATGTTAAAAAAAAGCCAAGTTCTTCTATACAAAAACCTTTGTGTAATAAGTCAGCCGTGAAAAGTACTGAGATCTAAAAGTGCGCCAAGTTCTTACTTCATGAAGGTTTAATACCGAATATTTAAAGTAGAATAATATTGAAACAGCTACAATGTAATAGAGAAATTTTATTATTTGATGACTACGGACTAAAATTTGATGGGCTTATTGGTCAAGTTTATAAGTTCATAAGAAAAAACTTGCCAAGTAAGCCCATCAAATTTTAGTCCGTAGTCTATGACATTGTAGCTGTTTCAATATTATTCTACTTTAAATATTCGGTATTAAACCTTCATGAAGTAAGAACTTGGCGCACTTTTAGAACTTTTTTTTAACATTTATGTTTTTTAGTCTGATCTCACTCCTTTTTGCAAAGATTTTAATATTTTGCAATGTAAAAATCTCGAAAGATACGGATATTTTGCAATGTCAAAATCTCGAAAGATACGGAAAGATAGAAGGGTGGACTCTACGACTCTTGATTTGCGCTTCAATTATTTCTTCTTATCCTGGCAAGATACCTAACACTAACAAACCAACCTTAATTACAGCAATCGGAAGTGTTCCATATGAATTCTCAGAAAATGGGCGGATACCACGCCCCCTGAATGGAAAACATCAATTTTTATTTTTGGTCTTTTATATGCAATTTAAGCCCTACCGTTCTACCAAATTTCATTGTTCTACTGCAATCGGAAGTGAGCCATATATAATTTACATCATTTCTGAGGAAGTGGGCGGATACCACGCTCGTGAAAGGAAAACCTTGGTGTTTATTTTTGGTTCTTTATATGCAATATAGGCCCTACCGGTTCACCAAATTTCATCGTTTTACAGCAGTCGGAAGTGCTCCATTCAACCAACACCAATTCGAAGAAAGTGGGCGGATACCACGCCTCCTGAGTGGAAATTTCCAAATTTTTGATTTTTTCCTCTGCTTGCATGACAAGACCTACCGTTGTGCAAAATTACAAGATTCTACGATGTCGGGAAGTGCTCCATAATTTTGATGATCTGTCAGTCAGTCAGTCAGTCAGTTACGGTTTTTGTGATTTTTGAGGCCTTATATCTCAGGAACCGCTTAAGCTAGAAAGTTGAAATTTGGTTGAATTTTAATTAAGTGCGTACAAAATACAAATAAAATGCATGACTGGGTCGCATGAACTTGCTTTTTAGAAATGAATGTTATTAGATAAAAATGTTCAAATTAATAAAATTAATTTCTCGTTGTAATGGTTTAAAAAAAAAATAAGTTTTTTTGTACATGGTTTTGAAATCATTTTTAAGAAAAAATGTTTTGAGGTACCTATCAAATTTTCCAAAAAAAATTGTTTTTTTTTTATTCAAAATCAAAAAAAAAAGGTTTAAGTTAAGCAATGTCTATACAAAAATTTGATTTAAATCCATTATGATGAAAATAACAATATCAAACAAGGCGGTAAAAATACAATGGCGCAAGACTTTAAACAGCCTATTATTAAGGTTTAAGTATCATATTAATTAACAATTTGCTAACTTTAATGTAATTTACTAACTCATTCTTAATTTTAAACATTTTCTAACTAGTATCGTACTATGTAAAGCAATTTTCTTAATAAATTGCTTCTGAACACATCTAAAGTAAAACAAAAATAAGTAAACAGATCTGTTTTGATGTTTGGAAATGTCAAAGAGCCATACAAAAATAAAATAGGTATTCGATGATTTTAACTTTAATAACTAAAAGAGTAGAGAAAGTATGATGCTATATTCGATTACAAATTTCAAAATCGTTGTTTTAATCTATTTTCATATGGGGGTGGCCGTGGCGCGATGGATGTGTGCTCGCCTGTCAACCTCATGATCACAGGTTCGATCCCTGCCGTCGTCTATGTCGCTTTAATTCCATTAAAAACCTTCTAAAAATTGTCATCAATGGGTTGCTGGTTTACTCATTACATGTTGTTCAGGCATAACACTAACAATATGTAATTGAGTTAAAACTAGTATGCCCAACAAGGATGAACACGAATAAAATAATGTGAATTATAAGCGACATAGAAATAAGACGCGGCATTTCTCCGCTTTAGCTCAGCCGCCATCCCTGGAGATAAAAATATCTGAGATAACCACCAACAGTCTCAGAACATCGTGCCACACATCTTTCCTATCCTTCTTTCTCTTCATTAACTTCACGCCCGCGCTGTGTTGAAACATTTAAAGGGTAATCATAAACCCTTGAGCGCGGGTAGATTATAAAAAAAAAAAAAAAAAAAAAAAAAAAATCTACTAAAACAGCTTTAACAACATACTAATTCGACTAAAATTTTGCGCCAATAATTTTATCGATTTGAAGTGACTCGGGTTTAAAATGCAAAATATTGTGTTAATTTCTTTATAAAGAGGTCTTATTTTCGTAAATTGTTTGATCCATAAATGGCATTTATAACAAGTTAATTTATTTAATGCAGTGAAATACCCTTCAAAGACACGCCTATTGTCTTCACGTTCAGTGGTGTGGAAAAAGCTAAATTCAAATAAGTGAAAATCGGTTATAACATCGGTTATAACGAAATATCGGTTACTGCGATCTAATTTCTAAGTCCCGACCAACGTTCATGCTAATTGTACTAACAATATATCGGTTTTAACGATATCGCCTATAACGAACTATCGCTTATACTCGTAACGAACAGTTTTAATTGAAAATTAAAAAAATCTATCGTTTGTAACGAATATTAAAAAAAATAAGTGGTCATTGGAAATTTCGTCCATATAAAATAATAAATTATGGGGATTACCTTTTTTTTTTTTGTTTTTTTTTTTTTTTATACGCGAATTTCGCATTCTGTTTCTCAGAGGAACTGGGATAGTCATATAAAGAAAGGTTAAGTGTGTTAGTTTTTGTTTTTTCAAAATGAGTTCAAAACGTAGTTTTTACGATTGAAGAAAAATGTGCAATAATTTCAAGGCTGGAAGCTGGTGATCCCAATAAAAGTTTGGCAGCAGAGTTTTCTGTTTCTGTATCGGCTCCAAAAATCTCTACCATGTTCAAAGAACGAGATAAAATTAAGAAGAATTTCGAAGAATCCAACTTAAAAATAAAAAAACTTCGATGCAGTCACTAGATGATGTTTTGCTCAAGCGGTCCAAAGCCCAAAGAAACAAAAAAAAATTTTTTCTACGATATCCCTAACCTGAGGAAAACTATGTTTGTTGAAATTTTGTCTCTCCTTCACCTTTTCCAGCGCTTTATTGAGTATTCAACAAATGCATACCAGATTTTCAACAAAAACTGTTGAATCAAAGAAAAAAATGATATACCGAAAACAAAAATTGTGTTGAAAATTCATCTCTATTTTTAAGCAATCTATTAAATACTCGTATCAAACAAACGGGTATGAATTTTCAACAGCGATGCTTGATTTTCTTCAAAAAGTGTTTAATTATGTTGTGTGTAATTTTCAACAAGAAACTGTTGACTTTTCAGCAAATGTTTATTTTTACTACACTTCCATTTCATTACTACAATAAATGTAGGAAAATTAAATCGGTGTTGAAATAGATTAAACACTTTTTGTAGTAATTTTTCGAATATTTCTTAGAGTGTATGAAGATATCAATGCAAGCACTTAAGCTTGGAAAACACTACAAAAGTTTGGGAGCTTTAATGATCTATTTATTTATATAAAAGATACCTGACCCTATCCCATGATTTGCATTTATGACTCAGATTTAAGCTGGGAATGTTTCGTTTTTTCGTAAACAGAACCAGTTCCGTCTTAAGAGGAATGACATTAAGTCCCCAGCTACTGGCCCAATTACTTAGGTTTTTTAAGGTCTGTTTGTAGGAGCTCGCACAGGGTGGGGCCAAATTTTCCTGATGCCGTTATCACTATATCATCAGCGTACGCCTACCTCTTAACCCTGCCTTCCCCTAATCTAACCAAAATCTGGTTTACGACCAGAAGCCAAAGCAAAGGAGACAAGACACCTCCCTGTAGCGTACCCCTATATACGTCGGAATTTTAAACCATTTCTGCATTAATAATTAAAGTTTGAAGCATAGAGTCTAGGGCTTTTCATATCAAGCCAGATTCAACGTTGTTGATGGCCTCTTCTATGTCAAGGAATCTCCCAGGGTAAATTCTTTGAAGAGGATTGATTTCTCAATCGTGCCGATAACTTTAGGAACTGCCGCTCCCGCCGCCATCTCAAAAGGTCTTAAAAAGAAAGGAAGATAGGCTAGTTGGTCTAAAATCTTTTAGTTCAGTGTGAGTGGGCTTGCCAGCTTTCAGAATAAAAATGACATTAACTTCTCTCCAATTGGATCGAATATAAGTGATATTTAAACATTCCATAAAAATTTTCAACAGAAATGGTAACGTCTTTAGAGCTTAAGAGCATAATTGGAATCATTCCATCAGGACCTGCAGACATTCTGGAAATGAGTGCTCATAAGGCTCTAAGACTCAAAGATTTCACAGCAGGAGTCAGTTCAGGTTCCATCCGGTATTTTAAGAAAACCTTGCAGCGTGTCGTTAGAAGACTCTGCACAAAATTTCTGCGGGGCTGCTCTTTTTGGATATGTAGTTCTGTTTTTATATTCGTTTTTACTAATGTCTTAGAGATCCCAAGCAGCAGATTCATTGGTATATTTAGCTCTGTTGTAGAGCCCTCTGGATTTTTTTTCCTAAGGATGACCAGGTCTTTAAACTACCACACAGGGTTGAGTTTGCTCTTTCCTTTGGTAATGGTGCAAAAACTTTCGTAAGCACTGTGAACAGTGTTAGTTCACTGACATGTTTTTCAATATCCGAAGAGTTGAACATAGCAGTTTTTTTATAACGGCCCAAGGATAAGGCCAATCTTTCGATGAAGGCTCCCCAGTTTGTTTGGATTGTATTTTTTGTGCTCTTTTTGGAATGTTATCATTCTATGGTCTTTGAATGTAACATTACTTGAGACTTTTTTTTGCAATGGGATCAGAATTGGTGGAAAGTGTTTTTTTTTCACTGTTCCACTGTTGACCCAGGGCTTTTGTACAAGAGGTATATCTTTATTCTTCTTTGCCATGAAGAAGATTAAGGTGACTGAAGCCAACGTTCTGAGCTGTAGGTTTAATTGTAGCAATTTTATAATCATTTTCTTTACTTTGTGGGCTTGCTACCGGCCGCACCTTGACCTCATTTATGCCCACTTTCAATTTGAAGCCTCTGGATGGAAGCTTTGCCATCGTCTCACTCTTCAGCATCATAATAGCTTCCTGAAGGTCAATTCTCTATCTGTGAAACTGTGAAATGATAAAAAAGTTATCATTTCAGTTTTCACAGCCATTTTTACATTTCATGAACTCACATAATGCGATTCTGGGACTCATTCTGATAAATGTTTGTCAAAACATGTACTAAACAGTACTAAAATGAGAAATGCTCTCATTCTTGATATACGATGCTCATTTTTGAGTATAATTTAGTTTTTTATTTTTATATTTTATCAGGGCCCTTCACAAAATCGTTTAAGTGTGAAAACAAATTTAATATTTGAAAATATTTTGACATTTTATTAATTTTAGTTCATAGATTGCGAATCGGATAGTGTGTGAAGTTGTGAAACAACTTATCACTTCACAGTTTCACAGATAGAGAATTGACACCCTGGCCTGTTTTCATATCTGGCATTTGACTGCTAATATATTATTCCTTTAAAAAATCATAAATCTGTTGGTTGACTTCTTCCTTCAGTTTTCAAGGTAGTGCTTTCGCTACTTAGTGCTTTCGTGGAATTCGTTTTTTTTTTTTTTGATACAACAGCTTAAGATGGAACAGTTGGGAGATTACGTTTCACTTTTGAACAGCCTTTCAGAGTGTTTGCGAACTGATGAAACGAGTGAATGTCTGTTCAATTTGTTCTCCTTTACGACACATAGCTTGAATTCTTTCTTTTAAGCTGATTGTGGCCAGTATTCTTAAATCTTTGTGCGTCCATCTTTCCTTTCATTCCATCTATTCGCTTGGAATCATGACCCTTTTTTCGTATATGGACCAAAACACGAAAAACGAAACCACAAAGAAAAAAAAAATATTTCAAATTTCGCGGGCTTTTCGCCATTTTTATTTTTTATACGTTCCAAAGTAACGAGTAACATAAATTTCAAAGAGATATTCGTTACTTACTTTGCGATAAACACGTTTTTCTTTGATTCCTTGAAATTAAAAAACAAAAAATTAAAATACAAAACGAAACAAAATGGTAAGTTTTATTAATTCAAAATTAGTTTCTTAAGTTTTATCCGTTTTGGTCACATTAAGTAAGTTTTGTTGAAAGTATAGGGCTTAAATATTTGGAAAAACAAATTGAAATCAGCATTTAAAATAACAAAGAAACCCACCGCAATATTTGATGTAACGTAACAGTCCAAGAACCTTAAAAGTTTATTTTTCCATGCTTCTATTATATCAACATATTAATAAAACCATATTTTCTCCGAGTAGTTTTAGTCTATTTTAAAAATAAAATAATAATTCTGTTGTGTACTAAATAATGCCGTTGTTTAGAACGGAAAACAGTTTGTAACGTAACAGTCTTTTTTCGTTTCAAATTAAAAAATTGTAACTATGTTGATTTCATAACCTCAATCATACTTCTAATGTTTAGGGAAAGCTTAGTAAGACCCAAAAGAACAAAAACTATGGTCCTTATCATCGTACCCGATCGGAACGTAATTTTCTCCGATATCTACGAAATGTACGAATTTTGTATGATTGTAGCCGTAACGATAGGGCAATCGGAAAAATCTACGAAAATAAAGTTTGTGTGCGTTGAAAATGTCAAATCCTTGCGTTGCATGCCGATGAAATGTCAAAATGGCAGCAACGCATGGTGAATTCATGCGATTTATGAAGATATTTGATTTCCGATTTCTCCGACAGCAAATTATAAATGGACAATTTTCCAAAGAAAAATTAAAAACGAATAAACTTTTATAATTTATAATTACGCTGCATCTGAGTTAGAAAATATTTGATATATTTCTTAAGAATATTCTTTTTTCTTTATTTAATTTTCTTTATTCATATCTTTCCGCTTCCAATAACACTGCTGCACTATCCATGATTCTTCTTTGCTTATTTGACACGAATCAACACTTTATCAATTTATTGGCGTTTACGTCACATACACGCGTTAGTAAACGTCGGTTTTTTCCGTTACGAAACAGATACCATGAAGGAAATAAAGGTTACGATCGTAACGATACGATGATAAGGCTGTATATATGTATGTAAATAGTTTAAAAAGGACGGAAAAGTTTGAGAAGTTGTTGAATTCCAAATAAGAAGAGATTTATATTTATTTACAAAGCACTATTTATGTAGATATGTAGTAGATACTTACCTATAATGGAAAATAAAGTTTTTTTTATTTAATTTGTATGTTACGTAAGTTACCCTTTTTTAATGTCTAACGATAAGAAAACAAAATAACTGTAAAAAAATACAATTTTAGCCATTTTCGATGCTGATTTTAACTCTTAAAAGAGCCAAGATCGCACGTGTAACGTAACAGTCTTTTCATGTAACGTAACAGTCCCAACATTTTGCTTTCCACAGAATCTAAAAATACAGTATTTAGTGTAATTAATATTTTATTTGCTACTTCCTTTCTTAATCTCAGAAACCTCGTACCTCACGTTTGAAATAGTACACTAAAAGAGCAGACTTATTGCATAATGTAATGCAACCTCAAAATCTACTTCCAAATTCATGTAACGTAACAGTCCTGCTAAAACATTTTTAGCGTTTAAATGACAGGCCTCACTGATTTTTAAATTAATAGAAAATGTTAGTTAGGAAGTCTATTTTGAGAAAAAAATAGTAGATATTGAAAAATTATTCAGTTTCATATATTTTCAGGAAAATTTGTATTGAAATATGCGTATGAATGTAACGTAACAGTCCGCGTTTTGGTACATATGACAATTGCCAATCGCAAAACAGATTATTTCTTTAAGTTAAGTCCCATTCTTTTTATTAAGTACATAAATTACTTCTTCACATTGTTATAAAACAAAAGTAGAACATATTATTATCGTCTAAAGCAGAATCGCTCAGCGGAATAATAATATTTTAAGACATTCAGCGGAACCAGCTTAAGAAATATTTTATTTATCTCGAATACGTCTTTCTCGAAGACTAAAAAACTTCGATTAGAAGATTCAGCTGTGTGTGGATACTTATACATCGGTGAAAACAAGAGGTGCTCGTATTCGAAGAAAAACTTTTTGGAAGCAGAATATTTTGACCAGGAAGATGGGAATACACGAAACATCGATGTCGGGCCTAATTAGAAATTATCTCTGGACAAGAACCTACCATCCTATAACAACAAGAATTAAAAATATAACTGGATTGCTCCAAAAATTTTCTTGCTGATCGGAACATAAGTGGTTTTCCGATAATTCAATGATATCTCACTCACAGTTTGTTTTATTCATATTTAAAGACATGATAGGATAGGATAGGCTAAATTAAAAGCCCTTTACATATACATACTGTATGTACAGAGTGCGTTTTTTGTTCCGTGTGAGTAAAATGGCATTTGACACAACATTTTATTTATATAATTGTTCAATTGTAAATACACGGAGAAAGTATTAATCAGAGGCCATTGGTCCCATGACCTCTTCACTTGCTCCTCCACCCGATTTTTTCTCATAGGGGCACTTAAAATAAAAAATGCACATCAAAAACCAACCAAAACCACTATGCTTAAGGACAACAAAACGTTGCCATATTGCGCCACGGTCAAAGGCGCCCACTTGACCAAAATCATATTCCATACATAATATTTATAATCTATCAATCCATAAATAATTCATATACAATCTATCAATAAAATATGAATTGTTAAACTGTCTTTCATTTAAAAGTTATTGAAAAAAAAGTAACCTGGAACATAAAATGCATCATGTACTTAAGCTTGTTGTTTATCATCGTGCGTAAATAAAATAAAATTCACGACTGGGTCGCACGAACTTGCTCCTATGTAATAGACTAGGAATTATAAAATTAATGTTATTAGAGAAAACTGTTCATAAGGATAAATTTTATTTTTTAAACTCTTTTAATAGTAAGAGATATAGATACAGAATGATATGAACTTATCCAAGAACAAAAATTATAAGTCGTTGTAGTGGTTTCTTAAAAAAATAGCTTTTATATACAAAATTTTTAAAATATTTTTAAGAAAAAAATTTTTTACGCCAACTTTAAGTTTTTATTATTGTACGAATGAAAATTAAAATTCCAAAAAAAATTATTAAGTCGTTTTTGGAATGTAGAATTTTCTAAAAAAAAAATATTTTTTTTTTCAAAAATTCAAAAAAAATATTTTTTTTTTCAAACATTCAAAAAAATTTTTTTTTTCAAAAATTAAAAAAAAAAATTTTTTAAGTTTTAAAATGCAGTTTTTTTTTGAATTTTTTAGAAGCATCTCTATAAGAAAATTTCATTAAAATCCTTTATGTCGATAATGAGTAATTCAAAATTTGAAAAAATAACTCTATGGTAGGTACAAACTGTAATATCTTAATTTCAATTTTCTTATTAAATTAAAGACCGTAAGAATTAATTGAAAGAAAAAAAAAATTATCAAAATTCTAGGCGCCGCGCCGTTTTCGAGGAAAATACGATTTTTGAAAACCATTTTTTAACATTTGTATGGTGGGTACCTTTAGTTTAAGGTAACATACATTTTTTTTCTCACATCTTGTAGATTATATTGAGAAACTTTTATTTATCAAGTTTCCCTCAATAACCATTTTTCCGAAAATTTTTAGCTTTAACTCAAAGAATTTTTTTGTATTTTTATTTTTTAAATCTATCGAACAGTTTTTAAGAAAAAAAAATCGTATTGCAGGTACCGTTATTTTTGGTGTGAAAAAAAAGAAAAAAACGTGTGGGGGGAAAAATTAAAAATGATATATACCACGTTTAAGGACAATCGGCCGAGCCGACAGACAGTCAAACAGGCAGAATTGCGAGAAACACTTTTTTAGTCTTCGCTAGCATCGTAATGTCAACTTTGATCAAAATCTCGAGTTAGATTTTTTTTGCGAATGCATAACTTGCTTATAGTACCTATTAATAAGTCACAAGTAAAAATGCCAATTGTTTGAATACAAATTTCAATTTCACGTGGCTTAAATTCTCAGCCCAAAGCGTATCAAACATACCTGTTTTATTTATTACAATCCAAGTTGGAATATTAATTTGCCTTCTAACGAATTTGATGCGCTGTTCGAATCTATCCAGAGAATTACAATCTTTATTACGGGGCATTTGAATGTAAATAATTTTTTGTGGCTGCATTATTCTGGGTGGACAATACCCGAATCAAGGTACACCGAAATTTTTAATGACTTATAGAACTTGACTCAGCCCGTTGACGGGCCTACCCAGATTGCTGGATATCAGGTAAATCCGCCAACACTATACTTTTTTCTTTTCTCTGACTTTGATAAATACACAACAAATAAATCACCGCCCTAGGCAAATCAGAACACTCTACAATATTAATGTTAGTGGTCAGCCTATTAAATCAACGAAGATGAAGGAAATAAGAAAATAATTTCTGTTTAAGTGGAGTGATTAAATTTAATTCAATTGAAAGTTTAAGTGACCTCAACGCCAAAGTGCGTTTTGCCCAGGTACTACACAGGGCTTATCATTTAGATACTCTTGCACCCTTCTAAAACGTACTTTGAAGTGAGGTCATTTAAACTTTCAATTGAATTATGTAAATTCGATCACTCCACTTAAACAAAAATAATTTTCTTATTTCCTTCATATTCATTGATTGTGTCATATTTGAAAATTGTCAAATTGAATGTCAAAATTAAGTTCGAGAAAAAAAAACAAAAGACTAAGTGGGTACAGTCTCAGTGATTTCTTCAGGAACATTAACTCGTCTCTAGTCAATAGTGACGTGCAAAAATGAAAATATCGGGGCATCGTGTTTTTACGTTAATTCCTTTCGTGAAATTAGAACGTTTGGTTTCTGAAAAAACATTTTACTTTTAAATTGCTTCCTCTTTTTGCTGTTTAAACTGACATACATACATAGTTCTTATGTTGGTACCTTTTTCCCCGAAATTCGACACATTCTTCTGGCACAATAAAACCAAGAAATAATCCCATTCATTTGTCAATAAGAATAAGTAGCAAACTATAGAAAGCTTATAAGAACAATAGTCAACTATTGTCCTAAAGTTAAATTAAAAAAGGAAATTAAATTAAATTTATGTTTATGTACATAAGTCTTATTGAAGAAATGATGAAATGATAACAAACGATATAATTCAAAACAATAGCCAACTATTGTCCTAAAGTTAAATTAAAAAAGGAAATTAAATTAAATTTATGTTTATGTACATAAGTCTTATTGAAGAAATGATGAAATGATAACAAACGATATAATTCAAAACAAATCATTTAGTTCTTGTTTTCGGAATCAAAATCTTCTAAAGTTGATTTAAGTGAGGTTCGTAATGCTTTAACCTTACTGGTTGTCCTTTAAATTTTCATAAAATTCATTTATTTATTTTATTTATTTATTATATTTTTTATATTGAGATTACATTTAATTAACGGTGACGTATCTTCTAAGAACTTCGGTTACTTAAAAGTCTTAATTACAAAAGTTTTTTTTTAAACCTTTTACGATTTCATCTTTCTTGTATGAATCTGTACAAATATGGAAATTCATGGTAACCTTTGTGTTTAACACTTAAGTTGCGAGCCAGAATCATAAATGTACCACATTCGTCTTTCGGGCTTAGCTTGATGAGGCTGAAACCTACATTCATGTAATTGAAATTGTTAAATATGTATTGTACTTTTCGTGCACAATTGGCAACTCATGGTCCTATTCGAGCTGTAAAGAGGGTATTAGGGTTAGAAATGTAAGTTTCTGATATTATCAAGCCAAACTTACTCGTATTGAGGGAAACCGGAATAAGTTCAAACAAACTAGAAATACCTGTAAACCATCATACGAGTATGCACCAAACCAAATTTGTACATGACCAACAATAAAGGAATAAGTAAACACTACAATATCCCAAAGGTAGTTAACATTTTTAAAATAAAAATACAAATATACGAAATACTATTTTGGATAGTAACCCTTCCATTGTTATGAAGAAGTGTTCCTTAACGCCGGAAGTCTGCGACTGACTCTGCTTTTTACAAATCTGCTCCGAAATTATCTTAACATAAACGTGCTGATTCATAATGCCTTCAATTTGGTTTATGGAACTGAAAACATTGAAGAAAAAAACATGCCCGACCTATTTTGTGGATTTCTCACCAACGCCGCCGCGTAGTTGTTGAGTATCCAGTTATGTGTTGAACCTCCGATCTTGAATCATGACTTCCGAAGTCAATCTTCTAATAAGAACAATCTTGGAGAACTGTCAACTGTTTTATGTTGACAATGTTAGTTTGAATACTGTATATCACAACTCTTTTCTTAAATCTTAAATCTTCCGAGTGTATGCAGAAGATGATAAATAGAGTGGCGGAATACTGTGACTTTGGGATATTGGGCTAAACCTAAGCAAATCAAATTATGTCCAGAGCTGAGAAATGGGTATTTAAGAGAGAACCAATCGAAATAGTAAAAAAAAAAAAATACAAATACCTAAGAATTATTAACACCTCTTTACTGAATATGGCAACTCATTTAACTGAAAAATTATCCACAGATAAGAGTGGAATTACCTCAATATGAAGAAATTGTTTCCAAAGTACTATATCGCATACTGCAGAATACTAAGTTTTTGAAGCAATAGCGAATTCCATCTTGTTTTATGGTGTCCAAGCATGGGGTCATTTATACATTGATACGGTGGAAGATATTGTTAAGATATAACTTTCGGAGAACCTTTCTACTACCTGGATACTTACCAAATTATCTGTTGATGATTGAAACAGGAATGCGCGCTTTATTTATTTAAACTCTAAAGCTCAATATAAACTATATACTTAAGGCAATAAATATGGAAACCGATAGACTACCGCGGAAGCTTGTTAACTTTACAGATGCCAGTAACTCCTTATTGTACAAGACTTTGGATTTTAATTTGGCTCTGATAACTATTTCAAGGATTGTCATACTACCCGAATGATTTCATATATTGTTAGAGTAAGAGGGGAGGTGCTTTCATTAAACTTCTTGTCCCATAGAAGTGATCTAGCACTCTTTGCTCTATATGCAACATGGTAAAACAAGAGGATTGTGTATATTTCATAGGAGTTTCTCCACCGTTTAATGAAATCAAAAGGAGTTGCTTTGGGAAACACATTATGGCCACCGAAGAAGTGAAAATGCCCTAACTGGAGCCGATTGGGAAGCTATATTGATGCATTTTGTAAAACTGCATTAAACTACCGCCCAAGTAACATCGTTGGAGCTAAATGTTATTTTAATGTTATTAAATAGCTTTGCGAGAGTTAAATGCAAGGCCCTAGCTCTATTTCAAAATAGATTGCAGCTCTTGGTAAATGAATATAAAAATCTAGCTCTATAATGGAGTTTCTTAACAATCTTTAGCTCTGTTATGTTTAAAAGCTTTCTGCTCGATAAATATGCTCCATATTAATGTTTTTATCAGCTGTGGGAAAGCATATAAGCATTTTGATATTGCACCCTTTAAAATAGCTCTTTAACAGCAAAAGAGCAAAAGAATTTTTTAAAGTGGTATTTAAGAGCTGCATGTTAAATCTTCATGCATGTTTAAGAAAATGGCGAATATTTAAGAATTTTTACGAAACAGAAAAAGTAAACTATTTACAGTGCTGTGATGACTGCATTTTGAAAAGAATCATGAAAAACACAGAAGCTTTATCCAAAAAAATGCATGAGCAAAATAAATTTTTTTTTCTCAAGTTCAAAATTAAAATAAAAAACAAAATGCAATAGCACTTTGAAATCACCCCAAATTGAATTTAATTATTACCTTTACTCATCGTTCTATGTAAATAAATTTTGATGCTAAGATGATTTACCAATACAAATAATAATTTCTCTTCGTGTTCAACAGTATGATTTGTATTTACTAATACTAATAGGAAATATAGTTTATACCTCCACGTAAAAGCACAAGGCTGACAAAAGGTTTTAGCTGACAAAATATGCTTACAAGCACTATTAAGGAGCTAAAAAGTGTTCTCAAACTCAATGAATTATCTGGAAGTGGGCTTCATGTTTGCTCTAAAGGCGCATCCACAGCGTGTTTTTGAATAAACGACCTCTAAGATTAGCTCTGAAAGCGCTTTTCAAGCATTAATACAGCTAAAAATGATAATACTTTTGAAATCAAATCAATTGGATAAAATATTGCAAAACTTAAACATAGACTTAACAAAACTTAAAATAGATTAGATAGAAGTGTAAAAATGTACACATATTTTATGTAAATAAATCTATTTTTGGGGTTGGGTACGATATCCCGCTTTTTATAATCTCGTTTTTTAAAATCCCGTTTTTATAATCCCGTTTTTAATAATTCTGTTTCTTATAATCCCGCTTTTTTAAAATCCCGTCTCTAATACGATGTATAAACAGTGAGGTATGTAGGGGGGAGATTTTGAATAAACGGGATTTTAAAGAGTGGGATTCCGTTACGCTCTCCTATTTTTCAATTGAATTGAAATTGTAACACTCTGCTTAGGATTACAGTGCTTTGCTCTTTTGATCTTGCAGAATGTTTAATAAAATCAAAGTACCAAAATATTTTTTTCAAAACTTTTAATTCTATATATTTATAACAAGAAAATTAATATAAAATAGACGGACAATTGCGAAATAGACGGACAATTGCGTTACAAATAAAAACACACAAACGACAATTCGAGTTGATGGTTTATTTTAATCTGAATACAATAAGAAGTTGGCGTCTTGCAATTTGATTTGATACTTGATACAGTATCTATGCAAGATTTTAGATATAAGTATGATTATAATTTATAATGCATGGATGGTACATAACAACATAACAATGCGTTCTGAATCGAATGCTAGGTTTGCATGTTTATTTATTGTTGACAATTTGTTGCAGGCTTTTTTTAAATAATTGGTTAAGCCAAAAATAATCTTATCTTCCAAATATTATTAATTTTGGTTACTACTAGCCATAGGTTACTACTAGACGTATGGGTGGATGTTCTAGAAGGAAGTGGGTACCGCATAAGCGCGAAAAAGACAGAATACCTATGCTGCCCATTTTCTGATCCACACAGGCCTATTCTAGACATTTATTTGAATGGAGCAGTGCTTCCCAAGTGTGAAAAGTTTAAATATCTGGGGTCTATGATAAATAACGAAGCTACTTGTGATGACGATATCAATCATCGCGTAAGCGTAGGGTGGATGAAGTGGCGGGAAAATTCTGCTATCTTCTGTGACCGAAAAATGCCCCCTAAGCTGAAAGGAAAGCTCTACACTTCAGTTGTGCGTCCAGCACTCACATACGGTTCACAATGTTGGACAATGTACAAAAAGTATGAGAGTAAGCTAACGGCAGCTGAGATGAAGATGCTTCGTATGACAGCAGGAGTTACAAAGCTTGATCGAATTAGAAGTACGAAGATCCGAGGAAGCCTTCATGTTAAGAATACCATTTCCCAAAAAATTGAACACGACCGACTCAGTTGGTATTGCCATGTTCAAAGGAGAGATCCTGAGAACCCCGTCAAAAAGGCAATATCATACAACGTTCCAATTCGAAATAAAAAGAAAGGTAGGCCTAAACACTCCTGGTACAAACAAATGCAAAAACACCAGCATTCAGTTGGCCTCAGAAATGGAACAATACAAAACCGGGAGGCTTGCCGCCGATTTCTGAGGTCAACCCGGCGAACCCCACAGGCGGATCACTAGTGTGAAGCAGATACGTGGGAGAGTTATGATCCCCTCGACATCGAGATCATAACAGCGCCGAAGAAAAGGAAGAAGAAGAAGACTACTATAGCCATAGGGGACATTCAACATGCTACATTTGCATCTCTGAATAAGCTCATGATTTGTGCCCTTCCTGTGTGCCCTTAACATTAAATCATCCTTTTTCTTTAAATAACCCTCTTCGAGGTAAGATCGAACTCTCGTTCATGTGAATAAAATAGATCTTGGATTATATAATCAACGATTTTGATTACGAGTATAGTATTTCTACTCTTTCAGCGTCGAGGAGAAAACGCGGAATTTGTATTACCGATCTTTATACCGAATATTTCCTTCTCAAAAATCGATGAATACATCGAATTCCAATCATTCGTCAATGCAAACATAATATTCATAGCATTCATACACCACGCAAGAAATAATTTAACCAACATTGATCATCACATATTCACCACACACCATCCTATGGAAATCTTCACTCATATCATAGCATACAAAAGTTATCAACTAATCTCTACTTATTATCAACTCGCCACGAAAGTCTCATCAAAGCAGAGATTGCATAACAACGTATCTTATTCTACCAGTGCGAAATTCATCACGATTTTTTCATGAACGCATTGAAAACTGGTTTTGCATCTCCATCAAATCGACACCAAAAGGTACGTTTGCTGTATTGTATTCTTGTGCAATTTATGATTATTGTTTGATTATTAAATTCATTTGTTATTTAAATTTAAATATATTAAATATAAAAATCATTGAATATTAAGATATAAAAAGTCATATAAATCTGCTTGTTTCAATACTACCTAATCACGTGCCTATTATAAAAACACAAATAAGATGGAGAGTTTAATTTTGCATGCCATTATTTAGGCGAGTATTTCGAGGACATTACTTACTTAAGGTGGCACTACAGTCTAAGGTGGACCAGAGCGTTAACTAACAAGTTTCTCCAGCTCACTCGTTCCCTAGCTAGCTGTTTTCAGTTTCGCACGTCAAACTAGTTGCGGTTCTCCCCCGGCTTGTATGCTCCCTCTGAGTCACGTTCTTCCTCTACTACGCCGGCCGTCCCTTCGGGTTGGATTCGAAGACTTTCCGGGCCGAAGCATTTGAATCCATTCGCTCCACAAACACAGTCATCTCAGCTGTTGGCCTTTAAGTCGTTTGACTAGGTCGGCTTCGCAAGTTCATGGTTATAACTTCTCAAAGATTACACGGAGACTTTTCCTCTCGAAACATCCTAAGGGGTTCCCATTCAATTTCGACAAGGTCCATGTCTCTGCAATATACACAAGGACCGAAAGAATGGGAGTTTTATAGAGAGAAACTTAAGTTGCTCGATAGAGGACTGTGCTACTCAATTGCCTTTTTATTCCAAGGAAACAGCAATTGGCAAGAGTTATTCTCCGTTTTATTTCAGCGCTGGCGTTATTGTCTGAATTAATAGCGGCGCCTAGGTAGACAAAGTCCTTTAGTCCTTCAAAATTGGGTATAGCTTTCTCTGGTGACGTTCTGCCCAAGCCGTCGGTATTATGTGTCCTTTCTTGATTACAGAATTTAATTGGTCTTGCCCTAATTGACCCGTAAGCCTATCTTCTTCGCTTCCGACTCAATGCTCACAAACACGCCATTGACATTACGCTTTGTTCTTTTAATTTTGTCAATTTCGTCGGCGAAATTTTTCACTACTATGCAGTATTCTTTCAAGAACGATGTTGAAGAAGTTGCACGAAAGAGCACCACCTATGCCTAAAACCTTTTTTTACATCAAATGCATCGGTTAGGTCTTTTTCAACCTGCACAAACCTACAAATTTGTCATGGATTCCAAAACAAGACACTGTTCTATATGTATATTGTATAGTTCGTAACTATTAGTGCTATCATACGCGTCTTTTAAATCTATGAAAAGGTGGTAGATGTCGATTTGAAGTTCCTGGGTTTTTTAAAGATCCGCCATAATAAAGGGTTTTCCAATAAGAGGTGTTATTTTGATATTCAAAGAAAAATGGCATTTTTGGAGATAAATGATCGGATGTTTATTTCATTATAAAGAGGAAGGTATGCCGTTAATAATGAAACACAACATCAGCCAAATGGCCGCCAAGACCACGATTACAGGACCATATCCTTTTCATGAAATTTTCCATAACCAAATCGCAAAGTGGCTGCCCTATGTCCTCGATAGCCTCACAAATTTCATCTTTGAGGTCTTGAATCGACGCTGGGCTGTTGGCGTAGACCTTAACTTGTGATTTAACACCTTGCGACTTCTTCCTTTGGGGCCACGTGAAAGATACATCAGTTACATCAAGTAAATCTTACAACTACATCCTACAACTACAACCAGTTACATGTTTCGGTTTCACGTATCTAACTGGAAGGGTTGTTGCTGGAAAATGAAGTTGATGCAGATGATGATGCGACATTATTTGAAAATTCCGTAGGTCATGAGTATTTCAGAAACTCAATCCCAAGATTTATAAATGTCGAAAAAAGTTAGGATCTCGACTCTCTAACGAATCACATACTTCTTTCCTCTACTTTCAATTCTCCTGCCGACGCACACAGGTAAATTTTCCCAAAAACATGGCCAAAATTAATTTGTGTGTATTTTCAATTTATTATTGCATAAAAACATTAAAAACAGTTAGTTTTGAAGGAAAAAACAATGAAAAAAAAATGAAATTTTACTTCGCAGCCATTTTGAATCTTACCTTAAAAAAGTTATTGTAATTTCTGCAGGCACTTTTTCTTCCAAAAAATTGATTTTTTCTGTCATGTCAAGAAGTGCAACTTCTTAAATAATCAGAGAGCCGATTTCTTGACAGTAAAATTAAACTTGATCGCGACCCTGTGTAAAAAGTAAAAAGTTCAAATTATAAAAAATGCCCTTTCTTATCAAGTTTAAGAGTCAATATTTAAAAAAGTCGAATACATTTTGACTGTTTCTCATTGGGGAAAAAGAAACCAAAATTTTAAGACTGTATTTATTACTCTGACACTCAAATTGAATTAACTTTTACATTAATAAAGTTATTTTTTTTTTGGTAGTGATCAAATACATTGCATTTACTGGCTTCAAAACTATCTATAAACTTAATATATTCAATAAAAAACAATTATCCTCAATTAAACATACCACTAGCAACAGAATCCATGTTTAATTATTTTAGAAACCGACCAAAAAAAACAACAAAAACAAACCAAAACAACCTCACATCACAGACCAAACTTGCTACTGCACAAGTCTATTTCAAGATTTCACTTTAAAAGCATCATCTGATTAAACCTTTTTAATCTGCATCCAATGATCAATGAAGTTTGAAGCTCACACTATTTGTAAACAACTTTGCATTAAAAAAAAAAACAACAAATCGGATATTTTTTTTTATAGTTTTGGCCATGTTTTTGGGAAAATTTACCTGTGTGCGACGCTACAACTCGGCTACTACCCAGTGACGTAGCGAGGGGGCAAAGGGGGTACAGGCCCCGGGCGGAACTTTGCTTGGGGGCAGCAATTTTTGAAAATATCCGGGCGGCACTTTGCTGCAATTTTTCTAAATACGTTAATGTAAATGGTTTTTGTATGTTACTCGTACGTTTTTATATTTTCTTTTCATTCCGATACATTTTTCTGTGGATAAATTTTATCAGTCAGATAAATTATTTAAAAGTTTTCGAGCAATAACACTGCTTCACATTCAGTAACAATAAAGCTACATAATGCAAATACAAAAGCTCCCTCATTCACATCAACCAAAATTTTCAAACATTTCATTCGACTATTTCCGAGCCACCAACAGCTTTTTTTCGTTTCACCATTGAAAATAAAGCTTTATTCAAAGAACACTCAATCACGGAAGAAAATACACATCTGGCTTACTTTTGTAACAAATTTTAATTGTGAAAAAATATACTGTCCTTTTCGGAAGTATATTTTTCCTTTTGAGCTGAAAGTTCCGTGTGTGTGCTTAGGACGTAGGTACTTACATAATATAACAGATTTTCGCGTCACGGTTTGGCTGTCGGCAATGATACACGTCTTTCTCTTGTTTTTTTTTTTTTTTTTGTTGTTGTTGTGTCATCGTCATGTTGTGTCTGAGATGTGTTTTGCGCAGTACAATGATCGACAACGACTCTGATTTGGAACAGTAATTGATTGTTTCATTCTATGTGTGTCCTGGTGCAAAGCTTTTTCGTTTGCCTTCTTTCGACTACCACTCATGAGCAGCGTTCGAATCTTACTCTAATCGGAGTAAATTTACTTCAATTTTACGAAAGAAAATAGATCTACTTCGTTACTCCGTTTTTTAAAATTTAGGTAGGTACTAATTTTTTTCCACACTGAAAAATTCAAAATTTCTTTAGCCAAACCACATGAAAGAGAATGACCACTGTGTTAATAAATTTTTGAACCAACTCTGACCCCGAATTACTAAATCTAAATCTACTCCAGAAATTTTCAGTCCGTTTATTTTTTTATAAGTCCGCTCCAAAATTTTACTACTGCGGTTCGAACACTGCTCGTAAGGCGAGAAGTTGAGACAAAAACATTTTTCGTTTGTTTCGACTGATTCGATGTGAGTTGGCTTATAAGAGTCCATGTATTCGTATGTTATTGTATCTTTTATCTAAGGTGTGTTAGTCAGTTGTATTTTTTTCTGTTTTATTTTATCGTAAAATGCAGTAAAGTTTCCAAACATCCTAGTTAAATACAAAATTAGTTGCAGTTTAACATTTAGGCTAGTCACACACTGGCAACTGTGATCGAAATCAAATAGTTTAATCACCAGTTGAAAGAGAACCGCACACTGGCAACTCTTTATTCACGCTCACACTCCTTTCTCTCTTGCGCTTATAGAAAACAGCTCAACTGTTGCGAATTCATTTTAGGCAATCGTTTAGTTTGTGTCAAAACACAAACTTTTTAGTTGCTCGAATCGAGTTGCTCTAAGTGCGCGGTGTCCCATATAAGAACATATGTTTCATTTTAGCAACTAAACAGTTGCGAAACTAAAAATTGCGCCTGGCCTTAACTTGCCTGTGTTTCGTGTGAAAATGTTTTAAAATTGTGTGTACGGGTACAGTACCTACCTACATAAGCGCAAGAGATTTTCATTTTACCCCTTTGGATTGATTACATAAAGTTAGTAAATTGATGAAGCGAAATACCTAGCTGATGGCTCGGAAATAATCCATTGATTTTTTGGAGTTGAAGCCCCCATTTGGCTTTATTAAGAGTGTTTTCTCCATATGTCAAGAACCATAAGTTCCATAAAAAACATTTTCTCACATTTTTGTAAAAAATTGAGCTCTCTATTTTTTACCGAAAAATCGAAAGTTAATAAGTTATTATTAAAAATAGAGAAACGATTTCAAGAAAAATTTTATTAATAAATTAATCAATAAAAGTTAAATGATTTTTACTTGCTATATATACATACATAGGTAGGTATATTGCAAGTTATGGATTCAAAATCAAACTCGACATTTTGATCAAAGTTGGCATCGTAATCTCTATGATTACGAAGATAGCGAAGTTGAAAATAGTGGGTCTTGCAATTCTGTATGTCTGTCCTTTCGGCTGTAGCCTAAACGACTCGGTCGATTTTCTTTAAACTTGGTACCTAGCGTTTTTGGGGCATTTTAATACCAAAAATAACGGTAGGTACCTGTCGTATAATTTAGCAAAAAATGAAAATCTTATTTTTCTCAAAAACGTGTCCACAACTTAAAAAAAAAAACAGTAATATTTTTACAAAAAGGCTACCATTTTATAAAAAATTCCCAAAAATGGTTATAAATGGTACCTCCCATAGAACCATTTCTTTGACTTTCGATTTTCTCAAAAACGATTCCACTGATTTTGATCAATTTTGTTTGCAGAGAATGTTTTCTAAAAGTTTAAAAGTGTTGTATACCAAAATTTTCAAAAGTCTCGAAAACAAGTTGGTCGATTTTTACTAAGCTTGGTACGCAACAGTTTCTTGACATTTTTCATTTTTCTCAAAAACTACTCCTACGATTTTGATGAAAATGTTTGTGTTTAACATATGTACATAAATACGATTTACGATAATATTATTGTTAAAAAAAATGTATATCGTCTTATAAAAGTATCTCTCATGGAACCATTTTTTTCCGACTATCTCATTATCTGCTCAACCGATTTTAATGATTTTTTTTTGTGCATATCAACATTTAAAACCGGTTTTATTTTTCAGCAATCATCACCCGATAAGGCACTTCTATTTACATAATAAAAAAATTAAATTATTACAAGGTTACTTAAGTAGCTTTTTCACTTTGATGTTTTTTAAAACAAACAAAATTAAAGACCCGGAAAAAAATTGCTAGGGGCGGCAAAATTGGCTCTGCCCCGGGCGGCAAAAACCCACGCTACGCCACTGCTACTGACTTTCGTACTATTCGACATAGGCACACAACTTTTGATTTGCATAACATCGAGGCACTTTTGAGCAGTTGAAAAAAGGATTGATCTTAATATGAAGACCGTTGCATATCTTGAGTCGCCCATTAATCTCCACATGGCTGTTCAACTTTGGTAAAAAACAAAATATATCGGCGAGTGAGCAAAGATTTTCTACTTTTCAAGCCAAGTCAACCAAGCTCACTTATATATATACAGCCTTAATGCCACCACTAGTCGCTGTCCTGTCCGGACAGTAGAGGCTCATATCAACAGACTGTTTTACTTTTATAAAAAATGGGGTCATCAAAATCAATACTAACAAATCGGAGCTTGTATGCTTCAGGAGACCTCGTTAGGGCAGATTTCGCTCAGCAACCACCTGCAGAAACTTAGTTCTGAAACTTCCAGATGGATCCACCATTGCAGCCAAAAAGAACCTCAAGTATCTGGGTATCAACTTCAACGAGTTGCTAAGGTTCAACCCGCACTCAAGAAGTATACTCAGAAAAGCCAACTGCGCATTCCACCGCCTACACCCTTTGATGAGGAGAAGATCGGGACTTAGCCAACCCAACAGACGAAGGTGCTCATTTACAAATAACTTCTGAGGCCAGTTATCAGCTATTGTTTTCCAGTCTGGTTCACGATCTCAAAGACAGCGCTGAAGGAACTCCAAATCTTCGAGAGGAAAATGCTAAGAATATGCACTGGACTCCACTTCGATCGGCAGGAACAAGGATCTTTACACAGAAGAAAAGATAATACCGCTCGATAAATACCTTCTAAATTCGGCAAAGAAGTTGGTGCAGAACACCGTCAATCACCCTAATCAACTAATGAGAAGGATGGCTACCGTACCGAGCAACGACATCCCGAGCCGAGTTACCTCAGTATGATGTAAACTCTGGGCGGCACTATTTCACGGACAACGGCAAAGCAGCCGTTCTTTTCTACGCTAACACAGGGTCGCATGTCCTTCATTTGTGCGATTACCCATGGAAACCGTCATTTCACGAAAATGCTATTCGAGATTAGAAAAAATGTTTACAGTAATTACTTCCTTAAAAACGCTATTTTAAATGCCTGCTTTCAAATACCCAAAATAAGCAGATAAAGTTACAATACAGGCCGAAAAAGTTCCCATTCATTTTATCCCAATCTAAGGCTTCGAGAAACGAGATCAGTTTATATTATGATTTTTTGTTTGAGATCAGTTTAACTTATACGTTTTTTCCGCAAACTTATCCTTGATTTACATTTTTATTATTGTTATGTTTATAAGAAAAAAATAGTAAAATGTAATGTTTATTATACGCATTTTACGAAGAAAACATTGACGATAGACCCATAGTATGGAAAGATTTTTTTGTAACTCGTCAATTCCTATTGCTTTTGTACAAGAAAAATAAATTTAAATTATTTAAAAATCAAACCTTATTTAAAAGCTAAATGTAGCTAAAAATTAAAAGTTATGTGCTAAGTAACTAACGAATATTAATAAAATTTAAAAATAATTTTCTTTATAGTAAAAAAAACAAACGAGTGTCACCTATATACGTAGGTGATACTGATAATTGACTAAATGTCTTAGACAAAATTGGGGAAGGGGAAATCCTGTATATAAATAATTTAATACTAACGAGTATGTATGTGAGAATCAAATGCATATTATAAAATACAATAAACAAACGATAATTTCTAATAATGTTCAAACGAATTTAAAGATAGTAACCTACCTAGGTACCCATTTGTTAACTTTCGTATTCCAAAATGCATCTTATAAAACATGAATATTTACAAAATAATGTATCAGATTAAGCAATTATTTTTAGATAGAAAAAGATAGATAAAACTAAAAACCTAAAGTACAAAAAAAAAATTAATGCACTTTTTTTCAGTAGGTAAATACCCTGTAGCGAAATAATTAGTACTTTCGACTGTAACACCGAAGGTCTTAAATCGATTCCCGGCTGCTACCATCTAAAAACAAAAAAGTGTTTTTTACAGGGGTACTTGTTCTTCTGAGGAAGTGACAAAATCCCCCAACATCTCCTGTCGACAAAATTGCTTTTCATTGTAGACGTTCGGACCCGGCAGAAAATTGTAAATACATAGCTCTCTTCTTCCATCCTACAAATGCAATGCTTGAGTTAAGTATCAAGTAGCCCTGAAATTAACAACTTATTAAAGAATTGAACTGTTTACTGTAAATGAGAATATAATATTGTGTGGTATGGTTGAGCAGATAATACTACTTCTTTCAGGTAATGGAATGCTTCGTTGACTTGAACTACTTTAGAAACTGATTTGTATAACTAAATTTCATAAGGAAGTTTTTTGAATCTTAGTGAAATACGCAACTCGAATCGATGGTAAATTAATTTCAATAGATATACAGTAATGCAACACCACATACATTTTAACTAAACTTTTCTGTGTGTTAACATTTCGCTCATTCTAATTATCAAACTATAAAATAAAATTATCTTATTAATAATATTTTAAATGTATCTAAAGACATGTGAACTGAAGTCTTCCGCCAGGAATTGTGATGTTAATTATGTATGTACTCGCAGTACATAAATGCATGTGGTCGCAAACCGTAAGCGCTTAACTCGAGTTATGACGAAATTGAGTTTTTATCATAATAGGGCTGAGAATATAAAAATCTATACCCTACCCACTCAATTTCTTACATCTGTACCTTTTTTCAAACAGAAGTTATAAACTAAAAACCTAACAACCTAAGTCTCTTTTCAAAAATTATAATTTGTCATAACAACTTAATTCAATAAAAATACAGTTTCTTAAAATGGCAGTTTCATAACTTTAGTTAAGTTTTTACGTATTATTCTTTATTTAAAAAATAAATTAATCAAGAATAATAACATAAGTCAAGTTAATAAATTTAAAATCTGTCAAGAATTAAAACCGTAATTTTTTTCATTTTTCTTAAGTCAACATAGGCTCTTAATCCCTAAATTAGAACAAAAATTTACTTTTATTGAGTAAGGTTGTTATGGAAAATCACAATTCTATTTGTTGACAAACTTAACTTGACTTAATGTACCAGTACGGTCTGAACGCCAAAAAAACGCATGATTTTTGGGAATTTTTTGCTCGGAAACCTTATTAGTACCTTAAGTTTTTTTTGGTTAATCAGACTATGATTCTATGAAAATCATAAATCGTTATTTCGTGTTTCAATTTCAAAAAATACAAATCTAAATTGACTTACGTTCTTTTGACTTAAACAATTTACCATAAAAATGATTCATGAGATAAATTATTACGAACAGTGGCATCTGTAGTAAAATTGCTGTTTAAAAATGAAAACATTTATTGGAGAAGTGCTTAAAATGTCGAATAAAGCTGTGTAAATAATGGAATTAGCAAGGATGGTTACAATTTACAAGATTACAATTGCTTATTACCATTCTGAGTATACGATTAAGTTATGTGAAGTATGTTGGAGCTGGTATCACATTGTGGCAGTGCCGTACAAACAAAATTAGTAACTATATAAATAACCGTGGCGCAAAATTTTAAACATTTAAAATCTGCTCTAAATCAATTTTAGAATGGCAGTCGACTCTTAATATTGTATATAAAACGAGAACCGACTTTTTGTTAATTTTAAAGGACATAAACTATATTTTAGCGTTAAAGAGCTCGTCTAACTTTAACAGCAGCAAAAAGCTAGTTTCTTTTAAAAGTATACTTTATCCATTGGGGTAGTACCGATACTAATCAAAGGGGTGAGTACCTTTTAGACTTTATTATCGAGAAAAATCTAGATATATTTAACGTAGGGAACACACCTACATTTGTAACTAGAGTAAGGAAGGAAGTTCTGGACTTAACGTTTGGAACCCCGAACTTAAGTCGATTAGTTAGAGACTGGAGAGTCTCCAACGAACCTTCTATGTCTGATCATAGAATTATAGTGTTTACTTTAGAAAACCTGTTGACAGAGAACACCTCTGGCAGGAATCCTAAGAAAACAAACTGGAACCTGTACAAAAGCGTCCTAAAGACTAGTCTTGAACGAATAGGTCCACAAGAAACGACAAATAGTAACCTTGAGTTAGAACACTTAGTTAATGAATTTAGCGGGGCCATAAATGAGGCTTATGAACTCAGTTGTCCCCTTAAACCCATTAAAAGGCAGAAGGATGCTCCTTGGTGGAACAATAATCTGTCAAAACTAAGATCCAAGGTAAGAAAGCTCTTCAATAAAGCAAAGAGTACTGGAGAGTGGCATAACTACTCTGCAGAGTTGACCAAATATAATGGGGAAATAAGGAGAGCTAAGAGAAATAGTTTTGCGAATTTCTGTGAGGGCATTTCGTCGACACCTGCAGCAGCAAGATTACACAAGGCTCTAGCCAAAGATAACACATTAACCTCTTTGGCACTTCGTTACGCCGATGGTAGCTTCACTGAAAACGAGGAGCAAAGGTCAACCCTACTGCTAAATACTCATTTTCCAGGCAGCTCACCAATGGTAGGAAATATGATAGAGAGAATACCTCTAAGGCCTAACCGGGAAGACTGGAAGATAGCTTCGACTATCTGTTCAGGCAATAGGATTGAATGGGCGTTAAGTACCTTTCAACCTTTCAAATCACCGGGCGTAGATGGCATCTTTCCTGCGCTCTTGCAGAAAGGTAAAGAGGAACTGATGCCCTATCTTATTAGACTGCTTCGAAGTAGTATTGCACTTGGGTACATACCGAGTCTATGGAGAAGAGCAAAGGTAATTTTCATCCCCAAAGTGGGGAAAAAAGATACCACACATCCAAAGTCATTCAGGCCAATAAGCCTAACATCCTTCTTACTGAAAACTTTGGAAAAGGTAATTGATAACTTCATTAGATCGGAAGTATTAGTAAACATGCCCCTAAATCACCGTCAGCATGCTTACAGAGCGGGTAGATCCACAGAAACCGCTCTGTATGAACTAACTAATATAATACAGAGAGCTTTAGATATTAAAGAAACGGCATTATGCGCCTTCCTTGATATTGAGGGGGCCTTCGACAACACCTCTCACGAAGCAGTTCATTCGGCTCTAGAAAGGAAGAGAGTTCCTAGTACTATAGTCAGATGGATAAGTAATATGCTTAGTACAAGAACGGCGGAAGCATACGCAGGACTAAACGTCCAGAAAGTCATCACAACAAGAGGCTGTCCGCAGGGAGGGGTATTATCACCCTTGCTGTGGAGTCTTGTAGTTGACGAATTACTAGAAAATCTAACCTCCCAAGGGATTCGATGTATTGGCTTTGCTGATGACATCGTTATAACGGCACTGGGGAAGTACGAAGAAACTCTCTGTGATATAGTCCAGAGAGGGCTGTCTATAACCAAGAAATGGTGTATATCTGTGGGACTTAACATCAACCCTACTAAAACAACGATAGTACCATTTACCAGGAAAAGACTTTTACCTCGCATGAAACCCATTCGGTTGGCGGGAGATGTAATCGCCACCCAGAGGGAGGTCAAATATTTAGGAGTTACACTAGATAGCAAACTCCTCTGGAACAAGCATGTCGAAATAACTGTCGGGAAAGCCACAAAGTCCCTTATGATATGCAAGAGACTTGCAGGTAAATCATGGGGCTGCAAACCAAACATCATAAGATGGATGTACACCATGATGGTAAGACCCATCATTACCTATGGGGCAATTGCATGGCATAAAAGAACCGAACTAAACACAACTAGGAAATCACTAGACAAATTGCAAAGGCTGGCATGTATATGCATAACAGGAGCAATGAGAACATGCCCTACAGCAGCGATGGAAACCATCCTTCATCTGACGCCACTACACGTGGTCATTGAAAATGCTGCTAAGGGAGCCATAATGAGATTTGCCAAGGAGGGTACTGGGACGGGTAAAATTATTGGAAACAGGGAAAAAGATTCGATAATCCGGTCCTCAGTAACAAACCTCATTGACATCCCAAGAGATGGTATGATCAAAAGATATAACTTCGAAAAACATTTCAAAACGGAGTTACGTTGCAAAAAAGACTGGCTAGGCGAAACAATAAACTATAGTCTTAAAGAAAATACCATCAAATGGTACACAGATGGATCGAGGACAGCTGAAGGGACTGGTGCTGGAGTTTTTGGGCCTAGAACTAAACTCTCCTTACCGATGGGACAGTCCACTAGCATATTCCAGGCAGAAGTAAATGCCATAGGCATATGTGCTGGAAGAAACCTCGATAGAAAATATAAAAACCAAAACATTGCCATCATGTCAGACAGTCAGGCTGCACTAAAAGCACTAAGCTCCTACACCATCAGCTCCAAACTTGTTTGGGAAAGCGTGATTAAGCTTAATAAACTGGACAAGAACAACACTGTCACGCTTCATTGGGTACCAGGCCACGTTGGTGTCCAGGGCAACGAAGTGGCAGACTCCTTAGCAAAAATAGGTGCATCGACACCCCTTACAGGGCCAGAGCCCTACTGCGGAATAGGAGAAAACGTGATTAAAAACAAAATCAAAACAGAAGAGGAGACAAAAAGATCAAAGATCTGGAAGGAACTCCCTAAGCTAAGACAGGCAAAACTCCTACTCGGGGACTACAACCGAGAGCGTTTTCTAACCTGCATTAGCTTAAGTAGGAACAACCTCAGGAAAATCACGGGGCTTCTCACTGGCCACTGTAGGTTGAGAAGACACCTCAACATCCTTGGCTTGGTGAGCAACGCGACTTGCAGATTCTGCAACACTCACGAAGAGACACCTGACCACATACTGGGGAAATGTGATGCACTCGTGCATCAAAGGCACAGGTATCTGGGCAAGCACCACATAAAGGAGAGCGAATTATCATCCCTTAAAATACTCCAAATACTTCGATTCCTCAGAGGAGCAGATTTGGAGGAAGAACTGTAATAATGAGCCAACCTCATCCAGTTCTAGATGGGGGACACAATAGATCTTTAGGTCGCAGTGTTTTTATACCCCAATTTATTCATTCATTCATTCATACTTTATCCATATTGACAATGGTGATTTCATACCAAAGAAAAACGAAATAAAAATGTTTACTGATGTTTTATTCGGTTTTTTTAAAAGATGTGCTTTGTAAATAGACTGAATCGAATATTAGAAATTCAAAACAATTGTGATGTACGATGAACAAATCTGTACATACAAATGTACATATGTTATGTTATGTAGATATGCATGCGGAGACGAGTACAGCCAAATGAATTTGCACCTTGCACCAACAAAATTGAATTTGTATGCTGTGAATTAGTTGTATATATATATGTATGTATATGTTTGAGTTATGTATCTGTCAAATTAAGGGATGTTCAACGTAAATTCTCTTAGGTTCTGTTGTAAAACCCACATTAGTTAGAAGAGTTGTCTTACGTGTTTAAAATTATCCAAAAGTTAGACAAAGTCTCCAAGCTAAACGACTGCGTTTAGTAGAGCCGGTTTTATTCCTTAAACGAGAACTGTTTAAACGAGAACTGTTTGTAGAAGGAAATGCAGCGAGAGAACTAAATTTTAAAAAATTTAACTGTTGTTCAACCGCTAACTGGTCATAAGGAAGCTATGTATGACCAAAGAATTTCATATATATTGGTTCATGAAACACAGTTAAATGGAAACGTAAACGCGACCGCACTATGTAGAATACGTTGAAAGTTGACTGAAATGTTTTCAATGTTTTTTTGTGAAAAAAATATTTTTTTCAGTTCATTGACGAAACTGAAAGCTTCTTTAAATTAAACTCAGAAGATGTTTAAATATCAATGTTGGTCAAAAATATATCAATACTTTAAACTTATAGACCGAGAGCCCACAGCAATTTTTGGATGTGATATTGATAACAAAAAATAATTAGCATAATTAAATAGGCCTTTAGTAGTTATTTACAAATGTGAACGTCTTGCATACTCTAGTGGGCGCAATAGTGCATTATAGTGCATCAAGTATGCAGTTCTTTCCAAATTCTAAAAAATTGGGATACAAAATTTGCCATAACTTCAAAATGAACAGCTAAGTGCACTGATTGCAAATATCGAGGTCCATGACGTTTTGAAGGTGGCCTTCTTAGTTCAAGAAGTTGCCTATTCTTATTGCGTCTGGCAGACAGAAGGCTGTCTGTACAACGTCTTGGACCTCGATATTTTCAATGAGGGGGCTTAACTTTACATTTTGGCAAAGTTGTTGTCACAATTACTTGGACTTAGAAAGAACTGCATACTTGATGCACTATAATGCACTATTGCGCCCACTAGAGTATTCAAGGCTTTCACATTTGTAAATAACTATAAAAGGCCTATCTAATTATGCTAATTATTTTTTATTATCAATCACACCCAAAAATTGCTGTGGGCTCTTAGTCTATTATGCATAGGTATACATAGATAATAAAAATTTGAATAAATAAAATATTCTTATTAAAAAATGTTCCTCAAGTAAAGGTTTATTGTTAAGAAAAAGAACTTAAGTCAACACATGAAATTTCGTTTTACACAGGGAATAACGACATAAGTCGACAAAAGGAATTTTAATTGTTCTTTCTTTATATACCATAACAACCTATGTTACTCGACTTAGATAAGATTTTTTTTTAAAGTTCAATAAATCATAACAGCTTAAGTGTATTTTTCTTTTATTAGTCTTTAATTATGTATAAATATTAATTTTATCCCTAGAATGTGTGCTCTTTCTTCATTTCTGTATTCCAAAAATTTAAAAATTAATAACTCCTGATTCATAGAAAGAATATGAAATTCAAAACTGCTCTCCTGAAAAATATTAAAAATCCACTTAAGCGGTTATGCCTTGCGACCTTGTGATATTTCTTGTATGGTGTAATTTTTTTGTAGTAGTTTAGTTGCTATGGCTATATTTTGTGCTAAAAACTTAGAGTAGTCGGAAGAAAAATGTAAGGTTTACAGGTTTTTACCAATAACTTTTTTTAACAATAAGATTTTGGAAGTATCTACGTACTTGTATGAAGGATTTTACTTATGCCCTTCTTTTTAGTTCCACTATCGCGAAGTCGGTAAAATAAAATGGCATCTTTGAAATTGGAGTCTAAGAATTTCATTTAGCCTAATACATATACGAGTACCTAGTTTAATTTACAAAGTAAAAACACTTAACCAATAGTTTATTCAAAGCACCTTTTGGATGTTACCAAGTGCACCTACCCACTTAACATTATTATTTGTAAACACACAACTGTTAAAATAGATATCAACAACAAATATTTCCCTCAAACCGGCCCACCTTTTTTTCAATAAAAAATCGAGTATATATTAATCTATGTATGTGTCATTTTTTGAACGACAACAAATAAGGAAAATGAATATACTTGAATAAAACAAAAAAATATAAGAAATTAAAACGAAGCAGCACAAAGAATGAGAATTACAAGAAAAACCAAATTAAAATACAAATTTACAAATAGAATGGGGCAAATAAACAATTCACGTATGTAAGTATGTCGCAGCTTTGCCTTGGCTGTGAGCTTGTTGGCTAGTTTGATTGCATAGGATGTAAAAATTGCATTTCCATGAACTGGAAAACCTTGAAATTGTAAAATCTGCTAGCAAGCTAGATATTTTTCTTTAGTAATTTTTGTCTATAACTTGAATAAGACAACAACAGAAAATGTGATATGCATATATAATAACAATAGGAAAAAAAAAGTAAACAGATGTGTATGTATGCAATTGAGAAATGGACGGTTATGAAAATTACTATGCATAAATGAGTTACGAGGTGATCGACGAAACATTTTAAAAGCCAATTTTCACTTACAATAAATAACATAATCCTTAATTATATTTTCCTGTTTCACCTGCAATATGGTACCTCTCATGTTCTAAGTGATAAAACTAAAAGCTCATATTTTAAGAGCCTTTTTTCAAAGACGCGAAAAACCAATTTGTATGGTTTCAATAAGAAAGCAGACTCCAATTCATATTCATACCTATTTAAAATTTAAGGTATGTTTTAGTCAGAAAATAAAATGCACGACTGGGTCGCACGAACTTGCTCCTACGTAATAGACTAGGAATTTTAAAAACGAATGTTATTAGAGAAAACTGTTCATAAGGATAAAATTATTTTTATTAATAAGTCATTGTAGTGGTTTCTTAAGAAAAATAAACTCTTATAGGTATACAAAATTTTTAAAACATTTTTAAGAAAAAAATTTGGTACGTAAGTTTTTATTATTGTACGAGTAGGGTAGAGCGGGGCTAGTTGGACCGTTTTTTTCTTGAAGTCTCATAACTATCATACTATTCATAGTACAACTTTGGACCTGGTATCAAACGAAAGACTGGACTTCTGGCTTCAAAATCAATTAAGAAAAAAAAGCAAATATGTTACCCCAAATGAATAATGCTGCCTTAAATGGATCAAGTCCAAGTGGTCGAACTAGCCCCCATAGTGGGGCGAGTTGGACCAGTGTGTGGGGCTAGTTGGACCAAGCCCTGAAAAGTTCCAAAAAGTCGTCCAACAAATCTAAGTTTTTATTTTTCTTGTTTTATTATTATTTAACATAGTTCGACTAACAAAAACATATAACAAAAATACTTCACTCAGTAAGAAAAAAAATTAACAAAAATAAATTAAAAAAAAATGAATTCACAAACATAAATTAAGCTTTGTATTATTGACTTAGAAATGTTAATTCCTAAATTCCTTAGGAACTCTAAGAGTCGTAACCGCTGTTGCAATTGACGCAAATTACATGCAATATGTATATTTATTTTATTTTAGGGTAGTAGTTTTTTTCGAGAAGAAAATGTAACGGCTGTAAAGTGGTAACCCTGGTTTGTTCGTGCGTATTCTAGGAATTGCAAGTAAAAACAGATACAAACATATGAAATATGTTTTTTTTAAATCAGCGGGCTAGTTGGACCAGGTGGTCCAACTAGCCCCTCACCTGGTTTGGTTTACATATTTCATCATACACATAAAAATACTTAAAACTATTCAATTAAACACACAAAATATGAAAATACAATATATTCACTAATAAAAAAACTTTACCTCAGTCCAAAATTCTTTTTTTTCACTTCACAAATATAAAAATTAATTTTTCCGAATTTTTTACTTTTGTAGTCGAAAAACACTAAATTGTGCGTAGTTACTGTTCGGGTGACACAATGAAACTGAAACCGGTTTGGCACGTGTTGGTAAGAGAGAACGCTTTATTCGTGTTTGATCATGTTCTTGTAATACTTTTGGTTTCTGAGTAATTCGCGTGGTCCAACTAGCCCCGTGGTCCAACTAGCCCCGCTCTACCCTACGAATGAAAATTAAATTTTCAAAAAAAATATTGAGCCGTTTTTGAGATATCGAATTTTCAAAAAAAAAAATTACTTTTTTTAAACTTTTTGGAAGCATCTCTATAAAAAAATTTAATTAAAATCCGTTATGTTGATAATGAAAAATTCAAAATTGGAAAAATTGGTTCTATGGTTCAGTCAGTAATATCTTAATTTCAATATTTTTTATTAAATTATAAACCCAAAAAATTTATCGAGAGAAAAATAATTTTATCAAAATTCTCGCAGCCGTTTTCGAGGAAAATACGATTTTCGAAAACCAATTTTTATCATTTGTATAGCAGGTATCAATATTTTTGGTCTTAAGAAAAAGAAAAAAACGTGCGGGGAGAGGAAATTCAATTCGACGAAAATCAGCCGAGGGGCTTAGGCTGTAGTCGAACAGACAGACAGAATTTCGTGACCCACTTTTTTCGTCTTCGCTATCATCGTAATGTCAACTTTGATCAAAATCTCGAGATCGACTATAAAAAGCGGGATATTGAACTCAACCCTTTCAAAGTCAGATTCAGACGAACATGCATACGCACAGATATAAATATGGGGAAAATAAATCAGTAAAAAGAAAATCTATCAAAGTATCACATTAAATATTCAAATAAGAATCAGGTAGAATTGTGTAGAATTGTGCCTCTTTGGAATTGCATTTTCTGATTTGGCGTTTACAGCGGACTGGAGTCAGAGTGATACTGAGACTGACGCTATACAAATAAAAAACTAACTAAACTAAAAAATTAAGAAAATTTGATGGAGAGTTTTATTTGTATGTCTTAAGCATTTCTTCTTCTTCTTCTTCTGAGGCTAAAGTTTTATTGGTGGGTGAAATTCAGTCTTTTGAAAATTTCTTGAAAACTAACAGTTCGTGCGCCCCAGCCGTGCAGTTAACATACGTAAAGGTCGAGTACATTCCAATACAATTTTATAATGAAAAAATAATTTTGTCCCCTTCCAATATACGGTCCTTGTTTTGGACATAAATTCACATAAAGCTCATTTTTTTACGTTTATGTGGTTGCTTTACGAACTACTACCCTCGTGTCGCATAGTTCTCTTTTTCTCAAGTATGTGATTCACTAAAAACCACATCTGAACTGCCAAATATGACACATTACACATTGGTCTGTTATTGGGAGAAATATTATCTTTTTTACTGTTGGTTGTTTTTTTGTTCGGTGAAAATAGTAAATAACATTTTCAAAGGCGAAAGTTAAATCTAAATAACTTAAAACACTAAGCTGTAACACCGTTGTAAATGAAATTATTTGTACAACTACTCGTAGGGAATCAGGGCTTAGTGACTTACACCTCTCAAACATTCTTGTGTGTGTATTATCTGGAATGGAGGGGATCTATAATTTTCTGGCGGGTCCGAGTGGCTTTGATGAGCAGCATTTTTTATGACAAGATACCTATACTTTTAAAAGATTAGTCACTTCCCGTAAGATGTAATACAACGCTAACATTCCAATGCACTAACTATTATGCCAAGAGATTCGCCATTGTAAATGCAGATTTTTTCCAGCTGTGTAAAAATCAAATCCTGAAATTGATATATGTTTGTAGTATATTTACAAGGATGGCCATCTAGTGGTTTCTTTTTAAATCCCAGGTTATTATTTTAAAACTGACAGCTGTTTTTCGCTCGAAAACTTGACAGAAAGTCAGTATCGTACCTCCTCGGAACGAAATGTGTCGCTTTACGCGTGAACAACATTGGATAATAAATAATTCAAAAGTGTGTAGCTCAAACAATGCGTTTTAGCCGAAACGAAGTTTGTGCAAAAAATTTGTGAGACTGGTATGCTAGTGGACAACACTGATGGTCACCGTCTTTGTACGGTGCGCACGGACATCAACTCATCATCGATCTCAACAGCTCAACATTTCACGCACTAGTCTGGGGAGAATTTTGCACAAAGATCTCAGATTATTCGCTTACAAGGTCCAATTGACTCAGCAATTAAAGGCGCACGACCATCCGCTTCGTTATCTCTTGAGTGACGTTGTGTTCCATAATTAATGGGAAAGTTTGCTCTTATACTAATAAAGCCATAATACATGAACAAAACTTAATTTTTTTTTTTCATTTTATTTCATTTTTAAAAAGAAACTTGTATTTGGCCCACCATTTATATAGATATAGAGGTCTCTTTTCAAAGGTGATGCTAAATTGGCGCACGTTGAGAAAGTGAATTGTTGGACCAAGTTTATTTTTTTCTTGTAATTTCATTTTGACTATATACGTTGTTAATATACCATCTTTTAAACGTATAAACCAAACGCACCGTAGTTAATTGATGGATGTTTAAATATGTAATATGGGCGATTCCATTATAGCGGGTGCAACATTTAGACTCATTTGAAGTACATTTAATGATAAAATAAGAAAAATATTTAATGACATTATTACTTGAAGGGATACATTTTCACCTATTTATTTTAATTCCATTTAGAATTCTAAAATATAATAAATACGAGTAATTTGGCAGAAGAATGGTTTCAAAGTGCGATCGCGGGTGCAACAGAATCGGCCCGACTTTTCTAGATCATAGTAAAAAAAACACAAATTCTGTTAATTGTGAAACATTTATCATGCTATTCTTACATATATTGAACGACATTGATTCAATTAACTAAATTAATAAAAATAAAGATAGAAAACAAAAGTAAGCAACGAAATATTAACTTTTAAATCAATCGCGGGTGCAACATCAAATTATCGCGGGTGCAACACGTCTAACTTAAATTAGTAAACTGATTTGAAAAACTTGAAAAAATATAAAATAAGGCACATATGTAACAAATCAGTACCCTTCTCTATTAATTATAATTTTGTTTTTTTAAATACTTCAATATTTTTTCGAAAATACATATATGTATGTTAGAAGTACTCCATCTTCATCGATATCGGTTAAGGATAACCCCACATAACGATATTGTGATATTGCAGCCTACCTGGTGCAAGAAGGTGCAAACCTGCGGAAATAACTTTTGGAAATACTGCTGCTGTAAATATAAAATATGATGACATTTCTAACCTTCTATTAAAAGATATTAAATGGTCTGTTGTTGACATCCTAGCACATATATTCAATAATAGCGTAATATCTGGTGTATTTCCAGATGCGATGAAATGTGCTGATGTCGTACCACTTTATAAAAAAGGTGGCAAGGATAAGTTAAATAATTATCGACCAATTTCGCTGCTACCGTCAGTAAGTAAGGTTTTTGAAAAACTTATTAAGATAAGGATCGTGAAATTTCTTAATAGTAAAAATTTTTTGCTCCATCGCAGTTTGGTTTTCGTGAAAGAAAATCAACGGAAGATGCACTCTTGGATTTTTGCTCAAACATTTTTAAAAGCTTAGATGATAAAAAATACACAGGTGGTTTATTTGTTGACATATCAAAAGCATTTGATATGGTTAACCACAAAATTCTATTAAAAAAGCTAGAGTGTGCAGGTTTTAGGGGTTCCATACTTTTGTGGTTTACGTCATATCTTAATAAACGATCTCAGAAGGTTAAAATTAATAAGATTAGAAGCAGTGAGGAATATACATACATGGGTGTACCCCAAGGATCGGTAATTGGACCCTTACTGTTTCTAATCTATATTAATTCACTGTTTGAGTTGCCTTTCAAGGGTGTGTTAACAGGATTCGCTGATGATATCGGATTCTCGTATGGGACACAAAGTGTTTTAGACTTAACAGCCAATATAAACGAGGATTTAAGTATTCTTCGTGTCTGGTTTGCTAGACATGAACTTGTTATCAGCTCTAAAACAAAACTTATGTTGTTTAATTTATCGAATGTCCATAACCTTGATTTAGATGTTTTTTACCACTCTCCGGAATGTGAACGTTTTAAACTATGTTACTGTAAATGTGAATCTGAACTAGCAAGGAATACTTTTAAAAATAATCTACCATGTAGTGAGAATTGTTTTCAAATTGAAAAGGTAGATGAGTTCCAATATTTAGGTATAACTTTGGATTCAAAAATGAGTTTCTCTGGCCATACTCAAAAGTTGAGAAGATACTTTCGTTCCATTCTCAGGCACTTTTTTTATTTGCGCTCTGTTTGTAGTAATGACCTTTTAAAAACGATATATTACGGAATTTTTCATTCCAAGATGCAATACGGAATAACTTGCTGGGGGGGAACAAATTTTTATAAAATTCAACCACTTTTAATATTACAAAAACTTATAATTAGGAAAATATTAAGAAAATCACGTATGGATCATAGTTTTCCATTATTCGCGAGTTTGAAAATTCTTCCTTTACGTCACCTGTACTGTTTTAAGGTATTAAAAACATTCTTTTTGAGATCTGGTCACAGAAATTTAAGAGTTATTGAAAATTATAACATGCGTGGAGTTCATTCATTTTTGGTTAACATTCCTCGATCGCGCACCACTGCTTTTCGTAGGTTTTATAATAAAACTTCTTGCAGACTTTTTAACAAACTACCGCTTTATATCAGATCAGAATTATCACCATCTAAATTTTTGAAAGATTTAAAATTATGGTTGTTTAGCTTTGATCATGCTTGTTTTGAATCATTTGTATAATGTTATTTACTTAAATATCGCATTTCGTTTGTATTTTTCTAATTTCAATTACTTATATTCATTGTATGAATTTTCTTTTTTAACTTTAATCTTTATTTTTGAAGGGTCACCCCACCCGATGTTAAATTAATTTGAATTTTTGAATATGAAGGGGCATTTAAAACAATTTTTTTTTTTTAAATTCTAAATGCTTCTACTATATTTCTCTTTTATTTTTACTGTATTATATGAAATAAATTATTGTTATTGAAGAATTATTTGAGAAATAAAGAAATGTATCTAATCTAAAAATCTATTATTCCTTTTATAGTAATCACCTGTCATCCTTCAGTTTTTTAGGCATTGCTTTGGAATCAGTTTTTTTTTAAATACATTTTTTACCACTTCAACTAAGTTAGTGGGACTCCTTGGGCGATTACGTTTCACTTGTGCGACTTTTTCAGTCTACAGGGACTGATGTAATGAGTGCCTGCTTTTTTTGTGTTGCCTGCATTTTTTCGTTTTGATTCTGATTCTGGTCAGAATTTTAAAATTTGTATCTGCCTTCATTTTCCCTTTTAATACATCCCTCCACATTAAATTTCTACGTCCTTTGTCTGCATGAAGCTCAGCATATTTGTTAATTTTTTGTCAATTTTCTGTAAAGCAGTCTCTTTTTCTTGTTTCACTTCCATATAACCATATATTTTTATATAAAAAAGAACAAAATATTATATTGCATAGTTAAACAAAAACGTGAACAGCAGAAATTATTATTCAAAGCATATTTTATCAATAAAATACAATAAATCACGTTATAATGTTAGTAGTCAATAAGTTGCACCCGCGATCTTAATATTGGGATCGCGGGTACAACCAATTTAAATCAACGTTTTTTGTCGTTCAACGTACAATATATTCCTAATGACGACTGATTTAATTTTAGTTTTGTTTTCTTCTTACTTTTAGAAAGTTTCAAAACGCTAGCACTTTATTTCTGGTAAAAAAGAAAACTTTTATATCGCGGGTGCAACAAACTTACAATAGCTATTTGCAATCAATAATGCTAAAAATATAATAACGAATTCGTACATGTTTTTATACAAACGATTAAATGGCATGTTGCTTCATACGTCTATTGAGTAAAGCATAAGTTAAAACTGTCGGAAATAGCTATTTTGAGCGTATGTTACCAGTTGTAATAATTGCAGTTCGTCCCGACTCTTCGTATGATAATGTTGCCAAGCGGAAACAAAAATGTTCTCTATAAGTTAGGTCTCAGTTTTTGTTTTTATTATTAAATATAGTATTTCTACTTTGAATATTTATCAAAAAAAGTAAAAAATATTGTAGTTCAAAAATTGGTGTCAAAAATCGTCTATAGCGGAATCGCCCATATGTAGCTTTTTCTTCAGTTTACACCTTTACCTTAAAACTTAGAAACATTTAAGATAATTATAAATATTACTTTTATTTCATTAGCGATTCTTCAATAAAATTTCCTTAAAAAACTATCTTTTGACCTTGTAACATGCGGAAAAAGATATTGCATTCCTAATTCTGCTCCTGCTTTGTTCTGCCTAAGAAAAAAATTAGTAAAGACAGCATTTGTTTGCGAGTAATTCTAATTGTATATACGAGTATGTAGATACATGCATGCACATTTGTAATGCATGCATGACTATTATTAAATTGGTAGCCACAAATTATTATGTTTTGTGAATGAACAAACACTAATAAAAAGCAAGTGTATGTACATATGTAAATATGTATGTACATATGTAAATATGTATGTATGTTTATATTAAATTTATATTTACTTTAAATGATTCAGATATGCGAGTATTACTAATCTATGACAATATTATATATTGTTTATGTAGATGTATCGTTATCGGAACTGATTAAATGTACAGTTTATGTCAATATACATATATAATATATATATACATTCATATTTTAATGTTCCTATTAAAATTGCATTTTAAAAAAGAAAAAACTGATTTTTTAGTGCACACTTAAACTTGGGAGTAAATGTATATTGATATTCATTATAACTTAATATTCGCGTTTAAAAGGTAAAGAACCACCATACCTGAAATGTATTTAGGATAGGAATATAAAACATGTTCCGAACAATTCATAAACTTCCAATAAACTACTAAAGCGATTTTCAATAGGTGCGGGTAGTTTTGGCAGCTTGTGGCCATCTGTTACATCTCTGTCAAATCTGTTGTTTATTAATCATCTACTGAGGAAAAATCACCATGGAAGGATTGAATAGCATGTCCAAATGATATTACTTTATTATCGAAATGAGTGTTCGTTAGTGTAAACGTTACGCGCGTTGCGTCCATTTTACGGTATATGGGCAAATCTCACACTTGATTTGATGATTTGATTTGATTTTGATTTTTCACTATTGAAATGTCAAGAAGTGAAAATAATTAAGCACACCTTTGAAATTTGGTTAATACCATCTTTATTACGTCAGTAAACTTATTTGATGGTGTTCCCTTTTTTTCACGTAATGCTTAAAAACTTACTCTATAAGTTTACATTGCATTTCGAAAAATTTAATCATATATTTTTGATAAGGTTCAAAATTAATTTAAAACCTTACAAATTAAATTACTGGTTTAATGACTAGAATTGATTAAAATATACAATATAATCATTTGAATAAACAATTTATTAAAGATTTATAAAACAATGAACAATGAATAACCTTTAAATTATGATTTCTCCAAAAGAAAAATAATGTGTATAGAACATAATACAATAAAAATAAAGTTGAAAATATTAACTAAATAAACAAATTTTAGATTGAGTAGAAAAACATATTTTTATTGTTTTTTTCTTTCACTACTCCTAAGTTGCCGATTCGACGTGCTTCTATTGTTCTTATTCTCTTTTTTCTTTTTACACGTTTTTAAACTCGAATCTTGAGCTACGACGGACCAACCACTTGAATGCAGAGAAAAATGTTTGCAAGATGGATTATATAAATTATTTTCTATACAATATGAGCAAGATAAGATTCACGTGTCGGAATCAAGAGAACAACTAACAATACCGCAATGACGTCCGGCCAGTGTTCCCAGGTTGAGGGGAAAACCACCATTTTTGCCGATTTCTTATGCCAATAGGGGAAAAAAAAGGTTTTGGTGACAAAAAAGGGTATTTTTTGTTTGAAAAGCTGGGAACACTGCGTCCGGCTACATCGGTTTGTCAATAACTTTGTTTATAAGACTGTCTATGTGACAAGGTTCGTTTTCTTTCACTGCTCACACTATAATCTTGTATTAGTAAAAAATATTTGAACTCCAGTAAAGTTGTGAGCGCGAAATTTCAAATTTGTTAGAACGAATAAAATTTTTTTTAGACCTCGTCTTTTTTTTAAATTATTTATTCTATAGTTATGATTTTATTGAGAATTAACACGTAATTTTATTCAAAATTTTGATCAATAAAACTTTTTTCCGCTAGTAAATAAAGTGTTAACAAAATTAGTAATTTTAATTTTCAATTGAATGTTGAAATCTAAAGATCTATGAAATATATAGTGTTAGCGACGAAGCGTATATTTTTTCATAAAATTTAGAAGAGGGAACAACAGTTAGAACAAGAAATATTGCTAATCGAAAATGTCTTGAAATGAAAAAAGTTTCACACTATTTTAACTCAGTATAAGCTATTTTTAACTAGGTTGCGATTTTAGCACACACCTCTACAAAAGCTTAATTTATTCATTTTTGTCTATAGAAAAAGAATATGTTATTTAGAAATCGGTGCAAAGTATGCTGTGTACATGATAAGAGAAGTACCAGATTTTAATATTTTTTTCGGAATTGTAGTACCGAAACTTCTGACAAACACTGTCATAAATCGAAGCAAAGCACATAATTTTTTCATAAAAAATTTTGATTTTCAAAGTCTCTTATGCACCCCATTTGAGTTTAACAAACTAAAATCAGATGCTTCAATCGTAAGAACATTAAACTTTTTTAAATATTTTAATAGTAACATATAAAATTTTGTATTTTTCTTATACTTTTTGCCTTTTACTCGTTCTATAGGTAAAAAAAAATTCTTACTGTGGAAAATAACTTTTTTTATACTGTAATACTATATTTTCGAAAAAATTATCAGAGAGTAAAAAAATATGACTATGAAGTAACTTAATTTCAAAGTTACACGAAAGTCAAAAGTTTCTGAGATTTGCCCATATGTGGAGGCCCATCATAGTCGACTCTTCAACGTTTGGTAGCAAAATTTGAGACGACCGGTTCGAAAATCAATCATCCAACATTTGTTCGTCAAAGGAACGCAACATCGTCCGAGGACATCGCCCCGTGAAAGTGTGCAGCAGAACTTGAGGAAGTCCAATCCCCGCCCGTGCGCAGCGCAGGCTTCAACTTGGCGAATTTTTTGTCGGGACTTGAGCCTACACCCGAAACGTTTGGAAGAGTACTTCAATTTTGGCCGTAAGATAATCCTTAGAAACTAGGCGTGTTTTTAGATAAATGGATGTGTTAACAAGAAAAATGTCCGTATATTGGATAACGAGGATCACCAGGTGACAATGATGGACTTACAAATCCTCAAATGGCTGTTCATCATGGCATGCGCTGTGTGCAACGTCCGTCCCGTTGAAACCACATGGTATCAGTATCCATTACTGGCTTAGAACAAAAGAAGTTAACGGTTATGGCTATGCCTGAAGTACTCGTATCTACTGAAAAGACATCTATTTTGATTTAGTAAATTCTGACAGCGGATCTATGAGATTCTCAAAGATGGAGAATATATTTACTTAGTAATGTGTAATATGTATGTCTTAACGATGCATATAAACTGTTTAAATATAATTTTTAGAAGGGGAACTTAATTTTTTGGTTAAACTGTTTTTTTTTTTTTTTTTTAATATACCTAAACCTTATGTTTGACTACTGCATACGTAGTTTCGGAAAAAAAAAAGAAAACAAGTACCTGTGATCCAGTCGAACATTTTATTAAGTAGAAATCATAACTAGTATAAAGAATAAATAACAAAAATCTTAGTACTTCTAACACGTCGATAAGAACAGCTTGGTTAAAGGTTTAAAGTTCACTTATTCCAATTTTAGCTTAATGAATTGGTATGTATTTGGTCTCAAAGTACAAGTTGAGCAATTTACCTTGAAATGTTCAGTATAACTTAAATACCACTTTAGATTTTTACCTGATTCATGGTGTTTTTCTTTTGATCTCTGAAAACAAGTTTTCAGTATAATTTTTCTTAAGCAATGCCATTTGCAATATTTCCTCACTTATAAATGCGGCGGTAGTTTTTTGTATTTGTTATATTAATTATCTTATAACTTTAATTAAAATATATTTATTGTCCTTATGCCATTCCATGCAAATTGATGTCGCGAAGCATTTAATTTTGACTATTTAACGATAACTTTTCTAAGCCAGTCAGTTTGTTAGGGCCTTATTCATAGTAATCAGGTTGTAGGAATATTGTTGTTGTTGTCGATTTTGTATGCCTGTTAGAAGAACGTCAATAACGAACAAATATATTTGTTTGAGATTTTGGAAAATCTAAACTAAATCTTAGTAAAATAAACGTCTTCAAAGCAATTTAATATTTTAATAATTTTATAAGAGACAAACGGGAGGAAAGGGAAAGTGAGTGATATTTTTCTTTTTTAAATAGATTTGATTTTGTTCATGAGGAAGCAGTTAAGGGGTTGTTTCAGACAATGACAGCAAAAGAAAAGACGAAAGTGGGTATGGGTAACATGATTACTTGCTTAAATTAAAATGATATCTTTGTGTGACGGGTAGAAGAGAAATAATGACTAAATAAATATACACTTACAACAACGGTTGCAAGGTCCAAATAAAATATTATTGGGAAGCTTAATTTCGAAATTTCAATTTTCATTCAATAATCCAAAACATAAATATGTATTTATTTATTTATTTAACATCAATTAGAGATCATTAACATCTTCAAGAAAGACAAAAATTTAATAAATAAATAGTTTATTATATAGATACATATAATTCTAATACAATATAATACAAAATAATGCAATTATAATATGCCTACATACAAATATAAAAAGCTAGTTTAATAAGTACAGCAGTAAGCTATTTTTTGAAATTGACCTAATATATGAGGAAAATACGGATTTTAAAACATTTTCTTAGCCATTTTAGCTGCGCCTTCCTTAAGTCAAATATACTATCAACAAAAATCACCAATCATTTTATTATAACTGTATGCATATTGGAAATTGGATACATTTGAAATTGGATTGTATAAAGTTCAAATCCTGTAAATGAATGTACCAAGTACCAACGACATGGCGACCGCAATACCGTAGAACTGTTAGAGCATTTGAAAAATGTAAATAATTTTTTAATGCAAAATATATACCCATTTTGTCTTTTTAACAAACGAAAAAAAATTGTTTCCACTACTTTTTGTAAATTTCACACGATGTCATGTCAAAATGACATTAAGATACTACGCCGGCTTTAAACCTTCTATGAACCAGTTTGAGCTTATACAGCCTCTATTCATCGGGTAGTTTTTAATTTTTTATAAATAAGCTTTTCAGGATTAGTCATTATAAAGTCGAAGTAATTTTACTCCGTCGCTAAAACGAGCTAGTAAATAAGGCTACAAAAAATGTTTAATACAATTTATTTTCGAGTCAAAAACTACACCAAGGTCTTTTTTTCAGATACTCTATTAAGAATATGGATTAAAATTTTGTGTATCCGTAGGGAACTGGTGAAAGATTGTAACAAAAAGATAAACAATGACATTTAGAGACATTCAAGAATAATTGCTTAACCTTACATCATTCTGTTAGCCTTAGAAGGCCATCTTTTAAAAGAAGACAACCATCGATAGATTTTATTTATCGGAAGATAAGTCGAAGAAGTCGAACGGATTTTAAATGGATGTCAGGTAAGTCATTAATAAATATAAGAAAGAGAAGTGGACCCAGAGGGTAGTACTGATAATACATTTACAGGGCTCGATAATATTTGATCAACTGATACAAATTGAATTTAATTGAATACAAATTTAAGTAAGATGTCAACCATTTCAACATACTTGAGTTAAAACCTAATCTCTCCATCTTGTCAATCAATATTATTCACTTACTCTACCGAAAGCCTTGGCCAGTGCAAATTACATCAATTTGATATCCTTCCACCAGTTTATTCAAAATAAAATGAGAAAAGATACGGTACGACAATTCCACTTAACTAAAAACATCCGTTTTCTGCAACAACAAAATGATCACGGTGCACTTTAACTTTAGAGCTTTTTTTACACAAACTACTTTTTATAACTTAACTCCGCTTAACTGAAAACTCCGTATATTGAAACAAATATTTTCAACTTAAGTGATATTTTCCGCCAATGAACGCTGCCTTCAAATTTTGAATCGAACAGCTCTTTTCAATTTAAAATGTTACAAAGAGTAGGTATTACTTACCCTGTCCTGTCAATTTGGGTCCTTCAAAGACAAGTTGGAACTAAGTGTTGTATCTTCGCCCTTAAATAAAAAAAAAATCTACTATTAATATGCCTGTCACTTGATTGTACCAATTGTATATTATGTATATCCAATTGATTAGTGAATATTAAAGATTATTGCGAATAAAGAAGTGTCGGCGTTTATCCCATCTCAACGTAATTTTCTACATTGATAAACTAATAAAATTACTAAGGCATGGATTAAAAAAGTTCTGGAAAGTATTTTAAAATCACAGCGTGTTTGGGTGGCAAGAATATTTTGACGGGAGCGTAACGGAATCCCGCTTTTTATAATCAAGTTTTTCAAAAATCCCGCAAGAAAAGTTTTTACATACCGTCCTCCATAATTTTTTTTAAAAACCGCTTTTTATAATCCCGTTTTTTCAAAATCCCGTTGTATTATAATCCCGTCTCATACCGCTTATCCCGTTTTTTAGAATACGTGACTAAAACTTATTGATTTTATGTTGGTTATTTTCCAGATTCTTTAAATGCTAAAGATACTTTGCATTCGCTGTTTATACGTTGTATTAAGAAACGGGATTATAAGAGACGGGATTTTAAAAAAGCGGGATTATATGAAACAGGATTATTAAAAGCGGGATTGTAAAAACGGAATTTTTAAAAACGGGATTATAAAAAGCGGGATATCGTGCTCAACCCATATTGACAGATCAGAAAATTTGGTTGGAGGCAAACACGCAGAGCTCAGTGAGCTCAGGTTTGTCAATTATCCATCCATTCCAGCATACTACAAAGAAAACAACTGGAACTCTAGCCTGGTGGTGGCGCTGAAATTAGAGCTAGATTTTACAGTGGAGAGTAGAATAATATACAAAACAAGTACATAGTAAAAAAGAGAATATTTTATTATTAAATTTAGCAGAGACAAATCAAGCAAGTTCTGTCCCTATACTTAAGATATCGCCACATCTTCTTGATAGTACTATAAGTTTTATATACAAAGCTCTAACTACTAAAATAGTTTAAAAATGAATTTTATGCTTGTGTTTTCTCTATTAAGCTTAAAACAAAATGCAAAATATTTTACCCAGGTTACCATGACACAAACACCTGATTCGGAAATCTGCCTTACTCCGCTTTGCGTTGTAAACAACGATATAACAAAATATTGTCTTTTTTACTACTTGTTGTTTATTCCTTATCCAACTCTTCACTGTAAAATTGTGATAATTCGCATTCGAATTTTTTAAATTGCATTCTAATACTAATAAAACCAATTTGTAGGTACAATATTATGAAATAATACATTTGAAATAAATACATACAATTGTCACATTTTAAAAACAAACGTTTTCAAATAAAAAATATTAAAAGCTGAACATTGAAATAAAGAATTTTGAAAGGTGGCCTTTTTTTAATTCCTTGTAATGCTTAGCTTAACTTTTGCCTCTCTAGCACAAGATTTTTGTTCCTCTATCATAATATTGTTATCATTACAATGCCTACGAGTATACACACGATTAGTTATCATTTTTGTAAAGAGTTTGTTTAATGTACAGAAGAAAGTCATCAGTCGATATCCTGCTGGATTTGGAGTCGACTTGCCTTTAGAAAGAAGAAAAGTGATTTCTTGCATGAGAAAACTAGGCATGGTTTCCGGATCTTCAAGCCAAAGCGTAAATTTCGTGGCTTGAGCTTGTGGAGTACAGTGAGTTTTTTGTATTCAAATATTTTTAATTTTTTCGGAACCCGGAGCTTTTCAGTTAGAGACCATTTTAATGGCTATTGCCACCTCCTCCTCTGCGATAGCATATGATGTCATTGTGGCTCTCATCAGCTAACCAGGATGCTCCGTTTACGTGTTTTTTCTGACTTATCCCAAATATGCTTCCAGGGGCCTATTGCACCAGTTTACAATTTATAACAACAAATTTGTTATTGTAATCCACAAATACAAATCCTGTATACGATTTTTTGTTGCACCATGTTCAAATGAGTGTGTTATCAAATTTGTAGAAATATTTACACACGGTCTTTCACCTGTAGAATTTTTCACAAACTGAAACAAATTTGTGTTCGCTTTATTATTGTGCAACAGAAACCCACAAAAAAAAGAACGATTTTCACAAATTTTAGCTTGTAATTAACAATTACAACTTTTTGTTCGTGCAACGAAAAATTCTATTTGTCAACAAATTTGTGACTTGTAATTCACAAGTACAAATTTGTGTTTAACAAATAAATTACAAATGAAAAAATCTCGATTTTTTACAAATTTGTTAAAAAAATGCTTGTAATCACAATTTTTGTTAGATGGTGCAATAGGCCCCAGAACGTCGTTGCTTCTTCGATATTAGCTATATCGCCGATAGATTCGTTTGCGTTTGACTTAGCATGGTCTAAAGAAGCTTGTTTCATATGATGAAAAATTTCGGTTCTGATTGTTTTGCTCTCTGCATTCTTTATATCTAGCAGTTGTTGTAGGTACAAGAGTTGTACGCTTTTGTCCTTAATATTTATAATTCCTCTATGTAGGAAGACGTGGGAAGTGCTGCGTTTGGACACAAAGGGCTCTTATTTGTTTCTTAGCTTTCCTGGTTCTACATCTCTTTAAAAACGCAGTGAGTATTCCTATGTCTGCTTTAAGCTTTGCAATCTTGTTTTGCAAACACATTTCCCAGCTTGGAATTTTGGGATTCCTTGCATAAGAAGCTTGCAGGGTGCAATGTACTTTCTACCCTAAAGGTTTTGTGATAGCGACGGTGGATGCGTACAGAACAAGATGTGGTTTTTCAAAGTTATGCTGTTTGAAAGATATTGTGGCAGAATTTTGGTTATTTAGCATGTATGTAAGTTTCTCAACATATCTGAATGAATTCAGCTTTGGAAATGTGTTTCTTTCCAATGGTTACAGTTCTCAGACTCCCATAGCAGTATCCTAAAATGTTCTGTTAAAGGGTTACAGATTCCGGGCTGTTAACATTGAGTTCAACGTAATGGTAGTTCTTGAGGTTGAGGTGGCCGACAGCAACAAATTCTGCCGACGTTTGGGTAGATAGTCCTACTCTTTTGGTTTCGTTCCATTAAGAGAATAAAATTGGCTATTTCACTAGAGCACTGTTTAAGAAAATAGCGGTAAAATAATAATAGACAACTGTTAGCTTTTTATTTTAACAATTATTAAATAAAATATAACTATAAGGAATGACGAATGCACAGCTTGAAGGTTTTAATAGATCTGACTTTATTTCTGAATACAAAATAGATTTCTAGAAACGATTGAATGACAAAAGTTAAAAAGTGCATCTATGCAATAAAATCCATGCGTGAGAACTGATGAATAGACATTATATACGTACAAAGGTGAACACGAGAAGCGTGAACTACAAAATTTTCAACTGGTCATACGCTTGGATAGATTAACAAAAAATAATAATTGTTGCACCTGCAAAATGGATTTGAAAGTGATACTCTAAATTTACAATGTGCGGATGGTTAAAAATATAACAAGTTAAATTAAAATGAAAATGAAATTTGAACATACTACCCCCTTTTGAGGGTTCTTAACTCTCTAAATTTTACTTATTTGATCTAATTCTAAACGTTGACCTCGAAAGTTCGTGGCATAGGGGTTGGTCTTCTTGTGCGAAGATAAAAAGTGAAGAGAATCCCAATCATGCATGCCAATAGAAAAAGACTGCTTCCATAGTGATGGTAATCATGGGAGTTGATATCAGTGGGGACAGACAGTTCCTTGGATTTATCCATGACATCTTTTATTTTGGACTTCAAATCCTCAAACTCGGATAGGTCAATATGATTTGTATCAATCATTGACCATTATGGGTGTTTCTTGTGTAGGTACTTATTATAGTTTCTTGATTTATGTTCCAGCTACTTGCATTCGCGCTAGGAATAAATGGAGAGTTAATTTTGCTTTCATAATTAATTTTACCTTTAATGACAATGTTGGGCAGTTGTAGAACACACGGTTCTTTGAATTCCAGAACACCATTTCCGAATATATTAACAGCGGTACTTTTATCATTGCAAATCAAATGTCCGGATACTTTTGATGGAATAGAAAAAATCCAACTGTTCGAAGATTTCAGTCCTTTCCAAATATTTTGGGTAGGTATCGACTTTAAGGTGCATTTGCTAAAGCTCTCCTCTTTATGATTTAGGAAAGCCATTTCACAAATTTTTGAAGTCTTTTGCTGTATGATAGTTGGGTGTACTTGGTTACACATGTATTTGGTTGATAGTAATCGCTTACATGCTCTCTGCTCCAGATCACTCAATAAGAAATATCTATCTCTGGGCGATGGCACAGCTAGATATTCAGCAGATGTTTGTACTATAAACGTCTTGCTCTTGTTTCTGTGAATTATTGGAACAGTTAAAAGATTAAAAAGTTGAAATTCTTCAGTATCCGTTAGTGACAGTACCATTTCAAACACAATTGAATCATTTAAGCACCGACCCTTCACTGATGACATTTTGTACATGTCAATGACTGAACCTTCTGGCAGTGACAAATAAGCTTCAGCTGCTCACTTAATTGTTTGGGGAGTTATAAGCTGTGGATTTAAATCCAAAAGAACATCTAAAAGCATTTCTTGTATATGCTCGAAATTGGTGAGAACAAGAATTAGGTACGAAGTCAATGATCCAAGATTTTGTTTTACCTGGTTAGCCTTTTGTTTTTCGTTGATGATTGTAATGGTCATTTGAAGATGTTCATTTAAAACCTTAAACTGATCTTGTACTTGAATGTGATCACGCTTTAAAATATTTGAAGTAGCATCTGCAATCGAACTTTGTTTTCTCAAAAGCTCATTCAAATGGTCTTCATTCTTGTAAGCAACATCGATTTGACCTTGTATTTTTTCTGCACTTTCTTGGTCAAGGATACCAAACAAACGTTTCGCCAGAGTTCCTACAATGTCAAATGGTGATCTTGCTACCCTAGTTCGTTCATACTTAGGAGCATGGTAATTGTGAAGCAACTCGTTGTTATGTTCGATCCTGTTTCGTAGTGTGTTTATTATTGGCATGTAATACATTTGATTCGCTGTTTCTTTTGTACTGATATTTTGCATTCTATTGACATATGTTTTGAGCTCATTGAATTCTTGCCAGTATGTTGTTAAATTGTAATAAACAAATATTTTTCAACTCGTGCTCACCGTGCGAATTCTACCAACATCTTCAAAGTATATACCAACACCATCATCTAATTTCTTAGTATTTACTTGCTCCTGTTTCCTTCCGACATAAGGATGTGGGTATCATAAGTTGTCTGGAGATGGCAACTAACGCTCTATGTGAAGCGTGCATGTGTTTGAGATAAAGATGTGTTTAAATCAATTTAGTTACTATATTAATTTTTGGAATAAAAATTTGATGTTTAGCATCTGGAGAGATCCTGGCATTCGTTAACATTCCACCCACTTAGATTAGTTTTGTAGTTTCGTCAAAATATGGGAGAGATGCTATAGCTGAATTTCTACTTACAAGCTTCCTTCCTTCTAATGCAATATATTCCTCTGGGAATGACACTCTTTGTGTGTAAACAAGAATCCATCGCGTTCCTTCTCTTAATTCCTCAACAGTTAATTGGCCTGTGTTTCTAAGTTCATTTGGTTTTCTGCAATTATAATAGAATCTGAAACAAAATGACAATATTTTTCTCAATGTAAAAAATGAACTTCTGTAATTGATGTTTTCGATTAAATTAAGATCGTTTTGAATAACTGCCGACAACACAGATTTTTTCTTACGTGTCGTTCTGGAATCACTTCAGGAAATTCGTATTACTTGAAAAGAATTGTTTCCCCATTTCTCAGAAATTATGGGCCTTTGAACCATATTTATGATTTGAATAATCTTTCTAAGCTTGATCCTCTCGATATCAAGTCCGCTGGATTGAGATGGCCCTTAATAAATTTACCTTCAGACTTAAGAGTAGTATTCTTCTTGAAATGTTCTTCTTCCTCGCTCTCAATGTTAATGGGTGCATCATGGCTTTCTGTTTCCCCGAAGGAGCGAACGAGTTTGTCCAACGATGTCAATGATGGCTTTGTTGCTATATGACAATGAGTATTCGAATTTGATGCTGAAGCACTTCCGGCAACGATCCAACCTAACATTGTTTTGTGTAAAATTGGTAATTCGTTTGAAATCCTGTATTCTCCTGGTAGAAACAAGCCGAAGAAAAGTTCTGCTCCCAAAAGCATGTCGATTTGATTAGCCTTGCAGAAAGAAGGATCTGCCAGCTCGATGTTAGGTGGAATTTTCCACAGGGAAACGTCAATTTCTTGACTGCACTGGTAGTCACTTATGCGGGACATGAGGTTCGCTTCAATGGTTGCTTGGTAGGTCGATGTTCTGGATTGAAATGTTATTGAAGCCACAAAATCAGACCTGCATTCTTGCGCACCTATTCCGCTGATCGAAGTATCCTTGCGATGGTTTTTAATCCCTAACTAATGTAAAAACGATGTTGTTACAAAATTTAACTGGAATCCAGAGTCAAGAAGAGCTCTGCACGGGATACGCACACCAAGTGATGAAATCACATTGACCACTGCTGTTGCTAAATAAACAAGTCGTTTCTTGAAATGCTTTTCTGCTGCTGCGTTGTTTACTGCTTGGTTTAATGGCTGTGGAACTTTATTAAGAATACCTTTTTCACCCCACTGATGTGTAGTTAATGATGAATCGCTTTTGTTGGCACTTTCTTGTAGCTGATGTACTTTCTGCTGCCGATTCTGCTGGTGAAGTAATGTACTGTGGGGCATGTTGCACTTTTGGCATTTTCGGAATGAGCATGATTGGGTGAAGTGGCCTCTCTTCAAACAATTCCTGCACAACATTAATCTGTGAACAGCCTTTTCTCATTCTGAACCTGAAAGAGACAAAAATTTATTGCGATTGTCAATACCATGCTTAGTCGAATTGCAAAAATGACAAATAAGTCCAACATCCTGATCAATTTTAGGGGGTATGGCCATGGTTGACTTCTTTCCACTATCGCAATTACTAATGGCTTCCTAACTTTGGAACTTCCCCCTGTCATCACGGACGTTAATGGCTTCTAGAGTCTGAAATCTGGACTCAATGAACTTAAGTAACTCTTCAATGGTTGGACTACTTCTCGGATCTTTAATCGCGAATTCAAATTTTTCTCTGCTCTCTCTGTCCGATTTTTGTAGGAGAAGATGGACTAAAATTGGATCCCAGCTTGCCATGTCAATATTCAGGTTGGCGATAACTTGCAAACACACTTTGTGCTATCGTAGCGTCTTCTTAGGCCGGATTTTGTTGTCGTAGTAACTGACTGCATTAATAAACTGAGCAGTCAAGAGCAATCTTTTATTGTTGAAGTTTTCAACAAGTACGCCCCAAGCTACCTCGTAGTTGCTGTCCGTTGGTTTAAAGTTTTGGATCAATTCCTGGGCTTTTCGAGTTACATTTGCTCACAACAAATAAAGTTTTTGTGCTGGTGGTATTGGTTGTTGATATACCATCTGCTTGAACAAGTCGTGGAATTGGAACCAGTTCAAGTATTCCCCATCGAATTTAGGGAGCTCGATTTTTGGCATATTCATCATTACGTTAAGATGTTTTGATTCGATTCTCTTTTCTTGAGAAGTTGAAATATCATTAAATAACTCCACTAACATCTCCTCTAACCTCTCTTGTAAACTAAAGTACTCAAGTTTTATTCTACTTCCTGTGCACTCATTTCTTGGTCCAAATTACGATATAAACACGTATGTAATTTATTCCCAATTCTACTCCAAACTTCTTGCTTTTATTTGAGAGAATTGTTCACTCTTATTAATGACAGATTGCTCAAGGAGCTTGCTTAATGATCTCTTGAACATGTTACACAACAAATTTTATCTTGCCTTGGTGTTCATGTTCACTCCTGGTAGAGTTTGTTCTTGTTCTGAAGAATTTGTGGAAATTCCTTTCTTGATTTTCGGAATTGCACCTAGTGGATTTCCTGTTCCTCTATTAGTATCACCTGCAGACTTCTCCTTGATAGTCTCCTCTGGTTTTTCAACATCATGTAGTTGTACAAATTCTGCAATTCGTCGATGTACATCAGTGGTCATGAGTTCCGCTGCTTTTCGCACCAGTTCAAAATAATCCTTTTGAAAATAAGGATGGTCCATGTGGTGCGAGAATCTCTCTCGGCAAATGGTGTTGTTCTTATCGAATTCTTCCCACAAAATCTCTAATTGCCCTTTTTTCTTGTTCAGGTAATCTAGTCTTCCTAGTGGGTTTATCCTTGTTGTAGTTCCGAACGATGGTACAAATTGATTCGCCTACTTCTTCTTGCCGACCGGCGATGGATTCAATGGTTTGGTCATCATTCCTTTTAGCCATTGAAGATATTTAATTTTTCACTTGCACTTTAAACGATAATTATTTTATATATATTAAAGAAATAACTGCAGGCCACTAAAACTCTGTTTAATATGATTTGTCACGGTCGCCAATGTTAACTTCTTGTTTTAACAATTATTAAATAAAATATAACTATAAGGAATGACGAATGCACAGGTTGAAGGTTTTAATAGAATTGACTTTATTTATGAATACAAAATAGATTTCTAGAAGCGATTGAATGACAAAAATGTAAAAGTGCAACTATGCAATAAAATCCATGCGTGAGAACAGATGAATAGTCATTATACAAAGGTGAACACGAGAAGCGTGAACTACAAAATTTTCAACTGGTCACACGCTTGGATTTATTAACAAAAAATATTAATTGTTGCACCTGCACAATGATACTCTTAATTTACAAAGTGCGGATGGTTGAAAATAACAAGTTAAATTAAAATGAAATTTGAACAACAACTTTCCAAGCTTCATACACTTTCGTACTTTAAATCCTGCTGCCTCACCTTTCAGACTGTCTGTTCATACTCCTGTTGGTTCGGCCATATCTAAAGAAAAAAACAAGTCCCTTTTAAACTCTCTAAAACCTATCACCACTTTCGTCTCAATATTCTTCTCCAACTTTGCCCAATTTCGACTTAAGAACACGAACTAAAAGCCTAACTTTATAAGCTCTCATATATTGAACTCCCCCAGTCAACTAGCCCACCTCCCACTCGCAAAGTTCCTTCTACACAACAAAATTCAGAAAACTCTTTTGACCCTCTTTTACCACCGGTAGTTAAACTTACCCAGCAAACTGCAGATTCCAATGAATGTCGCTATGCTCTATCTAGGCACAGAGACAAAAAGATATATGAAAATGAACGCATTTTCTTGGCCTTTCTGCACGATAAGTCAGATTCTGTTTGTTACGAAGGGAAAACAAGAACAAGTGTTTTGGTCTCCATCCAACAGAAAGGTCTCCCTTCAGAATTTTCTAAGCTCATGAAAATTTTCATCAAATATGATGACAATTTTAACTTACCATCACAAAAAGTAAAGGATGATCTGGATACTTTCCATCAATACTTACAGGCTAAGGGCTAAGCGAATATCTCACCTTCAACGCAACAGAAATGTTCACAACCGCTTTTTTCGGTCCTAACTCAAACTCTGCTCAAACACGTCAACACCTCCCTCTAACTATATATTATCAAAATGTAAGAGGTCTTCGATCTAAAACCAACTCAGTCTTAAGACAATCACACTCTCTCCCTTTCGATGTTTACGCTTTAACTGTTGTTGTTTCCCTCTACTTTTAATATCTATCGAGATGATGATCGGGCCTTTGCTGGCCCTCCTTGCATAGGAGTCCTTATCGCGAAAATACATTTGACTCATCCCTCTTCTCAATCTTAAGCACGTCTGAAGTTGATTTTGTTTCAGTTAAAAAAAAAACGTCTGTTTATCTTATGTGTTTTTACATACTGCTTTCGCAACCTCTACAAACATATGAAATTGCTGTTCGCGCGATCGACCATGTATACAGGGTGTCCCACAGTCACCGCCCCAAACGAAAACCATGGATTCCTGATGTCATTTTAAGTCGAAAAACTTATAAGGTAATTTTCTCGTTTTCGTCCCGTTTTCGAGTAATAACGGTTTTTATGATTTTTGCTCTCTTTTCCCTTAATTGGCATTATCTTTGCTAAACTACGTCCGATTCGTAAGACTTTTTTTATAACCAATCACGAATTTATTACAGTTTTAGTTTGTTTCAGAACTTTTTTTTCTGCGGGCAACCGTTTCTCCGCAATTTTGCATCAAACCCAATTTTTTTCGTTTTTTAAGTTGTTTTTTTCACTTTGATATCATTTTTTTCAAAAAAACACGTTAATGAGTATTAATTTTTTTCGTTAATTATTAAAGCCCAGTTTATTTTCTGAAAAAAAAATATTTTTTTTTCCTTAAAAAAGAATACTAAATGTAATTAACAAAAAATAAACAAACAGTGAATTTAAAAAAAAAAATAATTTTTAAATACAAAATTAACTTTTTCTGAGCTATTTTGGTTAAGAAAAGGACAAATAGATAAAGTTAATTAGTAAGACCGTTAACTAATGTAAACAGTAAAGATTTGCATTATGATTTGAAGGTTGTAAATGTCTTTCTCTCGTGATCTAGTGTCCGCGTCGTGTTCTTTCACTTGATACACCATTTTGGATTTGTTATTCAAATTGTATTTTTTTTTCCATTATTTGCGAACAATGGATTACACTTATCAAGAATATCTGGAAATATTATTATTATTAATATACGCTGAAATGGGACGATTAACTTTATCTATTTGTCCTTTTCTTAACCACAATAGCTCAGAAAAAGTTACTTTTGTATTTAAAAATTATTTTTTTTTTAAATTCACTCAGTTTGTTTATTTTTTGTTAATTACATTTAGTATTCTTTTTAAGGAAACAAAATATATTTTTTTAAGGAAATGAACTGGGCTTTAATAATAAGTAAAAAAAATTAATACTCATTAACGTGTTTTTTTGAATAAAATGATATCAAAGTGAAAAAACTACTTAAAAAACGAAAATATTGTGTTTGATGCAAAATTGCTGAGAAACGGGTGTCCGCAGAAAAAAAATCTGTGGACAAACTAAAACTGTAATAAATTCTTGATTGGTTATAAAAAAAATCTTACGAATCGGACGCAGTTTGGCAAAGATAAAGCCAGTTAAGGGAAAAATCATAAAAACCGTTATAACTCGAAAACGGGACGAAAACGAGAAAATTGCCTCTTAAGTTTTTCGACTTAAAATGACGTCAGGAATCCATGGTTTTCTTTTGGGGCGGTGACTGTGGGACACCCTGTATAATAAAACAATCCGACCCCCTAGATGAAGTTGTAATCTGTGGCGGTTTTAGCCTTCCTCACCTTAAATGTCGGACCGCGGATCACATTACATTAACATTTGTAGTCCCTCCTCGGCAAAAGAGTGTCTTTTTGTCGATCATTTAACTGATTCAAGCCTTTGTCAAATGAGTGGCGTTCTAAATAATAGATAACTCATCAGTCACTCCCTGTCCCTGCCCCCAAATTCTTACAGCTTTTAATAATTAGCATCCTCCCTTGTTACTAATGTTTTATCACGATTCTCCTATACAGACTTCTCCCCCCACAAATATATCTTCTCATGATTTTCATAAAGCCAATTTTTCCCAAATTTATGAATATATCGCCAGAGTTTCCTTTACTTTGACAACCTAACTGTGAATGATGCAATAGACATATATTATCTTTTTGTATTGTTGAAGAATCTGTTTCCTCTGCGGCTATTTTGGTCACTTGATATGCAATGAAACTACATAGTACCTACGATTTCATTTACTTCTCCCGACGTTTTGACAGGTGTTGTTCTGTCTTCTTCAGGGGATCCTTTATTGAAACAATAAATCACAAACACAGTTTACCAAATTTATCCACAAAGAAAAAAAAAGAAAATGATTGAAATTTTAAAAAATTTACATATGTACATATAGAATTTCATTTACTTCTCCCGACGTTTCGACAGGGGTTGCTGTTTCCTTCATTCACGATCTCGAACAGACTACCCTAATTTTCTTGGTGCCTATCTTAACTTTACCGAACTTTACAACTCTCTCTATCAAAGCTATTTAATCCAAACCCAAAGCAATCTTGTTAAAGACCCTTAATCCTTCTTCCAATTTGTCAACTTTAAACGAAAATCCGATGGTTATCCTCCCTCTCTCTTTCAATAACGAAATTTCAAAAGAATCACAGATTATCGCCAAAATTTTCGCTAGTTTCTAAAAAATCATTTACCGACGCACAGTGCGGTATTTTGGTCGAAAACCTGGCCAAAAATATTTGGGCACATTTTTCATATCAAATAGGTACCAAATGACTAAAAAGTTATTTGGAAGGATAAATTTTCATTTTTTAGGTACAGTAAAACCCACTTAAATGCTCATCCCGATTAGCCGAAAGAAAAAAAATTATTTAAAATCAAAAAAATCACGTACAACACTGCGCTAACCATTTCACACGATCTATCATCCTATAAAGCTCTTTGTTAATCGCGTAAAGTTTTAGATCATGAACGTTTCATATTTTAAATTGAACCCAATGTTAAGTTTTCAGCAGATTCATGCCAAGGCAGAACCAAACTGGGCTGGATGCATCTCCCTGGAAAAATCCGCATCTGATAGGTATAAGTGAACTCACATTTGGCCTCAGGTGAAGTTTTACGTTTCAATTGTTCATAGCCACCTCCATCAAACGGATAACTCAATCAATATTGTAGGTAAGCATAAATAATATATAGGAAGACTATTCCGCTTATATTTAAGTGTTTGGTGAACAAGCACAGAATCAATCACACGTTGTTCTTTGTATCGTTTAAAGTTTTTCGTAAATCCTTTCTGTCCACGTGTTATTATGTTGTTAACTGCACAGTGATACACACGGTTGGTGTAAATTTTTGTTAACAGTTTGTAAATGGTTGAAAGACACGTGATAGATCTGAAATTAGCTGGATCCTTTTGATATAAGGAATATTTTTCCAGTCACCATAAATGTCGGTATTCTTGCTGGTTCCATCGTTGTTGTTTTATTGTCACCTGCTGCTCTTATTGCTTCGTTGACTTCTTCTGTAGATATACAGTTGTTTTTCATTTCGTTGTAGTTGCTACTCGTTTTTCCTTCTTCAGAAATCCACGCGGTATAGAGGTTGGTCATTTTTGGGTTGCTCCAGATATTTTTCCAAAATGCTTCAACTTATTTATTTCATTTAACATCAATTAGAGATCATTAACAATCTTCAATTAAACTAGCGAAAATCAAAAAGTTATAAATAATTTTGCTTTAATTTGTAACTATTCAACTGAATTTTTAACGAAACTTTGATGAAGTAGCTTTTAAATAAAACCTTTTATTTAGCTTTCACTAGCTTATAAGATATTGTATCTTACTGTGTAAGTTTTCAAATTGAATAAATACTACTAAAATACTACTAGACTTATTGATGTACCCAGTCTCGAGAACAGACGTTTCTATTTATGTTTCGTTTTCATTGGAAAATTAGTCAACGGTAACATAGACTGTTTGCATCTTCTGTCTCGTATTAACTTTAATATTGCTCAAAGAAATTTGAGGAACATACCGGAGGGTATACTTATTTCAAACTATTGTACATACCAATTATGAAAAATTTTCTCCATTAAATAAAATATTTAAACTATTTATTTTTTACAATCTTAAATATAACAATTTACTTGATAAAACAATAAAAAATTCATGTGAATTTAAATCAACTTTTTTCCATAAAATTGTTTAAAATCATAATATACACCTTTGTAAGAAATTTTGTAATTTTTGCAATTTAGTTATGTAAATAAATAAATAAGCAGAGGCAACAATGTTTTCTCCTGGTTGGACACATTTTCTGCATCTGTCAATCACATCTGCTCCTAAGTAATGTTTTTCGTAGTTATTGGTCTTAATAACTTTATCCTGGATTGCTATTAAAAATCCTTCAGTTTCTGGAAATAGGTATCCATCAAGTGAGCCACTCCAGAGAGCTGGTCTTCCCGCAATGCTCTCGGGAATTTTCCACGGAGACTCTGTTCAAGATACCTTTCATCTTAAGCTTGGTTTTTATTAAATACTATGCCCTGTGTTTGATTTTTCAAGTTCGGGGCGTTTACTTATCATCAAACTCACGAGTTGTTGATAATATTTCTTCATTGGAAGAAAGATGCTTATTTCTTATTTTTATTTCCGACATTCGGCACATTTTATAAATGTTTAGTAAGCCTCATCCATCTTTTTTTCTAGGGAGGTACAAACGATGCACGGACGAGTTAGGATGTAAGCATCTGAATTTCGTAAGTAGTCTTCTTTTCGTTCTATCCAATTTCTGAAGGTCAGTGTCCGACCATTTCAAGATACTAAACGAGTAACTCAACGAAGGTACTGCCCAAGAGCTTATACCTTTCGTCATATTCCTAACTGTCAATTTGGTGTCAATTTTTGTCAGTTTCTTTTCGTACTTTTCAGTAAATTTTGCCTTTAATCTCGTGTGGTCGATCAGACTGTTTTGCGATATTCCATGGAATTTATAATAATCATTCTTGTCCATATCTTATCAATTCCTTGATATGGCTCTTCTATTGGGGCAGAATTGCATTTGATTATTTTATTTATAGCGCATTTTTCATAGCATTTTTTATATCTTCACCGAAAACCTTTGTAATATTTGTAAGAGATTGGAGCTTATATCGGTTTTCAGCGTAAATATTTAGGTTGTCCATGAACAGTAGGTGGGAAATTCGTAGTTCTCCAGATGGGTTGAGCTTGTATCCAAATTTGGAATTCTTCATCATTGTTGACAATAGGTTGAGTGCTAGATAGAACCACAGTATTGATAAGGAATCATACTGAAAAATTCATCTTAGGATAGCTACTGTATCAATCTCCTTCTGTCCTAGTCGTAGATTGATCTTACAGTTTTGCATTAATATGCTTAGCACATTCACAATTCTAGAGCATACTATATACATCTATTATTATTATTATTTATTTATTCGTCTTAAAAGCTACACACTCTACTTAGACTATTTGAATTATGATAATAACATGATAAAATACATAATTTAACTAGCATTATAACAAATTTAATAATTTATGTTTCAAAACATTTCTATTAATACTAAAATCAATTGCAAAATCATATTCATTAAAATCCATACAAGCTCTTGTGATAGGATTATGCTTAGCATAACTAGTACTGTGGTAAGGAACATTTAAAAAATCGCAGTTACGCGGGCGCAAGTTTCGAGAAGGCGCATAAATAAAAAACATAGATAACAAAACCGGACAGTCAATATTACAATTCAATACATCAAAAGCAAAAAGTATTGAGTTTAATTTTCTTCTCTGAGCAAGAGGTTTTATATCAATTAAAATACACCTCGTCTCATAAGATGGAACATTAGAATAACCAAAAATTTTTCGTAAGGCAAACTTTGTGAACCTTTTTTGAACTTTTTCTATACGACAAATGCTAGACGCGGTAAAGGGGCTCCATATAAGAGTACCATTTTCTAAATGTGGTCGGACAAGACTAGAATAAAGAGCTTTCAATGTATGTATATGGGTCTTCGAAATCTTTTGAATTTCGAATAACAAACCCTAGCATAGAGTTTGCTTTTGAGATCGCATGGTCTATCTGATTTGAAAAATTCATCTTAGAATCGAAGATTACGCCTAGATCCTTATGGCAATCAAATCTCTGTAAAATGTCGTTTTCGAGTTTATAATTATAATATAATGGACTATGATTTCTAGAAAATGTCACAACGCTACATTTTTTATTGTTAAAATATAGCCCATTGATACACCATTTAATTAAATTATTTAAATCAATTTGAACGTTCTTTGCATCGTTCAATGAATTTATGGAGCTAAATATTTTCAAATCATCAGCAAATAGAAGATATTTAGAAAAAGTAAGATGTAATGGTAAGTCGTTGATAAAAATGATAAAAAGAAGTGGTCCAAGGTGACTACCTTGAGGAACAACCGAAAAATTTATAATCATCATAATACATCATACCAGGCACGAGGCGTGATTTTTTCGATAGCGGAAGCACTGAACATAAAACCAAAAATGAAAGACCTTTGAGATCCAACCTTTTAAATTCCACTTTATGGTAATACACATAAAATAATATACATAAATAATATATTACAGTAGTCTTATTAAAAAAAAAAAGCTTGATGCCTTGCGCAAAGATTTATCCTTTTTCTTTTTAGGCAAAATTATCTAAGTACGATTTGATAAGAACTAAGCTACGAGTAGAGAACCTTTCTTGTCCACATTTATTTCTAAAAAAATATTTAATTCTCTTAAAACATGAATATGATCTTTCTTAAGATTCCTTGAAGTTTTTTTTGATTTAAAATTCTCATAATTGAAAATAACCTTTAGTTATATTTCTGTTGGAATGTGAAGAAACCTCAGATATATATAAGAAATACCTACTATTTTTGACCACTTTTTTTATAATAACAAAAAATAAACAGAAAACAGGTGGATTGTATTTATCGCCACGAAAATAATTAAAAAAACTACGAGTACCACCTTTTTAATTCATATTTGTTTGTTTTCTGATAGTTATGAATGAATTGCACCTAAATTTGCACACACATTATGTTAAAATAAAACTCTTCTACACCTTTTGTCCACGAAATTAAACTCATTATCAGTTTGAGACAATAATCAACTCAATAGATACATTTTTGTTTTTCTATCTCTCTTGTAAGAAATTCTCGTAATGCATTCACTCAACTCATTCTTCACATATTGTGCAAAAGGCAAGAAACGAGACAAAATTATTTTGACTTTGGGTTGAGATCTAAGTTAAATAATGTCCGTCAAGTTAGCACTACCACTTCAAAATTTTCAAAATGTAATAATTGGATTAATTGTCGTGAATTTGTCGTAAATTTGTCGTGAAACGAAAAAATTTGTCGCGCTTGTATTTTAAAAAATAACCCCTGGTAATGCTAACTTGACAGTCAAGTTAGCACTACCACCCCTCAAAATAGGGTAAAATGAACTCGAAAAAGAAAAAGGTAAGTGTTAATAATTGTCGTGAATTTGTCGTAAAAATGTTGTAAAATCAAAAATTTTGTAGCGCAATTTTTTTAAAAAATAACCCCTAGTAATGCTAACTTGACAGTCAAGTTAGCACTACCACCCCCCAAAATAGGGTTAAATGCACTCGCAAAAGAAAAAGGACAGCGTTAATAATTGTCGTAAATTTGTCGTAAATATGCTGTAAGACCAAAAATTTTGTCGCCTGCGGCTACGAACGTAAATTTTTAAAAAATGACCCCTGGTAATGCTAACTTGACAGTCAAGTTAGCACTACCACCCCCCAAAATAGGGTAAAATGAACTGGCAAAATAAAAAGGACAGCGTAAATAATTGTCGTAAATTTGTCGTAAATATATCGTAAAATAAAAAAAAATTTTCGCATCATTTTTTCTCAAAAAAATGCCATGAAAAGCAAAAGTCCATAAAAAAGCATTTTTTCATTAAACCTAGCACTGCCATATCAAAACTATCTGTTAAAACTTTTTTTTACTCTGCAATTTGTTTAAACAATTGTCGTAAGACGTCTTTGAATAAGTTCCGTCATAAAATAATTTGTCGCGCCCTTCTTGCCCAAAAAAATGCCCTAAATATGACAAAAGTCCTTAAAATAGCATTTTTTCATAAAAGTTAGCACTACTATACCAAAACTATCTGTTAAAAGTATTTTTTTACTCTGAAATTTGTTTTAAACAATTGTCGTAAGACGTCTTTGAATAAGTTCCGTCATATAAATAATTTGTCGCGCCCTTCTTGCCCAAGAAAAATGCCCTAAACATGACAAAAGTCCTTAAAATAGCATTTTTTCATAAAAGTTAGCACTACTATACCAAAACTATCTGTTAAAACTATTTTTTTACTCTGAAATTTGTTTAAAACAATTGTCGTAAGACGTCTTTGAATAAGTTCCGTCATAAAATAATTTGTCGCGCCCTTCTTGCCCAAAAAAAATGCCCTAAAATATGACAAAAGTCCTTAAAATAGCATTTTTTCATAAAAGTTAGCACTACTATACCAAAACTATCTGTTAAAAACTATTTTTTTACTCTGAAATTTGTTTAAACAATTGTCGTAAGACGAAACAATTGTCGTAAGACGTCTTTGAATAAGTTCCGTCATAAAATAATTTGTCGCGCCCTTCTTGCCCAAAAAAATGCCCTAAATATGACAAAAGTCCTTAAAATAGCATTTTTTCATAAAAGTTAGCACTACTATACCAAAACTATCTGTTAAAACTATTTTTTTACTCTGAAATTTGTTTAAACAATTGTCGTAAGACGTCTTTGAATAAGTTCCGTCATAAAATAATTTGTCGCGCCCTTCTTGCCCAAAAAAATGCCCTAAATATGACAAAAATGCCTTAAAATAGCATTTTTTCATAAAAGTTAGCACTACTATACCAAAACTATCTGTTAAAACTATTTTTTTACTCTGAAATTTGTTTAAACAATTGTCGTAAGACGTCTTTGAATAAGTTCCGTCATAAAATAATTTGTCGCGCCCTTCTTGCCCAAAAAAATGCCCTAAATATGACAAAAGTCCTTAAAATAGCATTTTTTCATAAAAGTTAGCACTACTATACCAAAACTATCTGTTAAAACTATTTTTTTACTCTGAAATTTGTTTAAACAATTGTCGTAAGACGTCTTTGAATAAGTTCCGTCATAAAATAATTTGTCGCGCCCTTCTTGCCCAAAAAAATGCCCTAAATATGACAAAAGTCCTTAAAATAGCATTTTTTCATAAAAGTTAGCACTACTATACCAAAACTATCTGTTAAAACTATTTTTTTACTCTGCAATTTGTTTAAACAATTGTCGTAAGACGTCTTTGAATAAGTTCCGCCATTAAATAATTTGTCGCGCCCTTCTTGCCCAAAAAAATGCCCTAAATATGACTTTTAAGGACTTTTGTCATATTTAGGGCATTTTTTTGGGCAAGAAGGGCGCGACAAATTATTTAATGGCGGAACTTATTCAAAGACGTCTTACGACAATTGTTTAAACAAATTTCAGAGTAAAAAAATAGTTTAAACAGATAGTGCTATTTTAAGGACTTTTGTCATATTTAGGGCATTTTTTTGGGCAAGAAGGGCGCGACAAATTATTTTATGACGGAACTTATTCAAAGACGTCTTACGACAATTGTTTAAACAAATTTCAGAGTAAAAAAATAGTTTAAACAGATAGTTTTGGTATAGTTAGTGCTAACTTTTATGAAAAAATGCTATTTTAAGGACTTTTGTCATATTTAGGGCATTTTTTTGGGCAAGAAGGGCGCGACAAATTATTTTATGACGGAACTTATTCAAAGACGTCTTACGACAATTGTTTAAACAAATTTCAGAGTAAAAAAAATAGTTTTAACAGATAGTTTTGGTATAGTAGTGCTAACTTTTATGAAAAAATGCTATTTTAAGGACTTTTGTCATGTTTAGGGCATTTTTTTGGGCAAGAAGGGCGCGACAAATTATTTTATGACGGAACTTATTCAAAGACGTCTTACGACAATTGTTTAAACAAATTTCAGAGTAAAAAAATAGTTTTAACAGATAGTTTTGGTATAGTAGTGCTAACTTTTATGAAAAAATGCTATTTTAAGGACTTTTGTCATATTTAGGGCATTTTTTTGGGCAAGAAGGGCGCGACAAATTATTTTATGACGGAACTTATTCAAAGACGTCTTACGACAATTGTTTAAACAAATTGCAGAGTAAAAAATAGTTTTAACAGATAGTTTTGGTATGGTAGTGCTAGGTTTAATGAAAAAATGCTTTTTTATGGACTTTTGCATTTTCATGGCATTTTTTTCAGGAAAAATGATGCGAAATTTTTTTTTATTTTACGATATATTTACGACAAATTTACGACAATTATTTACGCTGTCCTTTTTATTTTGCGAGTTCATTTTACCCTATTTTGGGGGGTGGTAGTGCTAACTTGACTGTCAAGTTAGCATTACCAGGGGTCATTTTTTAAAAATTTACGTTCGTAGCCGCAGGCGTACCGCGACAAAATTTTTGGTCTTACAGCATATTTACGACAAATTTACGACAATTATTAACGCTGTCCTTTTTCTTTTGCGAGTGCATTTAACCCTATTTTGGGGGGTGGTAGTGCTAACTTGACTGTCAAGTTAGCATTACTAGGGGTTATTTTTTAAAAAAATTGCGCTACAAAATTTTTGATTTTACAACATTTTTACGACAAATTCACGACAATTATTAACACTTACCTTTTTCTTTTTCGAGTTCATTTTACCCTATTTTGAGGGGTGGTAGTGCTAACTTGACTGTCAAGTTAGCATTACCAGGGGTTATTTTTTAAAATACAAGCGCGACAAATTTTTTCGTTTCACGACAAATTTACGACAAATTCACGACAATTAATCCAATTATTACATTTTGAAAATTTTGAAGTGGTAGTGCTAACTTGACGGACATAGTTAAATATGCGAAATAATGTAATGCCCAGCTGTTGTGCATCCTATATTTTTTGAGAATCATTTTTGTTTGAGCATTTTGTGAATATTGGTGAGTGATGTTGTAGGTATATTTTCAGTTGACTTGGAGTGGAAGGGTATTTTGAAATTGAGTTAAGGAGGTGATAATAAGGAATGCATAGCTGTTAAGCATTTTAGCAAGAACTTTCATGAGATTGAGCATTATAAATAATGGAGTGATGTTGAGCATTCTCAGTTGGTTTGCAGTGTGGCATTTTAAGTTGTAATAACCAGAGAGATCTTGATTTCCTTTAATAATTTTAGTAAAAGATGATAATGTTGTCATAATGATGTTGGAATGTAATTTACAGAGTAAATGAAATTAATAGATACAAATAATATAATAAAAATATTAATACAATACAAATTAATACAAATGGTTTAACGGAAGCACTCATTCCACTCAATATATGGACGCTTCGTCCCTGCATCATACATATACATCATAATACATCTGTAGCAACCATTCATGTGGAATAGAGTCGAACGCCTTTTTGTAGTATATGTATAAAGCACATTTGTGTAGGTTTGTTTTATTTATCTGCGCCTGCTTTAAGATGATAGCGTCTATTGTTGGTGTTTGCAACCAAAAGCGCTTCTGACACAACCTTTCTCTTCTTCTTCCAGGATGTTATTGGTAGAGCAGTGTTCATAGCTTTTATTACTGATGAGACCGGTGAAAAGTTTGTATAGCACCGATAAACAAGTTTTGGTCTGTAGTTCTCCGGTTTGTTTTTGTCTCCTTTTTTACTTGCGATTGTAGGTCATATGAGGCAAGTTCTGCATTTGTAAAAAAAATCGAACTCGAGATTTTGATCAAAGTTAACATTACGATGATAGCGAAGACGAATAAAGTGGGTCCGATAATTCCGTCTGTAATCTGTATCTCTCTGTATGTCTGTATGCCTGTACCTCGATCTAGAGCCTAAGACACTGGACCTTTTTTCTTCAAACTCGGTACTTAAGGGTCTTCGGTGATTCCCTAGAGGGGAAATTGAAATTTTTGTTTTACTCTAAAACTAGCGGTACCTCCCATACACCCGTAATGCATAATCCTATTTATCTCGAAAACGGCTCTAACGATTTTGATAAAAAAAAATAAAGTGTAATATTATGAACATAAGCTACATTTTGGTAAAAAAAATTTTGTCATAGAACGGTTTTTTTGATTTTCGAATTTCTCATCAACGGCTCTAACGATTTTTACCAAAATTTTCAAGCAGAAGCTCCTATGCATTTGAAAATATTAAATCTAAAATTTTTTTCAAAAAAATAGTTTTTGGATTTTTAAAAAAAATAATACATTTTTTTTTTTTTTGAAAATTCAATATCTTGAAAACGGATACACGAATAAATTTTTAATTTACGTCATAAAATGTATTTTATTAAAAACTAACAATTTGCATATCAATTTTTTTTATAAAAATCTTAAGAAAAATTTAGGACACAAAAAACATGTTTCAGTGTGTCTGTATACCTCTCCCTGTAGCCAGGACCGGCCCGAACTAATTTGGAGGCCTGCGCAAGCTTCATCAGTGGCTTATTTGCGGTGATTGGCGGAAGAAGTCATTTTCTCATTACCCAAGAGGTAGACTTTGCAATGCGTTTTTTTTTTTTAACGAGGTATCCCCAAGGGTCCTTTTCTTAGATAATACTTATATATAATTAAAATAAATATGATTTTTATTAAAAACTAAGAAATAAAAAATATATCACAAAAATAATAGTAGATAACTAAAGAATACAAAAATAATTGCAAACTAAACTCACAAAAATTTAGGAACTGAAAAAAATACTTTTTGAAGCAAAAAGTATTTAAAAACTAATTCAAAAACATAAAAATAAACATACAAATAATTAACTCACTAATTATTGTTGAATTAAAAGTTTTATATTCATACTTACATATTTATTCAGTCTAGGAAATAATAATAAAATTATTATTTTAATAAAAATAACGGAACCGAATTTATTGCAGTAGATTAATTTTTGTGGCTTCTGTTTTAGCAAACTCAGTTACTAGATGATCATAATCTAATGACTTGACAAGCTTTTCCTCTATAACCATAATTGACAAGTCAACTTATCTTTCTTGAGTCATTGGGGCCCCGAAACAGTTTTTTATTAATTTTAGTTTCGAAAAACTATGTACATTATTTAGGGAAACTGTGATGGTATTTCTAGATTTAGAGCTATGGCTTCAGCTGATTGCACGTTAGTGAATTGTTCTTCTGATCGCATTTCCACTAAAGAGTTTCTAGCAGCTTTCAGAACTAGAATGCTATTAGATAAATTAACAGACGGACTTTGTAAATACTTACTATGTAGAAATATTATTTTTTTCTAAAATATCAAACTAAGGTAATATGCAACATATAAACTTGAAACTAAAATTTTACTTCCTAATGACTGTAGTGTTTTGTTCTCAACGCTTCCCGCCTCAGATATTTCAATAAGAGCTTCATATTATATCTCCTAAGATCTTTTTTATTGGTTTTAAGGCATCTAGTCTACTTTTCCATCTGGTTTTAGAAAGGTGTTTTAAGGTCAAACCAGCGAAATTTGTTTTATGTATGTCCCAACGCATTGTTGAACCTGATACAAACTTTTATAAGCATTGAGAAAAGTCAAAAAATTAACAAGCTTTCAACGAACGGCAAGCTCAATCATTAACAACCAACAACAACTAAAAGAAATACAAGCAGCATGAACAAAATAAGCTCTTGGTTCAAGGCTCTTAATTTTGGTTTTGAACACCAGCCTCTTTTCCTTTCATGTTTGGAGCGTAGCAAGTTTTATTCTCAATATAAATTCCCTATCCTTTCTTTTGTTTTGAGTTTTTTTTACCACAATAGACAAATAAAGTAATTAGATTATTCAAAAAATCGCATTTTTTAAATGTAAAAAATAGAAAAAAGGAGAAATTGAATAAAACAGATTCACTCATTAACGACAAACCTCAACCTTAGTCATCGCATCATCATCACTTATTATTTCCATATTTCAACCCTTTGTCTCATCCCGACATACGAGCCACACGACATGACACTTGACAGTGATAAAATTTCGCTCACAAAGAGAGGACAGTGCCAAACTAAAACATAGTACAAAAAACACTCAACCAGAAGAGTTTAAATTCATAGACGCAACTTTTAATTTTGCGCGCTGTTATGTCAATGAGTATGAATTTTGTATCTCAGAATTTCTGTTTGAGTAACATTGCTGACTACGATTTCAAATAGAAGAACTGACGTCGGGCGCATGTAATCAACATGCAAGCTGTTAATTGTCGTATTTGCTGTTGAAATTTTGTTTTTATGTTACACTGCATAGGGGAGGGTTATCAAATAAAAAAAATGCCTTCACTCATACACGCGATAGTAAGTGTGAAGAATAACGTAACAGGTTGATAAAGAGAAAAATAGCAAATAGGTAGATATGTATCTGTTGTTAAGCGAACAAAATCGTGCACTTTTTAAAGATTTTGTGATGTAGTTTTTTTGCTTTGGGAGTGTGGGTGTGTATAGGAAATTAAACATCAACTAATTTTTGGAATGGTAGATATGTATATATAAATCTGTCTTTAAATTCAGAATTAGCTGTTAGTTATATAATGAATATCAATATTGGTGTGAGCTATAAAAAGAAATAAGACTTAAAAAAGAAGGTAGGTAGTGGTTACGAAGTAGTGGCTTTTTAACGCTTGCCTAATGCGCCCCTTGGGTTCAGCGCCCTGCGCATTTGCACAGCTTGCACGCATTTGCTATGCAAATATGAATTTATGCAAGAATAAAAATTATAAGTCGTTGTAGTGGTTCCTTAAAAAAAATAAGCATTTCTAAGAAAAATGTTGGTACGCCAATTTTAAGTTTTTATTATTTTACGAATAAGAGTTAAATTTCCAAAAAAAAAATATTGCCGTTCTTGAGATATCGAATTTTCCAAAAAAAAAAAAATAAAACAAATTTTGTTTTCTCAAATCTTGTAGATTATGTTAGGAAACTTTTAATTGCCAAGTTTAAAAAAAATGACCATGTGGTTTTCGAAATATTGAGTTTCCAAAAAAAATTTTGAATTTTTTTTCAAAAATCCAAAAATTGAAAATTTGAAAATGTAATAATATTTAAACCTTGGAGGAGTTTTAGCATAAAAAAATGGTTCAAATCGGCTGTACCGTTTTCGAGAAAATCAAAAACAAAAAAAAAGGGGGGGGGGGGGGGTACGAAAAATAACAATTTTTTGGAAAATTTTTTTTAACCATTACCTAGCTTTAATTTATGAGAATCATGATAAATCATTGGATTCGGCAACACTCCGCTTGAGTCTCCATTGAAAGTAACATTGGTTCCATTGGGTCGCTTATATCTGCTGTGATCTGTGGGTTACTAAATTCCAGACCTAATTCTATTTGGATTTCTCTTTTTATGATTCAGAATATATTGACGGAGTTTCGCAACGCGACTGAAATGCTGTTGGCTGAGATCTGTAATGCCAAGTCCTCCTAATTTGCGTGGTAGCGATGTACGTTCTATTGCACTGTGTGGATGATGACTGTGGTATTTTGTCATTGTTGTACGAATCATTATTTCTAGCCGCAGGATGTCAGTGCAGGACCATTTAATAACTCCGAAGAAGTAAGTAAGAAAATATATTGCCCATGTGTTTATGACTTTGCTTTTATTTCCCCCATTGAGTTTCGACTTCCTGATAGTTTTTAAACGGTTTGAAACTGTGTGGTCAATGACTTTTATATAGTAGTATGGTTATTTCCTTTGAGCTGAAGATACCCAAGATATTTGTAAGAGTCACCATGTTGCATCTCTTTAATTATTCTTCTCTTTTATTAATTTGGCATCCTGCGTACCTCTTTTTATGGCAATTGATTTACTGGGTGATCTTTTCTGGCAGTCTTATGTTCCCTTTGAGCATAAAATTCCTCAGGCACTTGGCTATAGTTGGATCTTTTTTGTATGTCTTAAGAATTTCAAAAAGTCATGGGGCATTGAGTAGAATGCTTTCCGGTTATCAATAAAGGCCATGCTTGCTAAGGTTTCGTTTTTTTTTTCAACGCTAGTCCTGATATCTGACTGTATAAGGACTTTTTGATAAAATGTTCGTTAGCTTTGTTGAAACTGAGAGTTTTGTGTTTTTCTGTTGTTACATTTCATATATCGATTAAAACGCTTTATACATACATATATGCTAGATGTTGTTGACAATTTCTGTCTAATATTTCACTGATCTGATCGACAGAAACTGTGTGAAGCTGTTGTGAACTAATAATTCGCTTTATATGTCTGCACAGTCTATTGGTTATAGATCCACTTCTAAAGGCAGTTTGTCTACTTAGATATTTTCTCAACTTACTCGTATCTTTCTTTAATTCAATTCCTAAATGGAGAAAAACATTTAAGAACAAAGGAATGGGCGCGGTTATTAACGTTTTCACGATTTGGAATAATGCTTTTTCCTAGAGCTCTAACAGTGGTGATGGCAGAAACAAAAAAAATTATTTAAGTTGTTCTATCTCAATGTCCTCTTGTAAGTAATGAGGAAGTATTTCACAATTGATTATGTTTAGAATTTTATCAAGTTTCTTGGCTTCGTATATTCTTGGAATTCGTGGTCTAGTAAGTGGATCCAATCCCCCAAATTCAAGTTTAAAACAAAGAAGTCCTATTGACGTTCCGCTTCAGGTGAATTTGGCTCTGTAGTGACAATGTTGTTATTATTGTCGTATAACGTTTGTTGGATCGATTGCGGAATAGTTGTTGTTGTTTCCGTAATTTGGGGTTCTTGCGTTTCTTGACCTAGCTGTTCCCTGGCAGTTGAAAGTACTGTTGGATCTGGAATTGGTTGCGCAGCTAGCTGGGCTGCTATTTCAGATGCGATTCTTTGCTGTGGGTCTTGATAATGATAGCATCTTTTCTGCGGCCTAAATTATTTTCATTAATTCTTCCCTGAAAATTTTCATATCGATCCGTGAACATTTTAAACATAGCCATAATATAGGCAGTTCTAAACTGTGGATTATCGCAATGTGTGGCGGTGTATTAGCAACGCAGGACATGTTCGTTCATTTCGTTTGTCCATTGAATACGTGGTCTACGGCGCGGCGGCCGGCTCTGGTGGTCCCAAGGTGATCTTGGGCAGCACTTGTCGCAGATTCATTGGTAATTTGTGTTGATTGTGTCACTGGCGACTCATCTCTTTGCAGAGCCGGGCCCGTGCCAGCAGCCGTGGCTCAGTTGTATTGGTTTCCATTTTCATGATTTTGTTTCCATTGTTAACTACGGGGTTTCCTATTTTATACCTCCTGGCAGGTTTAGATGAAACCACTTCTAACATGAAGAACAGAAGCTTGGCTTCATGCTGCCTCTTTTCTAGCTTAGAATGAAGGATCTTATGTGGTTGTTTAGTCTGCTGGTGGTAGAACATTTTCCCACCTACCCGCTTATTACTCGTATTATTATTGCTATGATAGCAAGTTCATCCTCCTTAATATTGACCTTAGCTCAATAGCGGTTTAAGTACGACCCTATTGTTACCTCCTCTCGATGAATAGTATCAACATCATCCTATTAATATTCTAACCAGAGTTAAGGAAAACGAGGTAGCAAATTGTTAGGTCAACGGCCTCATGAAAGAAATTTAACACTTTAACAAACGCATTTTCAAAAGGGTTGCTTTAACCAAAACCTACAGAGTATTACGTACAATGCAAAAGTAAGTAAGTTTGAGTTCAACTGTATGGAATATTATGTTTGGGTTGTGCGTGTAAAATGTCAGTCACATATTATTACTAAATATAAAATACAAAGATATACCACCAACATAATTCTATTTCATTACATAAACGCGTTTAAATCCTTGCGCCCTGAACCTATACAAACAAAAGTTTGTACTTAAATAGCTATGTTATTATGGCCAGAATAATATCACCCCAAGTGAAGTCATGGAGTGATGCATGCATCATGAAGCATGAGTAAGGTGACCATAATTTTTCCCCTTCAAAGCGAGACACCTGTTAATTTTAATACGGAAAACAAATATTTTTTCCCTTATTTTTATCTAATAGTTTAAATATAGGAAAACGCAATATAATACATGTATCTAATAAACATAGGAATTCTTAAAAATAAACGAAATAATTATAAGAGAAATCTAAGAAATTTTAATAAGAAACTCAATTTTATTGCAGACTAATTGCTAGGGTTATACCAGCTTACTACTACTACACTCTTTGTTTTTTACTCTTGGCACTAGGCACCTAGACCCAAACTTGTCAAATTGCGTCTTTTAAAGGCAAGTAGAAATATAGCATTAGACAAAAAATTCTTCGTTCATTTTAAGACAAAGCAACATTTTTGAATTTTTCTGCACTGGTCGTTTTATGATTGTAATTTAAAAATTATAAAATGAAAATGAAACTAATCCTGAGTGTTTTTGTGTGTTGTTTTCCCATATGTATCTTCCGCGTAAGCTAATTTTCTTTAAAATATCAGTTTTGGTGTCGACGACAATTTATTTTAATTGTTACAGCTTCTTCAATCAATCCCTTTTCAAGTGGTACGTCCATACAGTGCCTAAATAGGGGGGTGTAGCTAAGAGGGCAGTAGTTCCGGGCGCCATGAGTTAGGGGCGGCAAAATCATCCTCGTTGTTCATGAGAAATTAGAAATAAACACAAAAGTTAAATTTGTGTAGATATAATTAATAATTAAATAAATTTTTTCTTAAATTGAAATCAATAGGGGCTTAAAATTAAAATTTTGTCTATTATACGAGTACAGAAGAAGAAAAAAGCGTTTTTTATCAACAATTATACGAGTATTAAATTTGCTTAAGAACGTACACAAAAGTTTATTTTCTTAAATTAAAAATTCTATAAAATTTTGTATGAGAAAGTACAATTTTAGATATATTTAAATAATTAGAGGCCAAATGATTTTGAGAATTGGGCGCCTGTAGCAACAGTTTTTCTTGGGCAACAGTACATAACTGTTAGTTGTTTACTCCAATTGATGTAAAATACAAAACTGTTGCTATCGTACAGGTGCCTGCGGAGCAACGGAGTTGCGTGAGCGGGTGTGAGCACCTAAAAAGGCAGTTAAAATCCTAAAAATCCGCGAAGCGGGCCACCCACGGTACTTTTGCCCAGGAAAAGCAAGAACGTCGGTCGGCCCCCGATAAACAATTATGTATTATACGAATCAAACGGCAAAAACTACTTTTTTATTTTTAAAGAAACATTTTATGCTTGGCCTTAAGTCACAAACAGATTTGGCCTTATGTCACTTTGTAAAAGCGACTTAAGGCCAAGTCCTAAAATTTCGCCTTATATCGCTCTTGTAAAGAGACATAAGGCCAAATTTTTTTATGAAATAAATATAAAAATGCAGTTCGGTCTTATTTCGCTTTGTCAAAGTGCAATAAAACCAAATAAGACCAATTTGGCCTTACTTCACTTTGTAAAAGTGCAATAAGACCATCTGCTGAAAATTGGCCTAATTTTACTTTATAAAAGTGCAATAAGGCCAATTTTTGAAAGTTGGCCTTATTCCACGGCACGGAATAAGAACCAAGAGACCAACCATTTTCTCCGACAAAATTTATTAATAATTTAATAGCTACGATAAAGTGATTAAAAAAAAAAAACAATTGTATGAACAATTTTCATTTTTCAGGTATAAGTACGTTGGAGTGAATGTTCAACGAGCTAAGTAAAAGGCGGGCTCAACTCGCACAGTAAACTTACCGGATGCTGATACTTCAAATAACACTAGTTCAACCCAACAATTGCTCTGGCTGTCGACAACATCAACAACTAAATCAATCAATCATGTTTTTCAATATCGAGTTCAACTCGTCCGTTTGGTGCTTACTGAATCGGGACAAAAGGAGTCGAGTAAATCATGGTTTATCGAGTGAACTGATATTGAAAATCAAGATTCATTGAAATGATTGAGATTTTAATAGAAATCGAGAATCATCGAAATGATTTACGAGTAGATTGGGATCAATCATCAATTTTTTTAATGATCGGATCAAAAAAATCGAAGCGTTCCTGATTGCTTTAGTACAAAACTTGGTTAAAATGACGATTTTGCCAATTTTAATCATCGAATACTTTTTTTATTTTTTTGTAAAGTGCTAACTTCATATAACTCTTTGACATTTACAAAAAAACAGGTCTTTTTACTTAGTTTTTTACATAAACTGCCATTCTTTAAGGTGTGTTTAGAAGCTTTTTATAAAAAAAAGCCTTATTATTAGCACGATAGTAAATGTTATCAAATCGTTAATATACTACGAGTATACTAATAATAATACTAAGCTGTTTAAAATTTTGCGCCAATAAAATTGAACTAAAAAAGAAAAAAACAAAACTTAAGCTTTCGACGGACACTTTCTCACAATGAGCAGCGATTGGATGTAGGTCGACACTATGACACTATGAATTATTGGAAAGTAAAAGAAACAAATCTGATCAAGACTTCCTTATTATCTCATTCTTAGTCCAATGCTAAATTACCTAAATTTGCAACAATTTGATGCTGCGCAGTAAATTGGTGTAGTAAAACATTTTTTTATGGAAATGGTATAAAACTTTTATATATAATGAGAAAATTGAACTATGAGTTATTCAAATAGAAGCATATTTAATTATATGTTTAAATAAGTGCAAATAGAATTCGGTTACAACTTACCATTTATCTATTTACATTCGAAATTACTAGTATTTTAAAGTAAAGTATGGTTAAATCAAATTCATTCATGTTTGATTATTGCATCAGAATCTGCACGTAATTTTGTATGTTGTGTTCAAACTAGTTTGAGTTTGATTTTTGAAATGCTAGTTTAATTATTTTGCTCAGTTAAAATGTTTAACACAAAATAACCATGAACGAGTTTGTTTTAGATATAAGCGGAGTTGAAATCCTTATAAGATAAATAGATTAAACATACATGTTAAATTTAAACTTGAAGAAGTTTGAATTGAACTCAAACGAAATAAATAGGCAACAGAATTTTTTTTTCTTAAAGTTGCAAATGAGTTCGTGCGTACATAGGTTTAAGTTCCGCGAGTATATTTGATTTGTGATAAAATAAAATGAGTTATATAAACTAAAAAAATGGAAAACCAAGAAATTATACCATCGTACACCGTAGAAAGCTGGGATATCGTAGATACAAACTGCCCCACAATACGGTTTATATTCATGAACCTGAAGATCTGCTTCAAGAATTTAAAGGACAAATTTATAAGCAACATCTTTATTACTTATCCCCATTTTTCTATTGAAATGCTCCCATTATATTTTATAAAATTATATTATTTTTAATTAATTTATGTATACAAAATATTTCTTTTTTTACGAGCCCTCCTTTACAGGTTCATACTGTAAATAATGGAAATAAATATTTGTAAAAAGTAACCTGAATGTGTTTTTTCTCCATATACATATGTATGTATGTATGTGATTAAAGTTTTAGATAGATAATGGTAATTATATTTATAAATACAATAATATTTGTTTTGAACAAAATACATTTTCAATTCAAACACATCATCAAATAAAGTTATTTAAAACAAAGATAAACATGTTTAAATCAAATAGAATGTGAGGTTAATTTAAAGGAAATCATGTTCAAATCGGGTCAACAATGGGTAAATACGTTTCTATTAAAATTAAATAGATATCGATTCCATGCCAAATCGTACATATGTGTTTGAGTTTGATTTAAATATGAATATTTATGTTTGATATTTTTCTCAGTGTACATACAAAGATGAAAGAACAACATTTAACGTAGCAACTCCAAGTTCGACAGGGCAATATCAGCTGATGAGCCAAAAACTGGCCCATTTTCAGATAAGCTTCAGCCTGGAGTGAAGGACACAGCGGACTTAGTAAAGACAGCAGTGACAGAAAAAAAAATAAGTTAATACATTGACATCCCATGACGATGCAATACATTACATGTCAGAGGAAGGCTAAGGCCACTATACCGGAGTAAGCAAAGTGTTCGATGATCTTTCAGGACCAGAGAGATCTTCAGAATACGAAACTGGGGGACAAAACGAAAATGAGGAAGAACTAATCCTACAGTTCAGGGAGAAAGTGAACGCCTTAAAATCTAATTTGAACCACACGTTTCAGCAAATGAAACAAATAAAGCGGTGAAGCAGACAGAAGTAGAGAAACGCTAAATTTCTTAGAAGCGCCTGACCTAATTCCACTCAAGGGGAAGGCATTGGAAAATGGAAACAGTTACAAAGTCATACATGAAGTGCGCAGATTGCGATAACTAGAGACCTGTATCATTTCAACATCAACCAATTGATTAAGGAGAATTATCGATACTCCAGTAATGGGACAAGCAAATTTGGGCTGTAAATTCTCGCGAAAATCGTAAAAAGGACTGATCAAAACGCTCTTCTGTATCCTAAGCTTTAGAGAACGATAGATAACAGAGACGTTCTTCCGACTGTCGATATATTTAGATATGTATATCAGACCAAAAACATAAATGTTAAAAAAAGAGCCAAGTTCTCCTATACAAAAACCTTTGTCTAACAAGTCAGCCGTGAAAAGTACTGAGATCTAAAAGTACGCCAAGTTCTTACTTCATGAAGGTTTAATACCGAATATTTAAAGTAGAATAATATTGAAACAGCTGCAATGTAATAGAGAAATTTTATTATTTAATGATTACTGAATAAAATTTGATGGGTTCACTGGTCAAGTTTTTAAAACCTTTCGAATTGGGCATAAAAAAAAAACTTGCCAAGTAAGCCCATCAAATTTTAGTCGGTAATCATTAATGCTGTTTCAATATTATTTTACTTTAAATATTCGGTAATAAACCTTCATGAAGTAAGAAGTTGGCGTACTTTTAGATCTCAGTACTTTTCACGGCTGACTTGTTAGACAAAGGTTTTTGTATAGGAGAACTTGGCTCTTGCCCTTTGATCCTTTCGACGCTGTCTTGGACGATGACCTTTTTATAATAGAAGATCCTCACAATAAAGTTGAAGCTATGGTTACTGCTTTCGAGCAAGTTCAAAGTGAATGTGAGCATTCGCAATGTAAAACGGATCCCTGCTTCACCACGCTTAAGTTACTAATGATATTAAGCAATGGCGGTCGAGAAACCTCGGTTTCATCGGATTCAATAAAGATAACTTGGGAAACGCCATCATCACCGAGCAAAACGGGCCCACTTCCCTGTTATCCTGTTAATTTCAAATGTAGATTTTGTGGTGTTCTTTTGTCAAAGGCTGACGTTTTGCTCGCCAGTTTACCAGGGTTATATTCATAGGAGAACCAACTATGGGTTTTTCATCTTTATTTCTTTATGTATAAAAAAAATTTCTAAATTTTTAAACTAGATATACATTTTATTGAGTTATGCTTTTAATTAATTATATCGTATTATCGTATAACTGGTGGTATCTCTGGTTCGCTCTTCTTCTTGCGTATCGTTTAAATCTCGGAAGAATTTCGCAAATCACTGACGAATTCCGTAAATCACGGCTCAAGCTGGACGATTCTACGTGATACGTGATTGACATTCTAGGAGATATGAAACGATGTCATATTCCATACTTGATGGTATACATTTGCCTTCAAATTAAAAATAATTTTTTTTTGTTTTATGCCATTTGAACATCTGCCCGCCTATATAAGAAAACCTTTAAATTTGTGTATGTATATATTTTAATTTGAGCAGAATAGATTCTTAGTTTGATCACAGTCGTTAAAACCCTGTTTAAGGGTATTTTAACAATTTAAAGAGTTTCATAAGTAGATAGATAGATAGATAGATAGATAGATATATTCTTTATTTTTTCAATCAAATTTTACAATATTTTACTCTTAAGAATAGGACATGGCAATACTGCCGTCTGCCTGAGATAACATTACATGATTTAAAAAATAAAAGATAAATGCAAAAATCTTAAAAATAAGTATAATATAAAAATAAAAACAATTTATTAAAAGGTTAAATTTAATAATTTTTCATCCATAGGTTTGTAAATTGCAAACAAAAATGTTCAATTAATCGCAGCACTAATTATAAAACAATTTTAACTTGATTTGAAACAAAAAATATTTAAATTTGTTGTTATTTACATAACTGATTAACTATTATTAACAAAAATTTTCAATTTTAAGGGTGATTTGAAACACAAAATATTTAACAAAATGTATTAATTATTTAATTCCTAACTGTTTTCAACTAGGATGTCAATTTTATCGTGATTTGAAACACAAAAGAAAAAGCATCAATTTTGAGTAGGCTAGCAACACTGAGAAAACTAAATATGTAGCTTAAATATTTGCAGTAACTGGGAAATCGATCGCATGTATTAAGAAAAACTATTACGGTAGGTAAGGGCATGTTGGCAATATTTATAGAGGCTGAGCCAGCCGGTTGCTCCGTTTAAAATTTCATAAAGTCTTTGTAATGTTAGATAACTTTCCTGAAAATATAACCGACGAATTTCTTGTAAAATTGGACACGCAGCCACGAAATGGTAGATATCTTCATTCTCTCTTCTGTTACACAGATTACAGATCAGGGGCAGGTCATCTCTGTGAGGTATGAAATTAAGGTTTAAAATTTCAACTCTTGTTCTAAAAATAATGCTTATGACAGATGCTGAATATTCATTGCGAAAGTAATTGGTATCCGATTGCAGTTGATGATTTAAATTTCTGTAGATAAATCTTGATTCAGAAGAAGTTGCTCTAGACAGATTATCTACAAATAATTTATGATCAACGTTAGAAATTAAATCAGAAAACTGGCCTTGCCACTCATCAACATTATTTTCTGACAGATTCAGTGATGTGTCGTGTCGAAAAGCTAGTTGATTCCAGTCTTTGAAAGGGGATGCATTTACTCTGAGCAATTTTCTCAAAATGATTTTGTGAAGACATGAATCACCTCTTTTCATTACTTTAATAATATAGTTCGCGCTGGCCTTTAGATTTTTAATGAATATAGGGGTTAAACCCGATTCTACGTAAATGGCATAATTTGGAGTTAAATTTGGCAAACGAAAAAGTCTCTTAAAGAAGTTCCTTTGCACGCTTTCGAAAACTTCGAAATGGGTATACCCGAACACTTGCACACCATATGTCATGCATACATTAACTGTCGCATTTAAAACTTTATATTTAGAAGTTAGATCAACATTTTGGTTTGAAAAAAACTTTGGCCACGTTATATTTAGCGCAACTTTAGCTTGGTTACTTTTTTCTTTGCAGTGATTGGAAAAACTTAAATTGTAGGTCAGAAGGACTCCTAAATACTTAAACTCCTGCACAACGTCGATATGTGTATTAGTAATAGACCAGTTTTCTTCAGGCCGTCTTCTAGATATTCTCTTTTCAAATACTATAATCTTAGTTTTTGGGTATTAATTTGGAGACCCCAAGATTCGCAAAATGAATTAAGTCGATTTAATTGCATTTGTAGTGTGATCGGATTGTTAGCGAGTATAACTAAATCGTCAGCGTATAACAAGACTTTGATTTTAATGTTGGCAAAATCAACTCCTCCAGGAAGAACATCACAGACATCATCAATAAATAGGGCAAACAGTAAAGGACTAAGGATACATCCTTGGGGGACACCAGCAGTTGTTTGAAATCCGTTCGAGAATGCAAGACCATCCCATACCCTTGCACTTGTTGATGACATAAAATTGGCATACATTTGGAGAAACTTCCGTGACAAACCTATACATGAAAGCTTATAAATTAAAGCTTGCCTATTGACTTTATCAAATGCAGCCTTAAAGTCAACAAAGCACGCGTATAGCTTCTTTTTATTATCTATGAACTGTCTTGTAATACTCGAAATAGCGAAGATATGATCCATGGTCGAAAAACCTGGACGGAAACCAGCTTGAAAAATACTTAGAATATTGTTATCCTCAACCCATTTTATGAGCCTTTCATTCAGAATTGCAGTAAAGATTTTCCTAATTGTGTTTAGAATTGAAATACCTCTATAATTTTCGACAGCATTCGCATCACCTTTCTTAAAAATGGCAAAAATAACAGAAACATTAAAACTCGTGGGAACACATGAATCGTCATACAATCTATTAAAGAAAGCGACGAGATAATTTTTAAATTCGGGAGTAGAGTTTTTGTAAAACTCGACAGGTATTCCGTCCATGCCAGGAGCCTTATTATTTTTCATTTTTTGGAGTATTACCTCTAATTCGGGTAGTGAAATAGCTATATCTAGTTCACTCACTCTAGTATAAGGCATCGCATAAGTAAAAAATCGATTTTGTCATTAATGTTTACGTAAATATTAAATACAAACAAGTTCTTATAGTCCAGTCAAATTAGTATTTTATATCTACAAAAAATACTGCGTCGAATTTTTTTTTGTTTCTTAAAGAGTACCTATTGGAGAGTGTAAATCCAAAAAGTTCGAACAAAAAGCGCCCATGCGTTGTCCGCTCGAACTCGATTTTCTCGGCTCCTATCATATATAGAGCTGTATTTTTTTTTAGGTTTGTACATTAAAATATCTTCTTTAACTTTTGTTGAGAAAAAAATTTGAAACCTCTTTCCAAAAAAAAGTCATCGACGAAAAACTGTCGAGATTTTGAAGTAAAAAATGGTTTTTAACGTTTATCTCGCCTCATGATCATCTGATCGAAAAAATACTTAAGTGTATACTTTTTATACTTTTGGTGTAGTATTTAAGTTTTATGTGCGAAAAAGCTGTAGGAAATATAACCTGACAAAATGGCCAATAGCCTGCGAAAAATTTCTTATATCGGAAAGAAATATAACTTTGGTCCCGCAAAAATATATTTGATTTTATTTTATTTCAAATCTATTTTTAAGCGCATTATTAAATACCTGTCAGTTTTTTATCATATCTCATATGCTTCGGAATAAAAAAGTTTTAAATATGGGTGATTGTTTTATATGTGAAAAGCTATTTGGTAACGAAAAAGTTTCGGTGGTGAAAAAATTACAATCGTTTGCAGTTAAAAGAGGTAATATCGAACATGCGCGTATGCTTGAAAACCTTAATAATATAACGGTTCATGTTAATTGCTGGAAAAATTATGTAAATTAACGAATGGCTAAGGCAGAATTTAAGCGTCGGAATGAAAGTGATGCAACTTTACTGTTAGATTCTTCCTCATTTTATCAACCGAATGATACAAGCCAATTCGATTTCGAAAATAAGTGTTTTTTTCTGCATAGAAGAAATTGGAAGTGTTGAACAACAGACAAAAAATCCAAAAGAGCAAAAAAGGGTAATGCCGGTCATCCGCTAGACGATCAACGCACAAATTTCGAATTCAACGCATTCAATTCTAATGTACGTTGCCTTCAATTCTTTTTTAACCAACGGGTTGGATCTAGTTGTTGGCCGTTGCTCAACGAATTGCGCAACAAGTGAACGGCTAGTGTACGAGCTCGTGTTGCTCCTTGAAAATGTTCGATCAACACGTTAAGCAACATTTTCAAGATAATATGTGTTGCACATTATTTGTTCAACGCGTTGATCAACTTTTTAATTTTCTTTGGGATTTCTTGACGTAATATTGTGTTAAGTTGCGTTGGTTGCAGTGAAATGTGTCTACTTGGTTGAACTATTGCGTTGCCATGAACTTGCAATTGTTGCAACTTGCAAACTGTAGTTTATTTTGGTTTTTCGTCATGGAAGGTGATAAAAAAACAGAGTGGACCACGGAATTAATTTTACAATTGATTTCAGCAATTGAGGAAAAGCCCAATATATGGGACATTAAGAGCCCCTCTTATAAAAATCGAGATGCCAGAGAATTGGCTTGGTCTCAAATTTCCTCGAAAATGCAATTGCCTAATGTACCGAATTGAAGTAAAAATTATTTCAGGTTTGACGTTTGAGTTTTTTGTTTATCGTAGTGCGTTCAACGCGTTCCCCAACGAGTGATCCTTGGTTAAGTGTACGAAGGTATCAACTCGTTCATCAACTGGTTGAGCAACCATATCGAAAACGCAGTTGATCAACTCGAAAAACTTTTTTTTCTGTCAAAATCGAACAAGTTTATTAACTAGTGTACGAGGTTATTCAACATTTGAGTAAGTTGGTCAACTAGATGTACGGAGCTATTCAACACTGGAATAAGTTTTAAGAGTTGATCAACTAGGTGTGCGAGGTTAATCAACATATGGGAAAGTTGGTCAATTATGTGTACGGGGCTCCAAACGCATTTTGTTCAACTTTAGTTGCTTAACGTGAATTACGTAAGTTGCTGCACTAGTGTAAGAGGTTGTAAATTCGTTTATCCAACGAAAAAGTTGAATAAAAAGTTGAACGAAGTTGGTTGAACTTATCGCGCACATAGTGGACGACCGGTATAAGTCACAAAGTTTATGACATCTTAACTCGTGATAAAATAGTAAGAAAACTATCAGATCGAAACGACATTTGTTCGCAAACTGTTATTAAACGTTTGAACGGTGTCCCTGAAATTCTTATCGTTAATGCCCAGTACCATTTTGAGTGTTATCGCGATTTATGTATCTCCCACCCCCGACTCTAAGTCAAATAAAAGGAAGACCTGTGTCGGAAAGTATTGATTCTGCCATGGAACGCATTTATACCTTCCTTTAAGAAAATTGTGATGAGTGCCAATTCTCACTCAATGAATTAACTGACCAAATTGGAAAAGAAAATGCACCAGATTGTCGTACCGTTAAAACGCGATTAAAAAACAAATACCAAGACGATATAGTTTTTTTGGAAATAAACAAGCGGGAAACTATTGTTTGCTTCAAAAATACCGGTCATAAGTTGCTTGCCGAAGACTGGTATTAAAAAAAAAACAAATCTAGTCCTAAAGAGGAAAGGTTGCGCGTGATTCGAGAAGCTGCAGTTGATCACAACATTTTTTTTTATATTTCAAATCGCTTAAAAAAGTATTATAACGGTTGTGTTTTTTTAGGCGAAGCAATTCAAATTGGCAACACTATTTTCTGTGACAGCTGACTTCAAATTTTTTGGTTGTTTTGAGGTTATTTTGGTTCAACAATTTATCAGGAATAGATTCACAAGCAACGTTTTTCAAATTTATTTCGGTTCCATTCGAGGAATACATCAGGTGTTACGTGCGTTTTATGGAGCTCATAAATTGTCCATCAGAGCGATTAATTCGAGAAACTATGGCTCGTTTTCACAATACGTTTACTCCAAACGATAATACGGAGCACACAGAACAAGAAATTGCTTATGTGCAGCGCTGTGTTGATGATGATCGAAATGTTTTAATGTTTATTTTATGTTTTTTAAAAAATTTGCGTAAAGATATATGGTACCTCTAGATTACCGTATGACAGCCCTAGTTTCCAAATGCTCGAAATTTTATTTAAACTGTGCTGCGTTTTACTTCAAATTAGAGGTCTCCACCCCTAAAAAACACCCTATATAATCTTTTTCACAATACCACTAAACAATCCTAATTTTAGTAGAAATATTTTCGTAGTACCCCTTGAAACAATGCTAAGTGCGTTTGGCAGTAATGACAAAGTTATTAGTTCTTTCCTAGCTGCCACAAAACAAATAGTCTTGTAATTCATTTATTTATTTTCTTTAGTAGGATTGTTTTGAATCCATCATTATACCATAGGATTTGAATTTTTTCTAAATAATAGAAAAGCAAGTAAAAATAAATAATACGATAAAAAAAATGAGTCGATTTTAAAATAATAGCATTTATAAGAGAATTTAGGAAATAATGCTATTATGGTCGTTTCGCCAAGCCATGAATTCAAAAAATTGAAGAAAAAACGCGACAATGACGGCACGCATCTTTTTATTTTTTGAAAGAATAGAACAATACTTGTAAAAACACGATAACTTAAAATTAACAAGTTATGTAAATGTAGTTTGTTTCGAATACTTTTTATTTTATTTAGGTTATACTGTCTCTACGTAAAATATCTCGCTATTTCGTGAATTTAAAAACGTTTTTTATAATTAAAAGAAGATGAATGCGAATCACATAGTGCTTCTTTTTTCTCGTCACATTGTGGTTTAACTGCTTGCAACCTTTTTCCAAAATTGCAGGCCTGATCACTGATCTTAACATCAAATATGGTACCTAGTCAATTCAAAATCTCTATTTACATTTATTGCAAATTAAATAAATATTAGGAGAATTGCGTATCTTATGCAACTTTTTAGAATTTTGATTTTGATAATTTAAAATTATTTCTTTACGCACATTTTATTTATAGCATTATGTTTTGTTTAATATTTAAGGCTTGGAACGGGTTGCTGAGGAGTTGATGGGACATAGAAAATGGAAGCAGTATCAAGAAGCTCTTACACGAACACAATTTAGTACAGATATCACAAATCTAGACCAAGCCGATATTTTAAGTAATTATTTTCAGTACCTAATCTCAATTTATAATTTACCACGAACTTATAAATCTTAATTTAGACAGCAAGGGTGAACAAATATCGGAAGATTTAAAAAGCCCTCATCGACAACCGTTTGAAACTACCAAAATCAAAGAATACGAAGCAAATGATGAATCTTTGATATCATCGTTAACAAATCTGGGTAAAAAAATTCTTCAACATGCGTATGTATATTAAAGCAATATAATTTATTTTTAGAGAAGGTCAAGAGTACTTTAGTGGTAAAAAAGGGATGTTTAAAATTTAACAACAGTACAACTGCATCACATAGCATAGTTTGTAAAAATAGTGAGGAAAATACTGACGGCGAGGAGCCTAACCCACTTACCAGTCCGAAAGAACTACCATTTGAAGCCGGCGATTGGAAACCAAATGAAAAGTGTAATTTTTGTGACGCCGGTAAACTCCTCACCGTGAACGATAAGGGGGAATTAGTGGCCGAGTCAAGCCCGGCTTTGTCCGAGGCAGACCACGCCATTAGAGTAAGATGAACTAAATTTCGAAATACATATATACTTATTTCATTACTTATTTCAGTTATCGGGAGAGACGGAAAGTGATTCCAGTGACAGTGCGGTTCCAGGCCCAAAGGTGGATGTAAAAAAAGTTCTGGCATCACACCTAAAAGATTCAGTTACACCAAATATGACCTCATTGGAGTCAATGGCAGCACAATGGCCTGGACTTCAGTCAAGCTTGGGGCAGTTGTATCCTTGTAAGTTATCATTTTTGTTAAACCATTCAAATGAGAGCAACGAACTACCGACAAATGAAGTGAACCAGTATAAGTCCATTTTGACACTTCGTTCACATAGCATTTGGTTACCAATTAACAACAAAAAAACATAAAAATGATTTTGAGGTTAGTCGACGCGAATAGAGTTAGAATTTTCGTAACAATCAGATTCGTGATGCTACCTTAACATAAATTTCAATTAGTTTTCCACCATTGGTTCTAGTTTTTGTAAGGAATTCAGATTTTTATTGTTTTAAGTCCCATTTCTTCTTTTAATTGTCGGTCGTTGGTCGGTCTCATGTGTGTGAATAGTCCTTAACTTTTCTTTTTAATCGAAATATTTATAGTTTTTGTTTTTAATAAAATATCAATTAAAAATGCTATTATAATAATAACCAAGAAAGAATTTTGTTGAATAATCACGACTAGTGTTTTGAATGTCGAGTAGCACACCTTAAGGGATAGGGAATCCAGTTGAAATATTCTTCATGCGAGACTTGGAATCTATAATTTTTAATCTCTTAGGAGATATGTTTTCAATTAGACCTCTTTCGTTAAACATCCCCGATGATTATTGCAGTTCAACAGTTTGATTCTCCCCAACGTCAACTATATGTATAAATATACAGGGTGTCCCACAGTCACCGCCCCAAACGAAAACCATGGATTCCTGAGATCATTTTAAGTCGAAAAACTTATGAGGTAACTTTCTCGTTTTCGTCCCGTTTTCGAGTTATAACGATTTTTATGATTTTTGCTCTCTTTTCCCTTAACTGGCTTTATCCTTGCCAAACTACGTCCGATTCGTAAGATTTTTTTTATAACCTGCGGGCAACCGTTTCTCCGCAATTTTGCATCAAACCCAAATTTTTTCGTTTTCTAAGTTGCTTTCTTCACTTTGATATCATTTTTTTTTTAAAAAAACACGTTAATATGTATTATTTTTTTTCATTAATTATTAAAGCCCAGTTCATTTTCTTAAAAAAAAAATTTTTTTTTTTCCTTAAAAAGAATACTAAATGTAATTAACAACAAATAAACAAACTGAGTGAATTAAAAAAAAAATAATTTTTAAATACAAAATTAACTTTTTCTGAGCTATTGTGGTGTGGAAAAGGACAAATAGATAAAGTTGTCCCATTTCAGCGTATATTAATAACATTTCCAGATATTCTTGATTAGTGTAATCCATTGTTCTCAAATAATTGAAAAAAACTACAACTTGAATAACAGATCCAAAATGGAGTATCAAGTGAAAGAACACGACGCGGACACTAGTTCACGCGAGAAAGACATTTACAACCTTCAAATCATAATGCAAATCTTTACTGTTTACATTAGTTAACGGTCTTACTAATTAACTTTATCTATTTGTCCTTTTGTTAACCACAATAGCTCAAAAAAAGTTAATTTTGTATTTAAAAAATATTTTTTTTTTAATTCACTCAGTTTGTTTATTTTTTGTTAATTACATTTAGTATTCTTTTTAAGGAAAAAAAATATTTGATTTTAGAAAATGAACTGGGCTTTAATAATAAGTGAAAAAAATTAATACTCATTAACGTGTTTTTTTGAATAAATTGATATCAAAGTGAAAAAACTACTTAAAAAACGAAAAAATTGGGTTTGATGCAAAATTGCGGAGAAACGGTTGTCCGCAGAAAAAAAAGTCTTTGGACAAACTAAAACTGTAATAAATTCTTGATTGGTTATAAAAAAATCTTACGAATCGGACGCAGTTTGGCAAAGATAAAGCCAGTTAAGGGAAAAATAATAAAAACCGTTATAACTCGAAAACGGGACGAAAAAGAGAAAATGACCACTTAAGTTTTTCGACTTAGAATGACCTCAGGAATCTATGGTTTTCATTTGGGGCGGTGACTGTGGGACACCCTGTATACCTAACAAGGTACAGGAAGCGGTGAAAATTATTTTGCGACTTTTTCGTATTATGTTCCACATTTCTAAAGGAGCCGAAAATTTACATTACTGCATTATTTGACTTTAGTAATTTTGATTTGACATTCGATTATGTTTATGAAACAAAATTATTGAAAGAAAAACCTGAGCTTGTGACCTCCTATGAACCCTCATAATTTTAGAATCGGTATGTATGTCAGAGATTGTGGTTTTCTGGTAACTCAAAATTTTTTCCAAGTTTCCCAAAAAAAAAAACATAATTTTTTTATTATTTGAGCAATTTTAATTTAAAAAGGGCTAGGCAATATATAGTAAAATAGTTAAAATACCATATATATAAAAACAAAAATTATAAAATTATATCATTCTTGACCTGTGTCAAGTCTTTTATTGAATCGCCCTCCTTTTATGTTCAACGAATTTTTGACTTATAAACACCGAGTATGAAGAAAAAGAAAGAAACTAAATGTACAACAATAAATTTGTCTGAATATGGTATAGTATATGGTAAAAATGCTAAAAGTAGTATAATGATAGGTTTGGGGCCCGTGAAATAGCTATAACACCAGCTTATGCAACTGGTGAATGTTTATTGGAGATGTTGTTACATTAAAACATTCAATTATTATTATTATTCAATTATTATGTTTTATTATACAGGACGATACAATCTTTGCGATCGACACGAAACCATACTTCCTAATATATTTTTTTGAGCCAAGTGTGCCAAGGTTTAAGTGTGCTTAGCTAATCGCCTCGACCTACAGCCTAAACCACTGTTAGATAAGCTAATTTCTTCAAACTTGGTTGAAGGGTCTTTGGTGATTTCTTAGAGGGAAAATTGATTTGTTTTTCTTTTAGCTCTAAGTCTTACGGTACTTGCCGTACCGTTTAGAAAAATCTTAGTTATCGCAAGAAAGGCTCTATCGATTTTGTTAAAAAAAAGTATAAATACTATTGTAGGCATGGTCTACATTTAGGTTATTTACGGTACCTGTCAAAGAACGTTTTTTTGATTTTTCGATAACAAATTTTGAACAGGAGCTCCTTTCAATTTGAAAGGAAATATTTTTTGGATTTTTGAAAAGGAAAAATATATTTGTTTAGAAATTCAATATCTTTAAAACGGATGACTTTCTTTTTATTTTAAATACTGTCCTTAAATACATATTATTAATTTTCTTAAACTGGCATACCAATTAAATAATTATTGATTATTAAAATGATTTTCACTTGCGACATAAAGGTTTTTTGTTTTATTGAACCTACTATATACAATTTTGCTTACAACTAATAAGATATTACATATTATGTATGAAAATTTACATTTGTTGGCTCATATGGGGCCTAACTATATACAGTGACTTAAGTTTAATTATTTGTATGTAAAATTTACATGACGAAAAAAATGTAAAAGGTCGGTTGACTTTATCGTCTTCATGGTATTCATTTCCGATTGTCAGTGGTGATTTTTGTAGGTTTTGGGCAGGGATGGCGCTTAGCCTCGGTGGTTGTTCTGTGGTCATCCTTCCCATAAGCTGATTCGGGTGGTCAATGATGTTCCGCATTAGTTTCTTCGTTGAATGAACTACGAGTAGATATTTGTCCAGTGGGATTAAATTCGCTTCTGTGTAGAGATGCTCGTTCCTGTAGTTTTTCTGTCGTTGACGGTAAAAATAAAGTGCAGTGCAGATTCTTAGTATCTTTCTTTCGAATAGTTAAAGTTCCTTCATAGCTGTCTCCGAGGTGGAAAACCAGAGCTGATCACTGGTCGCAGGAGCTGCTTGTAGATTAATCGGCCCTAGCGAGGTATCCGTTCGGAGCAGAAAATTGTCCGCAACGCATACTTTGTCGGAGGTTAAAATTCCTTCAGAGGTATCCTATCAGAAAGAAAAATAATACACAAATGCGTTGGCGCAATTTGTTCCGCGAAGAATTTGTGTCGGGCGAAATCGGAAAAACAATTGCGAACAGCTGTTCGGAAGAATCGAAGCAAAAATCCTCCGAATTGTACAAAATCGGAGAATTTTCCGGATAAGATGATAGAGAAGACAATAAAAGGTCTCGCAATTGTGTCTATCTATCTATCTATCCGTTTTTTTTTTTTTTTTTTTTAATTCATTTTTATTTTCATCAATCTTAAAACTATCTTAAAGCTAGACAAAATTCATAAAAAAACTAGCCTAATTATCCAATAACTTAAAACAAACTTACTGGCCCTATGCGGGCGCTCTAAACTAAACTATATCTTAATTCTAATGCCTTTCGGCCTAAAAAACTATTTTTAATTCAAAAACTATATCTATTTTTTTTTTGGTTTTCTCGAGAAAATTTAAAAAACTCGGATTCTTTATCTTTTCATATTTTTTATATAAAACTTACAAACTAAAGTAAAACTAATTAAAAACTACCTAAACCAACTTAAACTACTTAAAATAAACTAAAACTAAACTAAAACTACTTAAAAACTAGAACAGCCACAGCAGCAGAGAGTTTTTTTTTTTTTTATTATTATTTTTTTTTTTTTTTTTTTTTTTTTTTTTTTTTTTTTTTTTTTTTTTTTTTTTTTTTGAATGTACATTAGAAGAATGTACTCTAATTTTTTTTTTTTTGTGTGCCACCCTGACTGTCCCTACCTAAGAATACCCTTAAAACTACGTAAGTCGGCCAAGACAACTTGTCAACTATCGCTATCAACATTAGACAACCACCAAAACTGGTTCTCCTGTCTTACCCTGTCTTTCAGGTCCCGATCGGACACAGTCCTACTGAACCGAAGTCGCTCAGCTCCGTCTTGTGCGAGGACGTCTCGACTATAAAGGAGCCGCCTATCCACAGCCCTACGGCCGACGTGGTAGATTAGCGGAACCGCCTCTCTATCCTGGATCAACCCTATACTATCTAAATAGAGGAATGCATTAGGTGCAATATGGCCACTTAAACGCACACTCTCGAAGTATTCTGTGTTGGGGTAGTAAGCCCCAAAGATTAAGCTATTTGCTGAGGTCATCGCTCTCGCAATGTGACTCCGAATCAGCTTTATCAAAAAATTATCTATTCTGTTAATGTTGGCTCCGTTGTATAGAGTCCCGTTGGAATAGTAATGTTTGTACTCCGATTCTGGTGTTCTGTGTAATCCAAGACAACGTCTAAGACACTGCCTCTCAAACACCCGAATCTTTTCCATTTGAGATGGGGCAACGTTGAACCACACCGGGCAACCATAGGCAATCATCGGCCGGATGAGGGCCATGTAGCAAATCACCTTCACCCTGGTGTCAAGCCGGCTGCTGTAAAACAACCGTTTCGTCAGGGCAAAGGCTCCCCTAGCCCTGTTCAGAGCAGCATTTATATGTCTGTCGAAATACAAATACTGATCCAACCAGATGCCAAGGTACTTTACCACACTTCTGCTCGCCAGTGGTTGCCGGTGCGGCCCTACGATCATCAGCTTACGCCAGTTCTTTCTAGTATCCCTCGGGGCTCTAGCCAACGGAGTCCTAAACAGAATCGTTTCACATTTCTGAAAGTTGATTTTCAACTTCCAGTCATCACAATATCGCTGAATCTTGTCGAAGTCACGCTGTAAGAGAATTCTGATGACCTCAACTTTTGTAGCTGTTCTGTACGCTATTAGGTCATCGGCATACGCAATTGCCTGAGTTAGACTACTTATCAGATCGCTGGTGTAAATGCTGAATAGAATCGGCGAGTTCACCGCTCCCTGCTGAAGACCATTCTTGATATCGAAGATTGCGGTAGAAGTTACATTGCCACTTTTGACAACAAACTTTCTACCATTGAGCATGTCATAAAGCATATACAGGGTGTCCCACAGTCACCGCCCCAAAAGAAAACCATGGATTCCTGAGGTCATTTTAAGTCGAAAAACTTAAGAGGCAATTTTCTCGTTTTCGTCCCGTTTTCGAGTTATAACGGTTTTTATGATTTTTCCCTTAACTGGTTTTATCTATGCCAAACTGCGTCCGATTCGTAAGATTTTTTTTATAACCAATCAAGAATTTATTACAGTTTTAGTTTGTCCAGAGACTTTTTTTTCTGCGGACAACCGTTTCTCCGCAATTTTGCATCAAACACAATTTTTTCGTTTTTTAAGTAGTTTTTTCACTTTGATATCATTTTATTCAAAAAAACACGTTAATGAGTATTAATTTTTTTCACTTATTATTAAAGCCCAGTTCATTTTCTTAAAAAAAAATATTTTTTTTTCCTTAAAAAGAATACTAAATGTAATTAACAAAAAATAAACAAAGTGAGTGAATTTAAAAAAAAAATAATTTTTAAATACAAAAGTAACTTTTTCTGAGCTATTGTGGTTAAGAAAAGGACAAATAGATAAAGTTGTCCCATTTCAGCGTATATTAATAATATTTCCAGATATTCTTGATAAGTGTAATCCATTGTTCGCAAATAATTGAAAAAAAAATACAATTTGAATAACAAATCCAAAATGGTGTATCAAGTGAAAGAACACGACGCGGACACTAGATCACGCGAGAAAGACATTTACAACCTTCAAATCATAATGCAAATCTTTACTGTTTACATTAGTTAACGGTCTTACTAATTAACTTTATCTATTTGTCCTTTTCTTAACCACAATAGCTCAGAAAAAGTTAATTTTGTATTTAAAAATTATTTTTTTTTTAATTCACTGTTTGTTTATTTTTTGTTAATTACATTTAGTATTCTTTTTTAAGGAAAAAAAATATTTTTTTTTTCAGAAAATAAACTGGGCTTTAATAATTAACGAAAAAAATTAATACTCATTAACGTGTTTTTTTGAAAAAAATGATATCAAAGTGAAAAAAACAACTTAAAAAACGAAAAAATTGGATTTGATGCAAAATTGCGGAGAAACGGTTGCCCGCAGAAAAAAAAGTTCTGAGACAAACTAAAACTGTAATAAATTCTTGATTAGTTATAAAAAAAATCTTACGAATCGGACGTAGTTTAGCAAAGATAATGCCAGTTAAGGGAAAAGAGAGCAAAAATCATAAAAACCGTTATAACTCGAAAACGGGACGAAAACGAGAAAATGACCTCTTAAGTTTTTCGACTTAAAATGACCTCAGGAATCTATGGTTTTCGTTTGGGGCGGTGACTGTGGGACACCCTGTATAATAGTGGTTTACTTATGCCGAGCCTAGTCAATTTTAGATAGAGACCCTCTAACCATACGGTGTCGAAAGCCTTCTCCAAATCAACCAGACAAGCACCTGTACATTGATTTTTAGTTTTGTTCCATTGGATATCAGAAACGAGTTTAGACGCGGCATGAATGGTGTCATGTCCCGCCTTAAACCCGAACTGATTATCCGGTATGATATTATTGTCCTCCGCCCACTTGGACAGAGCTCTATTTATGACTTTCTCGAATACCTTGCTGAGACTCGGTAGAAGACTTATCGACCGAAGATTCGCCGGATTGGAGTTGTCCTTTCCCTTTTTCGGGAGAGGATGAACCACAGCTGTCTTCCACCGCCCTGGATAATATGCATTATTCAGTGCGTTGTTAAACAGTGTGGCATAAATGTCAATTGCTTCCTTAGGTAGATGTCGAAGTACAATATTGGATATACCATCGACTCCTGTTGACTTTTTCCTCTTTAATGAATCGAAGATGAGCTGGAGCTCCATCCTCGTAACTAACAGGGAACTACTCCCATCTTGCACGGCGATGATGGCATTCGCTAAGTTTTCTTCATTGAACCGGATGAAACCTAGATTCTCTGATCGCCATTGCGTCATTTCATTACGAAGATAGAAGTGATGGAGTAGAGCTCTGTTTTCCAGTTCGTGGTTGGGGTGGATGCTTGCATTCACCTTATACACTTGCTGGAAAGCAGCCCCCACAGCCTCCACTTTCTCCAGCGGATCCTCGACAATAAAGAGGTCATCGTCCAAGACCGCGTCATCTGGATCTATACCTGCTGTTAGAAGTACGTTTCTGTTTTCTGTCGTTCTCTGGAGCTTAAGACACGGAAGTTCGTTTTGATCATTTCGTCTAAATATCTTGTTAATTTGTGGAAACATACTCGGGTCGCTAGAGTTAACGGCACGAATTTTGTTGTTCCAGTACAAATTAATAGACAATCTATAATTTTCCTTGATCAGTTGGTTGATGTTCTTAATTGACGACTTCAGTGTCCTAATCTCCAGATCGCGTGAGTCAGTAAACCGTCGGTACAAGCGTTTTAGTCTTGTCAGTAGACCACTTTTTTGTCTGTGTAGTGCATTAATTGTCGCGTTACGGTACATGTCGGTTACGTTACGTTCTCTGTATTTTGGTATAGTTCTATTCATAGTTCGTAGGATTGTTTCGTCCATTTGTTCTAAGTATTGGTCAATTTCGTTGTTTGTTAAATTCCTGTTATTTGGTGGGGATATATTATTGGCACGAATTTCGCTTGCTAAGGCGTTGGTAAAGCGTGGCCAGCGCATCTTACTGTAATTGTAAGAATGCGCAGGTACATACTCTTCCAACTCTACGAGCTCGTTCGGCAACTGTATTGTTGCGGCAAAACCACAGTGGTCGCTGTCATAGTCTATCGTTTGTAAACAGTTTCTTGTCCGTTGACCCACAGTGTTAGTAATTGTCAGTCTAGAGTCCATTAATAATAGATCCAGATAGGCACCGCTCCTTGGAAACGATGGTCTATCAGTCGCTAGAAGATCGATCATATATTCAATATTGTATTGACCCATCCAATTAAATAGATGGTTACCTCTCGGATTTTGTACTTGATTTCCCCAATCAATATGTTTGGCATTTAAATCACCGGCCATGATATAGTAATTCTCTACCGAGTTCAGTTGTAGCACTTGAAAAAGTTTTTCGAGCTCTGTCAAAAAGTTAGTTGGCTGAGGTGATTCCGGAGCGTAAGTCGCGATTATATACATCCGCTTCCCCTGTTGGAGAGGAATGCATACAATGCACGCCTCAAGCAGCCGAAATCTGCGTACTTCACTATTGTATATAACTTTATATCTAATGCCTTTTCGTACAAAGATTGCGACACCACCTCCTTGAGTCGAGTTGGGCCGATCTCTTCGTACGATATTGTAATTATTATGTGTCAATTTATGTTTCTGGCTTAGCTTAGTTTCACTAGCCATAAACACATCAGGACTTTGATCTTTCAACAATTGGAATAGGTTTGCTCTACGTTCGATCCTAATCAGTGAATTTACATTCACAGCAAGGATCCTTAAGGGCCTCTCCGGCAGCGCGCCCTTAACCTAAAAATTGCGTAAAGCTCGGCAAAACAGAGTAGATATGGTCCACCCTCTTCGCCTGCTCCGTTATCTGTTTTTGAAGTCCTGCTATCTGACCAGAAATGGCCAGCAACATGCTTCTTATTTCGGCCTGTGCGTTCGGAGCATTAGGCACGAGGGCCTGTGGGGCTGCCTTTGGCGCAGGCTGTACCGTTTTTCCCCTTCCTGACGCCATTTGAGCGTAGGATATTTGGGGATTAACGGGCGTTGTTGTAGGAACACGCGTAATTGGTCGTTTTTCTACCTCTGATTGCTTCGCTTTTTTTTGTTTTATTTCCTGAAAGATGGGACATCCCCGATAGTTTGCGGGGTGCCCGTCCTTCCGGCAGAGTGCACACTTAAGTAGTGTCATGTCTTGGACCCTTTCTTGCCCTAACTTGCATTCTCCCATTTTGTGGTTCTCTCCACACTTTACGCAGCGTGACTGCATTTCGCAGTTAGCCGCGGCGTGGCCGAACCTTTGACAGCGCATGCATTGAAGCATGTCGCCGCGCCTCTTTAATTTATCCCAGGTTACAACCTGGTAGTTGAGGACGGAGATACTCCTCAAACTATCCAGTTTGCTATTGGGTGAAAGCTGAACCAAGAAGATTGGCAACTTCCGATTCTCCCGTCTGGCTTTAACTGTGGCAAAAGGCTTGACTTCGATAAAGTCGAGATCGTTTCCCGCTTTTTCACGGAGCTCATTTAAGAGCTCTTCCGGTTCCGTGTAGGAATCTATGCCCTTCAACAGGACCGTTTGAACTTTTTCCACTTTCGGAGTGAAACTAAAGAACTCAGTCGTGGTTTGTTTTAATAATTCTTTTATAATTTTATGATGTTCCACTGTGAAGCAGTGGATAGCGTGTCTATTATTACCAAGTCTCTTAATTATAAAATTTTGACCTATGGCCGACTTACATATTTCCAATGTCTCCTTAAGGTCCATCTTATAAACGTTGATGGGTGGCACCTGTTCTTTTTTTTTGGTTTGTATCGGCTGCGGCTGTGGCTGCTGCTGTTGTTTCTGCTGCTGATTCTGCTGCTGTTGTTGGTTCTGCTGCTGTTGTCTCTGCTGCTGTTGTCTTTGCTGCTGTTGTCGCTGCTGTTGTTTCGGCTGCTGTTGTTGTTGTTGCTGTTGTTGTTGTTTTTGGTTTGCCTGCTGCTTTGGCTTTTCTGTTATCAGCGGCTGTTGTTGTTTTTGATGAGGCTGCTTGTTTGGCGGTTGCAGCTCCGCATCAACACTTTTTTGTTGCGCCTCCTTTTGTGGGGCCTGGAGACTTTTTTTATTTAAGCGCTCCTGTCTCTCTTTTTCTCTTCGCGCCTCTTGCTTTTCTTTTAGAGCTTGGATCATTGAGGCAAGATCGGTTTGAAGAGTCTCGATCTGCCCCTGAATTGCGCCAATTTTGGCCTGGATGGTCTCTTCCTCAGCTTCATCAGCGGACGCCTCTGGGGTAGACAAGTCCACAAATGTCTGGCTATCACCGGTGGTGTAGAGACCCTCTCCACCCTCGGACATATATGAAATCTCCTCGTCATCATCGGTGGGCGAGGGATTCAAATGTTTGTTGTTGTCTGCTGCTGGTTTTATTGACTTTTGCGCCGTCACCTTCCCTTCAGCTTGCAGCTCAGCAGTGGTGATGGTGCGACGCTTCACCGGGTTGGGTACACATTGTACCCTCTTCCTCCTCTTCATGGTCTTATCGGCTGATGGTGCCGTTTCCGCATCGGATGATGCTGGCGCTGTCGCATTGGTTGACTTTGCCAGGGCATCTTTCGATGTCCCCGGTTTTGTTGCCGTTGCTTGATCCATCGTAGTTGTTGTTGTTGTTCTGGTTTTAGCTGGACGAACACCTTTCGATGCCTCCGCTTTGTTGTTGTTGCGCTTAATTTGTCTTTCTTCTTCTTCAATAATTATTTCAACTTCTCTATTATGTAAAAAAGCATCAATAATTTTTGTGCCCGACGGGGACTTGAACCGGTGATCTCTCGCACCACGGTCCGCCACCTCTTCTATTGAGCTATACTCTATATTAAAATTTGTTTGGTAAACTTGGTACTAATATGCACATACGATTCTAATTGAAGTCACTGCGAAAGTCAAAGACGTCTACACTCTTTCACAGTATGAGATCGACTGTCACTATCTATCCGTTCTACTGCAGCCTAAACGACTCGGCCGATTTTCTCGGTACATAGCATTTTTAAATTTTTCCCTCCACACATTTTTTTATTTTTTAAAAACCAAAAATAACTGTACCTGCCATACCATTTCTTTCGAAATTTGATAAAATTATATGCCGTTGTAGTGGTTTCTTAAAAAATAAGCTTTTATATACAAAATACAAAAAATTTGGTATGCCAGCAAAAAGTTATTTTTTATTATACGAATAAAAATTAAATTTCATACAAAAAATACTGGCTCAATTTTGAGACCTAAAATTTTCAAAATAAAAAATGATTTTATTTTTAAAAAAATCAATTTTGTTTAAGTTTAGAAATTCAATGTTTTTCAAACTTTTAGGAAGCTTCTCATTTCATTAAAATCCGTTATGACGATAATGAGAATTTCAAAATTCGAAAAATGGTTCTATTGAGTTTGGATGCGAATTGTTTTTCTTAAGCAGATTTATTGTTGAATTTGCAATAGAGTCTTAGTGTTAGAAGAGCACAATACTCCAAATAAACTATGCGTTACCTTTACAATCAAATCGAAATGAGATCTAACAATTCTTACGGGGTTGATGTTAAAGGTATAATAATAATGAACGAAATCATTGTTTGTATCCATTACGATCTATCTATGATTGATTCTCGGCAAACAATACGGATTCATCTAAAATTTGATCCATTCTCCCTAGATACTCGTACGTTTTCACTTAGCTCTAGGCAGTTTTATAACAAATTTTAAAAGATATAAATGTTCCAAGAATTGTTAAAGATGCTAGCACTATACATATCGTCGCCTGAGTTCTATCTTGTTCAAAAGACCATTTTTGGCGAAATTGAGTTAGAAATGCAGTTTTTATAAATCGAACATGCTCTTTCGAATGGCGTACTCCATTTTTTTCTATCTCTTTTAGTTTTAAAGTTATGAAGAACTATTTTGTTCAATAAAAAAGTTATGCGGACGGAAAACCGCATTTTTGTTCAATATCACTGCACTGTAACTGTAATGTACCACACAAAATTAATACTGATATAACATTGGAAGCTGTAAGCACAATGTGATGTAAGCGAAAAGTTGGAACGTAATCTTCAAACACTTTTAAGGTATTTTGAGAAACCCTTTTATCTTTAGACAGTTTTTGAATACAATATTTTTGTCGCTTACAGTATGATAAATCCAGCTCATTCAGGATCTGATATTTCAGAATTCTATGATTCAGAATTCTAATATAGCTCCTTTATCTGAAGAAGTCATTTCAGTACCTTCATTGGAAAATGTAGTACCAGCAGAAGGTTCCGTTTCATCTAAGCAAACTACATGCTTTACACCAAGAGAAGCCCTGGATCGAGTAAAAAAAATCGAAAACCATTTTTGTGGAAACAAAATATACAAAAACGGATGGGTCAAGGTGGTAAGCAATATTCAAATGACAACCGCTTGCAACCTTAGTTGCAGTCATAATTGTTTCACCAAATTTTCTTATGATGAACGCGTGAAAATATTTGATTCATTTTGGACCTTAAGGCTAGGCGCGCACATTCAATTTTTAGTTGCACAACTGTTTGGTTGCTTATAGAAAACATATAATTATATGTTACACAAAATAGCGAACTCATTTTAGGCAATCGTTTAGTTTGTGTCAAAACACAAACTGTTTAGTTGCTCGACCCAAGCAGTTGCAAAACTAAAAATTGAATTTGCGCGCCTAGCTTAAAAGATTCTGAAAAAGGACAGTTTTATTCCAAATTTATGATAAGATCGGAACCAAAGTGAAAGAGAGTAGCTAAAGTAATTTCAAGAAAAAAGTTTACTTTCAATGTAGACAAATACAATAGGGGTATTCATGTAAGCGCGGAAAACCCTCGTAAACCTCGTAAACCAGATAATTTTATCTCCGCAGAAACGAGCTGTCAAAATTTGTATGGGAAAAAGTTTCTGCAAATGGCATAAAATTATCTCACAAACTTGCTGCGGAAAGTGCAGAAATAAACCTCGTAAACTAAAGAAGTATGGATTCTGACTTTTAATTTGACATTTCACAAAATATTTCCCACATTTACGCAAGTATTTCTTAGGGGGTGTTCATGAAAACATGCTGCGGAAAGTTATATCTTTCTACAAAGCGGAAAATTATCTTGTTACATGAATACCCTTAATATCGAAAATATGGGGCCTGTTTCTCAGATCATACACATCATACATTGTATGATATTGACAGTTCTGCTGTATGATTTCTGTTTCTCAATTTTGTTGTATGATCCACTGTCATACAACAATGTATGACTGATAATTACACTGCAAATATTGGAATGCTGTATGATTCTGTTTCTCAGAAATGTGTCATTTACATCATACAGCAAAATTACCTATAAATGATCATACATTTAATACAGCACAAAATTCTGTTGTAAAGTGGCTGCTGCATGTAACATGTAGCAACATTGTTTTCATCAGTCAATGCTGGGGAAACAAAATTTATTTGAGAAGTTCTCTGGCTCGACATTCACAAAACATGGTAGAGCCTATAGGGCATAAAGAGAGGTAGTTTCATTGGGGTTGTCTTATGGGCTTGCATTATGCCGATTTCATGATAATAAATTCCATTTCCAAGCTAATGAAGGGTTAACAATATTTGTTGCAAAGGTGACAAGGCTTCATTGCAATTAGTTGAACGCACAATTGATCTTCCCAATTTTTCTACTAAAAATATTTGGCAATCTAAATTTTTCAACAAAATATGGATCTTTAAGATTGAAATTAACAGGTTCTTTTATTATTTTAAGGCGTCATCTGACACGTATATTAATTTCAACTAGTTCCAACACGTCTTCACCAAAAATTGAGATTTATATTAACCTCACACACTCTCAAATAATAATGAAATGCCAGAATCATACACATCATACAACAAAGCAAATGTCATACAACACTTCCAATGAAATCTGAGAAACAGAATGATGTGTATGTTGTATAAAAATATTGTATGTTGTATAAAATGTATGATGTGTATGACCTGAGAAACAGGCCCCTGATCTTCTTTCAATGTATTACAAATAAAATCATAATGGCACAAAATTTTAGTTGAATTATTACGATGTTAAATCTGTTTTAGTATGAAACTAGGTTTAAACAACGATTTTTATGAAAAAATAATAAGAAACCAATTACAATAAAACTCAGTGGCGCAAAATTTTAAACAGCATTTTATTAAGTTATTAGTATGATAATTCTTAACGATTTCCTAACTTTAAAGTAGTTTACTAACTCATTCTTAATTCTTACAATTTTCTAACTATTATCGTGCTAAGACAATTTTCTTAATGAATTGCACCTAAAACAATGAAAGTTCGTGCAAAGAACTAAGTCCTTGTGTGGCGTTTGTAAATAGCACGATACTAAAAAAATAATATAGGTATTCGACGATTTTCGGATCAGCTTTAGCATCGTACTAATTTAATTAAAATTTTGCGCCAGTTTGTTTAAAACAATAACAAAATTTAAATTAAAAATTGTATGTAAAATAAATAATGTATTTATTTGAAAAAAGAAGGGGAAAAAGTGAATTCAAAAAAATGTTTAACAAATTTTGAATTTCATTACATACCGAGCAGCAGCAATATCTTTTCTGATCACCCATTATGTTCTAGTGCTTAACTCAAAGAATGAGTTATAATTTTTTGTTCTATGTTCATAGTATTTTCATAGTTTCAATGATTTAATTATTAAGTGCTTCTATTTTGTTCAATATTTAGCTTTTTTGTTCAATATCCACCAATTTAATCAACTTGTTTACAGCCCATACAACGTTGTTCAATATCCAAAATGACATCCCACTTGATTTTATTTTTTAACTATTTCAGGATTTAATAAAACCTAGATTTATAAATCATTTTGCAAACAAAAATTATTGAGTTTAATGGAAAAAAAAACCCCAAAGTATTTCCTTTCAAATTTAAGTAAAAATTTTGCTTCTGAAGTTAAAAAATCGTTTTCCCAACATTTTCCAAAATGGACATTGAACAAGATAGAACTCAGGTGACGATATGTATGTATGTCCTCAAAAAAAAAAAAGTCTGTGGAAACGTCCAATTTTGTAATCCTTGTTGGCTCACTATCTAAGAACAAATTGTTATCCAGGAGTTTCAAAGGCCTTTGAAAAAGGAGAGCTGGGTGGAATGTGCTTCCAGTTGATTTCCCATTTTGAGAGAATTGGAATTGTTTGATGATTAAGTTACAGCCGGGTAGAATTTTCGACTCGATAATGCCAAGGCCCCAGCTAGTTTTTCTTAGTTTCAGTCATGGCCCTACCGAGCAGTATCTAGCTTGTCCCTCGCTAATTTGTTAATGCTCTGTATATAATGGGCCTTGCTAGATGTTCCTATATGGGCCCTAGATGGGTCTTCGCAAGTAGCACAAGAGCTACGGCAATTCTTATAAAATTATTAGAAACAATAAAAAAAAAATTTTATTTTTTTATTATTGTTGATTATTTTCATTTTTTCTTTGCCCCCTATATTCGACTCTTGATGTGATTCTTTGCTGGAATAAAAGATTTTTTTTCTTTTTTTTAATTTAAGGCTCGGTCAAACAGAACGCGTTTTTACGCTGCGTTTCACCGCCGCGTTCAAACGAAGCGTTGTATTACATTGCAATACATGTCCCATGTCACACTGAACGCGTTTTTGACGCCGCGTTGAAGTCAGCATGACGTTGCAACGCGGCGGTGAAACGCGACGTTGTGTGAAATTACAGATTATTTCTAACGCTGCGGCAGTCAAAGGAATTTTAAATTTTTTCAAGATGGACAAATTAATTGAATTGGTGAGAAATAACCCATGTCTATACGAGATGGGTGATAAATCGTATAAGAACATTGACCCTGAGTAATAGATCCGAATCTAGTCTAAGTTCGATTTTAACCAAACATTCGTAGCAATAAAACAAATTTCAATTATAAATACTTAAAAGCTGCTTTCCTGTAACTAAGTTAAATTTAAAATGATAGAATCACAATAGAACTTTACGAATCTGGTTAATAGAAATCTGTTCGTGTATCAGTTCACAATAACGAAATTATGAAAATGAGTCACAATTATTGGTATAAATAAGACTTTTGTAAATTTGACCTGTTACTACGAAATTTTAAAAGCAACTTTTCTACATCTAACAAAAAGTGACTTTAAAACCGATTCTATGAATGTCTATTACTAAGGGCCATTGTCTTACATACATATTTAATTATTATTATTGAAATATGAGACAAATTTGTCTCTTATAAATGCCGTATTGCTAGGTCTTCTGTTTGTTGGCGTTCGAGATGTGCGACTCTAGCTCTCGGCTCAGCTGGTGATATTCGCCAATTTCTTTTCTTTTTTTGTTTATTGGCATGTACCCGAATTCTTTTTCTTTTACGGGAATTTCGTAAAATAGAAATAATTCCTCTTCTGAATCTGAGCTGCTTGACATTATTTTTGTTAAGGAATGATTGTTTTGTTTGTTCATTGCTTGAAAGCTCTCTGTTTGACGTCCTCTGACGCGGCGGTTGCCGCCGTCGCGTTAAAAAATCTTAACGCGGCGTTAAAAACGCGTTCTGTTTGACAGAGCCTTTACTCGTACCTCCACTGAGATTCGAACCCGCGTCCTCTCGCTTGCCGTGCTTGTGCGCTACCTATTGCGCCACTGTGATACATAAAATATCTTGTCTCAAAGTGCTACTCAAATAACTCTCTCGTGTTTTTAATATTATACTGTTTAAGAAGACTTAAATACGTAGATATTAAAGAATCTGAACAATACCGATTTAAGACCAAAATAAAAAAGTTATTTTTTAGAAGGATAATGGATAGCTTTTTATAGAGACATATGTATAGGCACATCTAGGATACATCAAGTAAAAACTATCTAGCCCCAGTATAAGGAAAATCTGAGAACGCCTATAAAGAGGCGACACTAGCTAAGGCCAATATAACGCCCAGATACAATTCCTTATCCAGGCTACACCAAGTAAAAACTATCCAGGTCCCTTGTAGTTTATATGTTACAATGCCAATAAAGAGGCGATACTATCTACGGCCAATATATCGCCAAGGAAAAGTTTCATATCTATGATACATCAAGTAAAAACTATCTAGCCCCAGTATAAGTAAAATCTGAGAACGCCTATAAAGAGGCGACACTAGCTAAGGCCAATATAACGCCCAGATACAATTCCTTATCCAGGCTACACCAAGTAAAAACTATCCAGGTCCCTTGTAGTTTATTTGTTACAATGCCAATAAAGAGGCGATACTATCTACAGCCAAGATATCGCCAAGAAAAAGTTTCATATCTAGGCTACATCAATTTAAAAATATCTAGGCCCAGTTTAAGATACTCCTGGAAAAGCCAATAAATAGGCAGTTCTAGCCAGGTTCAATATAAAGCCAGGATAAGCATAAATTAGTCAAGATCCGCCAGGCTTGCATCTGTCTAGGCCCAGCATAGGATTTACTATATAATGGCCAATCTAGCTAGGGCCACGCTATTCGATAGTGTTTCCTAGATAATTTTCTACCCGGGAGATGAATCAAGAAAATCTTGAAAGACCTTCATTTCCTGCTACAACATTTTTGGCATTGTCACAAAATATTATATGTGTTTTACTATCTGCGGATATTTGGGATCCTGCTGTCTATCTAGATCTATTTCAAAGATTTAGAAAAAAGTTCTTACAGTGTAAAAAAAAGACAAAATTAACAATCGTAAGGAAAAAAGAGGTGTGCATGTAATACTTCTGCCACTACGATCCGTATCGTTTTATTTTCAGGGTATGATTTATGCGGATCATTGGCGATAATAAAACACGGCAATTGTCTTGCATAAATTTCGTCTTCCAACAAATCCCTTCAAGCAAATTATAAATTATTCAATAGTAAGTTTGCTAACTACTTCTATATGAACAACTTTTGTGGAGGAACACATAAATACTGCAAGATAAGATTTTGTGAGTGTTTCCTGGAGCTTAATGATGTTTCCGTATTGACTCACAAAATACTGCTCCTGAATAATGGAATGTTCGAGAAAGTACTATATTTTCTTTAGATAGGTTATCCACTAATTTATTAATAGATTTTACATCTCTGCTTGCGCTAAACAAACAAAGCGGAGGATATTATTTTCTGCAAAGAAGAAAATTATGATAAATTTCTGAGTCACTTAGATGCCTGCTCTAGAGGCAAGCTTTAATCTCAAGGAATCTTAATTTTCCAAAGTTCTTTAAGAAATATTTTTGCATATAATATTATTGACCCAAAAAAAACTCAAAGGATCAAAGAATTTTGTTAAATTTTAATATGCCTTTAGTTAGATTCCAAACTAGACCGAATGTCGTAATCAAATCGGAATGATTTACAGTCGACAGTTTTTCTCTATTTTCCATAGGAATATTTTCAAGAATTTATGGATCATTTGAACAAAATTCCGATAATTCAAAATATCCTTGTCGTAATAATGCTATAGTTTATATTTTGCGTAATAATTGTGTATGCATTAGGATATATATTTTAAAATTCAGTTAATAATTTAAAGCGGAAGACATTCCATACGAACTGTATTCAAGTGGTATCGCTTATAGTTTTAATGGGCTTATATTTTTGAAAAATCAATATCTTATATAAAAATTAATTTAATAATAAAACGATTTTAAAACTTTGTTTGCATAAATTCATACTTTTATGGAAATCAGACGGCAATTTCATGTATTTGAACATTTTTATCTCATTTTTTTTTTTTTTTTTTTTTATAATTAACACGCACTCAAGGGATTATGACTACCCTTTAAATGTTGGTTGAACACAGTGCGAGCATTTAATTTAGGAAACAGTGGGAGGATTGAGTAGGAGAAACCGATGTACATTCGTCTTAAATTTCTGGACATTGAAATGGGGAGGAAAAACAGAGTCGGTTAAGGAATTCCACATTCGAGTCGTACGGCAAAAGAAAGAATCTCTGTACTTAACTGTACGTCCAAAGTTTGGCTCAAGGGTATAATGATGAGCATTCCCTGCGGCACGAGTATTACGGTGAAATTTTTTTAGGGGGGGGGAATGCAACTCGCTATTTCAATAGAACATTGTTTATAGAAATAACGATAAAACAGTGATAGACAAGAGACATTTCGACGATGTTCTAACGAAACAATTGTTTCGGAAATTACTCTGTCACCTATCAGCCTTAAAGCTCTATTCTGGATTCTGTCTAGTTTCTAGTAATTGTAAAGATGTTTTAGAAGCACCAGCCAGATATGAGAATTGTATTCTAGTTTGGGACGTATATAAGCCTTATAAATTGTGGCCAGATCAGAGGGGGAGAAAAAGTTTTTACATCGTCTTAGGAAACCTAAGCATTTGGCCGCATTTTTAGCAATATCCAATATGTGGTCATTCCACGAAAGGTGGTCAGTAATAGACATACCAAGAATTGATAGCTTTTCAGTTTCTATGATGCAAGCTCCATCCATGAATAGGGGCATAGGAGGAATATTCCGCTTTAATGACAAAAAACAGCTCTGAGTTTTAGAAGCATTAAATTCAACACGATTTTTAATACCCCATTTAACGATGCTATTTAGATCGGAATTTAAAGAGCTCAACATATATTGCCGTTGCAATTCAACATTCAAAGAACAAGGAATTGAATCAGGAAATGAATATGAAAAGCTGAGGGTGCTGTCATCAGCAAAACAGTTAAGTGGATTAGTAGTTTCGGTAAAAAGATCATTTATGAAAATGAGAAAAAGAGTCGGTGACAAAACAGAGCCTTGAGGGATACCAGCATTTATTTTACGAACTTCAGACTTGAAACCATCCAAAACGACTTGAATTGAACGGTCAGAAAGGTAATTACTAATCCAACGAATAAGAGATACATCGATACCAAACGCACCCCTTTTTGATAAAAGAGCAGGATACCAGACTCTATCGAATGCCTTAGAAATATCAAGCGCAATGATCTTACTTTCCCCAAAAAGATGTAAGGATTGGTTCCACTTTTCAGTGAGATATGCCATCAAATCACCAGTGGATCTATTACTGCGAAAACCATATTGGCGGTCATTAAAAAGATTATGTTCTTCAAGATATATCTTAAGCTGCCGATTGATCAGTGTTTCCATGACCTTAGACAAAAGGGACGTCAGTGCGATTGGCCGATAATTAGAAGGTGAAGAAGATGCGCCTCTTTTGGGGACTGGTTGGACGAATGCTGTTTTCCAACTCTTTGGGAAGTACCCTGTAGAATAGGAAAGATAAAAAAGTTTGCGCAGTGGTTTTGCCAATGAGGAAGAACATTTCTTCAGAACGATGGGTGATAGATATACCATCCGGGCCAGCAGATTTGTGAATATCGAGATCTTTTAATATTCTAGCGACTGCTCGGGTGCGAAAATAAATTTTGCTCATTGAAAAGTTTACATTTTCAAGAACCGGTGGATTCATGTCGCTATCGGGCAGTGAAGAATTTTTTTTTATCTCATTAAATACATTTTTTATATTTATAAAATGTATTTTAAATTCCAAAATACTTTTACATAAGAGCAAGTTCGTTCGATCCAGTCGGGCATTTTATTTGCTGATCTGGGGGTCAATTCTCTATCTGCGAAACTATGAAGTGATAAAAAGTTTTCACAGCCATTTTTCATTTTTCCATTTTATGAACTCACCTTATGCGATTCTTGAACTCATTATCATAAATGTTGGTCAACACATGTACTATAGTTACAGTACTAAATGATAAATGTTTTCATTTTGAGTAATTTTTGAGTTTAATTTTGTTTGTAACTTCCATAATTTATCAGGTCTTTTCACAAAATCGTTGGAGTGTGAAAACAAATTTAATATTTGAACATTCGTTGACATTTTATTAATTTTTTCATAAATTGCGAATCGCACAATGTATGAAGTGGGGAGAAAACTTATCACTTCACAGATTCACAGATAGAGAGTGAGTCTAATATAGCTCGACAAAAAATTCGAACACTGTTTGTAAGATAGAGACGATTGGGGAAAGTCTGGCTCTTTTGATTATGAACCATTCCATGCAAAATATAGAATGCACACAAAATATGTTAATTGAATATTGAACGAGCATATTTTTGCTATACTTACTTTCAAGTACAAAACAGCAACTATATTTAATATGTTTATTTTTTATAAGAAAACTAAGGAAAGTCAATTTGCGAATACTTCCCCCTATGAATGAGCGAGTGTGCGCAGGTTCTAACTCATATCTATTTTAGAATACGGTATTTTTATTTTTAAATTAAATATTTGTTTGATATAAAATGTATACTTTGTCGTTCTATATTTAAATTAAGAACATCAAAACTAAAAAAAAAATATTCTTAACAAATTATATAAAATACTTAAAACACATTCATATTTAAATACAAGTTAACAAAATTTGAATTATTTATTGTTTTTAATAAAATAATAACAATTTACGTAAAAGGAACTTCAAGTTTCAAATGAATTTGTTTGGACGAACTTAACTTTTAAATAGGTTGAATTTCAGAGCATTATTCGCAACAAAAATCGCAAAAGAAAATCATTCCCTTTGCATATGATGTGCATTCTTCGTGCCATAAGATCCATACTTCCATCGGTGTTTCCTCATACTTTCCGGAACATAAATGCAAAAGAAATCTAAGTCTTCTTCAGAGGGTATAGTCTGAAGTTCCTTTTCCAACCAGATTGTCCTGGTTCTGAAAGAAATGCCTTTATAAACACCTTCACATTTTTACATTCCTTTCTTCTTAAACTTATCTTCATCTTCTTTTTGTTTGGCTTAACAACCTCTGATTTTAGGGTTTTCCGTTTTCTTTTATTGATCTACTGCGATTTTGCCAAAGGACTTATGGATAAGAAAGAAACATAAGTTGATTTAGACGTGTTCGCTAAAAAATTTTGGACATAATTTTTGGCGGAAGCTTTTCTTCATCATAAGCCATTGAAAGGAAATTGCTGGATTTCGCTGTCGAAATGTTTCCGTTCTGTTGTGCCGCTACAGACTCAGTGTTTTTAAGATTAGCTGCTGTTCCTTCCACACCATTAATTTTTTTGTCTTCCACCTCTAACCAAAGCAAACATTTTTTGAATGATTGATTGATTTCTTTTTCTTCAAAATATTTACATTTAAAGAAGCTGGTGCGCAATCGATATTTTAGAAAAGGCTGTTACAGTATCGCATTCTCCGTGTATCTTGCCTCAAGTGAACTGAAAAAACTTCTATCTAATGACTGCATTTTGTGGCTACTATGAAGTGGCAAAGTAATAAATGAAATCGCGTTGTATATGCAAAATATGGTTGCTTTTAATGAGATACGAGTATGTGACGAATGATTTTCCATAATAAACAGGGTTGGCCTTCCTTCTTCAGCATGCACGTGCTGGTAAAACAAGTTTTGGATTAGCATTTTTTCATGCGCTCACTTGCCCCCAAATTTTATTCGCGCACTTACCCCAGATGCAGATATTTATTATTTTTACAAAAAAGAATCTACGTACATATATGGATTCTAATTATTATGGTACTCGAAAAGATAATACGATGACATAAGTTTTTTTACATGGATAATAAACATTCGCACATATCACTAAAATTATAAAAAATATAGTCTGCACAAACTTGCCCTTATATGAAAGTACTTTGGAATGTAAAATACATTTTATAAATATAAAACATGGATTTAATGAGATAAAATGTTCAAATGCATGGAATTGCGGTCTGATATCCGGAAAAGTATGAATTTGCGCAAATAAAGTTCAAAAATCGTTTTATTAAAGTAATTTTTTATGCAACAAATTTCTTTAAAATTTTTCTAGAACAAAATTTGGCATGCCAATTTTAAGTGCTTAGGAAATAATTTCAAAAAATAATCACTCACCCGTTTTCAAGATATTGATTTTTCAAAAATAAATTGGAATTTTTTTTTCAAAAAACAAAAAAAAATATTTTTTCTAATATTTTAATTTTTCAAAAAACATATTTTTTCGAATATTTTTATACACAATACTATTTTAAACTTACGGGGACTCCTGGTAAAAATTGTGGGTTAAAATCGTTAGAGCCGTTAATGAGAAAGTCGAAAATCAAAAAACCGGTTCTATGACAGGTACCATTAATAACATTTTGCCCCAAATTTTTTTTTACAAAAATGTAGTCCATGTCCATAATGTCACACATGATTTTTGTTATTAAAATCGTTAGAGCCGTTTTCGAGATAAATATTATTATGCATTACGCATGGGGGGTACCGTTAGTTTTGGAGCTAAAATAAAAATTTCAATTTCCCCTCTAGGGAATCACCGTCGACCCTTACCTACCGGGATTGAAGAACATAGGTCTAGTGGTTTAGGCTGTAGGGAGAGGTACAGACATACAGACACACTGAAACATGTTTTTTATGTACTAAACTTTCCTTAAAATTTTTATGAAAAAAATGTATATGCAAATTGTTAGTATTCAATAAAATACATTTTATAACGTAGTTTAAACATTTATTCGTGTATCCGTTTTCAAGATATTGAATTTTCAAAAAAAAAAATTATATTATTTTTTTAAAAATCCAAAAATTATTTTTTCGAAAAAAAATTTCAGATTATATTTTTTCAAATGCAAAGAAGCTCCTGTACAAAAATTTTGTTTGACATCGTTAGAGTCGTTGATGAGAAATTCGAAAATCAAAAAAACTGTCCTATGACAGGTATCGTTAATAACATTTCCCCCCAAATTTTTTTTGACCAAAATGTAGTCCATGTGCAAGATATCACGCCCAATTTTTTGTTTCAAAATCGTTAGAGCCGTTTTCGAGATAAATAAGATTATCCATTACATGTGTATGGGGGGATGGTTTGTTTTAGAGCTAAAAAAAAAATTCCAATTTCTCCTCTAGGGAATGACCGAAGGCTCTTAAGTACCGAGTTTGAAGAAAATACCTCCAATAGCTTAGGCTGTAGCTCGAGGTACAGACTAACAGACATACAGACAGGCAGACGGAATTGCCGGACCCACTTTTTTCATCTTCGCTACTCGTATCAGCGTAATGTCAACTTTGATCAAAATCTCGAGTTCGATTTTTTTTCCAAATGCAGAACTTGCCATATAGTACCTACATATATCGCAAGTAAAAATATGTGATTTTTTTTCATTGCAAATTCAGACTTATAATAATTTCTTAATTTTTTTTATATTATTTGTATCCTTTTTTTTAATTTTATATTAACTGATAATATACAACCTCAAGTATTCAGCAGCTTACGAAAAAATCTCCCACTGTGAAAAAATATTTTCAAATTGTTTTTATTTTATAGGTTTGAATGAACGTTTTTAAATATAACTTTAGTATTTTTAATTTTTTTACAATAAAACAAAAAAAAATTGATTTTATGTATAAATACAGTGATATCATTTAAATAAACTTCAAGTATGTTTAACAGGATGTTATAAAAGACAAATGCCAATATTACCATTTTTAAACTTTCATGTGAAAGGGCTAAGCCTGTTTAATTTTAATATCCCTGATGTTTATTCGAGTAGGAAATCTATTTAGTTATACATATAAGCAATGGGTTTAAAAATAAAATGCACGACTGGATTGCATGAACTTGCTCTTATGTAAACGACTAAGAATTTCAAAAATGAATGTTATTAGAAGAGAAAAACTGTTCATAAGCATAAAATTAATTTTTACTTGCGACTTATAGGTACTATAAGGCAAGTTATGCCTTATCGAGATTTTGATCAAAGTTGACATTACGATGATAGCGAAGACCAAAAAAGTGGGTCTCGCAATTCTGTCTGTCTGTCTGTCTGTTCGATTACAGCTAAACGGCTCGGCCGATTTTTTTTAAACTTGGTAGGTATGGGTTTTAATTTTTTACCCCGGATGTTTTTTGATTTGATTTCTTAAGACCAAAAATAACGGTACCGGCCATACGATTTTTTTTCGAAATTTTATAAATATTTTTTTTCTCAAAAACTGTCCCAACGATTTAAAAAAAAAAAATCAGAAAATTTAATTTAGTTAAACCTAGGTAATGGTTGAAAAAAAAATTTCCAAAAAATGAGTAGTTTTGGGACCATTTTTTTGTTTTTGATTTTCTCAAAAACAGTACCACCGATTTTGATCATTTTTTTATGCTAAAGTCTCCCAGTAGTTTGAATATTACTGTGTATTCAAATTTTCCAAAAATTTTTTTTTGGATTTTTAAAAAAACTTTTTTGAGAACACAATATTTCGAATACCCCATGCTCGATTTTTTCAAAACTTGATAAATAAAAGTTTGGAAAAATAGTCTATAAGATATGAGAAAAATAAATTCATTTTACCTAAAAATAACGGTACCCTCCATACAAATGTTAAAAAATAATTTTCTTAAATTTTTTTTCTTTTTATTGTTTTTTAATATCTGTAATTTAATAAAAAAAAATTTAAAACAAGATTTTACTAACTGTACCTACCATAGAACGATTTTTTTAAATTTTGAATTTCTCATTATCACCACAACGGATTTTCATGAAATTTCGTAGAGAGAAGCTTCTTAAAAGTTTAAAAAACATTGCATTTCAAAACTTTAAGAAAAATATTTTTTTGAATTTTGAAAAAAAAAAAAAATCAAATTTTTTGTTTTTTGAAAATTCAATATCTTGAAAACGGCTCAACACTTTTTTTGTAAATTTCTTTTTATTCATACAATAATAAAAACTTCGAATTGGCGTACCAGCATTTTTTCTTAAAAATGTTTTAAAATTTTCTTATACAAAACCTTATTTTTTAAGAAACCACTATAAAGACTTATAATTTTTGTTCTTGCATAAATATATATTTGCATGGCATCCTATTCTTACCTTTAACTACTAAAGAAGTTGTTTTTAGTCATTTAAAAAATGAATTTTATGCTTATGAACAGTTTCTCTAATAACATTCATTTTTGAAATTCTTAGCAAGTAGGAGCAAGTTTGTGCGACCCAGTCGTGCATTTTATTTAATATACTAAAACAACTTCTTTAGTAGTTGGAGCTAAAAACAGGATGCCATGTGATTTAAGCAAATATTAGCTTATGCAAGAACAAAAATTATAAGTCTGTACTGGTTTCTTAAAAAAATAAGCTTTTATATACAAAATTTTTAAAACGTTTATAAGAAAAATATTTGGTACGCCAATTTAAAGTTTTTATTATTTTTCAAATAAAAATTAAATTTACAAACAAAAATATTGAGATTTTTTTTTTTTCAAAAATTATTATTTTTAAAGTTTTGAAATGCAATGTTTTTTTATAAATTTTGACATATACCTAACGACTAAACTGGAGATTAAATAAGTTATTAATATGCGGATTTTCTTAAATCTGGAGATTTTCTTTTAACCTTAACACTAAATTTGATTATTAGTAAGGCCCAATAACTTTAAAACGTGTGAACGATTATTTTTTGAAATTACATATTTCCTAAAATCTATACTAATAAATACTTAAAATTGCCATCCTTAATTTTGTTCTAGAAAAATTTTAAAGAAATTTGTTATATAAAAAATTACTTGATTAATAAAACGATTTTTAAACATTGTTTGCATAAATGAATACTTTTCCGGAAATCTGACGGCAATTCCATGCATTTGAACATTATTATTTCATTAAATCCATGTTTTATACATATATATAAAATGTATTTTAAATTCCAAAATACTTTTACAAAAGAGCATGTTCGTGCGATCCAGTCGTGCATTTTATTATACATACACGAAGACTTTCTTTCCACCCTCCCTCTTACAATGTGCAACGGTCATTGCACCATATACGTACCTGCAAGATGACAGGTCATAAACGAATAATAAAAAACAAAAATTAAGAGAGGGGATGGGATGCAAAGAGAAGAACCACCCTTCTCTTCCAAAGCGCTGATACGAGTATTGCAGTGGCATTCTTGGGAACTGAAGACTTTCTTGTGTGCGTGTGCAAAGAAATGCAAAAATAAAATAAAATTAAATAAATAGTGGGTTAAAAAAGTATTTTTTTTTATTTAGTAAACAAAATATCAAACAAGAATAAAAAAAATTTGACAGAATTGTATTGCCAATACTTCCCTTACAAATACGTAACAAATACTGTAATATTTATATAAATATATAATTTTTCAATTCAGAATATATAAATCTTTGATTAAAAAAATATTTACAAAAATTAAAAATAAAGGGTGGTCCAACTATAATGCAGGATGTTAATTATGAGTCACACCTTAACGTCATGTTTTTTGCCCCACCTAATTTGACATTTCTTTGTTTCAAAGTTTGACAAATTCAACCATGGAGAGGTACACAATTGAGCAGCGCGTTAAGATAGTTGAAGCCTTTTACGAAAATGGGCGTTCAAATCAAAATGCATTTCGTGCACTTCGTGATTTGTTTGGTCAGCATAATCGACCAAATGTATCCACAATCTGTAGAATTGTGCGCAAATTTCAGCAAATCGGGTCTGTAGGAAATGTGAAAACACCTGTGCGTGTGAATGCTCGCCCAGTTCGTTCTGCGGAAAGCGATGCTGCTGTTCGCGATAGTGTGGCAGAAGAGCCGTCAACTCGACTCATCGTGGTGCCCAACAATTGAACATCTCACGAACATCACTGATACGAATTTTGAATAAAGATTTGAATTCACACGCTTGCAAGGTTCAATTGACTCAAGAGCTGAAGCCTATTCAAGCGTCGTCAACACCCCGAATGGTTGGTTAAACACACAGAAGTGAATGGTGACTTTACAAAGAAAATCATCTTCAGCGACGAGGCACTCTTTCACCTCAGTGGATTCGTTAACAAAGTAGAATTGCCGCATTTGGGCAAATGAGAATCCACGAGTGATTGTTGAAAAGCCGATGCACCCACAATTAACGACATTGAGCCTCAATTATGTCTCAGGGTCATTGAAAATATGGACCATATTTTGTTTCACACATAATTGTCATAGATCCTTCTATCACTATAAAAAATATTAAGATAATTCTCTGAAAACTTTTTGTTCTATTTACAATTAACACCGTGCGTTTTTGTTGGACCATCCTTTATAACTCTCAACTTCCCTGGAAAAGGCGCAAAATGTTTGAAAAAAAAAAGAATATTTTTTGACTTTTTGTTAGTAGTAGTCCGTAGTAGAAAAGTCTTATACGAGGCAACAATTTAAGGCATTTAAATACTTACATATGTCGCTGAGATGGTAATTTTGAGCATGAATGAAAATCGTTTGTATTCGCTTTTAAAAATTCGTAATATTATTCTACGCAGATATGAGTTTTGTTAATACATATCTTTAATAATATTATTCTATTTTTAAACTATTATAGGCATATTGTATAATTTAACTCAGCACGTTAACTCGGCCACACCAACTACCTCAGAGACATCTGCCGCAGCTATCAGTCCTTCATTTAAGGATTCTCCGAGTCCCAGTGATTTGACGGTTGAACAGCCATTAGATCTTAGTTCGAAACCATCACCAAATTCTTCAACAGGTGGAGACGCGAAGCAAGTGCACCGGTAAGTATTAATATTGTTATTGTTAGCGATTATTTGAAAGACTTTTATGATGACTTAAATACAAGGCTATTAAAAGATATTTAAATTGTATTTGACATGACAGCCAAGACGAGCGAGAAAGTATTATGAACTTTTGTTTAACAGTTAAATATTTAAAATGCTGAAAGATAAATCTTGGTTTTTACGCCTAATGGTATAAAGTATTGGAAGAAGGGTTTACAAATCGAAATTTATCAATTGGATAGAATTTAATAAAATAATAAATTGTAAACAATTATATTTGTAGTTAGGTAATTGACTTCGTTACTATTGTTATCAATAGAGAGACAGAGTTGCAATTCTTTTCAACTTCTTTGAAATAGGAAAACACATATTACAGGCTACCTACGGCAAGAGACTGCGATAATGATATATTTTGTTTGTGAATGTTCTAGGAACTTTTCTACTATTCTAGATCGAGCAAGTATTAATAATCGACGATTTCACATTCCATACAAAACTATTTACAAACTTCTTCAAATACTTTTTTTACAAAAACTTCCGTCCTAGAAACAACAATTGGCAAAATATTCGTATTTAATTATTATTATACTTTTCAATCTTTCTTGTTGCCTTATTTCTTGTGCTTATTCAGCGTAATATTCAAAGGTTAGATAAGCGAGTGCAAGAACCCAATACCAAGACAAAAAAAAATGATTAAAAAAATAATGAAATTACATTTTTAGAATTAATGAAGTTTAGAAACTGGTTAATAGAGTCAAAAGACATCATGATACATTAACGAGGCATTGATATTTCAATTCAGTGGTCTGTTATAACTGAAATACAAATTAATGCTATTTTTGATACGACTTGAGTTTGAAGTTTTTAGACTCAGGCTGCCATTTAAGTATAAGTCGGCAAGGTACTCCTTTGACTACCGGATAAAAAAAATACTGTTTTACCAATACCTATTATATAAACTATTTCAGGTGGGAATGTCTAGAAAATTCGGTACGTAAATTCATAAATCTGATTCATTTTCAACACAATTTGTTGTAGGAAAGAGGTATACATTAAGCCCATTGTTTTGACGAGTCACCAAACATTTAAAATCTTAAAAAAAAAAAAACAACTACATATTGTGAATTAATCGTTGATGTTCTAAGATTTGAATTTGGCGCCCTTACGACCATCTTTATTCTTTAAATTATTAAGAATAAAAGAAAAATAATAAAATAAAGACATTCCATTCCGAATATTAAAACCGCACGGTCTTTTCTTTTCTTTTCGCTCCGTTTAAGTAAATTTTCGTTTGTTTTAATTTAAAAAAACATAAAATCTTTAATTTTCTAGCTCGAAATAAGACCTCATTCGTAAAAAGTCTTGCGAAATTTCATGGCGTCTGAGCAGGGACAAGTTTAAATTATTAAATTTGTTTTTTTTTTAAAAAGTGTACTCAAATACAAAAATATATACATCTACAAATTTAATTAATTAATTCGGTGAAATCAAATTTATCGCAATTCGTGCGCAATAAATTTTATAACAACAAAAACCACCACCAACAACCACGATCAACAACAACAAGCAGCCACCGCCACAGCAGCACCCGTTGTCATCACATCAGCATAGGAATAACCCGGAACTCCAAAGCCAACCCCCAATGCACAAAAACTGAATGGCTGATAAGTGCCCAAGGGAAGTTGAGACAGAAACAGAGGTATACACAAAAACTGAAAGTGTTTGTTAATCAGATTGCAAAAATTGCAACATGTTATTTGTTTTCTAAAAATTAATTGATTTGAAAAGGAACACAACTTTCAGTTTTTGTCATTTTTGCAATTGACATATATGTACATGTACTGTACATATATTTTGATTTTTGGTGAAACAAACAAAGTGCGTGGTTTTCTTTTTAAAATTTTATTGCCAGTTAATTAATTTAATAATAAAGTGATATTAAAAGTATTAATTCATTAAATTTACTTAATTTAATTTGTTTTCGATCTGCCTCCGCGCCGCCGGCCGCCAACGTCACCGTACTACATCGATATTCGCCTTTCGCAACCACACCGATAGTTACTTTTTGGAAATTATTTTGGAACTTTACGTTCTTTAATTATATTCGCGAGTTGTGATTAAACAATTATATACCGATATTTAATCAAATCTAATAAAACAATTTACGAAAAAAAAAGACGGAAACTCGTGTTAAGTGAAAATTGTTTACAAATTGTTTTGACATTTCACCCGTATTGACAGTTCGTTCAGTTAGAATTGACTTTCGTTAAGTTCTCAACTGTCAAGAGTGGTCGTAGTCAGTGACACAAAATAATTTCTAAAATTCGTATACGAAGTGTGTGTTAAGCTAATTATTTACAAAGAAAAATTTTATTTTTTTTGTTTGAAATAATTTCGATTTGAAGTAAATAACTTTCGGCAATTTGCACATAAATAGTTTATTAAAATTAATTTTCATTTTCATGGAATTTTTATGAAAATAAACTAATTTTTCAACAATTTTCCAAATATTAGAAATCAAAACTAAAGTGCAAATTGAATAGTTTCCAGATAAATTAATTCTAGGAAAACAATTATCTTTAGAAAGTTAACAAATAAATAAGAAACGAATTACAATGACGGGCAAGAAACGGCAGGAATCACCAAAAAAGAGTGCAGATCTTGAACATTTAAGGCATCAGCGACTAGTAATTAAAAATTAATATAATTCGTATTAAAACGGGTCTTGAAGAAAAAACTTTATCGTTAAATCCAATCGAATAAGAATGTCGATTAGATATATTAAATTCATATATTGACCAATTAATGTCAGTCGGAAATAGAATCCGCTGATCGAACTGATGATTTCCGCGGTGAATTGGAAAACATTTGCGTTGCTTTAAAAGCAGTAGGGGAGAGTGGGGCACATTTGAACACGGGGCACATTTGAACACGGGGCACATTTGAACAATGTTTATAAAATTTTACTTTATTGCTCTTTTTTAAAAGTAATTTAAAATTTTAACCTTTCGATACCATGTCCATAAACGTCATTGACTTTCCTTGAATATCTCAGTTGTCCCTCGGACTTAGAGGTGAAGGGTACTTTTGCTAGTGGAAGTGTTTTGTTTCCGGTTTTTAGTTGTAAGAGTTTAAACAAAAATTACTGCGCGATTTTAAAACAGGAACACATTTTTTGGAGGAAAAATAAATTTTAAACCTAATTGCGGTAACTTTTTTACTGGATATATTTCAGTTAGATATTTATAATAAATTTTATGTCACTGGAACAGTTGAGGCAGATTTGAACAAGCGTGTTGGGGCACTTTTGAACATGTTCAAAACTGCCATGATTAGTTTTTTTAACATATTTAAGATATTTAAGAGAAAATTTAATCAGCTTCAAGCAAATAATCAAGCAATTTGTTATCTGTTCTTATAGGGCAAGTATTGGTTTCAGGTAAAAAATGTTTTTGTCATATCGACCATCAGTCTCTGCGTCTATACTTTCTCTGTCTCATTTTTGAGCTATTGAATACTGAAATTAAGGCCTAGTTAAAGCTTTCTAGGTCGAAAAACTCTTGAAATTTTTATAGCTTTAACAATAATATTCTAGTTTAGGCTTGGAAAACAAGTTAAAACTAAATGAACTTAGCGTTGGCTATTTTAAAATAGCTATTACTAGAAAACATCTTTAACTAGCTAGCTTAAGCTTATTCTTATTCACTAAAAATCCAGCTTTACTTTAAAATCCAAGTTTAAGATTTAGTTTTTATTAACCTTTGTGGATTTTTGTTTTTTTTTTTCTACAAATCCATGAATATGATATAACAAAAGTATTAATTTTAGGTTTTATTGATAAGTTCTTATTAAATAATTAATATACAAATAAAATTTAAAAGTTCTTTTATTCAGTAAAAAAAAATTATATCACTGTTCAAAAGTGCCCGTTCCAAGTTCAAAACTGCCCCATACATGGGTCACTTTTGAACATAAGAACCTGTATTGATTGGAGATAAAAATTCAATATAAATATTTCGCTAAATGGACCAAATATTTTTCTAAATTGAACATCAATACTACTGTTCCATGTGAGTAAAATATCAGGCCAATTGCTCGAATATTTTAGGTTTTATCAGTCTGGAAAGCAAAAAGTGTTCAAATGTGCCCCACCCAGACGAAAGTCGAGTGCTGTTGACTATTCTTTTAACAACCCACTCCATTCACGACTTCCTAAAATGTCTTTACCTAAATTCAGTGGAAAATACTCCGAGTACAAAAATTTCATCAGTCTTTTCGAAAACTTAGTCGACAACGATCCATTGCTTTCGGATATAGAAAAGTTCAACCATTTAATTTCATGTTTATCGGGTGAAGCTTTAGGAACGGTTAAGGATTTCCAAATTACCGAACAAAACTATCCGAAAGCACTGGCGAGCTAAAAGAAAGTTTACGACAACAATTGTTTAATATTTTTTGATAATATTTGAACACTTTTTGAATTGAAAGACATTTCCAAACCATCCGCCTCTTCATTGCGAAGCATGATAGATACAGTTTCCGCAATTTATGATTCGCTTCTTTCATTGGGTGGTGAAAAGAATATAACAAACGCGATTATTATACATTTAGTTATGTCAAAGATGGATGCAATCACGAGATCAAAATGGGAAAAAAAATTAGACTACAATACTCTTCCTCTATGGAAAGACTGTGAGGAAGCTCTTAATAAAAGATATCAGCATCTTTCTGCTGAAGAAGCTTCAAGTGCAAAGTTCAAATCCTCTGACAAGCAATTCAAATTGAAACAAGATTCAAGTCGTTATAAAAATCAAAAATCTTCATTTGCTTGCGTAAAATCGCAACAAAACAAAGCCAAATGTTTGTATTGCAAATCGAATGATCATTACATAACGACATCTCAAACATTTGCTGCACTGCCTGTAATGCAAAGATTTGAATACGCTAAGGGTGTTTAAATTTGCATTAACTGCCTTCGAAAAGGACACACAGTTTGAAATGCAAACTTAGTCGGTGCAATGTTTGCAATAGGTCTCACCATACATTGCTGCATCAGTACGAAACAACTTTCAATAGTTCACCGGCACAGGCATCAACAAGTTTTCAAGCTATGCATGCCTCTGTTTCGACTGACCAAGTTATTCTTGCTACTGCAATTGTGCAAATAAAAGGCAGTTCTCGAGAATGTATGCCAGCTCGAGCGTTACTTGATTCTGGCTCTCAAGTAAACTTCATTACAGAAGAACTAGCCCAAAGATTAAAACTTCGAAAAGAAGAAAAAGCCTTAAATCTGCTTGGCATTGGAAATGCAAGTACTACAGTCAATAAAAAAGTACATGCAGAAGTAAAATCATGATTTAGCGATCATTCGTTTTCTGCTGATTATTGGGTAATGAACTCGTCGTATCAGCCGGTTCAAGCGATAAATACTGTTAATTGGAATATTCCTTCCAACATTCAATTAGCTGATCCGTATTTCAATAAGCCCCAAAAAATTGACTTACTAATCGGAGCAGAAACATTTTTCGAATTGTTGTCTGTTGGCCAAATTAAGCCAGGTCCCGAATATCCAACTATTTAAAAGACACTTTTTGGTTGGATAATATCTGGGAAATACCCAAAAGGTACAAACGCAAATACCAAACATTGCAATTTGGTATGTCAGTCTGAAGATTTACCAGACTTAGATAAAATTGTACAAAAATTTTGGTTATTGGAAGTAATTCCCGGGGAAACGAAAAAATTTCTAACGCCAGAACAACAGTTGTGCGAGAAACACTTTATTGAAAATACTAAACTTTTGCCGATAGGTCGCCTTGAGGTAAAACTACCATTCAAATTATCTTCGAACTCGCTTGGATCATCATTCGAAACTGCCAAACGTCGGTTTCTCGCACTTAAGCGAAAACTATCCAAAAATAGCGATTTAAGAGCCATGTACATGGATTTCATGAATGAATACATTTCGTTGGGTCATATGTCACCAACAAATAACAAAATCCCAAAAGGCCTGCAGTATTTCATTCCACATCAGTGTGTTTTGCGACCGCAAAGCCTAAGAGTTGTTTTCGACGCTTCAAGTCGAACGTCTTCTCAACTATCACTGAATGACATCTTAATGGTTGGGCCAACTATTCTCCGTTTTCGTACACAAAAATATGTCATTACGGCTGATATTACAAAAATGTACCGGCAAGTTCTTGTCGCTGAAGAGCACACGATTTACCAGCTCATAGTGTTGAGGCAGCATCCGTCTCAACCATAACAATACTTTCGATTAAATACTGTAACGTATGGTACGTCTCCAGCGCCATTTTTAGCGATACGGTGTTTAAATATGTTGGGCGATGCTAATGAAATGTCATTCCCCATAGAGTCGAATGTAATTCGAAGAGATTTTTACGTTGATGATCTCTTAACTGATGCCGATAATCTTGAAACCCTTAAAATAATGAAATACGAAATTCAAGAAGTCCTTAAAAAAGGGGGTTTCAGTTGGCTAAATGGTTTTCAAACCATCCAGGGTATCTCAATACGGAGAGTTCTGAAAATTAAATAAAATTTAATGATTCAGACTCAACAAAAACTCTGGGAATTTATTGGCATCCTAAAGAAGACGCATTTAGCTTCAATTTGGACAATAATTTCCATGATTTACGACCTTCAAAGAGAAACATACTATCAGTTTCCGCTCGTCTTTTCGATCCTCCTGGTTTGTTATGCCCCATAGTAACCAAAGCTAAGATCTTATTACAAGAGCTTTCGATTGCAAAAATTGATTGGGATGGGTCGATTCCATTGCGCCTTGATACAAGTTGGCAAAACTTCAAAACCAATTTATCTCAACTTGGCGAGATAAAAATTCCAAGATTTGTCGAAACTCATTCGAACGCAAAAATTCAAGTTCATGGGTTTGCCGATGCTTCGATGAGGGCTTACGGTTGTTGTATTTACATCCGAAGCCAAAGCAAGACCGGTATCAAGTCGACGCTATTAACAGCAAAGTCTAAGGTGGCCTCTTTGAAAACGAAATCGCTACCGCGATTAAAACTTTGCGCAACGCATACTCTTGCTAAGTTGTAGACAAGAGTAGAGGCAATGTTGAGTCTTGACGTAGAACAAGTTATTTTCTGGACCGATTCCGAAATAACTTTGCATTGGATAAAAACACATCCAACTGCGCTTGCAACTTTTGTTGCAAATCGAGTGTCCGACATCCAAGAGTGGACACATAAAGTATCCTGGAAACATGTGCCATCAAAACAAAATCCAGCAGACATTATGTCAAGAGGCTGTAATGTTGAGGAACTCAATGCGTCAATTTGGTTAAAAGGTTCACAGTTCTTACTGGACGAACAATCATCGTGGCCGGTAAATTCGCATTTTTAGTTGTCTCCAGAATATGCCTTAGAGAAACGTAAAACAAACATAGCTCTGAAAGCGGTAGAAAAACCTCGTACTAAACTTTTAGATTATATCGAAGAAGAATCTTCATACATCGACCTTAAAACTACGTTTGCCTATATAATGCGATTTTTTAAAAAATTAAGAAACAAAACAGAAATTTTCGAAGAATTACCAACGGCAAAAGAGTTGAATTTGGCACTTAGTCGAAATCGTCCAAAATTATGAATTCCAAGATGAAATTCAAAAACTTAAAAAGAAAATTACTTTACAAAATAGTATTCAAAAACTCAATCCTTTCATTCACGATTTTCAAGACAATAATTTTTCATTTTCGCTAATGATGCCAAGTTCCCACTTTTGTTAACCAAAAATTCACCATTCGCAAAAACATTCACATCGAAAAAATTATTATGCTGGACCTCAAGCTATGGTGGTATTACCTCGCGAAAAAATTTGGCTAATAAATGCCAAAGAAGCTTGCCAAAGGGTTGTGCGACAATGTATACATTGTTTCAAGTACAAACCAAAATTACTTACACAAATAATGGGTAATCTTCCGGCGGATCGATTGCGAGCGCAACGACCGTTCTTAGTATGTGATGTGGCATAGATTTCTGTGGCCCGTTATATACTACTCTAAAAATTCGTGGCTGGCCACCGAACAAAACATATATTTGCGTTTTTGTTTGTTTCGCCTCAAAAGCTGTGCATTTTGATTAGCTTCTAATTTGTCATCATCTGATTGTTTTATTCTCGCCCTTAAAAGGTTTATCTGTCGCCGAGGACTTCCTTTGTCGGATCCCGGACGATCTTGAGGGAGATTCAAGAGGAGTTCGAGCAAGGCGCAGAAGCTGTTCACCGGTACGCAGCAGAGGAAGGCTTCAGCATCGTCTTGATACCGCCCAGGACACCGCATTTCGGAGGTCTATGGGAAGCGGCAGTGAAAGCGGTGAAAACGCTGTTACAGCGTACCGTGGACAACGCACTTCTAACAACAGAAGAGCTGCTCACCGTTATAATCGAGGTCGAGGGAATCCTCAATTCAAGGCCAATCGCGCCGCTAAGCGCCGACCCCAAAGACGGAGAAGCACTCACCCCGGCGCATTTACTGATCGGCAGCCGCTTACGATCGCTACCCCCAGAAGCGGTGCCGCAAAAGCAAATGGGCTGCTTGAAAAGATGTCAGCTTCTATGCTGGCTCAAGCAGCAGTTTTGGCGGAAGTGGTCCAGGGAGTATCTGCTTGGCCTTCAAGCTTGATCCAAGTGGGTACAGGAGCAACCCAATCTCATCGTGGGCAAGCTCGTCCTAATTCACGAGGACAACGCGCCTCCACAGCAGTGGAAAACAGGACGAGTCGTGGCGGTCATCGAAAGGCAGGATGGCAAGGTCAGGATCGCTGACGTCAAAACATCAACCGGGGTTTTGAGACGTCCAATCGTCAAGCTAGCCGTGCTCCCAAATGATAAATCTTGAAGCCATACACCCATTCAACGTCGCCGGTGTTTTGACGAGTCACCAAACATTTAAAATCTTAAAAAAAAAAACTATTGTGAATTAATCGTTGATGTTCTAAAATTTGAATTTGGCGCCCTTACGGCCATCTTTATTCTTAAAATTAATAAGAATAAAAGAAAAATAATAAAATAAAGACATTCCATTCCGAATATTAAAACCGCACGGTCTTTTCTTTTCTTTTCGCTCCGTTTAAGTATATTTTCGTTTGTTTTAATTTAAAAAACATAAAATCTTTAATTTTCTAGCTCGAAATAAGAGCTCATTCGTTGTTCGCTGGTTTTATTGATGACATAACGGATTTCTTACCAGGAGATATACAATATGCATTATATAACATTTCTTTTATCTATCTGGTCATGGTGATGGGTACGCATTTCCTACCAAGAGCTTTGCATACAGCCTCGTGGGAATGAAGATTACCTTAACTAGTATCCATAGCCTTGGTATAAATCCAATGCCAATGCTTTTCCTTATTTCTCCTGCAAGAGAGCTGAGAAAATACCAAGTACATCTGGTGGTTCATAGGGTTTCATTTCATTTCATTTCATTTATTTATTGTATAATTATACTCTCTAAGATACAATATCTTATAATCTGGAGCAAATTTCAGTATCTCAATACTATTTTTACAAAAAAAATGGGCGTTGTATTTAACAAGGGGAAATATATATGCATTATAAAAATTAACAAACAATATCTATGAAGAAAAAAAAAATTAAAATATATGAAAGTTAAAAATTAACTCAAAATTTGATATAACAATTCATCATCACAATCACCATCAACAACATCATCAATAACATTAGGTAAATAAGTATCTCAGAGCTAGGAGAAGAAGTCTCTTAGCATTTTTCCAAACGAATAGAATGCACATAAAACTGCCGTTCAGATACCAAGAATTTGTAACGCACTGGAATAAGATTCCATGATCTTTCAGAACGCGTAAAATGAATTTTATTATATAGGTATTCTGGCTGATGAGATTGTATGATATTGTGAAGCATGGTTAAAGTTCGTAATTTTAATAGACTATCGAATGAAATGCCATATATAGACTTGGGAAAATTTGAGATGTGGTCATATCTCCTAAGACCATAAACATAACTCGTAATACTGTTGAAAGCAACGTTAAGTTTTCGTTTGTGTTCGAAGTCACAATTACTAAACACCTCACAACAGAAAAGAATAAGGGGCACTATCAAGGTTTTGGCCAATATTAACCGAGTTTTCAAGGACGTTATGATGAGACGCCCAGAGCAATCGAAGACCTCCATATACTTTACCTAACGTCAAATTAATATGGGTGTTCCAACTAAGTGTTTTATTAAATGTTAGCCCAAGATTTTTTACAGAATCAACGAGCTCGATAGCACAGTTATTCAAATATATTACAGGAAAATATAATATGATGTGTCACATATAGTTCTAGAGATGACTAGGCATTTAGTTTTTTTCGGATTTAAACAGAGATCATTTTTTCGGGACCATATAACAATATTATTTAAGTCCTCATTGACTTCATGCACACCATTCTCCAACATACCTAGATGAAAACTATTGTATAATTGAACGTCATCTGCGTACATGTGCACAGAAGAATTCAGCGGGCTTGACGGAAGATCATTAATATATTTGGATTTTCTTTTTTTGTTGTCAATTATGAGCACTTGAGCACATGCCATAAGGGCATAACACCTATGGTTATGTGTCTTCTTTAATGTCATCATTCTTAATTGAAAATTTTAAAGCCTTGCTTAGTTACACGTCGGATTTATGTGTTTTCTTCATTGTATAATGGTGAGTAATTTCAGAGTCGATGTGTCCAATATTCGTGGGCTCAGGAAAAATTTCTTTGCTGTGTTCGTTCACGCTGAAAAATTCAAACCAGCTATTCTGGCACTCAGCGAAACACAGGTAGGTGAAAGCTCCGATCCTTCCGAGTTTAACCTTCCTGGATACAGCTTAGTACCACTATTTATTCTTCACTACGGTATTGCCATTTTTATTCGGAATGACGTTGCTTATCAAACTCTTCCTCAATTTAGCCATTGTTCCCGCACGGATTTTAACGTTATGTGGTTAAAGTTAAACGTCAATAAACAAATTATTCATTATTGTTTCTTGTATCGAAGCCCAAATTTAGACAGTAATTCTACACTGAACCAATTTGATGCGCTGTCGGACTCCATACAAGCGATTATCTCTTGTAATCCAAGCACCGAAATCGTTATTACGGGCGATTTTAACGTGCATAATCCTAATTGGCTTCGATATTCGGGCCAGGCAACACCAGAAGGTGCATATGTAGAAATCTTCTCTGAGTCTAACCATCTCACTCAACTTGTAAATGAGCCAACGTGAATTCCAGATGTTGCTGGCCAATCTCCTAATACCCTTGACTTATTCCTCACTTCCCACCCTGAGAAATATGTATGTACTATTATGTATTAACGCCCCTAGGTACTTTAGACCATTCTGTAGTGTCAGCTGTTTTTCCATGCTCCAACGCCGTAGTTAAAGAAAAAATTCCCAAAAGAGTCGTATGGCAATACGAGAAAGCCGATTGGGATGGTCTCAACAACTTTTTCCGAAACTTTAACTGGTCGATAAGCTTTCTCGATAGGAACGTGGATGCGTGTGCTGATATGATAACAAACATAATCACAAATGGTTTGAAAATGTTTGTTCCTCACAGATCAAAAAGTTTAAAGCCAAAAGAAAACTCTTGGTTTGATGGTAGCTGTAAAGAAGTGATTAGGGTAAGAGAGTTGTGCTTTCAAACATACAAAGACAACCCTTCTGAGGAAAACCACATAAAGTTTAAGAGAGCAAGGAATGCTTGTTACGCTTGGATCAAAAGAACCAAATTCTTTCACGAACAAAAATTAAGACAAAAAATAATCCAGTGCCCTAAAGGCAGTAGAAACTTTTGGTCATTCGTAAAGAAAATCAAAAACTCTACCTCTTCGTCGGTTCCCACGCTCATCTACAATGATAATCCTGTTGTTAGTTCCATAGATAAGGCTAATTTGTTTGTAGAACTAATTGCAAAAAATTCTTCACTGCCCGATAGCGACATGAATCCACCGGTTCTTGAAAATGTAAACTTTTCAATGAGCAAAATTTATTTTCGCACCCGAGCAGTCGCTAGAATATTAAAAGATCTCGATATTCACAAATCTGCTGGCCCGGATGGTATATCAGCCATCGTTCTGAAGAAATGTTTTTCCACACTGGCAAAACCACTGCGCAAACTTCTTCACCTTCTAATTATCGGCCAATCGCACTGACGTCCCTTTTGTCTAAGGTCATGGAAACACTGATCAATCGGCAGCTTAAGATATATCTTGAAGCACATAATCTTTTTAATGACCGCCAATATGGTTTTCGCAGTAATAGATCCACTGGTGATTTGATGGCATATCTCACTGAAAAGTGGAACCAATCCTTACATCTTTTTGGGGAAAGTAAGATCATTGCGCTTGATATTTCTAAGGTATTCGATAGAGTCTGGTATCCTGCTCTTTTATCAAAAAGGGGTGCGTTTGGTATCGATGTATCTCTTATTCGTTGAATTACTAATTACCTTTCTGACCGTTCAATTCAAGTCGTTTTGGATGGTTTCAAGTCTGAAGTTCGTAAAATAAATGCTGGTGTCCCTCAAGGCTCTGTTTTGTCTCCGACTCTTTTTCTCATTTTCATAAATGATCTTTTTACCGAAACTACTAATCCACTTAACTGTTTTGCTGATGACAGCACCCTCAGCTTTTCATATTCATTTCCTGATTCAATTCCTTGTTCTTTGAATGTTGAATTGCAACGGCAATATATGTTGAGCTCTTTAAATTCCGATCTAAATAGCATCGTTAAATGGGGTATTAAAAATCGTGTTGAATTTAATGCTTCTAAAACTCAGAGCTGTTTTTTGTCATTAAAGCGGAATATTCCCCCTATGCCCCTATTCATGGATGGAGCTTGCATCATAGAAACTGAAAAGCTATCAATTCTTGGTATGTGTATTACTGACCACCTTTCGTGGAATGACCACATATTGGATATTGCTAAATATACGGCCAAATGCTTAGGTTTCCTAAAACGATGTAAAAACTTTTTCCCCCCCTCTGATCTTGCCACAATTTATAAGGCTTATATACGTCCCAAACTAGAATACAATTCTCATATCTGGGCTGGTGCTTCTAAAACATCTTTACAATTACTAGACAGAATCCAGAATAGAGCTTTAAGGCTGATAGGTGACAGAGTAATTTCCGAAACAATTGTTTCGTTAGAACATCGTCGAAATGTCTCTTGTCTATCACTGTTTTATCGTTATTTCTATAAACAATGTTCTATTGAAATAGCGAGTTGCATTCCCCCCCTAAAAAAATTTCACCGTAATACTCGTGCCGCAAGGAATGCCCATCAATATACCATTGAGCCAAACTTTGGACGTACAGTTGAGTACAGAGATTCTTTCTTTTGCCGTACGACTCGAATGTGGAATTCCTTAACCGACTCTGTTTTTCCTCCCCATTTCAATGTCCAGAAATTTAAGACGAATGTACATCGGTTTCTCCTACTCAATCCTCCCACTGTTTCCTAAATGCTCGCACTGTGTTCAACCAACATTTAAAGGGTAGTCATAATCCCTTAAGTGCGCGTTAATTATAAAAAAAAAAAAAAAAAAAAAAAACATTGAGAACAGCAAAGGGCCTAAAATAGAGCCCTGGGGGACACCTCTCTGCAAAGGGAGAAAAGTTGACATAACATTGTTAGCAAAAACTGCCTGAGTTCTACCAGTTAAGTAGGAAAGAATAAGCTTGACAGATGGAAATGAAAAATTGAATTGATTTTTAAGTTTTTCACAGAGAATAAAACGATTGACGGTATCAAATGCCTTTGAAAAGTCTAAAAGCGTTAATATTGTCACCTTATCATTATCCAAATTATTTCTGATATTTTCAACGACGTCAATTAAGGCTGTAGTACAACTATGCTTGGGTCGGAAGCCTGATTGATTGATACAAATCAATTTATTGTCTGTAAGAAAAGTTCTAATTTGGCGATTTATAAGTCCCTCCAAAACTTTCGACAGAAAAGGTAATATGGCTATGGGTCGATAGTCATCACCATCGCGGGTTTTGGGAAAAGTTATGATCTTCGCTTATTTCCAAGCAGAAGGGAAAGTACTAGTCATTAAAATATTATTAAAGATGTAAGTTATGTATTTGACTACATATGGGAGAATGGCTTTCAGAAAAACCGGATGGATGCCATCAGTTCCAAAAGAATTAGACTTAATAGCTAAAAGTCTTTCTAGAACATCATACTCATTAACAGGCAAAAAGCTAAATCCGGTAAAAGAAAAACTGGCGTTTAGCGTTTCTGTCAAATCACATCTTTGGGTTGCAAAACCTGCAGTGTTTAAGGTAACGAAATTTTTATTAAGCTCGTTACAATTTATAGAATGCCCCGTGGAACACCTGAATAATTTGGTATTTCTCATAAAATTCACATAAAATACCATGATTTTTAAAATAAGGCAAACAAATTAAGCAAAATTATTACATATAACATTCAATTTATCACCGACAATACCATTTTACTTCATCTGCTTAAGGATCTAAGGTTTTCACACCCATGATTTACCTGCAAGTCCCTTGGTCTTGGTCCCGACGGTATATTCTACGTGTTTATTCCAAATTATTGGAAAAGGTTGGTCCTATTCCCAGTTTCTTCAAAATTTCATAGGGCTGTTATAACGATGCCATCAGCGAAACCGATGCAACGTATACCTTGAGAGGTGAAATTTTGTAGCAGTTCATCCACTACAAAACTCCACAGCAAGGGTGATAGTGTGATGATTCACAGCCCCACAAAAAAAAGTCCTCTGACTCTTGGATGAGACCAAGTGTCTTATAGGTTTTTTGGCTCGCTGATCTCAAATCCGGAGTCCGTTTGACCCAATCAGGTCAGGTTTAAGGGCATTTGAAGGTCAAATTGTGAATATTCGTTGAAAAATCTGAAAACCTATATATATATGTTTTTCGCATCGCTGAATTCAAATCCGGCCTTTTTTGATCCGAACATGTAAAGATCAAGGTCAAACGAAGGTCAAATCCCTAAAATCTAACGATATGATATTTTTGACTCCGGATTCTGAAAGAGCGAAATATTTTACATCTTAATTCATCTTGACCTGTTGTTCACTGAACCAAAAAGGTACGTGGATTCAAGCAAAAAATTTATTGTGACAACAAATAGTTTCTTAAAATTCAACCAATAATTTCGTTTGTTATTACAATAAACTGCCGTTTATAGACTTTATAAACGATTGTTAATTCAATAAACCGTTTTTAATTTCCGTTTATAATTTTTTTTAATAAACGCATTAATTGGGATAATAAATGCTTTATCAATTTCCAATAAACGAAAATTATTGCATTAAGCAATGAGTTTATAGCGACAGTAAACAGTTATTTGTTGATATAATAACCTTGTTCATAGATACCAACATTCATTTATTATTTTCGTTTGTAAATACAATATACCTGTTTATTAAATTAAAAAATGCGTTTGTAGCGGCAATGAACAGGAATTTATTGATTTAATTAACGTATTTATTAATACTAGCAACCGTTTATTATTAGCGTTTGCAAATACAATAAACCTGTTTATTAAATTAATAATTGCGTTTGTAGCGACAATGATTACGAATTTATTGATTTAATAAACGTGTTTATTAATACAAGTAACCGTTTATTATTTTCATTTATAAATACAATAAACCTGTTTATTAAGTTAATAAATGCGTTTGTAGTGGCAATGAACAGGCATTTATTGATTTAATTAACGTGTTTATTAATACAAGCAACCGTTTATTATTTTCGTTTGTAAATACAATAAACCTGTTTATTAAATTAATAAATGCGTTTGTAGCGGCAATGAACAGAAATTTATTGATTTAATTAACGTGTTTATTAATACAAGCAACCATTTATTATTTTCGTTTGTAAATACAATAAACCTGTTTATTAAATTAATAAATGCGTTTGTAGCGGCAATGAACAGGCATTTATTGATTTAATTAACGTGTTTATTAATACAAGCAACCGTTTATTATTTTCGTTTATAAATACAATAAACCTGTTTATTAAGTTAATAAATGCGTTTGTAAAGACAATAAACGGGTATTTATTAATTTAATAAACCAAATGATTAGTTTGGTTTGTTAAATTAATAAACCCTTTTATTAAAATAACAAACGGATTTATTGAAATAAGCCTGCCTGCTTTCTGCTGATTTACACGACTCACAAAATGTCATTATTTCTGCAGAAATAATGGCTTTTTGTCAGTCACACAAATCAAGCATAATGTTGTTCTTACACGATTGACAAAATGCCACTATTTCTGCGAATGAGCCATTCATTGTCACAAACTTAATTTATGACAGAAAGATGGAGTAATAACGACAGAAATTACGGCAATTTGTCACTCGTATAGGTTCAGCATTAGTTTCACCTGAAGCCTACAAAAGAGAATTTATTATTAGTATTGTTAAAATTAAGGGAAGCATAAAACTTCCAGTAACAAACCTGGTTAGAGTACCAAATAGTTATCTTATCTTGCATCTCATACTGAAATCATATCTCTGCTGAAAATTAAAAGTTAATGCTGAAAATTGAGAAATCCGAACTGAAAGAAAAACTTTTGTTTCTTTTTAATATTTTATTTTGTGTCAAATTATTGCGTAGGATTGTTTTTATCTTGTTATGCAAGACATTAGGTTTTTAACATTTCTTTTTTATTTTTTTCTTAAACTCCAAATGAGGAACGGGCTTATGGGATTGAAAATTGAACAATTACAATATTTTTACTCTGTTATTGATCTTATCTCGTTAAGCAAGATGTGAGTTTTCGTACAAATTTCTTTTTTATTTTTTTTAAAATATGTGGATTCTATAAAACCCCAAAATGAGGAACATGCTACTGGGTATTGCAGATTAAAAAGATAAAAGATTTTAAAACAAATATCTACAGCTCTTAAAAAGCTTTTAAATACATATTTCACCCCGTCAAAATACAAAAAAATATCGTTAAACTGCATTATTGATTTACCATTTACTATAATGAAGGGTTGAACATTCTCAGACTTTCCATTAAGATATCCAATATGGTCGTCTATCTCTTGGATTGTTGTACCGATCCAAACGAACGCATTTTGCGAGTCCTTGATGCTAAATCGTGTTAAGCTTTTCTTTCCTTCCTTGCTCTTCCTTGCAACTTTTTGATATGGAATGAAATATCCATGTAATGCCCACAGTATAGCTGCATCGTCACAATCTGGTAATATAAAAAGTTTATTAAAGTTTTAAATTAAATTGATTTTTCATATAATCAAAAAAAAAGAATTGAGATGTATTAAAAATAAACAGAAATTCGGTGTTTAAGTGGTTTTCAATGTGATCTTGGACCAAATGAACAGATAAAAAACTTCAAAACAAAAAACCCCAAAATGAGGAACATGTAATGGGTATTGAAGATTGAACAGATAAAAGATCGTAAAACAAATGTCTACAACTCTTAAAAAGGTTTTAAACTTTACTCCGTCCAAATATAGAGAAATATATATTATGATATCTTAATTTCATAATCATAAGCGAATTGCAAAATTTGTATTGTTACATTGAAATAAAAATCAAAACAAAGTTAGATAAACACAACTTACTTGTTGTTGTGTTTGTATCTCTTTGATTTGATGACAACTGTTTCAAAACTTCGAGAATATTTTTATCTTTCACATGGTTGTCAGTCAATAGAAATTTTAAGATCAGCTGTTTAAGTTGATCCCATTTATCCAAAAATGATCCGGCATTTGTATATAGATAGCTAAAATCCATGTCAATCTAGTAAAGTAATGTATTTTTTTGTTTATAAATCGTTTACATGACATGCAAAAAATTCTAACTTACGTAACGATATCCAGTAGGACATTTGTACTTTGGCCATTTTAAAAAAATTTGAGAAGTGCAGGTAGAGTCCTTAATATCTAAAAGCCTCCTATTTGTACACGCCTTCCAGCACCGGTCTAATGCTTCCCCTGATAAATTGTCATAATTCAAGGATCTAATAGTTTGCTCCGAATCTTCTTCGGGAACTAAAAATTAGAATTTGTTATCAATGCAATTATCTATTAAAATTTTGTTCAATTGAACGTTAAGGAATTGAAATTTAAAGAAAGTTTTTTGCTGTAAAAATGCAGACAATTCTGAAAGTATAATGGTCATATTACAAGGCAGTCCATTTAAGTGGCATGTGCGTATGATTTGTGAAATTACTGGTTTCTTTAGAAAGTTATTGATTATTCACTATCAAGCCTTAGAAAAAACATTGTTATAAAAACTCTAGCGGTTTTTAAAACTAAAAACTAGCGGTTCTTAGAACTAAAAACACTATCGGTTTTTTAAACAATTATTCAGCCTTATTCCGATAGGCGTTTTTCTAAAACGCCAACTGTCGTTTTAGGAGTCGTGTCGTTTTTTTTTTTGGTATTCCGTAACTAAAACGCTAGCGTGTCTCTCGCTCTTACATTCCGCAATACATTCCAAACATCTGACATACTCGTATCAAATTGTTTGCAAATTGAATAATTTGGTTTTGAAAATTATATTTGTGTGAATTTGTTTCAAACATAAGACAAATGTACAGTGTAGAAAGTTATTTTTCTTGGAGCAGCAGTGACGACGAAGAAGAAGAAGAAAAGAAAGATTTGATACTGCACTACTGCAGAAGATATATGTACATTTCATCTAAAGCAAATCCTTTTGATTTGGCTGGCACAAAGTATGTTATTAAATAAAAAAATATACATACATATATGCAGTAGGTAATTCTACCACTGGTTTTGATTTTTTATTTTATCGCATTTGTTTACAGATTCAAACTTGCTCATACCCTTAGATTTTTTGCAAAAGCGAGCTACCAAAAGGGGTTGGGAACGACTTCAATTTGGGACTATCCCAGCCAAGCCTAAGCAACATTCTTAAGGAAATACCTGCTCGCGTTTTATCTTTGCCAAGTTGTAATTTCTACGAATTCTTTTATTTTCCATTTTAATCGGATAGATATGTACATATAAAGATAGATCGCTTGATATAAATATTTGTATATATACATGCATATGCATATCATGGAGGAGAAAGAAATACTTGACTTTTGGGTATGTGATTGTGACTGATAACAGTTCATATAAAAATACATTTTTGCAGGAGATGCTGGGTACCCCCTCGAGCCTTTTCTTGTAACTCCTTATAGATTTGTTATTTTCACCCTTAACAAAGAATTTTAAATTATAAAACTAAAATAAATTTAAAAAAACTTCTATTTTGACTCCTGTCGTCAACAAATTTCTAGACGACAGATTTCGACATTTTTACAGACGTTTTTTGTATCCAAACGACTAACGGAATACCAAAACCAATATAGAGAACACGTTCCACAAGAGAGAATCGACAAATTGACGTTTATTTGGCGTCGAACGCCTTACGTAATACCAAATTCACACTGACGTTTTTATTTTGGCGTTCAACGCCTTACGGAATAAGGCTGATTATCTTTCACCTGAATGAGTTTGCACCATTATTTTTGTGACAATCATCATATCAAAAAAGATCTAATGAAGCTTTGAAATGCACATCCTTGCTCTGACTTTCAAATCTGTACGAATTCCGATCGAAAGTCAAAACAGGGGTGGCTGTAAATAAAAATCGAACAAACCTAGAGGCAAATTGTCATCTGTTGTTTCGGTCTTGCTTGTTGAAGGCTTCGAAATTTTCTCGATCGTTTTATTTGAGAATTTCAAGTTGCAGAACTTATTGTAAATTTTTCCTCTTTTACCCGTGCGATAATATACCTTATAATTATAATATTATTATCATTATTATTATTATTATTATTATTATTATATTATAATATAATTATTAATATTATAATATTAAGAATAAGTAAAATTAATAGAATAAAAAATAATAAGTTTACCAGTTGCTCAGTGGGAAATCTTTCAATTATTTCTTTTTCAATGGCGTAACTTGAATGAAGATCTAAATGAATTTTGTTCTGATCAAAATATCTTGCAATTGCAGTAATCAATTGCATTCTTTGCTGATTGTTGAATTTTTTATTTTCTTCATAACTTTCAACCAACGACTTACTCTTTAAGTTACTGTTCAAAATTGTTGCTAAGGAAATTGAAGAGGCAGATTCAAGAGCACTTGTTGGCGAACTTGGACAGCTGTGTATATTTGATCTTGATGAAAGTTGGTATGGTGAGGACGGTTCCGATAAATAAGAGATATTGCGAAACGGACCACATTCTGAGTTGTAATACATGAAAAGAGGCTTTCCAATCAACTCTCGCCATTCTCTTAGCTTTGATTCAAACATAATTAAGGTTCGATATTTGAAAGGCTTAAGAATTTGAACAAGGTGGTGACACTCCAAATTTTTCAAAACTTCAATATCTATCTCATTAACTAAAATTGAATTTTTAATAATTTGCATTATCAATAAGTTTTCAATTTAAATTTCTTTTTTATAAAGCGTTTTTTTTTTATTCTAAGCAAAAAACACTAGCTAACATGAAGGTTTTAGTAAAAAATGATCATAAGAATAATTTTCGGCAAAAAAAAACTTCGAGAAAGAGACTTGGATTTTTTTTTTTAATTTACTTAATACAATTTTTGTTCAAAAAAAGACCGAAAAACATGCAAAAAAACTTTGTTTTAACCATTTTTAATTAAAGTCAACTTACTTTTAAAATGCTCAAGTAATTCTAATAGGCCCCATTTTCCCAATAAACTCGTTATCTCGTCGCATGGATCAATGTTAACAAAAGTCGTTGTCACAGTTTTGTCGTCCAAAAGTATTTGAAATTCTGCTTCTGACATCGTCCCAATGCATTCCCTATCCCCAGTTGATCCAATACCCACTTCACCGACCTGCAGTTCATCAACGAACACTTCCTCGATCTCCTCGAAACCCTTTTCATCCACCGATATATTATCAAAGGTTGTCATTTTCTTAAGGAGGTAGTTTTAAAAATTCAATTTTTGTGTACCTATTGTTAATGTATTAAAAACGTTACAAAACATTCAAAATATTAAAATAATTTACAGAAAATATAGTCATTTCTAAAAAAAACAAGTCAGGGTATCAAATTCGCAAATTGATTTTAATATAGATAAATATTCTACTTAAGATATAAATATGTGTGGTTTTTGAATTGTTGAAACAATAAATGTTAATCTTTTGAAAACAAAAATATTTTATACAATTTTATGTGTACACAGAAAAAAATCAGACTTGCGGGATTGATATCTAGATACCTACATCCTCATTATCTTATCTTATTTAAAATTAGTATCTATATTAATTAATTTTGTATAAATTATATAATTTTTTTTTAGCTTAGACTTTTTTTCGATGATAATTCAACAAAAAATTTAAATGTTTTTTTTTGCCTATTGTGAACAATAATACTCTTTAACTCGTAGTAAAGTTTTTCCTGTAGCCGTTTTTATTAAATTAGTTGGTGGACCCACAATATCATTGCTATAAATGATAGCAAAAGCACCCAATTGCTTTTCGTCAACTTCAAAAGATAATATACTTGGGTTGTACTGAATTCTATTTAGTTTTTGGCAAAACAAAAAAACTTTATTTTTTTTTAAAAGACCTATGTCTACTATAACATATAACTCGATATCAGCTCCAGACCGTGCTATATAAAAACTTTGTTGGTATTTATAACCTTCGATTTTTGCTTTAAAGAAAAATTCTATATTTGTATTAGGGACTCCTAGCATTTCAGATACTAAATTTCTAAAATCACTTTCGATTTTATGTTTGTCATATATTTCAAAGTAAGAAAGACAATTTTTATCAATATTAGTTAACAACTTGAATGCAGTTTTAAGTTGGTATTTTTTTGCTAAGGTCAAACAAATGTTCTTACGAGATGTGATAGCATGGGAATAAAGCTTAAATTCTTTGTGCTTAGCTTCAAATTTAAAACACCAAAAACTACGAACAGGCCCTGACTGTGTAATGACGCTAGGATAATGAGTTAAATTATGATGCTTTGGTTTCAAGGAGTCATTAAAAAGACGAACATAATCCTTGTTGTGGTTTTCAATTTTTAATTTTAACATTGGGATGATTTCATCGCAAATCTCAAATGCAAGCAATAAATCAATTATTTCAATTAAATTAAGAAGAAATTGCCACACTTCATCATCATGTGGCACTAAATCTTCAATCATTAAGTGAAAAAATGAAATGAAACTCATCATTTCTCGTGCTGTCATTTTTAGATGTTTACATTTTAATTGACCAATTTTTATTTCACCTGAAATATTGTCGATCTCAATTGCACCATACTGAAATGTTCGTTTTCTTAAATTAAGGGTTTCCAGGTTAAAATATTTAGCTGTGTTAATGAAATATTCAATTATGTGGCAAATGTCGTAATGACAAACTCCTTCAAACATATCGTGCATAAGATCCACGCAATAATTTTCTACGACATGAAACGATGGAATTTCATTAAGTTGAGAATAGTTATGTATGCCCGTTTCAGAAGGGTTGTTAAGAAGAAGGTCTTTTTCGTAGTTTGATCGGTTTCTTAACAAATCATCACGTTCAATTGTTAACGATTGCGTTTCCAGTTTTTTGGCTTTACAAAACCTACAATAAGAGTTGCTTGAAAACGATTTATTAAAATCCAAAACAGTATTTAAGCCCAAATTATCCCCTAACACAAGACCTAAAATAAAATATACTTTTACTTTTGACTCGTTGCTTAAGCTTATTTCAACACCATCAACTTCAAGACTCTTAAGCTCATTTATTAAAGATTGAAAACACTTATCGTTGCCGAATTCTTTGAGATCCCTTGCTTTTAGAACTCCTGCCAAAAAAACACTATCCAAATTTGATTCTTTCCATGGAAGACAAGGAAATGAATAGTAAATATTACAAATCGAATGAACGCCTGCATGAGAGCTTAAAGGGTTATTAATTTCAAAGTCATCGGTATATAAAAAGTATGGAATTAGTATTTTTCCCGGATACATTTCAGATTTTTTCTTCCAAAGCTCGCCTTGAACAAAATTTGAAATTTTTTTCTTTTCACTTAGTGTTTCCATGTAAAGTTCCGTTTTATTTAAGATGTTTTCACTCTCAAAAAATTTTTTGAATTGAAATTTTAAAGGCATCAATATCCCTTTAGTGTTTTTCTCATCATACGCAAGGCACCCATTCTTAAAAACTGTACTGATTTCATTGTTTACCGAAAATTCATTCAAACTGCCCAACAAGTCTTCTTTTTTAAGCCAATCTAATAGTTTATATTCGGTGTTGCAGTAATTAAAAGGGTTACGACACCTTGATAATACACTGACAAATTCATTATGAACTTCGACGTTTGTTTTTGACAATTTTTCGTTGGAAAATGATCTAAACAATTCAAAAATTGGATTTAAGATGCATTTGAGTATATCTTCCTGAATTTCTAAAATATTTTTTCTAGAAAAACTATTGTTATCATGCATTTTTAAGATAAAACGCGTAGCAGAAGTGTACATGTTATTAAGACTGTCTTCTATAGTTGATTCTTTGTTTTCAACGCTTTCATGAATATAAGTCTCGTATTTTTTTGAGTTTTCATTCAAACTATTCGATATTTGATTTTCTTTGCGCAAATGATTATCAGGTGTAACATTTTGTTTATCAAGATTATCTATACTATTATCTATACTATCATCATGTTTTCTGGTAATATGTCGCTTAAAACTACTTATGTTTTGAAACTCTTGTGAGCAACTAGTTTCCCTACATTTAAAATTACTATATGTACTTAGGTCATGAATTTTTTTAAGGTGTTGTATAAACAACTTTGTTGACGAAATTTTAACCTTACATATAAAGCAAATCATTTCGTCTACTTCTAACTTAAAGTTTTTAAGAAATATATACGTATGTTTAAATAATATAATATTATATAATAAAATTAATATCGATGCCTTAGGTTGTAAAAAGGTGTAAATGTCAAACAACTTCGCATTGAGATTAGATGAGAATTAAGCTAAAAATAAAGAAACAAACACAAAAAAAACGATTGAAGTGCCTTTTCTTCCTTATTTTTGAATTATTATTTTTATCATTTAAACACGTTGGCTGCAAACATCTTTGCTACTGAATAGAATATCTTACTCTTCTATCAATATCTGCATTTGAGACAGTGAGTGCAAAACTGTAAAAGTGATAAACACGATTGTTTTAAAATCCGTGGCAACAAGGAAAATCAACATATGTACATAAGACAGTTTTCACTACTTTTAAGAAGAGCGATTTGAATGTTTAGTTTGCAATTGCAAATCAGGTTCAAGACTTATCGACAAAGTTTAAACGCGAAAAGCACTAAAATTACTATAAGATGTTATTTGAAATTAAAACGAATTAATTTTACGTCAATTTACAGATTATTTTGATAAAAATATGACTTATGTCTTATGACTTTAACTTAGCTGTAAATAAGGAATAAAGAAAATGTACACAAGTCATCTTGTGTCTGCATTTTGTACGTAAAGGATTTTTGAAAAACTACATAAGTCAACTTATCTGCGAGTAAGCTAAAATTTTACTTTGGAAAAAGAAAAAAAGTAAACTTATGATCGCGAAGAAAAATATAATTGTTTTGGAAAAAGAGCATAAGTAAACGTATGTGTGTGTTGAATTGGTTTTTCGTTATTGAATAAAAGCACAAATTGTAAATAAAATTAAAGAATTCTACTTATGATGTTTTTCCATCTGCAAGCTCTGTAGATACTAACTTATGTGGTTTTTCGTTTGTCTGTAATTCCTTATTCCTTGTTGGCACAGAAAAAGTAGTGATTATTTTAGATATTAAAGATAAAACGATGAAATTAGTGAATTCTTAAAAAAGGCTATCAGTTTTGAACGTACACTCACGGCCTCGTTATATGAACAATTTATTACAAAATTGCAATATCTACTAAAGTTGAAAATGGACTTAAAGTAAATCGTATATACCAGCCCCTATCAGTCCCCTTGAGATGAATATTTTTTTAAGAAAAACAAATACCAAAGCAATATCCTCCATAAAAAAAAATTATATTTTTCACAGTTCCCAGCAATTAACGCGGCAGCGAACGTGTTCAAATTTGTTCATTCTATAATAATTGCTGACTTACATTTTCCAATATCTGAAAAATTTAGAAAAAAAAGTAGAAAAAAAAAGATTTTGCCACTAAAATAAACCTGATCTGCTCGAACTGAAAGCCAGCAAAAATATGTTATGTTCGTAATACATACAAATTAAAAAGACTTACGTTTTTTATAATGATTTTGAATTTCGAGATAAAGAAGCTTTTGTTATGAGATATGAAACTGCATCTAATCATCGTCAATTGAAAGCCAGCAAGAATTATGTTCAAATATGTTTGTAATATATAAGCATTATAATGACTTACGTTTTAAATAATGACTTTGATTACTGCTGCGAATAGGAAGCCTCAATTTTTTGTTCAATATGCTGTAAAAATGTTAAAAAGTATCTACTTTAGTTTTATGTATAAATTTGTTGTAATGAGGTTATGAAAAGCAGAATGATCTAATGATTTTTTGTATTTCTTTGAAAAACTGTAAAACTAATGTTAAATTTTTTTGGAAGAAGTAACTATATGATACTTCAATCAATAGATGGTATAATGATTTGAAAAAGGACAAAGATTTAATTTAATCAGCTAGATCATCTTGATTTTCATTACTTCATATGGATTAATAATATTATTCTCGGACCTATTTTGTAAACACTTTTTATTTACGTGTAGTCTATTTGTTTCAAAGAAAATTTTAAACTCTATATAAACAATTGCATACAAATCTTTATCCTGCGCCAGCAGGTATTTGTATATTTTAAAGATTTAATTAAGTAATTTATACTAAAAAAAAAGAAGTTATTCAAAACTTCATTTCTAAAACTTGAATCTCTGTGCCATCAAAATGGCTGCCATGTCTGGCGAAGATATGTTTTTATTGCTGACCGCAGTACCTTTTTTCAATCCACGACACTCAGCATTATTTCTTGGCAAAAAACTTAATAAAATACCTACATAAAAACACATTCATATTGAAAAGCACGCGCATACGAATTTAAAAAAAGTTTCTGATCTTTTGAACAATTTTTGTTTTGAATTCGTGTATAATATTTATTCCGATCGGAATAGTACCTACTTATATATATAGGTACTTACATATGTTTTTTGTCGGGCCTTTTTTTAAAGACTCGTATGCATGTGCTTTTCTATACGAATACGTTTTTAAGATTGTTTTGCATGTATATTATTAAGTTTTTTGCCAAGAAAATAATGCTGAGTGTCGTGGATTGAAAAAAGGTACTGCGGTCAGCAATAAAAACATATCTTTGCCAGACATGGCAGCCATTTTGATGGCACAGAGATTCAAGTTTTAGAAATGATGTTTCGAATAACTTCTTTTTTTTAGTATAAATTACTTAATTCAAACTTTAAAATTGATATCACAATATTTTAGCCGAAAAATATTAATAAAAATACCTACATTAAATTGGTCGCTACCGCCATCAGTATCCAACACATGGCAGAAGCGTAAGTTTTTATTTAGGTATTAATAAAGAAAAAATTACTTACCCACATATCTATTTTATTAAAGTTGAATATTGTTTCAGCACACAATTTTTTGTATGTACTATCTATACATGTCCATAATATATTATACTTCATATATTTTTTAAAACACTTAACTTTTTTCTGGTTCTGATTTTATTTAAGGGATGTGGCGGCGTCGTCTTCTTTATACTAACTGAAACTGAATCGTATTCATTGCAGTTAGAAAAAGCAAGCCGGCGACGCTTTACTTCGTTCGTTAAGTTCGTCAAAAAATTCTTCCACTTTACGAGCATTACTGAGCACTGTTCACACTACCAAGTTTTGATATTTTTTATATTTTTCTAGCGACAAATTTTATAATTTATAAAAAGTTTATTAAAATTAATAAACAAGATAATTAAATGAAGAAAATGGGGTATTAAGATAATAAACCGTTTATTAAACGTAATAATTGCAATAAAGAAGGCATATCATTGAATTAATACGTTTATTATGACAATAAACGATTAATTAATTTTAAGAAAATAGATTATTATTACAAATCAACAGTGCATTTTAGAAAGCACGCTTCGTTATATTTTTAAAACAAATGTAAAGAAGATTAATAAATTGTTTGTTATAAAAATTAACAGTTTATTGATTTAATAAACAGTTTGTTGTGTCAGTAAATGGTCTTATAAAATCAAAAAACATCCACAATTGACCATTATACCGCGTTTTCATTTGGACAGCCGAGAAAATTTAGTTGCTTCTTTGAAAATTCTGATGTTTTTTACCTTTTTTTCCATACCGAGGGTGATTTGTATACTATTTTTTTGCTTATAACTGGAATTCTTTAAGCTTCAGAACATTCAACATAACCATTTTGTTCAGAATTGGGAAAAATTAATAATTTTTTGTGTTTCTAAAAAAAATTAGAAGCTATTATAATTATAATTTATTGAAGTTACTTATATCCACTTATCTCGTTTTAAGCGACTACTATTGGACATACACATTACAACACAATTTATTTATAGATTCTAACTAGCTTTCTGGAAGATTACACCACTCATGTTTTGGTTTCTTTTATGTCGATTTATCTATGTATGTTTAAACAATATTTTTTTAAAAATTTAAAAGTAAATTTCTGAAATATGTGAGACCTCAGTTTTGTGAACTTAATTAATAAAAATTAAATAAATAATTTTTTTTTATATTTTTAGAATGCAAAGCATCGTTTACTTATAACTCACTTGTGAGATTTGATTGAGACTCGGTAATATTTGAGTTATTATTATGGCTTAGGTTAGGGTTTATTTTTAAGGTTTGGGTTTAATATTTCAGTGATTGGCTATGAAAGATTAAATTTTGGGTTCTGTTTCGTCTTTTGTATTCCTATTATTTTAACATATCGGTACATGTTTAAATTTTATTTTGCATAGAGCTGGTCAATTATGTAGATACAAAAGTGTTTCACAAAAGTTATCCATAATATTATATTTACAGCAAAAAGAAAAAGTTTGCGTTTTTGGTCGTTTCTTAATCCATCGACATCGCAACTATTCTTTGATGGAATTTGACATTTAAGGACTTGACAAATAGAGCACAAATTTAGTTATGACGTACATAGAGTATTTCGTTCCAAATGTCAGCCGAAAGCCCTAAAATTGCTCTTTTCCGGAACAATAAATAAAATCTCTTTTTTTTTTTTTGCATTTTTGGAATTTTCTTAATCCATTGACATCGTAGCCATCCTTTGATGGAATTTGACATTTAATGACTGGACAAATAGAGGACAAATTTAGTTATGACGTACATAGAGTATTTCGTTCCAAATGTCAGCCGAAAGCCCTAAAATTGCTCTTTTCCGGAACAATAAATAAAATCCCTTTTTTTTTTTGTTTGCATTTTTGGAATTTTCTTAATCCATTGACATCGTAGCCATCCTTTGATGGAATTTGACATTTTATGACTTGACAAATAGAGGACTAATTTAGTTATGACTTACATAGAGTATTTCGTTAGTAGCCATCATTTTATGTCATTTGGCAATTTATGGCTGGACGAAGGAATGAATGAATGAATGAATTCGTTCGATAGTTCAACTCAATAGTTCAAATCATTCGATAATGCCCATCACTAGTTTGGGATCCATTTATTATGTTAAGCGTTTTTGGATTCAAATATTTTCATTCAAATTTGTGTTTTTGGGCAGAACCAAGTGCCTTTTTCATAATAATGTTGCGGTTGCGCATAGATTTTAGCTTTTTGTGATCAAAATTTTCAATTCAATTTGTTAGAGTATGCTGTTGAATTTGTGAACAGTTTTTGTATCTAAATGGTAGAATAATATTAGTATGTATTCCAACAATAAGGAAAAGCGCAACGGAGGGCAATTGTAACTGCAATACAAGCAACTGCCTTATATATCTTGATACTAGGTATTTGTCATTTAACATTCGTATATATATTATATACTTTATTATGTAAACAACCACAACTATACATGATAATTAAATAATATTCATATAAATGTATCTGAACAACATACATATACATAGGTACCTACATACGCAGAAAGTAAATTTGTTAATAGTTTATGCAACAGATAGAACAGATAGGAAAAGTGTGAATTCTGCCTATATTGAACTACGAAACCCGATGCACTAAGTCAGCTTTTCGTCAAGTTTTTTAACAAACCATTTATTATATTAAAAAATGTGATTATTAAAGGCATGCATTTTGTATCAATTCAATAAATTGTTTATAAAAACACTTTCAAATCAATTATGAATGGAGGTTACCCCCGGTTTACATTACAATGATCCAATTTATAAGCATTTTTCTTTTTTATCTCCGACAGACAGAGTTAACCAAGTAAATTTCAGAGTATGGCCAAAGCTCTCCTATTAATGTACATATAATACACTAATGTCTACAATCGACCATTAAATTGATAGGGCGCTCAGCATTTCTCTACATTTGTGCAAATGTTTTTAAAATATTTTTTATGTTAGGAGTTGCCAATAAAATAAAAAATATTAAGTTCCACAGAAGGTTTGTCTAATCTTCAAAAAAAAAATTCAAAATTTATCTACTTTTAAGTGTTGTTCAATATGACAATAATTGTTTGATTTTTAAAGAATTAAAGTCGTTGTTTCAGTGAAATATATAATACATATCATAAACCGTTGCCCTTAATATCGTTTATTGTCACAGAAAAGGATTTATTTAGGCCTATTCGGCGAGATCTTTTATTCTTCTATTCTGTTATTCTGCTATGAATTTCCATACAAATGTTTGAGCTGTCAACAAATCTTTTATGAATTTTAATTTTGGTATTCAGCACGCTAAAATCTGTTATAAAATCTGCTAAGAAAACTTTTATGAACTGTCAAACGTTCGAACATAGAAAAAATCTTTTACGAATAGCATTTTTGGTATTCAGCATGCCACAATCTGTTATGAAATCTGTTAAAAATCATAAAAGAATAAAAGACAAACTTCTGTGACTTTTATCATAAAAGATTTCAATACATACACAGATACGAGTATATCAATGAAAAATTGATATATCATCGTCATCAATTGTGCAATACAATATTTTGCAAATATGGCTGATCTGGAATGAATTAAATAAGAATTAAATTACATTTTTGTTAAGAATGGACGTTTCATAGAACGACGACGATATATTTTTTATTTCGTCAACGAAATCTTTTTAAAATGAGACAAATGAAAGAAAATATATTTACACACATACGAGTATTATATAAACATATGTATATGTAAGTAGAGTAGAGGACACCAATAATGTGTAAGAGAAGAGATTACTTTTTTGTTCGTCATCCATTTTAATTTTGTCAGATGAATTATTTTATTTAATCACAGCTGATTATGATAGCAGATTTAGTTAAGTTTCATAACAGATTTCGTTTTCGAAGTTGCATAACAGACTTTTATAAAAGTTCGAGCCCCCGAATACCAATTATAAAAGATCTTTTAAGATGGAAATCTTTTATGATTCATAACAGAAAATCTATAGCAGAATAACAGATGTGGCAGAATAGGCCTAATTAATCCTTTACTTTTATTTATTAACTTAAATTTATTGTTTTAGGTGAAAAAATTATAAAAACAATAAATCGTTTATCAATTTAAAAAATAATATCTTAATTAAATAATTTTATTATTAGAATAAACGATTTATTAATTATAAATAACAAATGTTAATTTTTTGAGTTAAGAAAAACTATTAGAACAGTAAACCGTTTCTTAATGTTAGAATTGAGCTCTTGATAAAAGTAGTTGATTATTTGAATGAACCATTCATTCATTTTTAATAACAAAAGTTTATTGTTTTATTTAAGAAAAATCATAAAACTTATAAATCGCTTATCAATTTGAGAAAAATGCTCTTGATAAATTCCGTTTATTATCAGAATAAACGATTTGTTAATTATAAATAAATAAAGTTTATTTTTTAAATTAAGAAAGATTATAAAACAATAAATAGTTTATCAATTTGATAACTAAGCTCTAAATTTTTGTAATGATAAACGATTTGTTAACATTAAATAACTTAAGTTTATTGTTTTATTTAAGAAAAACTATAAAAACAGTAAACCCTTTCTTAACTTGAGAATATTGACCTCTTAATAAATGTAATTGATTAATTGAAGAAACCATTCATTCATTTTCAATAACTAAAATTTATTGTTTCTGTTAAAAAAAATATAAAAACAATAAATTGTTTTTTAATTTACAAATTAAGCTCTTAATAAATGTCGTTAATTATAACAATGAACGATTTATTAAATTCATTAAATAAAGTTTGTTGTGACAATCAAGAAGTTTATTAAAACAATAAACCATTGTATATTTTTAAGAATTTTCATTTGTAAAACGGCTGTTTATTGTAACAATAAACGATTTGTTATTTTTAATAACCAAAATATCTCAATAAACGGCAATTTATTGTATTTACAAACGGTGATTAAATGTTAACTTTTTTTTTAACAAATCGTTTATTGTGACAAGAAAAAGTTTATTGTAACAATAAATAACCACTCAACAAACGCGATTTATTAAAATTTTCAAAATTTTTTGGTTCAGTGTTTAAAATGTTTTTCGAGTCGCTGATCACGATGCTGGTGTCCATTTGACCCCATCTCGTCAAAATCAAGGTCAAACGAAGGCCAAGTCCCTAAAATCTAACGATATGATATTTTTGACCCCGGATTCTGAAAGAGCGGAATATTTTACATCTAAATTCATCTTGACCTGTTGTTTGAAATGACCTCTGGAAAATATTCCAAGGTCAAATACTCCTTTTGGATCTCTCGGCTGATGTATCGACAATAAATCGGGATTTGGGGTCTCGAACCAGTTGATTCTTATGTTTTTGGAGTCACTGAATCCGAATATAACGTGCGTTTAATCCCTTTTTGCAGACTCTAGGTCATTTGAAATATCCATATCCCTTCAAAAGTAGCCTAACGGGGTCGAACATCGCACCATAGTCGAATGATATCATGACTTTGTAGTCTAATGTGATCTTTATTATAATTGTACCTGCACACGGAGAAATTCCTAACCTGAAAAATACCACCACAAATACCACTTAGAAACTACAACCACTGGACCAAGGCATCATTCAAAGCTTTAAAATGCATTATAGGAAGGAAGTTGTCGACGATTTCTTGCTGCTGTTAAACGCCAAACGCCAACTACAATTGAAGTTTTTCAAGCCATGTGGATGATCGCCAAAGCTTGGATTCTAGTCACTGAAAAGACCATTGCAAACTGCTTCAAGAAAAGTGGGTTTAAGCCTTAAAGTAACATGCGAAGATAAGCTTACTGCTCTCAGAACTTGCTAGGACCTGGCAAAGAGTTTAAGAAGAATTGCACTTTCAAGAGACTGAGTTCGAAGACTTCGTTACCTTTGTTAATGATTTAGCCGTCTGTGGAGAATTAACTGATGCTGACATTGCCACATCTGTGTTGCCGGTTACTATAGCAGAAGCGGATGAAGACAAGGAAGAAGGGAGTGAAATTGACGAGCATAACTTCACAATAAAAGAGGCTTATAATGTCTTAAATATAATAAAATCTGTGTTTCTCAAAAAGGGAGGTTTGAGTGACGATGTAGTCAAATCCATCACGAAATTTGATTGCGCTTTGGATGTGATAACTCTTGCCGGTGGTAAACAGACAACTATTTATGACTTTTTTTCTAATCAAGATGAACAAAATTGAGATTAAGCTACTATAACTTCATTGTTGATTATTTACCTTTAATTCGTGAATTTTGTGGGAATCTTTGAAATTAACATTAAATTACATAAAAAATACATTAGTATGTTACCCACCAAGATATACGGATTTTACTGCAATTAATTTTGATTATTAATGTAAGAAAAAATTTTTGTTACCTACCTAATTCTTTTTAAATAGAAAATACATGCAGTAATTTGATAAAAAGACATTTACAACCTTGAAACCATAATGCAAATCTTTACTGTTTACATAAGTTAACGGTCTAACTAATTAACTTTATCCATTTGTCCTTTTCTTAGCCACAATAGCTCAGAAAAAGTTTCAATTCATTTGAACTAATTTTGTATTTAGAAATTAGTTTTTTTTTAAAATTCACTCAGTTTGTTTATTTTTTGTTAATTACATTTAGTATTTTTTTTAAGAAAATAAACTGGGCTTTAATAATAAGCGAAAAAAATTAATACTCATTAACGTGTTTTTTTTTAATTAAATGATATCAAAGTGAAAAAACAACTTAAAAAACGAAAACAATTGGGTTTGATGCAAAATTGCGGAGAAACGGTTGTCCGCAGAAAAAAAAGTTTTGGGACAAACTAAAACTGTAATAAATTCTTGATTGGTTATAAAAAAAAAATCTTACGAAGCGGACGTAGTTTGGCAAAGATAAAGCCAGTTAAGGGAAAAGAGAGCAAAAATCATAAAAACCGTTATAACTCGAAAATGGGACGAAAACGAGAAAATGATCTCTTAAGTTTTTCGACTTAAAATAACTTCAGGAATCCAAGGTTTTCATTTGAGGCGGTGAATGTGGAACACCCTGTATTTATATATGTATATTAGACTGGGCCAAAAAAATTGACTATTTTTTTTTTTGAAAGATATATCGAGAATATCATTCAGAATGACAAAAAAAATTTTTCGTAAAAGTTTGAGCCCTTAATATCAATTTTAAGAGGGCTATCATTGCTAATTTTGATTTTTAGTCATAATTTCATGTTTTGCGTCAGAACTGACAAAACATTGAAGTAAAAAAAATTCATTTTGACTTACATTTATATAAAATTAAATTCCCTACAAAAAAGGTCTGAATGAAAATTTTCGTCAGACAAGCCGTTTTTGAGTAATTAAGCTTAATAAATTGTTATTTTTCTTCGATTTTACTTTTTTAATTTGGAATTTTGTAACTAACGAAAAATAACAATTTATTAAGCTTAATTACTCAAAAACGGCTTGTCTGACGAAAATTTTCAATCAGACCTTTTTTGTAGGGAATTTAATTTTATATAAAAGTAAGTCAAAATGAATTTTTTTTACTTCAATGTTTTGTCAGTTCTGACGCAAAACATGAAATTATGACTAAAAATCAAAATTAGCGATGATAGCCCTCTTAAAATTGATATTAAGGGCTCAAACTTTTACGAAAATTTTTTTTTGTCATTCTGAATGATATTCTCGATATATCTTTCAAAAAAAAAAATAGTCAATTTTTTTGGCCCAGTCTAATGTATATGTTATGTAAATTTATTTATGCGGTATTCTAGTTTATTTCTTTTTTTAGAAATATGTCGTTCATTATGTTCTTTAAAACAATTTAAGAATTATTGTTTGTTCAAAATGTTCACGGTCCCCCAGATCAAGCGCTGCAAAACAGTTAGTCTTGAAGTAAATACCAATTTTCACTAAATATAGAACCAAACTCGGCTAAAACACATGCAAAGAAGGATATAAATGGTAGTTTTAAAATTTGGTGTTTTCTCATACGTCTAAAAGGCATAGGATTTCTTGAATTGAACAGTTTTTAATACAATATTTATACACTAAATTTGTTTAAAAAAAGATAACGAAATACAATATAAAAAGTAATAAATAAATAAACATAAATAAACAAATTAAACATTATTCAATGACTGGAAACTCAAACCAATTCTGCTATCTGAATCTCTGGTTCTAATAAGAACTGAACTAGGTACTTCAGATGGAAGGCCCGTTTTTGTTTTTGGAATAAGTTTCCTTAAGCTGCTAATTAATGGATTAGAACTCAGAAGTAACCAAAAGATTATGAAAAACATCTTCTATTTTTTGATGTCTTGATAACGTTCTTGCGAAGCTTTCTCGAAAACGCTTAATGTCCTGCTTCTTCGCCGAATTGGAAGAATAGCTTCTATAATTGTGAATAGCTTCAGGACTGTGAATTAAGATTTTATGCACAGTTATAGACACATTATACAATGGGTACAGTTCTGTTAACAAATTAGCGGTATAAATGCAATATTTTTTAAATGGAGGTATTTGAATGGAGTCTTGGAGTCCAGAGTCTTGGAAAAATCGACGGACATTGTTGCCATCATTCGTACTTCCATAACCTGGTTTCGGTGTGTCCACTTATAGCCCGATTCGGTTCCTGAAATCTTCTTGAATTCTTTTGTTTTCTTCAACTTTTCTCTTATTTTCCTCACCACGATCTTGCCATTGTCCTAGAGGCAGCTTTTAGGAAACATGAAGTGAACATTCAAAAAATCTGATCCAGGCATGCAATGAGGATAACCCAAACCTCAGCTTCGATTTGTCTTGGACCTGTTTGCTCAACACCAAGTCTGTTTTAATAAAATTCTTTGATGTTAGATTACAAAAATTACAAAAGTAACATCTTTAAATTCAAGTGGTTTCTTTAATTGCATTACAAACCTTCCCGTCAATCATTGTAAGCAGTATTTAATGCTTAACTGGAATGCTTCCGTTTATATGCTCAACCATCAATATTCTTTCGCTTAGATTCGAAAAATCAATTTGCCCGTCCAACAAAACCATGAGCTCGACATAAAAATGAAATTTCACTTTGCAGCCATTTTGAATTTTGCCTTAAAAAGTTATTGTAATTTCTGGAGGCACTCAACCATCTTCTTTTGTGATCATAAGTAAGATCACTCAAAATTCTACTCTGAAATCTCAATACCTATTGGTTTTATTTTTCACTTTTTCTTCCAAAAAATTGATTTTTTCTGTTATGTCACGAGACATGCAATTTCTTAAATAATCAGAGAGCTGATTTATTGACAGTAAAATGAAACTTGATAGCGATCCTGTGTAAAAAGTAAAAAGCTCAAATTAAAAAAATGCACTTCCTTATCAAGTTTAAAAAAGTAGCAAAAGGTCACAATACATTTTGACTGTTTTTGATTGGGGAAAAAGAAACCAAAATTTTAAGACAATATTTATTACTCTGGGACTTAAATTGACTTAACTTTTACATTACTTAAAAATATTTTTTTTTTGTTTTTTTTTTTTTTTGGTAGCGATAAAATACATTGCATTTACTGGCTTTAAAATTAACTATACATTTAATATATTCAAAAAAAAAAAAACAATTATCCCCAATTCAACATATCACTAGCAACAGAATCCATGTTTAATTATTTTAGAAAGCACCAACAAAAAAAAAAGAAAAACAAACGAAAACAACCTCTTAACAGACCAAACTTCCTACTGCACTCGTTTATTTCTAGTTTGCACTTTAAAAGCATCATCTGACTAAACCGTTATAATCTGCATCGTATGATTAATGAGGTTTGAAGCTCACACTATTTGTTAACAACTGTGCTATAAAAAAAAACAACAAATCGGATATTGTTTTTTATATTTTTGGCCATGTTTTAGGGAAAATTTACCTGTGTGCTTTTACTTTGCTAAGAACTATTGTTTAAATTTTGAATACAATATACTGCAATTCCTACAGACTGCGCCGCATTTAGCCCCGGTGCACACATGCGTTCTTTTAACGCACGGTGACGCAGCGGCACCGCCTTTGCATCTTACAGTACTCACAAATGAATTGAGTGGTGCACACACGAGTGCGATGGCGCTGCGGCATCGCGCGTCATTCTTGCGGGTAAAAAGTCTCGCAGGTTTCCGCGAGACCGAGTTACCGAGTTACGTCTTTGAGTACATTGTTAAATTCGAATGAAAGATTTCAAACATGGAAGAATTGGATATTGAATTATTATAATAATATACAATCTTATAGACTAGTTGAAAATAGTAGCAACATGCAATGCTTTACAATTAGGTAAATACTTGCAATCTAATGCCTGTGACACACATCTAGTATAGACACCATAGTATCTATACGAATGAACCACATGTCTGTCAGGGTATACTACGGTAATACCAGCCGAGCAAGATAGTGTTAGCGTGGTATATATACTATGGTTTTTTGCGGAGTATAGTCTTCTCCAGCGTAGTATAGTCTGAAAACAGCGCCATTTTTTAAAATTGGATACTAGTTTTACTAAAACTAATTGTCAAATTGATGTTTATTGGGATTTTTAAATTTGTGATTCCAAAATGGCAACGAGTTTAAAAAAAACGAAAAGTTCTTGGCAGCGATCAAATTGCCAAAATTTTGAATATTTGGAGAGAAAATATAGACGGTCTGAGGGGGAATTTAAAAAATTCCCATGTTTATAAAAAAATGTGTGCTGAGCTGGCAGAGGATGGCCTTGTGTTAAGTGAAGCGGAGCTGCGGACAAGAATAAACAACTTGACCAAGAAATACAGGTAAATACGATCATATTCTGTCATTTCTATCAATATTTATAATTATTTATCCTTTCAGGTCAGAAAAACAAAAAATTGGACCTACTGGAGGATCGCCATCGGAGTGAGAGGATTTTTCAAAAATTAATGAGTTTATGGGAGGCTATAAAAGCAATAACGTTCAAGAAATTATGGAAGAAGTAGGTTGCAACTCTGTACAATTCGGTAAATTATTTATTTATACTAAAGTTACATATGTATGTACAGTGGATCAAAAAAGAAATCGGACATACAAGTTTTGTCTCTTTAAATCACAATATAAAATTGATGAAGGTTTGAAAATAGCGTATTTCTACATTTATACATAGTTTTTACTATAAACTCTGGATATTTAGCAAAAATTACAGTTTTATGAACAAATAATCATCGAAATTCAATATAAAAGAAAATAATCGCAAATTTAATATCAAAAAAGAAATCGGACACTCTGTGTTGTACTCATTTTTTTGTTTTTTAGCGGGACAAATATAACACTTAGGTTCTTAATATACCGTTACATTTGTCAGATGTTTATTTGATTTGAATTTAATGCGTTATTACTAATAAGGTCAAAATGGAAGAACAATGTTGATATACAACGATAGAAGTACGAAAAATAGTGATAAAACATTTTTAAAAAGGTAACTCTGTACGTGCTATTGCAGAAATTGTAAAAAGAAGCAATTCTACGATAGGAGACATCATAAAAAGATTCAAAACAACAAAATCTGTTGAAAATTTACAAAAATCTTGAAGACCAAAAAAGTTTACTGCAGGCGATGAACGTTGGATATCGTAATAAGTTAAAAAATAAACCCCAAATAGGTGCACCAAAGTTGACGGGCGTAGGTAATGAGATACCTGCACTAAGATATTAACCCTGAAACCGTAAAAACAGTGCTGCGAAAAAGTAATTTTCATGGAACAGTAGCAAGAAAAAAACCTTTTATCAACAAGAAAAACCGAATCAAGAGAAATAGTTTATAAGGAGCTACCAAAAGACGGATTTGTCATTCTGGAATCGTGTTTTGTCTCTGACGAGAGTAAATTTAATATAACAGAGAACAAAACACGATTCTAGAATGAGAAATCCGTCTTTTGGTAGCTCCTTATAAACTATTTCTCTTGATTCGGTTTTTCTTGTTGATACAAGGTTTTTTTCTTGCCACTCTTCCATGAAAATTACTTTTTCGCAGCACTGTTTTTACGGTTTCAGGGTTAATATCTTAGTGCAGGTATCTCATTACCTACGCCCGTCAACTTTGGTGCACCTATTTGGGGTTTATTTTTTAACTTATTACAATATCCAACGTTCATCGCCTGCAGTAAACTTTTTTGTTCTTCAAGATTTTTCTAAATTTACAACAGATTTTGTTGTTTTGAATCTTTTTATGATGTTTCCTACCGTAGATTTGCTTCTTTTTACAATTTCTGCAATAGCAAGTACAGAGTTACATTTTTAAAAATGTTTTATCACTATTTTTCGCACTTCTATCGTTGTATATCAACATTGCTCTTCCATTTTGACCTTATTAATAATAACACAAAAAATTCAAATCGAATAAACATCTGAAATATGTAACGGAATTTTAAGAACCTTAAAGTGTTATATTTGTCCCGTTAAAAACAAAAAATGAGTACAACACAGAGTGTCCGATTTCTTTTTTGATATTAAATTTGCGATTATTTTCTTTTATATTGAATTTCGATGATTATTTGTTAATAAAACTGTAATTTTTGCTAAATATCCAGAGTTTATAGTAAAAATATGTATAAATGCAGAAATACGCTATTTTCAAACCTTCATCAATTTTATTTTGTGATTTAAAGAGACAAAACTTGTATGTCCGATTTCTTTTTTGATCCACTGTACATATATTTTGTGTTATTTTTTTACAAAATAGATTCCGATATATCAGCCGATTCTCCAATGGCATCTTCAGGGGTACTGGAAGAATTCCCGTCGGAACCTGGACCATCGGTGCCTAGAAAAGAAAAGAGAAAACGGAATATAAATGAAAGTTTTCTTGAAATGGCGATGCAAGAAAATGAAATTTATAAAAAGTTTATGGAAAAAAGCATAGAGAATGATGACAGGATGCTTAAGCTTATGGAAGAAAATAATAAATTAATAGCAGCATTAATAAATATTAATAAATGATAATGCAAACTTACATATGTGTTTCATTATGGCTTGCCTTATTATGTTCCCAGATCGATCATCCTTGCTGACGGTACTGCGCTGAGGCTGTTGCCTTCTTTTTTGTGACTCTAATTAAAATATCCAGGACTGATTGATTAGGTCACTTCTAGTATTACAAATATTATGTAGTATACAACATGCTTTAATTATACAATTTGCATTGTTGATATCTACTTCCAAACCTCGGCCTATTCTTCGAAAACGTGCCTTAAGTTGCCCAAATGCGTTTTCTACAACACGTCGACATTTGGATAAATGTCTGTTGAAAACAATTTGCTCATAGGGTTGCTGCACAAAAAATGGAAATGGCTTCATGATATATTTAGAAAGCTTAAATGCGGAATCTCCAAAGAAAAGAATTGGCACTTTTACACCTTCTATTATCTTGCAATTTTGATTAAATATTTCATTATTTATATGCATCTTTTTTAGTGTTGAACATTCAAATATTGTAAATTCATTGCTTTTGCCAGGTATTCCAACGTTGATGTACGTAAATCTGTACCTGTAGCCCACAGAAGCGAATAATATTATTGAGTGCCAACCCTTGAAGTTGTAATAATCGACAGCTTCAGCTTTTGGTGGGTTGACTTCAATGTGGCAACCATCCACTGCGCCATAGTATTGCGGAAAACTCAATTTTTTGAAACCGTTAACTATTTCTTGAACTTTTTCTTGTGTCGGGGGGTAAGCGTCAAAAGCTATGGCTCGGAACGTATTGCACACCTCTCTGCAAACTTGTAGCACCAACTGGCCCAGAGTTGTCCTTCCAATTCCAAACAAACTGGCCACGGTCCTATACTCCGCCGAAGAAGCCAATGCGTACAGAGTTGCAGCGATTCTTTTTTCCAAAGGTATAGCAAGTCTCCAACATGTATTCTGCTTTTCTAAACCCTTCAAATTGTTGACTAGATATTGAAAGGTTTCTCTAGCAACTCTAAATGTATTTTTAAATTTTTCATTGGAAAATGCTGGAACGTCTGTTTCCCAAAAATGCGAATTTTTCACCTTTATAAAAACTTTTTAGAACTTGAGTACAATAATCATAAACTTTTTGCAACTTACCTGGCTCCAAATTGAACGTGATTTTAAGTTTTGATTTGCGGAAAGAGCTAAATAGCTACCTATATCTCATCATTTTTAATTTTGCTCTCATGGCTAAGATATAATATATTTTCTTTTTTCTTTTAAATGACATTATTTTCTGGTTATTTGATGTGATCAAGCTCAAAACATCCATCACAAAACTTAAATATCTTCATTTGAAAGAATGAATATTTTTGTTTGCCAAAAAATGACAAGCTGTCAAACTATACTACGTTCTGTAGTGTGTCACGTAGCATGGTATTGAGGATACTATGGTATTCATACTATTTTGTCTATACTACATGTGTATCACGGGCATAACCAACAGGATAAAGAATATTTAAGCAATACATCACATTTCTTTTAAATAAATCACGACTAATATTATTTTGAAAGTCAATATAATTACACACTAGATTTGCCTGTTTCAGGCACCGTGTTATTGGCTCGTTGAGATCGTAGTTTACTCTATGAAATGGTTAAAAAAATAAATTACGTACTCGAAGATCTCTTGAAGGAACATAAATTTTTGTCAACGAAAGAAGAAAGGAGCAGTCAATTTGAGAAGCGAGGATATCACGAATAAAAATTATTTCAAAGTATCGTCTTCGCGTTTTTAATTGTTGAAGTTCAAGAAGATTACATCTAGTACTATAGGAAGGCATTCGAATATTCCATTTTAATCTACATACTGCAATTCCAGTAAATCGTTTTTGGATGCTTTCTATCCGATAAGAATGCAGAACATAGTATGAGTTCCACACTACACAGCAATATTGAAGTACTGGTCTTACATAGCAGTAATATAGCGCCTTGAGAGTAAAGGGATCAGAAAATTCTTTGGAATTACGAGAGATAAACCCAAGTAAAGAGTTAGCTTTCGCTACGATAATGTCGATATGGAGAGAAAAAGTTAGTTTGGGATCAAAGATGACTCCAAGATCCTTTTTTTTGGAGACCATTTGTAGATTGACACCATTTATTGAATAAGTACAGTTTGATGAGGCAAGGTTACGACGAAAATTTATGTAATCACATTTGGACACATTAAGATGTAATTGGTGCTTACACCAACTAACTTAACTATCTAAATCGTTTTGAAGTAGAACATAAGACAAAGAGAAAATTTAATGATGTGAGGGATATCATTAACAAAAAGAAGAAAAAGTAGAGGTACAAGGTGGCTTCCTTGGGGAACACCAGAGGTCACAGATATTGTAGAAGTGATAAAGACGAATTTATGTTGACGTACTGGGTTCGACCTACCAAATAAGATTCCAACCATAACAAAAGATTCGAATGAAAACCTAAAGCTGATAGCTTAGCGATTAAGATATGGTGATTAACTCTATCGAAAGCTTTAGAGAAATCTGTGTAGATTACATCAGACTGAAAACCATCTTCAAGGTTACCTGTGATCTCATTGCAAAGAATTGTTAGATTAGTTGTTGTTGATCTTCCAGAGACAAAACCATGTTGAAACGGGGAAATGAGGTCTTTGATCATAAAAGTTCATTTATTATAAACAATTTTTTCAAATATCTTCGGAATCGTTGAGAGTTTACTTATAGGGCGATAATTGGTGACATCCTGTTTGGGTCCCGATTTGTGAATGGTAATAATATAAGAAACTTTCCAATCGTTTAAAAAATAGCCCGTTGTCAGAGATTCATTAAAAAGACTTGTTAATGGTTCAGAAAGAGCAGCAAAACATGATTTCAAGACAATTGGTGGAATCCGCCACCTGGACCTGATTGTTTACGAGTATCACTATCACGATCACACAGGGCTTTTTCAACATCTGAGTAGCTTAAGATTAAGGAACTGATATTGACTTGATTCACTGGGGTGAATGGAGAAAAATTAACAGGTGTATTTGAAGAAGAATAAACAGATTGAAAAAAATTTGAAAACAGATTACTTATTTCACTAGGGTCACTAGAACTAGTCCCTGAGTAATGCATGCAGTCCGGAATCTTACTATTTTTTTTTTTGAGACCAAATTCGATGCGATAAATATAATCTTTATAAAGAAATTTATTTAATGCATCAAATTCCTTCTGAAGTCGTAAGTAATTATTTAGAAAGCAAGTATTATTGTTAGATTTTCTAGAGAGTTTATATGCTTTATTTTTTTTGTTTGATAAGTTGCATAATCTTTTGTTGAACCAGGCAGGTTTAGAATTTTTACGAATAACAACTTTAGGTACAAAGCGATCTATAGCTTTAAGTAAAGATTTGTTGAATAAGTTATAGGCAACGTTCTTTTTCAAAAATATAATTCCAAGGAAATATACTTATGTAATTATTAATCGAATGAAAATCATCTTTATTGAAATCATATTTATATTTATCATTTTCACAAAGTTTAAAATAAACATAAGATTTAAAATTAATACAAAGAGCTAAATGATAAATGGAATTTGAAAAAAATTGAACAGGTACTAGTATTAACATTTCGCTATCAACAAAAACCAGGTCTAAAATACGATTTAGATTATTATAAAATTTATTGATTTGTAAGAGATCATAATCAGCTAAAGAATCAATAACAAGACATTCATAATCTTTTTTAACGTTATAAGGAATAAGAATAACTTCATCAGGGTCAAAAACCCAATTGACATAAATTAAAATCACCTAAAATGATTGAATTTTGGTTGGAATTCAAATTATCTAAAATAAAATTTTCGACATGAATTTTATATAAGTAAATCAAAAGAACTACCTGGGGCCTATTTCACAGATCATACATTACATACAATGTATGATTTTGACAGGTTTGATGTATCATTTCTGTTTCACAGAATTGTTGTATGACCGCTGTCATACAACATTGTAATCGACTGGAATATTTCCAATGAGATTCTGTTTCACAAAATTTCATCATACATTGTATGACTAGAATGTATGAAATTCTTTCATACATGAATGTATGAAATTCTTTCATACATTTCATACAACAAAAAAAAGTGTTGTATGCGAAAATAACGGGTTACAATACAAATGGCTTCGAAACGGAAATACAGAAAAGTAAGTAGAATTTAATACTCAAATAATTATTTATGAAATGAAAATAATTTTGTTTTGATATTTGTAGTCTCAAGAATCTCAAAGCAAAAGCCGAGAAGACAATGCAGTGGCAGGGCCAAGCCTAACGCAAGCATTGTTAGATCAGCCTCACGCTGAGCCCCAGCCATCTTCAAGTAGAGTACGTGCCAAAAAACCAAAGGAATCGGCAAGTGACGAAGAGATCATGGAGCTGAAGAAAAAGTTGCTTAAAATTTCTTACTATCTGAAGCAACTTGAATGCAGAGAAAAAGAACTTTTGCTCAACCTGGATCCATCTGAATTTACTAATTATATTTTCGGGATATATACGAGTACCTATCGGATGACGATTGAAAAACTTTTAAAATAACTTCTGTACATATCTCCTTACAATAAAATTAATAAAAAATTCAAACTGGTGTAATAACATAAATTCCGTTGAACGAAAGAGCTTTATATTGTGCTTGTTATCTCTATTTATTTATTGTGATTTGTGAACCAAAAGCTGATAGTGAGTACCTCTATGGTTGCAGTATGTGTGTGTATTTTTTCACTGCAAACACACAAGAATAACAAATACCTTTCACTCTTAGCCTCAACACAACGAATTTCGATTTGTAGTTCTTACATATATATCCAACAAAATATATAAAAAATATAAACACTCAAATTTAGTTTTCAAACATTTATTCATACTTTTATTTAGCCCTATCACGAATTCCATTGTAATCGGAAACTTGTTACGAATCCCGAAAAAATCTATCGCAAAATCCATCGTAGTGGAAAATCTCAAATTGTCATTACGAATGGATTTGGTTATATCTTTTTTCGGGATTCGTAAAAGTTTCCGATTACGATGGAATTCGTGATAGGGCTGATTATGTGTAGATGTGTAGATGTAGTAATTATAAAAAGAATTAAAAAGTTATTAGTTATTAAAAATATTTATGTAATCAATTAACTCTGGTAAAGCTTGACTATTGTCGTTTTCATTTTCTGGATTACTTGCTTCATTGTCATCATTGTCGCCATCAATTGTAAAAACTATATCATTTTCATTCGTCATCCTTTTTCGTATGTTGTACAACACAACGCACGCGTTTATAACTGTTGCACAGCTAAGTGCCGACTTTAAGCGCAGCCTGTTCAAACAAGGAAAAATTTCATTTAATTGGCCAAGACTGCACTCAACGACTTGTCTTGTTTTTTTTAGTTTGCGAATAAAACGATTCTTTGCTACCCCGTTTTCAACAGCAACTGGAACGTTAGGAGTGAACAACCACTTCCTTAACGGATACCCAGAATCACCAATTATGATAGCACCTGGAAAAGGACGCCACCCTTCATTATTCCATTTTCGATAAAAACTACTTTGCTGTAAGACACGGCTATCATGTACTGAACCGGGGTAATTGCTATTAACTGCATAAAATCTGTAGTCAGCTCCAGAAACAAGCATTACATTCAAAGAATGATCACCTTTCCGATCAACAAAAGCTTGTTCATTCTCAAATGGTGCATCGATTGGAATTAAAGTTCCATCAACAGCTCCAGCAATACGGGGCATTCCTGCTATTCGGAAAAAGTCTCCAGATACAGCATTTGCATTAACTGGCCATTCAACTTCTTCACCTTTAATGAAATATAATATGGATTAAAATTTTCAGAAAAATAATTATGAAGTTCAAATAACTTACATAACAGATGCTGTGAAACGGCTGAACAAACCTTGTTAACACAACGACACACGGAAGCCTTTGAAACACCATGAACGTTTCCAATACCATGGTACTGACTCCCGTTTCCAAGCCAGTGAAGTGCCACTAATATTTGAACTAGTGGTGACAAAGCTCCACTACATTTTGTTGGGTGTGCAATATGTGCTCCTAATCGCTCCACTAAGAACTCGACACAGCTCCGAGGCACTCTAAACTTTTCCACGAAATTAGGATCCTCCATGTTAAAATTGACCCTTTCAAGAAATGTCCTTGGGCGTCTTGAAATATTTGTCCTAAGTTCCATAATTTCGTCATCATCAAAAATCAAATCTTCGTCTTGGAAAATATATCCATTTTATTTTTTTTTCTTCCTCTTTTAAATTCAACTTTTAACGAATTTGTTTTTTTTTTTGAAAGCCTGACATTGAAGTGTCAGTGATGAAATGTCAAATCATACATTTCATACATCATACAATGGAATCATACAGCACTTCCAATGAATTCTGTGAAACAGAAATTTTGATGTAATGTATGATAATCAATTTATTGTATGATGTATGTAATGTATGTGATGTATGATCTGTGAAACAGGCCCCTGGTGGTATATATCTAACTTAAAATTATGAAGACATCACTGGAATCGTTCATTGACACACACACGGCAAGTTGATCGACATCCAAATCAGCTGATATAATTGGTAGTATAATCTCACGGCATGCAAGAGAAGAGCGAACGGCAACAAGAACACCTCCCCCTCTTGTCTGATTTGTTTTAATCATGCATTTATCCTTACGGAATACAGTGAAGAAATTTTCATCGAAGAGTTCTGCATTAGAATAATCATTGTTAAGCCAAGTTTCGGTAAAAGCAAAAATATCATATTGCGATGACGATGAATGCAAATAAAGTTTATTTGTTTTTGTACGAAGACCACCAATGTTTTGGTAATAAAGGAGAAAGTCTTGGTTTGGAGCACGGGATGGAGGGAGAGAGCATGAGGGTGAAACACCAGAGAGTTGAATGTTATCAATATTATTGAGTGCAAGAACATAGATTATGTCACTTAAATTTGATTTGATTTTACACTCATTCGAAAATAGTGATGTATAAAATATTCCTTTTTTAGCCGATAGTCATTAGGTATGCGAAAGTTACTGGTGTTTCTTTATAAACCTCCATTGCTGCACTTAAAACGCGAACTGCAGATTGAGTTCTGCGAGAAAAACCCGCATGTGTGAACTATTGCGGCACCGCAGCGACACATCGCTGCGGGACCGCGCGTTAAAAGAACAAGAACAAAAAAAAACAAATTCTTTAGGTTTTTAAAACAAACTTTATTCGCAGTGGCGTAGCTAGGGGCGGGGTGAAGGGGCTGGTCACCCTGGACCGCAAGAGTTATGGGTAGCGAAACCATCTTCGTCTTACATTAGAAGTTGTGAACCAATTAAGAAATTTTTTTTTAATTTAAAATTTGACTAAATTTTCATTAGAGATTACAATTTTTATAATAATAAAATTTTAAGGGAATTCATGAGAAGTTGGAAATAAGCAAATAAGTTAAATTTTTGTTTAATTAATAATTTAATTAATTTTTGATTATATTCAAATCAATAGGGGCGGAAAAATATCTTCGTTGCTTGTTACAGAAGCTGGAAAGAAACAAAAACGCATTTTTTTAATCAAAAATTCTATTAAATTTGTAAACGAATGTACAATTTGTCATTGTGTTCATATCATTAGGGGCGTCAAAATTATTATCCATTGATCATTATAGAAGTTGGTAATAAAAATAAAAATATTTGGTCTGCAACTTCAATACCGACGATATAAACCTATCATTTAACTTCATAGCTTAAAAAAGTAGTTTGCAAAAAAAAATGTTTAAATGTTGAAACATTTAAAGAGTAGTTATAATCCCTTGAGCGCGTGTAGATTATAAAAAAAAAAAAAGTTACACAATAGTTTTTATAATTTTTGTATTTGTTAATTAATAATTACGAAGAGAGGTTTTTACTGCTTGCTGGTTGATTGGAAAGAAAAAGATTTACTTAATTTTGTTGACAACAAGATATGCATGAAAATAAAAGCAATACATAAGAACATAAGTTAAAAATGTATGCCATTACAAAAAGTATATCTTTGGTTGACAAGAAAGTAGGGTAACTTACTAATGTTTGGCAAAGTGCCGCTCATTTTACAAACAAATATTTTTGTTTTTACCAAGTTACATAATGATTAAATTAATGAATTGAGATGGTAATTGAATTTAAGTAATTTTAAAAATTCAATATAAATAGAAAACATTCAGCCCCCCTGAAAAAAGCAATTCTTTCAGCAAAAGGCAATTGAGAAATTTTAGCAATTGGTCTAACGTAATCTCCAGTTTGGGTTGTAATCAGTGTTGTTCCTCTACGTGTCGACTTTGATTGTCTACATTAATGCGTAGACAATTGTGTCGACAATGTAGACAATGTAGACAATGTCGACTATGGTGTCGACAATGTAGACAATGTCGACTATAGTGTCGACAATGTAGACAAAGCATGCCAGCCAATCTGTCATTCTTGATTTCTCTGTCACATTGTTTACTTCATTTAAGAAAATTTCAGGTGTTAATTTGAGTTTTTATTCAAATATTGGTCGACGAAAAAATAAAGGTTTCCATCACCTAGGTTTTCTTTTAATGGAAAACAATAACAAATTTGTAGCATATTGTACAGTGTGCAACAAAAATCTACAAAATACTGCACAGGTAAATAAAAATTTGTTAAAAAAAAGCATATTCATATCCTAATAATAATGCCTTCACATTCATTTACGAAAGCAATGCCTGTAAGCAATCCCAATCACCTGCGACATCTTAATCCGGCGATGTCTCTATGATTGTTTTGCTTAATGACAATGATTTTGGCTCGAGCTCTGATTTATTAGATGAAACATAATAAGAAAAATTTAATGTCTACGTTGTCTACATTGGCATGTAGACAATCAGGAATTGTATACGTTGAATTGTCTACACGTAGACAATCGTGTAGTCTACATTTTTTGTCTACATGGAACAACACTGGTTGTAATAGTTGCCACTGGAACTCGCTCATCCTTTCCTAGATGGACTTCTTTAGTTCGCCCAAGAATACATTTGACTGGTGGAAGATTTGACTCCTTGAGCATGACAACATCACTGGGTTTAATGTCGGGTTTGACACTTTGCCATTTTGGTCTTTGCTGCAACGAGGTTAAATATTCGGAATGCCATCGCTTCCAAAAACCTTGTTTGAGTGACTGCAAAAGAGACCAATTAGTACAAATGTTCTGATCATGAATACAAGGATGATGAATAGAAGTCATAGGTTCATTGATCAGAAAGTGAGCCGGACTTAGACCTACCGGATCCATATCCGATATCGGCCACATTGGTCGGGAGTTCAGCAGTGCCTCGATGCTTGATCTGTGTTTGGAGAGTGTACATCTCTTCATAAATCAACCAATGATCTTTAATGACTCGATTCAAGTGGAATTTAACAGACTTTACTCCAGCCTCCCACAAGCCACCAAAGCGAGGAGAGGAAGAGGGAATGAAGTTCCACGAAATCCTGTCCTTAGATGGATGATTGATTACGATGTCATTGTGTTGCTGACTTAAGATCAGCTCGAACATTTCGTTGAGGCACCGTTTAGCTCTATGGAAATTCGTCCCATTATCGCCCCAGATTTCCGACACGGTTTACCACGACGACGACACGCAACGCGACTCGATCTAGAGCAGCAAGAAAAGCCTTAGAAGAGAGATCACTTACTAGCTCGACGTGTATGGCTTTATGCGATATGAGCCTGTCGTAAGGTTATAGGGCCTGCGTAGTCTACACCAAACTTGCTAAACGGTCGTGAAAACAGTACGCTCTCTGCCGAAGATTGCCCATTAGTTGGGTCGAGGTTGTCATTTGTAGGCGGAAACACTAAACACTCTTATGTACTACTTTTCGCAGCAAATTCCTACAACCGATAATAAAATATTCTTGTCTTAAAATAGCAAACAAAAGAGAAATGCCTGCATGACAATGTGAGTTATGAAAATGTTTAACGTTAAGTTTTGCAATATTGGTGTTTTTGTCGAGAATAATTGGTTGTTGCGTGCAAAGGTTCTTGGATACGACCACCGAAGCGTAAAAGTCCTTGGTCATCCACAAGCGGAGCTAACGATGCTAACTTATTACCCTTTTTGAGACATTTATCACTTTTTAAACTCTTTATTTCTAAAGAAAAACTAAGCTCTTGGTGAAACCTTATAAGTTCTTTGCCGTAGAAAGTTCGACAGACGACAAAGCCAACGATTAATTTTTAGAAGGAGGTTTATTCAGACTTTTTAATAGTATTTTTTCATAAGCACTTGAAATTTCATCCTTTGCAAGTTTTTTCTTCACAGCAATGATTTTACAAATATTTGACATGCATCGAATTATTAAAGCAAGTACGCGAACGAATTTAAAAAAAAAAACAAGATGAATCATTAATTACGTTGCAAAAAACGCTTTTAAGATCGAGTTCTATGAGAGCCCAAGTTGTTATTTTCTTCGTACTTCAAAAGTATCTGGTTGAATATTGTCGACCGAATATTCCGATTTTGGCCATTCGTCCCGTTCTTTTGTAATCCACAATGGACCCTTCCAGCATAACTCATTTTTAATTAAATGAGAAGGTAGAACTCAGCGAGAGGCTCAATCAGCTGGGTTGTTTTCGGAACGTACATGTTGCCATGACTCTCTAGGCAGAGAATCTCCGATATACGGTTCCCGATGAAAACTGACCACCTCTTTAGCAAGGCTTAGAGCCAATGTAGGACGATTGCGGAGTCAGTCAAAACGAAAATGTTCAATTCTTTATCTTGTAAGGAAGTTTTAAGTTTTGTTACTAAGCGCGTTAGTTAAACTGGTCCAGAGAGCTCGAGACGCGGGAGAGAAACGACTTCGATAGGAGTAACTTTGCTTTTCGCTGCAACAATGTTGCTGGCTATGTTTCCGAACGAGTCGGAACTTCTGCAATATATCATCGCCTCGTAAGCAGCGAGGAATGCATCACAAAATCTGTGGTATTCGATGTCTGTCTCTGAAGACCACATGATTCGTGGAATATTTATTTTTTCGAGAGTTGGAAGTTCATCGCGAATGCAGTGCCAATTTTTGGCATGCTCTGGAAATATGACGTCATCCCAGCTGTACTTTTTTTCGCCAGAGCTTCTGGAAAAATATTTTTATGCCGACAACAACAGGAGTATGAAACCCGATGGGATCAAATATCCTTGACGACTCTGAGACCATTTGCCGCTTTGTTGACGATGATTTTTCATTTAAATTCACTCTGTACGAATACGAATTATTTGCAGGAGACGATTGCAAGCCGAGGCTTGAGAAGTTTGACTGAGCTGTATTCTTCAAACTCCTTTGGTGACATTTCACGTTGTTCTTCTGGTAAACTGAGAAGAAGAGGCCAAAAGTTTGTTGTCCACTTTCGAAGATTCCAGCCATCAGGCTTGAGAAGACTAATCAGTACTAGACAAAGTGACGTAACTTTTTCGATAGAATAAGCCTCAATCGACAATCATAACGTCATCGATGTAAAAGTCGTGCAGCAAAACTTCTGACGCTCGAGGATGAGCATCTGCTAAGTAGATTGCGCGTGAAGTGGCAAGTAAAAACATTTACTAGAAGACGTATTTACCTCGCTAGCGAGGACCTCTTCTATATGGCTAAGGTTCAAATACTCATCAATGCCGCTAACGTATTTATCTTCCAAATATTGACTGCAAGTTTATCATCGACAGACATAGTAGGTCAACTTCCTCAAGACACAGGAACGCTCGTGATCGAACGAAGTTGAAGTTTCTAAAGTATATAGTATGAATCAATTTATTTTTTTGTGAAAGTGCTGGCGGATTCCATGTTTCCAGAGATAACCCAACCGACAATTGTCGGCACGAGATCACGCATTCCTTGCTGACCATGAACTGAACCATTTATTATGCTGAATAATTTATCAGCACCGATAAGTACGTTAATATGACCAGGAATATTGAAGTTAGGGTCAGTTAGAGTAATCGAACTGAGAGACGGTATTTGAAACCGTAAAAAATTAAGTCGGTACTAAGGATGTAATTTTTGAAACGACGACGTAGCATTGAATTCCAATGAAGTCTTGAGTAAAGCTGGAATAAACGTTAAGCGATTCCATTCGTAACACCTGATGGGTATTTGTGCGTACTTGCGAACCAATTCTAATCTCTGAACTATATTTTCAGTGACGAAAGAGACCTGAGATCCCGAGTCTAGCAACAACTGTAGTATGAGGCAATAGCTACTGATAAGCAAAGCAAGTAGTTAATTTGATATTGCTGAGTTGGCCGCGGAAATACCAGAAGAAACAGGAACTGTAGAAATGTTTAACGGAGATTGAATGTGAAAGAGCGTGATGCCGTAAGTGACAAGTTCTGCAACGGAATTTACAGCGACATATTTGCGAAAAATGACCAGTGAGAAGACAATTAAAGCATATAGAATTATGAATTTATGAATGTATGGCGTGCGGTGATGTCAAGCGACAAAAATTGTGGACATTGGCTTAATAAATGATCTGACTTACAACTTGGTCTGGATTCCACGAAATGCGATTGAATGAGCTTTGGATTTTTTAAACGAGATTGAGTTGGACGAGAAAGTGATTGAGCAGCTTGGAAAGCATCACAACGCGAGTTCAAAAACACTAAAAATTTATCGATGAAGGTGTTTGCCCTTGCTCCTTTGTTACGGACACCGATCCTCCTAGGCGGATTAAGAATCTAAAAGTAAATATTAAATTAATTAGAATTTGTTTTTTTTTTCTCTAAACAAATTTGACAGGAGGAAGAATTCTAAGTAAAACTCAAAGAAAAGGGGCATTTAAAAGAACCAGAAACTTTCAATCACTGGAAGTGTTGATGGAATTAATATTAGGTTGAGAGTGCCTCCAAGGGTTTAGTGAACGGAGAGATGAAGGTTATATTTTATTCTTCGGTTCTATCAAAGGGACAGAGGAAAATTAATGGTTACTCTAAGATATAGACTGGCCTAATAATCGAAGATGGTATTGGGGTGGTTACTAGGAAGTAATTTAGGGATATCGGTATGCGCTGAAGATCGGTTTTTATCGATCCTAATCGGAGGTATCAATAAATTTCGCTCGTTTATCTTTCTGGAACATTGATTTTTTTTGTATCCACCTCACTGGAATGATCGCTCCGTGTAAATCCCGGGAATGGAAAATGGAACCCTGACCTGGTAGGACTTTTGAGTTACCCTGTGGTTTGGAAGGCTCATTTCAGAAAATGAGGGGAAGTGTTGAATATATAAATTCAGATAGAGAATAAAGAGTGAAGCATCGAATATGTCGATTGAGGGGGGATGGAAAAGAGAAAAAAAAAAAAAAGACAGTGGAATGGTGTGATGCATATGGTGCCTATGTACATCGACAGTTTTTACTGTTTTGTTAATGGTAAACGTCAATGTGGATCAGTTGAAAGTATCCGCGCGCAGTTCACAGTTCAGTCTGCAGACAAGGTATATAACTCGAGTCTACTTTGTGAAAAAGAACTAAAGAAAAAAAAAAAAAAAAGAAGTGCAACCCTAGGAATAAAAGATCACCGGGAGAAAAGATACGAAAAAAGATCCATTTAAAAGAATATTTCAACTTAAAATAAGAAAAAAATTAGAAAAAAATAGGGTGAGTTTGTACGGATTCAAGAAACGAATTTTTTTTTTTGAAAGAAAAAAATTGGAAAACTATTGACCATTACTAATGGGATTTCGTTCGTTTTTACTAGGTGCTTGGCGGTCATATTATTAAGCATCAAGAAGTGTGGCCGCCCACCCTTAATTTTGTGAACGGCTCATCCTGGTATTTCGCCTGCGGGCTAATATGACGTCTGAGCCAGCTCCTTTTTGGCCGAGGGCGGTAATCCCTCATTTCATCCTGCCTGCGAAGTCGAGCCCGCTAAAAGGGACGAATAAAACCGCACAGAACCTGAAGAAAAAGAAGGAAACAAATCGAAAAGTAGACAGAGGTCACGTGAGTTAGTCAAGAAAAAAAAAAAAAAACCGAAAACAAAGAAAAACAAAAAAAAAAAAAAACAAAAAAAAAAAATTAAAACCAATAAAACCAGAAAATTAAGAAAAATAAATTCCATAAGAATAAAAGCCAAACCATAAATTATATTAAGGCACTAAATCTTAAGATTAACCTATAAAGTAAATTTAACCAGCTCGTTTTGGCGTGAAAGTTTTTTTGTATAAGTACTATCTTAGTTTGATGTATGTAATTTTTTTTGTGTTTGTGATTTGTTTTGTATAACTTTTTTGGGCTAAATTTTAAAAATATCGTGTACATGATAAGATATAGTTTCCCAGGTCGGTCATTGGGTTGTCCCTTTTAATTTATTTATTGGATGACCAACTAACTCCATCGAGCTCCTAGAAGGTAGGGTCTTTGTATTATCGAGAAAATACGCGCGTTTTATCGGTTTACCTCATATCACCAAAAAGGGTGTTACAGTTTTTGGGTCGCGTCAATAAAGTACTTAGGGAACATATCTATTTCATATATTATTCAAGCAAAAAGTTAACGTAAAAGAAAGTTTGAAGAATAAAATTCCAATTTTAAACTCCATTTATTAAATTTTTCTCTAGAGAGCTTAAAATTAAACTCAATAAATTAAGAAAAAAAAAATAAAGTGATAAACTTGTAACTAAAGAACTAAATGTAAATGTAAACATAGCCTTGAAGTCAAGTTTAAACACAGTCGAAATTATTGTGCAATTCTCCTATACGCTTTGACTTTCATGTAAAATACCTATAGGTATCGAAGGTATTCTTTTTGTTTAAATATTTCCTAATTGTAATAAAACTGCCATGAACGACTTTTCATTAAAATTTTGAGTATTTATTTGTTTCGCTTGAACGAAACATGGCTTTGTGAAGATAATTTACAGGGGTGTTAAAGGATGGCTAAGGCTAGCGGTGCGCTAATGGAGTGACCCGATTGGTTCTTATTAGTGACGTTTTGGGGGGAATCCAAACCGGGCCGAAGGATTCCAAGGTTGGGAGGGTTATGGTCGGCTGCAATGACATCCGCAGCACTCTTAGTATGGTGAAGTCCGTCCGACGTCTTTTCAGATTTGGTTAATTCCGGCCTGATTTATGTTTTTGGCTGCAGGCGAGGTTGAGTTTCCGGGGGCAAGATCCCCCCCGTCCGACGAGCTGACGCCGAGCATACGCGAGCAGGCCGCGTCCCCGGGGCTTGACATTCCATCCTTTTTCCAAACCTATCCTTTTCCTAGTTTCCTACCCTTTCTCTTTTCCCATCCTACTTCCTTATAGACTCCTCACCTCCTCTTGCCACGCAACACCTTTCTAAAGTTCCCAAGCTTCTCTAGTATCCTGATCTAATTTTAGCAGCAGAAGATAAATGACCCAAGGGTCATGTCAAGTGGCTCCCTAGGAGTCCAAACCGCAAATGGTTTCATCGACTGCGTCGTATCTTACGAAGAGACTGTGTTGATGTTTGTATTAGAAAGAAGCGTTTGGATATGCGATTGTGTCATGAAGTTAGCACAGCGCTATTCAAGTTTTTCCCAAGCATCAGTAAAATTTGAATCAGAAACTTTAATATCGCGAATTAGATTTGCTGGATCGTCGAAATTAATTCGGAGTTGCTATCAATCGAGCCAATGAAATGATCCGAACATCTAGGCCATTCCTTATAATTTGCTGCAAAAACCGATACGCAATGCTATGGAGCACGCGGACTTATTTGGTTCATTTAACTTTTTTAGAAAAATAGCCTGTTGGTTAGCTAGCCTATCTACAACCAATTCTGAAACATTAAGTGAAGCAGGTGTGAATACCAATTTTCTTTCCCGAATAATCCTTATTAATGTAGATTGAGCCGAGAAATATTTATTTTCATAGTCACAAAAATCATCATTTGGATCTACAAAATCCTCATTATCCGAGTGGTTATAAAACTCGTCTCTTAACCTTACGACTTTCGTCCACGGATCTTCAAAATTCTCTAAACGAGTCTCAAGAGGCTCCAAAGAAACGCAATCGTCCAAATTCTCTGCAAATGATGATGACTGTGCCAAAAGGTGTTGCAGGCTCTGTACAAATTAACCCTAGTGATTTAATTAATTGAAATTCAATTGAAATAATAGCACTGCACATGGCTTATGTGCACTAATTCACAATTTATTGCTTTATGATAAACCTTATTGTCCGCACTTTATATAAAAAAAAATGATGTCCAATTTAGGATTTACAACAAAAATCGCGAAAAAGTTCATTTAATTTGGCTACCGAAGGACTATGTTCTGAATTGATATTTTTGTATTTGTTAATTACCAAGTGAGGAGTTTCTATTTACTGCTTGCTGGTTGATTATAGACAGAGGAAGATCTACTTAATTTTGTTGACAACAAGATATGAATGAAGAAATTTATAGCAATACATAATAACATAAATTAAGCATAATTGAAAGCTTATGCGACCTCAACTCCATAGTGCGTTTCGCCCAGGTACGACAGTAGGCTTATCAGTTAGATGCTGTCGTACCCTTCTAAGACGCAATTATTATTTGTCGATGTTTAGACGAATAGTGGGAACAACATGTAGCATACGAAAACATGCACGTGCCGTAACTATTCGGAACTGGTGGAATTCTGATCATAGCCTCTCCACGGCGGCCGCTAGAAACAAGCCTTTTAAAAAAGGTTTGGCTAATATGATGATGAATGATGATGATGAAAACTAAAGAATTACGAGACCGACAACAAGCCTCGGAAACGGACTGATCACACAACGACAACCCACGCAACGAAAACGGAAAAACGATTTACGAATTTTCTTATGGAACGTACGATCGCTCTATAGAGCTCGAGCTGCTCAGCAGCTAGCCGATGCCCTGTCAAATTATAAAGCGGACATAACAGCTCTTCAAGAAATCAGATGGACAGGGAATGGTGTTTTACAGAAGAAAGAATATGACATATACTACAGCTGTCATACAAAACACCATGTGCTCGGAGTAGGCTTCCTAGTCAGCGAAAAAATGAAGTCTACCATCATCGGCTTTAACGCTATAAGCGAAAGGCTATGCACCCTTCGCGTGCGAGGCAAATTTACGAACATCAGCCTCATTAACGGACCTACGGAGGAGTCCTCAGACGAAGAAAAAGAGACTTACTACGAACAAGTCGAGAGGGCCCTCAATGCCTGTCCAAGGTATGATGTTAAGATTATCCTTGGGGATTTGAACGCAAAAATAGGTCGGGAGCCGGTATTCAGGCATTACGCAGGCACCCATAGTTTGCATGAGAACACTAATGACAATGGACTTCGAGTCTTAGAATTGGCAGCATCGAAAAACATGGTCGTTGCGAGTACCAGGTTCCCTCGTAAAGATATCTACAAAGCCACCTGGGTATCACCTGATGGAGTCACTCGTAACCAAATAGACCACGTGTTGATAGACCGTCGCCACTACTCGAACTTGATGACGGTACGAACGTACCGAGGTGCCAATATCGACTCGGATCACTATCTTGTTGGTATGGTTTTCCGAGGGCGGATTGCCTTGCGAAGACGCATTGCATCCGCCGATCAGGTTCGAATCAACACGGCTGCCCTGCGCAATGAAAACACCAGTTACACCTTTGGTAATGCGTTAGGACTCGCCCTAGAATCACTTGATTTAGGGAGAGTAAGTCCTGGAGCCAGTATGCTGGGCGTCAATGAGAAGTGGACACGTCTTAAAAATACTGTCATTAGTACTGCCAACTCCATCTTAGACAGCAGTCGTAAAAATCGGAACGACTGGTTTGATGATGAAAATGAATGCAAGCTAGCGACTGAATGTAAGAATGTTGCGTACCGAGCAATGCAACAATCTCATAGAACGGGGGCACGCGAAGAGGAATATAAAGAGCTCAGAAGAACAGAAAAACGGCTTCACAGACAAAAGAAATCAGCCTGGGAGAAGAACCTAATCTGTGAAATAGAAAACAGCCGAGAGCGAGGTCCGCACCAGGCGCGGAAGTTCTACCAATCCGTCCGAAACATGACGCAGTACACACCACACTGCACATACTGCAAGGACGGAGAGGGAAATCTGATCACCGATCCTGAAAGCATACTGGAGCGATGGGAAGTGTACTTTAATGAATTGCTAAATGGTCAGCTCACTGCAGAAGTGGAGACTCCACTACTTCAAGAAGAATATCCTATGTTGCCGCCACCAAGCATAGAAGAGGTTGAGAAGGCTTTAGGCCGGCTTAAACAGGAGCCCCGGGAGCCGATGGCATACCAGCCGAATTATTCCATCACGGCGGGCCAGCCTTACGTCAAGCAATTCATGATATTATAGTACAGGTATGGGAGCAGGAAGAAATGCCAGAAGACTGGCGAAAAGTTTAATATGCCCCATACATAAGAAGGGAGATGTCACAACGTGCAGCAATTATAGAGGTATCACGTTGTTGAGTACCGCCTATAAGATACTCTCCTCTATCCTACAAGACCGGATAACCCCATACGCTAAAACCGTCATCGGACAATATCAGTGTGGTTTCATTCCAGGCAAATCAACAACTGATCAGATCTTTACCCTTAGGCAGGCGATGGAAAAATGTCTAGAATTTAACATCCCAACATACCATCTGTTTATAGACTTTAAGGCCGACTATGATAGCATAGCTAGGGTAGAACTTTACAAAGCCATGAGAGAATTCGGCATCCCAAATAAATTGACACGACTATGTAGGTTGACCATGACCAACGTAACAAGCCAAGTAAAAATAGCCGGATTGCTATCCAGACCAATCAAAATCTTTAATGGACTCCGACAACGGGACGGTTTGGCCTGCTTCCTCTTCAACCTGGCGTTGGAGAAAGCAATCCGTGACTCTGGCACGGCAACAAGAGGGACCATCGTCAACAGGTCCAGCCAGTTACTGGCTTACGCAGACGACATTGACATCATCGGAAGAACCGAACAAGCTGTACAAGATTCCTTCATCCAGATCGAGCAGGCGGCACATTAGTGAAGGTAAAACAAAGTACATGGTGGCGTCGAATGCGAGAGGAACAGTTGGTCAAACAATCAAGGTAGCGGAGCACGTATTTGAAGTGGTGCAATCCTTTAAATACCTTGGGTCAATAGTAGCAGCCGATAACAATATAGAAGAAGAAATACGCGGGCGGCTTCTGAAATCCAACAGAGCCTACTACAGTCTGTCAAAGCTCTTCAAATCCAGAAATCTCACCATAACTTCAAAACTGCTGCTGTACAGGACCATGGTCCTGCCAGTACTCACATATGGATCCGAGACTTGGGTGCTGAGCAAAAAGCACTCCGACCTCTTAGCTGCGTTCGAGAGAAAAGTCTTAAGGAGAATTGTTGGCCCCATATGGGAGGAAGGACGATTCCGGAGACGGTACAATCATGAATTGTACGCAATCTACCTAGAAGCAGATATCGTGACAAAAATTAAGCTCGGTAGACTCCGGTGGGCAGGGCACCTAGCTCGCATGAGCGAAGAGGAACCTGCTCGGAAAGTTCTTTGTGGTACATTCTATGGTAGACGACAGCGTGGTAGACCATGCTTGCGCTGGAGAGATGGCGTAGACCAGGACGCCCGAAGCCTTGGGGTGCGCAACTGGATGGCGTCGACTAGAGACCGGGATAGGTGGAGAGACTTGTTGAAAGAGGCCAGGACCGGAACCCGGTTGTCGAGCCGATGATGATGATGATGATGATGATGATGATGAAATTTTTTGATTCCGCCAAAAAGTGTTCGCCAACGTAATGGACGTTCAATAACGGAAACACATAATATGTTTTTCTCAAGTATCCCGGTTTGAAGATAATTTTTTTTAATTCATTAAAATAACTTTAAATTCACTCTAGACTTTCACGTGTCTATTTTTAAGTTAAAGGACGGTGAACAGTAATTTTTAAGTAACTAATACTAGGCCCAGAGTACCGCGGGCTATCAGATAGTGATTCATTTATATTATTTTGGCTTACGTTTGAAATAAAATTCAATTTTTCAACAAAAATTCCATCAAAAGTTTATTTAGATTACCTATAACAAATGTTCACATTGTTTGCCTCCAACGGCAATGCAAGACCTACTTCTTCTTTAAAAAGATCGGTTTATATGACGGGCGAATCTCTCTGAGTTGATTTCTGCAACAGCTTCCGTGATTTTTTGGCGCAGCTCGGCTAAGATTTGGATCGGTTTTGAGTAGACTTCTTCTTTTACTGCTCCCCAAAGAAGAAAAACCAGAAAGTTTAAGTCACGTGAACGGGCTGGCCAACAAATTGCACCAGACCGCCCCATCCACCTGGCTGGGTATTTTTCATCAAGGAATTGTCTCACTGGGAGAGCATAATTCGCTGGGCAGCCGTCTTGTTGAAACCACATATTTCCATAAATGGTAAGTGGGGTTTTTAAAAAATCTAAATACACCTCGCCGTTCAAGTTTTCTGGTAGCTCGAATGGTCCAATTATTTTACCGTTCAGAATTCCGTTCCATATGCTAACTTTGAAGCGATACTGCGATTTGTCTTCCCGCATCAAATGTTTGCCACTCGTGGAAATTGTGAAGGTTCATGTATTCATCCTTTTTAAATGTTGATTCATCGGGCCACAGAATTTTGTCCAAGAATCGCAGATCTTCCCTGTACCGTTGTAGTATCGTTCGACAAAATGCAACTTTTTCATGGTTATCTCGGGGTAGTAGACTTTACACTCGTTAAACATGTTATGGATGGAGCTTATTTTTCTTCAAAATTCTGTGTGCTGTACTTTTGGTTACTCCTGTTCTTATTTGAATTCCATGTACCGAGGTAATTGGGTCTTGATCGACTTCTTGTAGCACTTCGTTCTCGTAGGGCATGAGGGGCCTGCCTTCACTAGTTCTTTGGTATGGAAATATTTATTAGAATGACTGGTGCAAATTCAGAAACACCCGATGATCCGGATAACGTTCAGCACTTGGATATTTCTCAAGGTAAATTTTTGCTGCAGCACAAGCATTGCCTCTGCATTCTTTATAGATAAAGTGGATGTTCGCATATTCCTGCGCAGTGTACCAAGATGGCATGGTTATTATACTTAAAACCAAAGGACAACAAAAATATTCCAAGGATCGGATCGGTTTTATTAAACGACAAGACAACCAAATCTTAATTGAATTAAAATGAAAGTGTTCCTTTTTATAGTGTCGAACACAATAAATTAGAAAATCACGCAAAATATTGTATAAGAACCCTACAAATTGCAGGAAAAAGAAAGCAATATACAACTAATCGGTCTAACGCCTTTCCCGATAAGTCAGAAGTTCATACAATCATTAAATACAACAACAAATACAGCATATTTTTGTATAACACAATTTTAAACTTTTTTAAAAAAGTTTATTACGTACCTGCTTTGGGTACGCGCGTGTTTTACTGTCGCCATTTATAGTCAAATTACCAAAAACCTATGGTCAAACGTAGCTTACCAACAATTACTTTTTTGAGTATTCATTAAACTACTTTTATCTTTTAAAAAATCAGCACTTTACTACTGCGAAAAATATAAATTGAGTGTTGAAAGGGTAAAAAAATATTGGATTTCTTAAAAAAAAAAAAACATTTTTATTTCCGTTATTTATGGAATATTCTCAAAAATGTTATACCATTTTGAAATGAGAATTGAACACGCCAACTATTTTTACACTACAATCCATTGAATTATAGTCCAGTCAAAGCGTCATTTGACCTTGCGCGCAGAGGCCTGGTCTATTTTTTTTTTTTTTTTTTCATGGATCGATAGGTGCTTATGAGAAAGGCTTAAAACCAAATTTGCACCACATAACAACCTTTTTTACCAAAGTTATTGGTAAAAATGTGTTTTGTGTCATTTTTTGGTCATTTGCGAATATCTCAGCTCCACTTTCTCGTTCAAACAAAAATTAAACATGTATTTATTCCTAATAACATTATCTATATCTATACAGGGTGATTGGCATAAGGTGTGACAAAAAGCTAGGGCGTGTAGGTTGGACTTAGACAAGAAAAAAATCGTATGGGAGGGGGGGTCTATTTCCCCCCGTTTAGGCGGGAGGGGCAATTTAAGAAAAAAATCACTTAAAACAGAAAAAAAATTATTAAAAAATAACGGTGATACCTACAGAGTAATGCTATAGCATTTTGAAAAGCCAGAAATACATTCTTTAAATTTGTTTTTAAATAAAGTTGTTCGACTGAATAGTTTTTTAAAAATTAATTTTCAAAATCAAAATTTTGAAAAAAAAAATGAAAAATTTTTTTTTAAACAATTTTTTTTCAAAATTTTTAGTAATTAAGTATTATTTATTTATTCATTATTCAATGCTCTTATTAATTTTTGATCAAACACAAGAAACCGGATGTCAAAATGTTTTGTGGTTTTTGAGAAAATCAAAAATAACAAAAACTACTTTTGTTCTAAGAAAAGCCTTTTATTTTAGTTTTTTTCGTTTTTGGATTCTTAGGTGAATTTACGATTGAAAGGATTAACTTTCTTTTTACTATTTTTTTAATTATCGTCTTATAAGCATACAATAATGTGACAAACTACTGAATTAACCATATTTCACACATTTTTTCATTGAGAACACCTGCGTGAGAGCATTGGTTTAAAATTGACCTGCAACTTTTTTATTATGGTGGGGTCGGCTTGGCTTAGGTGCATTTACGAAAGAAAGGATTAACTTTTTTTGTACAATTTTTGTATTATCAGTCTTATAATCATACAATAAAGTGACAAAGTACTAGATTAACACATTTTTTCATTGAGAACACCTGCGTGAGAGCATTGGATTAATATTGACCTGCGAATGTTTTTTAAATAATGCAACGTTACACGCCCTAACTAGTGATTTCGAACTATGTGTACGAAGTGGAAATAGAATCTTTGGAACAACTGAAACAACGGATTGAAGTGGCTGGAGTCAAATTACACGAAAATTTATCAAGTATAAATTTATGTGCAGCAATAAGAAGGCGCTATAATCTTTGCCTTCTACAAAATGGGGATCATATCGAAAATTTTTTGTAATAAGCTTTACAGGCCGATTCTCCCCAAAGTCAGTGATACCTCACAAGTCACAAGAAGAGGTGAAATTGATTTTGTGACTTTTTCGGATTCTGCCGCTCAGTCACAACTTGTGAGAGTCACAAAAACAATCGAAACTGTGATCTCCTTCAGAGCAGGTCACAACTCATAAATTTTTAAGTTTCTTGGACTGACATTCAGTATATTTTGTAAGAAAATTTTCTAGATTTCTGAATAATAATTGTGAGTACACAAAAATGGAAGTGGACTTTCTTCTAGTGAATATAATTGCTGATCTTTCTCGCGAAAATGAAAAGTAACATTTTTACATAAACAAACATTTTTTTAAAAAACTAATAGTATCAACAAATTTGCAGCGCCGACGGCATTTAAAAACTCTGAGAGATACAAATGATCCATTCGCTCTCCAAAACAATACATTTATAAAGTAATTTTTTCGTTTTCAATAATCAGCTGTTCAAATAATGACACTTAAAAATCTCACCATGCTGTGGTGAGTTTCGTTGTGAGTTTTCTTGTGACGATTAGGGGGAGAATACCAAAATGTTATCGAGTCACAACAATCCTCACAAAGAATAGTCACAAGAGCTTGTGACTCCTCACAAGGGGGAGAATCGGGCTGTTAGTTAAAAAATAGTTAAAAATTTAAATAAACAGTAATTATGTATTTAATCTAAATATGAATGTATTTCTTATTTTAATTGGTTTCAAGATTCAGGAACATTTTTGTTCTTATTTCGCAATTGCATTTTTCTGTCATTAGTTAGGGCGTGTAACGTTGCATTATTTAAAAAACATTCGCAGGTCAATATTAATCCAATGCTCTCACGCAGGTGTTCTCAATGAAAAAATGTGTTAATCCATTACTTTGTCACTTTATTGTATGATTATAAGACTGATAATAAAAAAATTGTACAAAAAAAGTTAATCCTTTCTTTCGTAAATGCACCTAAGCCAAGCCGACCCCACCATAATAAAAAAGTGGCAGGTCAATTTTAAACCAATGCTCTCACGCAGGTGTTCTCAATGAAAAAATGTGTGAAATATGGTTAATTCAGTAGTTTGTCACATTATTGTATGCTTATAAGACGATAATTAAAAAAATAGTAAAAAGAAAGTTAATCCTTTCAATCGTAAATTCACCTAAGAATCCAAAAACGAAAAAAAACTAAAATAAAAGGCTTTTCTTAGAACAAAAGTAGTTTTTGTTATTTTTGATTTTCTCAAAAACCACAAAACATTTTGACATCCGGTTTCTTGTGTTTGATCAAAAATTAATAAGAGCATTGAATATTGAATAAAAAAATAATACTTAATTACTTAAAATTTTGAAAAAAAATTCTTTAAAAAAAAATTTTTCATTTTTTTTTTCAAAATTTTGATTTTGAAAATTAATTTTTAAAAAACTATTCACTCGAACAACTTTATTTAAAAACAAATTTAAAGAATGTATTTCTGGCTTTTCAAAATGCTATAGCATTACTCTGTAGGTATCACCGTTATTTTTTAATAATTTTTTTTCTGTTTTAAGTGATTTTTTTCTTAAATTGCCCCTCCCGCCTAAACGGGGGGAAATAGACCCCCCCCTCCCATACGATTTTTTTCTTGTCTAAGTCCAACCTACACGCCCTAGCTTTTTGTCACACCTTATGCCAATCACCCTGTATAAATAAAAATGAATCGCAAAATGTGTTGCTAAGCGTTAAACTCGAGAACGTCTCGACCAATTCGGCTAATGTTTTTTTTTATGTTTTTGTTAAGACACAAGGAAGGTTCTTATGGAGAGAAAAAACGTAAAAATTACAAGGCGGTTAAGAACTTTCTGAGATTAGCGATTTGGAATAAATATACATTTACATTTTTATTTATATAGATTACTCTTAGTCAATGTTCGAAGCCCAACATCATTCTAACATTTACGAACTGTTAATGGTGAATTATGTGGTTCTTACAGAGAAGCCTGTCAGCGTTTGCAACTGTTAGAAAATGATGCTCATTGGGATCAAACTTTAAATGACGCTGTAATTTCTTTAAAAGTTCAACAAATACGAACATTGTTTTCTACAATTATATCAACATGCCTTCCGTCAAACCCAATTTATGGATTTATGGATCAAATACAAAGATGATATGTGTGACAATATCTTGCATCAAATGCGCAATAGAATAGGAAATCGAGATTTACAATTCACTGAAGAAGACATGTGCTTGATGATGTCGAACAAAGTATTATCTCCATTAGGCATGGCCGCGCCTAATCGCCCAATGCACGACGCTTTTAATCAAGGGTTGCAACGTGAAAAACTGTTCGATCTCGATGGTTTAAGGGAATCGGTTCGAATATATGTTCCGCTGTTGGACCAACAACGTTGTAAATGATGGAACTGGAGGGTTTTAATTTTTGGATACTCCTGGTGGTACAGGAAAGTCATTTTTAATTTCATTGATTTTAGCAACAATTCGCTTGCAGAATGGAATTGCACTCTCACTTGCTTCCTCTGGTATTCCAGCTACATTATTAGAAAACGGTTAAACAGCCCATTCAGAGCTAAAATTACCATTGAATATTCAAAGCAACGAAACTCCGACCTGCAACGTTTCCGAAACAAAGGTTTTGCAGCAATGCAAGTTGATAGTATGGGATCAATGCACAATGGCACATAAAAAGTCTTTGGAGGCATTAGATAGAACTCTGAAAAATTTGCGAAACAATCAAAACCAATTCGGTGAAGCGATGATTTTGTTAGCAGGAGATTTTCGTCAAATATTACCAGTTATTCCACGGTCTACACCAGCGGATGAACAGAATGCATGTTTGAAGTCCTCCATTTTGTGGAAAAAATTAAGATACTAAATTTGAGCAAGAATATGTGTGTCGAATTGTAAAATGATTGATCTGGAGAAATATTTTCAAAACAACTCATTGACATTGGTAATGGTAAAATCCCTGTAGGTGTTATGACAGGCTGCATTACATTTCCTGTACAATTTTGTCAGTTTACAGAATCAAAAACTGAGCTTATAGAAAAGGTGTTCTCAAACGCTGCTCAAAATTGCAGAGATCATTGTTGGTTGAGTAAACGAGCTATATTACATAGCTGCCAAAAAACGGACGTAAATGAAATAAATTTCAAAATCCAAAATGAAATTGCCGGTGAATTAGGGACATACAATTCAGTTGGTTGTTCAGGATTACCTGCCAATAATATTCTATTAAAAGTAGGATCGGTGGTCATAATGTTACGAAATATCAACCAACCAACCAACCGTGACTTTGTAATGGCACACGGCTAGCAATGAAAAAATTAATGAACAATGTGTTAGAAGCAATTATTCTAAAGGAAAAATATAAGAGAGAGGATGTGTTGATACCCCGCAAATGGCAGCAACTGACGTACCGTTTGAATTTATCCGGCTGCAATTTCCAGTGCGGAATCTGGAAAACCCATGCTTCTCTCATGGAAAGTTGTATGTTGCCTACTCTAGCGTGGGAAAACCGACAGCTTTATTTATTTACGCGCCAGATAATCATACAAAAAATATCGTGTACGATAAGGCATTACAATGAAAATACCACATTATTACTACTACTATTAAAGTCAAAATAATAAATCTATAAATAAAGTGATCACTCCAAAATATGTTTTATTACTGCGAAGGGGCAATAACTTTTGACAGAACAAAGTCTGTCGGGGAGAAACTATTAACATAAAAAATCAATGTTGTGTTCTTTTACAGATAAAGGGCAGAGCAACGTCTGCCGGGGCAGCTAGTTATGTTATAAAAAAACATTTGTTTAAACAAATGAAAAAAAAGTTATAGTAAGTTGAAATAATTTTTGTTGTTTAAAAATCACTTTTTCGTGATTATTAAGAAAAAAGCTCATTTAACGATGAAATTTTTATTTTTTATTATTTAAGTTCTTGTAATTCCCTATAATTTAAAAAAAAATCAGCACTCTACGATGAAAGAAAGCCGAGTAATAAATTATTGAACATAGGTAAGTCAGCGCACCCACGCATTTTATGATTTTATGTTATAATTAATATTTCAGCCCCAGTATATCGCAAAGTGAAAATAAAAAACTGTATTGCTAATAACAATATTTTCTATCAACTTGCATTTAATTTAATATGTTTGAGCAAAAACATAAAAAGTTACCGTTGGTTTCAACGTTTTTTTCTTGTTTTTAATACATTTTTCTCAGAGTTATTGAGAAAAAAACTGTATTTCACTGTAACTATTTTTCAGTCTTGGATTTTTGTCTTATAGTCCTGCTAATCTTCTTAAAATTAAAAAAAAAATTAGTCCATTACGACAAACGGGAGCCAAGATATTCATGATTTAAAAACTTAAGAAAGCTTACAATTATCTTAACCTTGTAGCTTGTAATTTTGGTGTCGCCAGCAACAAGAAGCAACAAATATGTGTAAGTATTTGTGGGGTGTTTGAAATATACCAATATATCTTGTGGCGTTACGAAAAAGTGATTTTTAAACAACAAAAATTATTTCAACTTACTATAACTTTTTTTTTTCATTTATTTAAACAAATGTTTTTTTTTATAACATAATAGATAATGTTATTAGGAATAAATACATATTTAATTTTTGTTTGTACGAGATAATGGAGCTGAGATATTCGCAAATGACCAAAAAATGACACAAAATACATTTTTACCAATAACTTTGGTAAAAAAAAAGTTGTCATGTGGTGCAAATTTGTTTTTAAGCCTTTATCATAAGCACCTATCGATCCATGAAAAAAAAAAATAGACCATGGCTCTGCGCGCAAAGTCAGGCCCTTTTTCATGACGCTTTGACTGGACTATTACGGTCATGTAAAACTGTTGAGTAATTAGTGATATTTTCTTTATAACTTAAGTAGGTGTGTTTAAATTTTTGAATGCAAGGTTCCATAACAAAAAAAAAATTGAGAAAAATTAACATTTGTAAGCACGACACTTGAAAGACCGTCACAGGGTGACCATTTTTTCGATTTTTTTTTTTCGAATACCTATAACTCACAAAATACATGGCTACGATTTTTTTTGTTATTTTTCTGATAACTGTCTTCACCTACCCTATCACCCGTTTTCGTTTCGACGTTGACTTTTTTCCATCTTAAATAAAGTAAATATCATTTTGTTAGTATTTTATAAAATGTACTTTTCTCAGCGAAAAATTATTTGCAGGTATTTGCGTAACTTTTTTTTTTTTTTGATTAGTTGTGTTTGAGTTCTTTACCTCCAAAATTTAGGGTTGTTCAATGTAATTTTGCTTATTTTCAGTTGCGAACTCCACATTACTTAGAAGAGTTGTCTAATGTGTTTTAAACTCTGCAAAAGTAAGACAAAGTCTTGCCACTAAACGCCTGTGTTAAGTAGAGTCCGCTTTAATCCTTAAACGAGCAATCGTTAGAATTTTGCTCCAATATCTTATTTTAAACCAGAACGATTAGTTTTTAAAATTATTTCCTTAAATATATATTATAAAATACTTGAAATTGACATCCGATTTTTTTTTTTGAACAATTTAAAAATATTTGTTATATAAAATTAATTTAGTAATAAAATGAATTTTTAAACTTTGTTTGCATAAATTCATACTTTTCTAGAAATGAAATGGCAATTTTATGCATTTGAACATTTTTTTCGAATTAAATCCATGTTTTTATGTTTATAAACAATTCTTAAATTTCAAACTATTTTTGCATATGAGCAAGTACGTGCGATCCAGTCGTGCAGTTTGTCAAAATTGTTAAAACCGTTTTCGAAATATATAAGATTTATTTTTTGGAGCTACGAGTAAATAAACATTTCAATTTCTCCTCTATAAATCAGCGAAGTAACTTAAGTAAATTTAAACAAAATCGATTAACTGGCTTGGGATGATGGTAGAGATACAGACATACACACAAACAGAATTGCAGGCCTCACTTTTGCAAATGCAAATGCACATATGCAAAACTTGACCTATAGGAGTATAGTCAACAAAAACGAAAACAAAACCCATACTTTTTTATTTTTTCGTTTTTACTTCTTGTTCCTACACATTGCAAGTAACAACATAAGGTGTACTGCAGACCTACATACATATGTACATGTAACTAACAAACAATAAATAAGGACCACATTGAAACAAAATTGAAATAGTTATTCAGTATTAATGTTTAAATATCAGTCAATTAACTAGAATCTTAATTTTTTTTTTAAATTTCAATTTCAGGGCCAAAACTCGTATGGTGCCAATCAGTGGACGTCGTACTTACACCGAGGAAGAATTAAATAATGCATTGCAAGATATTATAAGTGGAAAGTTGGGTACACGCCGAGCTGCCGTTCAATACAACATTCCTCGATCTACTTTACGAAACAAAGTGTATAAAATATCCTCGGGAGCGAAGCGTGAGAATCCTACACCACTGCAATATTTGACAAGTCTTGAAGATTTAGCCGATACTGATTACGATAAACATGATTTGTCAGCCGATGAAGAAGACAGCATTGGTGATAAGGTTCAAAATAGTTCCTTATTGCCACACACCAGTGATGATCTTGCCAGTCGTATTGCTGAAGTGAGAGTTCAAAACACTGATGTTGAACAAAACTCTTCCACTCCAGAACATCCTCAATATCAACCACATGATATTGAAGCCCAAACTAAAGCAACCACATCACAAGAGTCACGGCCTAAGCATAAATCATCATCGCCACAACTTCCACCGCAAAAATCATCTCCGATAGAACAAAATGCGTGGCAGAATGTTCTGCTGCATAGTTTGCTTCTTTCCGGTGGCCTTCCTATGCAACAAAATTTTGAGGAAGCTTTACAGATTTTTAATGCATTGCTTTTGAAGCAAGATCTAGGCCTACTTAATCCTCAACTTTTAATGCAACTTCAGGAATCACATCAATCAACGCAACAACCGCACCTTACAACCCAGGAGCAGAAAAGCCTACAATCCAAATCAGCCGCAGTGCTCGCCACATCTTTTCACAATCGTCTCCCAAAGTCTGAAACACCAGAAACTGAATCTTCAGTGGATCTTAATGAAGCGCTTGGTGATGATCCATCGGTTATTTTAAAAATTCCGTCCTACAAACCGGTAGCTGTTTCCTTCACTTCAACATCCTCAGCTACAGCGGCTTCTACGTTATGTAATAGCAAACATATTGAAAATATGCCGCCGAATTCACCAAAAACTTTAACACCGTCGACTTTAGTGGGACCCAATACACCAACACTACAGCTGCATCATAGCCACCAGAGGCATCCACATCACCATTCATCGGTATCATCAACCAGCAATATTCCTGTCACATCTCCACCTCTGAAATGTCACGTTAGCGTGGAGTCCCAATCGCCCCCTACGCTTTCCCTGCGTGATGTTATCGCCAACAGTATAAGCAGAACATTCAATCAACAGGCAAAAATAGAAGCTTTAAATTCAAGTCCCGCTCATTCCACATCGTCAGCAATGGATTATAGTGAACAGTACAAACGACCAAGTATATCAGTTATCAAAAACATTGGTGGAACCGACACTTCACGTTTTGCCACTGCCCCCAATTTGTTAGGCAGTCACCTTAACTCCAATCACCACCATCAACATCACAGCCAAAATTTGGCGAACAACAATTTGGCTGGTGGAAAAGGTACGCGCCCAAAACGGGGAAAGTATCGGAATTACGATCGTGATAGTCTTGTTGAAGCTGTAAAAGCTGTGCAACGCGGCGAAATGTCTGTCCATCGTGCTGGGAGCTACTATGGCGTTCCGCATTCAACCCTTGAGTACAAGGTTAAGGAGCGGCATTTGATGAGGCCTCGAAAAAGAGAACCAAAAACTCAACCACCATTAGATGACCGGGCGAGAGAAACCAACTCAAGTTGCAACATATCTGGTTCAACATTGAACACTCTAAAAACCTCAAATATTCAAAGCCTTTCTACTGTCAACAATTTGGAAAGCTACAGTAAAAGTAGTAGTATTTTAAGTCCCAGTATCAACCAAACGCAGTCTGTCACGGGCAAGTGCAACCCACCATACCCCAAAACACCACAAAATGGCATCAAAATACCTCCAGCGTTATTCGAGCAAGGCTTAGCAGCTCAACTGCAGTATCCGCCGCATCTATTTTGGCACGGAGGATTTGGACCTCTTCAAATGGATTTCAGTGCACGATCCCAAGCGGCTGCAGCTGCGACCGTTGCTGTTGCAACAATGACTGGCTCTGGAAATGCATCGTTTGCTTCTAATTCTGAACTACTTAAATCCCAAATGATACAAAGATTTCATGAAGATCATGGAGCTTTAAATACAATGGGAAGTCCACCTCTGCAACCAGTTCTCAGTAATTCAAGCACTAGTAATAATAGCAAAAATGTACGAGATATCGCTGAGAACTTATATGAACCTGCAGGGGGTGCAAATGGTTCCTTTTTAGATGGTATCATCCGCAAAACGTTAGATCGCAAGAGTTGTGAATCAAAGCAAGGCGCCTTACTAGATCAATTAGTTAAGAATACAAATAAACCTCCTTCGCGAATTATTTTAAACAATGAGCGTATAGCCGCAGATTTGCAAAACATGAAGCGTTCCGGCAGCTCCATACAATATCATCATTCAAAAGAGATTAAACGTGAGCGTGCCAGTCCAACATCCGACTTCTCAAATTCTGATTCAGAGAAAAATAATCGACGATATTCCGACTCAGAACCACAAATACCACCCACAATACCAGATTTAATAAGCGAAAACAGTGATTTAAATGACACTCAACATGGGATTTCTTTTATGTCAAGCAGTTACATGTCGGCGGAAACTGTATCGACGGCTTCAAACTCGGTGTTGAACATCGGTGACCAGCATTCCAAAATGGAACACATCAAGTCCGAAACAGAGGATAGTTTATAGAGAAAACTTAAGATATGGAAAGAATGCGTTGTTGTTGGCGGTTAATCTAACCATAATCCACAAATAAAACTCAATATTCATGTATTTTATAATGTTTTGTATGAGGAGTATATGAACAAGTTATACGAGTACATACAGATAGAATATATATTTTCGTATTAGTGAAAACTAATTGTATCATTACAAGAACAATGCGACCAAAAATATCTTTTCTTTTCCCTTTATTTGCCGTATTTAAAGTGCAATTAAAAAATAAGATTATCTCAATAACAGACGAGAAATTTGTCACTTTTTTGTTTTCTTTCAAAGTACTCGTATATAAAAGAATTATAGTAAAATATATTATTTTCATACCTTAACAAGTAGCAACAAATTTCACACACATAAGAATAAAAAAAACAATAAACAATTTTTTAATAAATATTATTATACAAACATAAATAATAAATAACACTTATTTAACAATAGAAATAAATGATGGACACACAAAAATAAGTATATGTTTGTGTAAATGTCTGTGTGTGTGTGTGTAAAAGAAAAATATTATGTACATATATATAATACATGTATGTTTATACATATATATTATATAATATATACATTTAATATACATTTTTGTTTCGATTTTTTTTGACAATCGACAAATAGGCACTTGTACAAAAAAATAAAAAATAAAAATATTCGTTAATGAAAGAACAAACACATAAACATAATCCAAATTTAAAAAATAATAAACTTTATAAACTTGCATCTTCATATTCCAAAAGTAAACATCAACATTACCAAAGTAATAATCAAATCAGGACTTAACACAATCATATATATCATTTCCTATATAAAAACAACTATCATAATATTCTTAATTGATTTCGATCTTATATCTTTCATACATACATGCATATGTTCATATGTGTGCATATTTTGTTCGCTCTAAGGCAAAATAATAGTAGCAGAATCCCAGCTAATAAATTTCAGACCAATAATTTCTCAAGTAAAATAAAACAAACAATAAAAACAGCAATGAATCCAAAAATTCAAAAAATTTTGATGCGATCTTAAATCGAGAAATCAGCAATTTCTCTATGTTTGTGTATGTATTTTATTTTTTCTTATTATCTTTATCTTTTAATTTGTTAACTTCTCTTCAGATTTCAAATGTCTTCGTTGTCATAAACTTCAATACAATACAATTTCAGAATTCAAACCTTTTAAGTATTTTTTAATTAATATCAGCTTCAGAAACATATCTTACATTTATATCCTTTAATTCAACCTTACCTTTAAGTTTCACAAAAAGAGCAAACCAGAATAATTTTGTTTGTAAACCTATTCTTTTCATTTTTCTATTCTTTTCTTAGATAAAATTTGCAAGCATACGAGTGCATGTAGATAAATTGATCCAAGCCATAGAGTATCTAGAGATGCAGCTGGTACTTCCTTGCCCGAAACACTAACAAATTGAAAAAAAAATAAGAAAACATTTTTATTTTGTTCCATGTTTTCTATCCTTGAATACGTGTAACATATATGGATAAAGCAACAAAATCACGGCTATGGTTCGAATGTCTTATGTTTATCTTTCCTGTTAAAAACATGTATGATTAAAACTTGTCCCAAAAAGAAGTCAATAAATTCCTTAAAAATTATTCTCAATTCGAAAGCCTGTGGAATCTGAAACATTGACATTCTTCGCTGTATTAAAAAGTTATGCGATAAAATGCCCATCCAATAAAATCTGGCAATTCCTCAGCTTTTACGAGTACAATGAATTTACCACCAGTGGAAAAGGTGCCTATTGTGCAAAAGTTCTTACCGGTGGAATTTCGAGTATGCGTTACTACGTTTTGATTAGATTTTCTCAACTCTTAACATAAAAATTCAAAAAAATTACTGAATTTGTATAGCTACCAGGAGAAACAAAAAGTTAAAATTAATAAAGAGACAAAATACTTTTATTTTTAATTAAACGATTTCGGTATAAATATATAAACGCACTTGTTCACTCTGATAAATTACTTTGAGAAAATGCCCATAATGCGCACAACTATCACGTCACCATTGCTGCCATGTCAGCACATATAAACCGAGAGCCCACAGCAATTTTTGGGTGTGATTATTAGCATAATTAGATAGGCCTTTTATAGTTATTTATAAATGTGAATGTCTTGCATACTCTAGTGGGCGCAATAGTTCATTATAGTGCATCAAGTATGCAGTTCTTTCCAAAGTCTAAAAAATTGGGATACAAAATTTGCCATAACTTCAAAATGAAGAGCTAAGTGCCCTGATTGCAAATATTGAAGTCCATACGTTTTGAAGGTTGCCTTCTTAGTGCAAGAAGTAGCCTATTTTTATCGCGTCTGGCAGGCAGAAGGCTGTCTGTACAACGTCTTGGACCTCGATATTTTCAATCAGGGGGCTTAACTCTACATTTTGGAAAAGTTGTTATCACAGTTATTTGGACTTGGAAAGAACTGCATACTTGATGCACTATTATGCACTATTGCTCCCACTAGAGTATGCAAGACTTTCACATTTGTAAATAACTATCAAAGGCCTATCTTATTATGCTAATTATTTTTTGTTATCAATCACACCCAAAAATTGCTGTGGGCTCTTAACCTAATTTAAAACCTTTGCAACCCAAAATTATAATTGTGCGAACTGATTTTCTTTCAACAAACATTGTTTTTAATTTTATTGTCTTGCTAAATTTGTTGGAATCCTCTTCCTCGTCTTCGTCGTTATCAAGTGATGATGGTATGCCATTCATAAAATATTTGTGATTGACTTCATCTTCATCTTTCTCTTTTTTGCTTTTCAAGAATATATTGTCCTGTTTCTCAAAGTTATACAAATAACAATAAGTCATCATAGATCCAAGTTTTATCTCTTATCCATTTGAATATGATCAGAAACTGATTGGAAGTGTTATCATTTTTTAAATCATTCACTTGATTAATATGAGAGATCAAATAGCTTTGAATGCATTTGAGTGTGGTTTGGCCTTGGCTTTGATGAAAGCATCGCTTCCCATCGATCAGCGAAATCAAGCATGATTGAATGTACACGGTTAGTACTTGGATGGAGGACCGTTCAAATACCAACCGTGTGCTGTTGACGACATGTGTTTCTTCTGTTGTTCTTTCTTTCTTTTCTGTTGTATTGTCTTAAGTTGTTGTATTGTCTTAAGTCGATGGCCTCAATTGCCAGTGCTTTTCAGTGTATCTACTTCGTAGATTTATCTACGGAGTAGTGTAGATAGATCTAATGTAATGTAAATGATTTTATCAACTACAAAAATATCTGGTAGATGCTGCAAATCAAGTACAAATAAAAAGGTGAATCGGTGTTTTGGGAGTCCTGAGTGCGTAAAAATTCAATTTACAAGATGCTGTGTATAAAAATTGTATTTACATGCATATTGAGAATACATTGAAGTTCAGAATTTTGATAGTTTAAAAAAGTCAAGCTCATTGACCTGAAGAACTTATGAATGGGACATAATATTTAAACAGAACAAAAAAATCAGATCTTAAAAATATATATTGCATGAATCAACGCGGATTTTTATATTGAAGATAGAGTAAGAATATTTATTACTGGTGAGTTGCCCATATGAACATACATTACATATTGACATAACAGTCGGGGGATAATTTAAAGGATGCACTCACACACCTACTTATGGTTGAAATCTCGGTCCTTATTCGGAATTCCCCCCCCCCCCTCCCCCACCAAAATGCACTTTTTGTTTAATGAATCGATAAAAAAAAAGTGTGCTGTTGATAAAAAATATCAAATTATGGAGGAGAAACACTTTTTTATGGTAAAAAAGTGAAGTATAAGAAAATGAAAATTTTATAATTATACGATAAAAAAAACGGTCGTTGGGCGGAGGAAAAAGCATGGTGTGGCCCCCGAAAAGGGAATTAAAAAAGGGAATTAAAATAACTAAGCGGAGCAAACACTTTTTTATCGATTCGTTAAAAAAAAAGTTTGGGGGGGAGGGGGGTGAATTCCGAATAAGGTCCGAAATCTCATTTATTCTCGGAATGATGGATTTTTAATTCTGACCAAAAAAAAAATCAGTGCTAGTGATTTTTTGATCAATTCTAACGTTGGGGATCTTTATTTTATCATGATTGAACGAGCCTTGCGCAAAGTGGTAACGAATCTCAATGTACCATAAATGAAAACCACCATTTGTTGGAGAGGTACTGTTATTACCGGAAAATATTTTAATGTACTTTTGTTACTTTCAAAGGGGCCAAAATGCAAATCTCTTTTTGAAGGTTGAATGAAAGAGTCATGTATTCAGGCCAAAGCAACGATATCGGGTGCCAAAGGATATGTAGCCTCTTGGAGCATATATAGACAGCTCAATAATTAAAAGTCATTGTTTGATACCCAATTTGCAAACATTCAAAACAAATGTTCACCTCCTTTCTCTTCCCCCTAATTTTCCCATCGCCAGTGCTGTGTTTAACATTATAAGGGTCTCTTAACATACCCTTGAGCGTGTGTGAATTATAGAAAAACAAATCTTACTATGTCATCATGTCCATCTTCTTTAAATCGCAGTTTCATTTACGATGTTCATTGCAAATATAGTAATAGATGTTTTACAGCAATGACCATTATAAATTTTTCTATTAAAACGACTGAGAGAGAATGTACCGTTCTTCAATTGTTTAGTTTATTCAGATTTATTCAGACCATTTTTAAGCGACAATTTTAGCCAGAGTGTCTTGGCGGTTTCAACGAATTTGCATTCTTCATGTCAAACCAATTCAATCGATCCCTTGTTGTATGTTATACGCATTTGCTGTGCTAAGTTTTTCATTTTATACTCTTGCGCAAAATTTTAGGTCAATTAGTAAAATTTTAAAGCTGTCTTTGTATGAAACTTTTTTCTTTTTCTACCCTTCCTTTTATTAAAGTTAAAATCGTCGAATACCTATTTCATTTTTTTAGTATCGTGCTAACTTCATATAACTCTTTGACATTTACAAACGTTGTTCACATCGTTTTTACACCAACTATCATTGTTTTAAGAATTTTTAGAAGCAATTTAGTAAGAAAGTTGCTTTAGTACGATACTAGCAAGTTAAAAAATGTTTAAAATTAAAAATGAGTTAGTAAACAACTTTAAATTGTTAAGTAGTATTTAAACCTTAGTATGTAATAGGTTGTTTAATATTTTACGAGTCTATGTTTTCTAGCTTTAATAATGTATTTAGTTTTGTTCGTCGTCGACTCCTTAATATAGAAGCAACGAAGAATATAATTCTTTTCTTGTTCAATGATCGTCGCAAAGTTATTTTTTTACCTTTGTAGTCCAAGCGACTTGAGTATATTGCTAACTAGACTGTTTAAGCCAATATGGAGCCTTTTTGAGCGAGAACCATTAGAAAAAATTATTCTGTTCCTTGTAAAACGCAGATTCATCCATATGTATCTATTTTTTTATTTGCAAACACTTAAGGGCTTAGTATAAGCCTTAAAATGTTTTGAGCACCGTGCGAGCACGGTTAGTTGGAGAGGATTTGAAAGGAGATCCCGATGCACATTAGGGAGGGAGATTCCAATGCAATGGAAGGGAGGGAAATAAGTCCGCATTCGTGTAGCGAACAGTTTTTCCAGTTTCATAATATTCCAATATATAAATCTTATTGTCAAGTAAGATTTAATTCCCTTTTCCATAGTCCATCTTCACAAACTCGAAAATGATGGAAGCATTGCTTCTCCAGGTCTATTTGCATGAATATGTTAAAAACGTGGAGCAGTAATTGAAACTCTTTCAAGATATGTACAAAGTACAGGCCTTTCAATATACATTTATTGTATTTGGCTAGTAATTTGCTCTCCCTTTCGCTGCGTTCCAACACCCATTGCTGCAGTGGGTTCAGTTCTTTGCTCAAGTTATCACTTCATCAAAAGCTTCTCTTAAGCAACTGCAAATCATCATTCACCTGGTAATGATGATGGAATTCGACTGCATTTGGCTTTGACGTATAAGCTTAAACTCTAGCAGTATTCTTTACTGTGATGTTATGACGGTATTGTTTTGTGTGGTCGTCAAATCCTTCCATTATGTTATATTAAGCTTTTGCATCCCAATTTAAAATTGGCTTTCAGAATATGTGCCAAACACAGAGATCACCAGAGTATGCAACTTCTACAGCCCTAAACCCCTTTCAGCATTATAAGCTAAGCATGAATATTAACTTTCAAGGATTCGCTGGTAGTTTACAATGCTTGTCCAAATCGATGGGTAATTGGGTTCATCATTTGCATCCACTTCGTACTCGATCGTAATAGTCCCAATATCATTAAAATTGAGAACTGATGAAAGTAGGTTTAATGTCGCCTACAAATAATTTTTTAATTAATCTGTTTATAATTTTTTTTATATTCCTTTCCAGCTATTTATTTTATTAAAAAAAAAGATATCTGGGTTCAAATTTTGTAAAAATAGAAAAACCGTGGTATTTTAAAAATACAAATAGGATAAGATATGATATATATAACGTTGCCTATATCCATATTTATAATTCTACCCATTATATGCACGACTTGTGCCAAATACATCACCAAAAAAATCTATTACTTTTTACTTCCACAGCTGAAAAACAAACCTGGTCTAAACACTTGTCCAAAATCAGGAAAAAAATCCTGTAGGATTCTTTTTTATGTCTTTTAATATCATAATTATTTGTTTTTCTTCTGTTGTTTTTATAATTGACAAATGAAATGTTTTTGCTAATAATCATTATTTATTTATTTATTTCACTCGCAGTGTATTTTTAATGGGGAGAAAACATACATTTTCGAGTTATTTTTGGCTAGCCAAATCAACATTTCTATGTTAAAATATCCTTTAGCAGAGCGTATTCCATCTTTAAACAGGTTTATCTAATTACATATATTTCTAATCAAGATTAAGTAAGTTTGTATAATTTTATGTACTCGCAATAATACGTTTTTAAATGAAGTTCTAGATGCTAAGTTCATAAATGCCACACATATTGGCATAACTGTATGGTTAAATTTAGAAAGGTAAAACATAAATTTAAAGCATTTTTATTAAAATTGAATTTCGATCATAAAGGGATCTTACAATCAGAATTTCGGCCTTTCAAAAACCAATTATTTCGATTTTTTCAACCACGATTTTCAATGCTTTCGAGTTATCTCTAAGTTGCAAACTCTTTGTTTGGTATTTCTTCAAAAAAAAAAAAAACAGTTATAAATTCTTCACATTGATCTATAGAACAAAATGTTCTTAAAAACAGTAAGCATTTAGAAAACTAATATTTTTTGTTATTGTTGTTCAAAATTAGTTAAACCAAAATTCAACTTTTTTATATACATGCATCTATTACGAGCACACTCCCAAAACTCAAACAAAATTATTTAGGTAGATTGGGGTTATAGTCTTACACGTTTTTTGTCTAACGTGATTCCACAAATATTTAAATTTCACTTTCGGGTTATACAATTTTTGTTGTTGTCTAATATCAAACGTTATTCATTTCTACCAAAGCAAATACGTACCCATTTTCTTTCAAAAAATAGCTTTAAAACTGGAATAAACTTGCGCTTAATGAATACACTTACTAAATGAAGGTATAATATCAAAGCATAAAAAAATAAAATCATCAACAAAGTATCAAACTGAAATCTAAACAAATATCACCATTAATCATCATTAATGTACCTACAAAATTAATCATCGTTTTATTATATAGCATTGTTAATTTTATTTAAAAACTTCGAATCATATTACATATATATAGCCTGAATGTGTTATTTTATTCCGTTTCTCTTTTTTCTTCACATATTTTCAATTCTTAATCGAAGACAAGTTAATAGATATACGAGTAATAAAACTGATTTCTCTGTTATTCAACACAAATTTGGGCTTTTTTTTAATCGGATCTGTTCATATAAGAAATAGCAGTATATCCTCAATTTTTTGTATCGTTTCCTGTGTAAGGGTACAAGTTTGAATGTATTACAAAATGTTTAAGATCTGATATATATATTTATATTAGTAAACTTAACGTTGATTAAGCACCCTGACGAAATGTTTGATATAAATTTAATTTGAAAAAATAATAATACAAAAAATGCTGGCTACTGTTTGATAGACCTGTCTTTTTCCAATTAATATTTAAAGTGGTTAAACATTTTTGAGCCAACATACCATTTGTAACGCTTAGCTTAGATGTTCTATTTTTTTGCATTGACTCGGTTACAATTTAAATGATTTTTAACAAATTTAAGCAACGATAATTGTATAACATCATGCAAAATATTACTTGGTCTTATGGATGAAAACAAGATAGGTATACACAAATATGTAAGCAAAATATTTGCTAATTGAAAAAACACCAGAAACAATAGAAAATATATATTTCTTATTTACTTTTGTTTACACTTTTGGCAAGTTTATATTCGTCTGTAAATATTACATATTTCTAATTCAAAAATTATTTCTGAAAACAAAGTGTATAAAAAAGTTACAATTCAAAAAGTACTTAACTTTAAGCATTATGCAATTAAAAAAATTCTGAAAAAAAAAATAAATAATTTTTCGGTGTTCAAAAATCAAAATGTGGTAAAAATGTAAGGAAAATTAAAAAAACAAACATACACATGATATACATATACATATAACACAATAAAAGACTAGCAAAATACATTTTCGGATTAATTAAAGAATTTATATATATTATACATATATATATTTTAATAAAAAAATCCTTTTATGGATATAAGGGCGAAAAAATATACTTATACAAAATTTATTTAAAACGATTTTAAATTTTAACTTTTTATATGTGTGTGTCTTTACGTCGCGTATACCTCAATAACATCATCATTAAAACACAAAATAACTGTTACTTTATTTCAATGAAACTTAGGTGTTTAACTTACAAAATTTACATACACCTTACATAATCATATATCGTACACATACACTAATAAAAAGGAAACGTAAATTGCAAGTTCAATGCACTAAAAGTACTGTTATTTTACAATTCTACTTGATTCTTTTGTTGAGTATTTTTCGACACTCATTTTAAGGATATTTTCTTTAAATTTATAAAAAAAAATAAAGTTACAAATATGTCATAGTACGAGTATAACCAATCCAAACAATAGAAAAACAATAAAGCTTAAAATTGAATGTACCCTATACAAATATCAGTAATTAAATTAATTTTTTTTGAAAAACATGATGACATTTTAATTCTAAACTATCTTAAGTTTCTATAAATTTACTAAAATAAAAATAACAAGCGTTTTTGGAAATATTTTCAATATTTGTCAACATTCTTTAAAAAAAATATATTAGCAAATGGTAGAAGGAAAAATAAATTTTAAAAAATATTATATTATAAATATATTTATTATATATTAGACACTATCTGTGATTTATAATCCAAAATTTTGATGTATATTTTCTGATAATTAAATAAAAACATAAAACCAACAAGATCTAAAGATTAAAACAAATCTGAAAGGATACTTATAAAATTAACTAAAAAAAAATAAAAACTACGCATTTAAAAATAGAATCCACAAGCAACTCTCTTAATATCCAAAGCCTGTTTGCGACTTGACAGGATTAGTCAAGTGATTTTTTTTTTAATTTAACAAAAATGAAAATATAATAATTTCAAACATTCCCAAAAGAAAAACCTTAATAAAACAAAAGCAGATGTGCAATAATTATAAAAATACAAGTGACACTTTACAAATATATTATATATAGACCAAATACAAAAAAAAAATAAAAAAAAGGAATTCTATTAAAATATATTTTCTAAAGCAAAAAATAACAAGACAAAATCTTTCAATCATTCCTGCAGGCGTATATTTTCTACTCATATAAATTGTATACAGTTTGATATCAAAAACCAACAGCAAAACAAATAAAAATTCCAGTAACAATAATTTCCGAAACATTTAAGAAAATCAAAAAATGCAAACACCTAAAAAACGTGGGAAACAGAATCCTTATTTTTTAATTATACAAAAATGAAACAAGAAATCTTTATATAGTATATACATGTATATTACAACAGAATTCAAATAAATCAAAATTTAAAGTGCAATTAGAAGGATATATAAACGGTAAAAAATGTTCGTTAAAATATTAAAATTTAACATAGGGAATAAAAATAAAATATTCTATTTACATTAAAGACAAAAGGAAAATGAGTAAAAAAAAAGATAACTAAATTTAATCAATTGTTTTTTATATGTATGATATTTAAATTAAAAAAAATGTTTTTTTTTATATAGATATTCAAAAAAACTGAAAGTGTGTTTAAAAAACATGTTAGAACAAAGATTGCCTAATATAAAGAAAACAGAACAGCTGTGTGTGTTGATATAAAAAAAAGTAATAAAATGAATGTTTTTATATAAACTTGGAGGGAATATATGTATGTTTATTATTAAAACAGGATGTACACTATGTCTAAAAATCTTAAAAAATGAAGAATAATAACCGTGTAAATCTAAGAATAATAAACAGAAATGGGAGTGGAATGTAAACAAAAATGTATAGTGTTAATCCCTCAGGTATGTGTTTTATTTTCGGAGAGAAAAAAGATTGACTATAATATTACTATTTAAAGTAGATATATTTAGGAATGAGCATAACAAATAAAAGCATAACAATACAAAAAAAAAATATAAATTAGAATCGAGAAAAAAGAATAATTTAGGCATTTTAATGTAACGAAAAACAGAAAAAAAACAAAAATTCTGAACATGTGTATAAGAAATGGAAAATGTTTTATTTTTGTGTAAATATAGTTCCAATTGAATTGAATAGTGCAATTGCTTTTATTTTAGCAGTTTTTTTTTTATTAACTTTATTTTAAAAATAATTTTTATTTTTAATGAAAGAATAAAGGATGTATAATCCTATAAACATAATACAAATCAGATTTATCAAGAAATCATACAGCCCTTTTCAAACTTTACCAAAAGTATAGTAATAATGTTAAACGTACTATGAAAATTATTCGGTGTCAAATTTTTTAAAAGGCGCAAGTTTAAACATAATATGTAGGCAACACACATAAAATAAAAAAAACATGTCTACATTGAATCAAACCGTAAAATTTTTCTTTGAAATAAAATATTTCATGGATTTGTGTGTCTTTTAAATTAAATCTCTTCTTTCAATCTGTTAAAAAAATTACTGAAATGATATTTTTTTTTTCAAATAAATCCGGTTTCTATACAAAAAAGCAAGATTTTAAAAGACATTTTAAATAATGAAACGAAATACCTAAGTTATTTTTAAGTTAAACATTGATGCAAGATTTTTTTTATTAAACAGAAAACTATTAAAATCATAAAACAAAAAACATTTAACACCAATAAGACATACCGGAATAATGGAATGAACATACAAAACAACATCAGGGAATCATAACCACATACAAAATATTGTCAAACATAAGGGAAGTAGATCTTCAATGACAAACATTTAAATTAATTTAAACTTGTAAATAATGACAACAGTACAGATATCTACCTTAACCCACATTATTATTTCCCTCAACTTAAAACAACTACAAACTCCCTTTAATCAATCTTTGCCAACAGTCGATTGTTTTTTTTAAATAACTTTAAAAAAAAATAATCAATATTACATTTAACAATAGCCACTACATAACCTACAATAGATTTGAAAAAAAAAAAGAAAATACTGTTACACATATGTATATTTATAGAAAACAAAACTACTACATCCTCATTTGTATCATCGATATGTTTTTAGTCTTTATGTAGGAACGTATATGTAAAATGCAATAGACATTTTGTATATTTGTTCGATTTTTCTTTCGTTATATTGGTTGCATTAAAAGTTTTCTCTAATTTCATAGTTAGGTACTTCAATATTTAACAAAGACTAACATTTCCGTTTCTACTTATTTCGTTGCCCTGTTTAAATATTGTTGATATGTTTTTAATTTATTTATTATCTTATTATGCATAACAGCAAATAAAATGCATTTGTTGACCCAATATTTGTTAAAAAAAGGTTAAAAACATATTAAATTTCTTTTTTAATATAGAGTGACAAAAAAATATTTATGTTTTGTATAGCGACAAAATTCAGCTAAAATACATATTGAATTAACGTACTATACAATCAATATCAAATTAAAAGTTGTTTTTTTTTTTAATTTTAAAATAGAAAATAGTAAATAAATCTGACAAAAGTACAATACAGATATTTTTGACACAAAAGAATAAAATATTTTATATTTTATTTATGATTATTTTTTCCCTACATTTAATGTATGTATGCTTTAAATCTAATAAATCATTAACCCATTTAAAAACAAAACAATGAATTGGAACATATAATAGCCCATCATTTAAGCTCATCTTTTTTAAGATTTTTTTTTAATTGATATTGCAAATGTAATTTAAATTTGACCCTCTTTTTATAAACGAAGAGCAACAGCGATATAGCAGTTAGAACTTATCCATCTGTTAACTTTTAATTCTTATTGATAAATTTGTAACAGCCTTTGACATTTGATAGCGAGCGGATAACTTTAACTGAAGGTTCAATGAATAGACAAGTTCTTAACAATTACGAAACATTTGATACATAGAATCGCTTAAGTTCAATGCATTAGAATTTTACCACAACCTTATAAAGAGTTGCCAAGCTGTCATTGATGAAGTCTGGAAAGATATCATAAAGTAAAAAAATGTTCATCAATAAGAAAAGTTATCAAACGGAGAAGTTCTCCATCCGTCTGCGAGCTAATACGTCTGTTATGGAGCGTATAGTGTTTTTTATTAATAGTTTAGAGTGTAAAAAATTGAAAATTACTTATAAATTAAAACTTATATTTTTAAAAATATTCAAAAAGAGAAAATAACAAAATAAAATACAAACAAGGAAAGAAATTTGTAAGTGTTCAGCTTTACCAATATGACGGTTTAGTTAGTATTATTTATCATTTTTATGTTACAAGCTTTAACACTTAATAACAATGATGATGACATGTCTCATACAAAATTAAACGTCAAAAACATAAAAAAAATATTAAAGAGAATACAATTGTAATAGTAAATACATACAATAAAAAAAAGAATATTCTTAAGACTATGTCAGTATAGTAAAATAAGTTTATAAAAAAGAAAATATTACAAACTGATAAACACTCCAAAATATTAAGTTTTATATGATTTTAATGTTAAAACATAAAGTTAAATATTTGTTTAATTATTTTTTACCCACTTCATATATTTTTTTGTTTAAAATTATTATAAACATTTTTTGTTATAATTCTAATGTTAAAATCATAAACTTTCTATAAAATACTATTAAAAGCAAAGAACATACATTTTTGCGTCATAAAAAAGCTGAAAGTTTACATTATATATAAATAAGCTGAATATCAATGTTTTAGGGTTCGTTATGCAATCTTAAAACTTATAATTTAAGCAAACAAAAATATATAGCATTCATTTTAAAATCGAAATTAAATAGTTCTTATTATGATCAATATTGGTAAACATGTACTTTTATTTTTGAAATATTTCTTTGGATATTTGATTTTCAGCTGTCAATTTTTTTTCGTAAAGAGAATGTGTTGTGAGCCTTTGTTAGGCCACGGCCGGCGGCGGCGCATCTTTGAAGCTTGAAAATTGTATGGCACGCTTGGATGTGTTCGTTTCGGCTCCACGCGTTTGGGATGCGGATGATTCTTGTCCTTTTCCAAACATCGAAAAAAAATTCTTGTCTTTATAATAGAGAGAGGAAAGGTCGAAATTGAAAGGATGGACAAAATAAAGACCGGGAACTGAAAGTAAAGACTTGGCTACTTGTGCTATTGCATTGAAAAGAGGATGCGGCCTTTGGCGACTTCTTTATTGTGACAAACTTTAAAGTTTCCAGATAAATCAAAATTTGTGTTCAGTTCTGCAAAAAAATACAGTGGGGACGTTTGAATACACACTAATTTTTGTGTCCAATTCAATGCACGCTATCCGGTTCCGATGGAATTTCGGCGCACATGCAAAAATTTACGGGGCGGAGGTAATTTACTAAGTATATTATCCGTGGATGAAAGTAAGGGGTTATTTCGAAAAGATTCTGAATTTGCGGTGAATATAAAGCGTGGCGCACAACGTAAATATTGATTGATCTAGACATGGCTTTAAATATAGATCGTGGATCTTTTTTAGTTTTCGTCACATTTGAGAAACTAATTCCCCAATAGAGGTCATTCAAGTTTAAAAAAGACTAGTTTTGACCGCTAAAATCATAAAAGCACAAATAAAATTTTTAGTTACTACTATTTTGAATTAAATTCCGGTGGAGTTTGACCACCATTTTGTAAAAAGCACCGCCATTTTTGATTTGTTGAGTTTTAGCTATTTTGGGGGAAGTAACTTATTGTCCTACTCGAAAAACCATAAGACGTAATTCAAGTGTAAGTAAAATCGTTTCCAAAACACAAATTAAATTAGTTAGGCTTATGTCTGCTTAAAGAATTTTTATAATAATACCTATACCTACATATAACAAAATGCATATTTATATCTTCCTAATCAAATACAAGTATGCTCTGGAGCTAAGATATATCTGGATGGAAAAATTTCTTCCTCAAGTAGTTGTTGTACTTCTGGGCTTGGGTCACGCGGACTACGCCTACATTCACTTTAGTGCATCTTCCTCGTTATATAAATTAAGCTAATTCAATTAAGCTTAGCTTAAAAAAAGTTGTTCTTTATTAAATGAATGTTAAACTTAAACTGAATTACAATAATATTCTTATAACTAAGGAAAGTGATGTTTTGAGATTCCAAAAATGAATGAATGTTTTATTTTCAATATACAAAAACATTTAAGTAAATTACAACTTGATAAAATAATTTACACAAGCAAAAAGTAGATAAGAACAAAGTACAAAATCTTAAATTTCAACACCCCCACTAGATTTTGGTACTTTTATACCGATTAAATTGCAGCAGTGGTTATGTTTTGTTGCTGGCAGTCCTTTGGTCATAACGTCTGCAAGCATGTCTTCTGTTTTCAGATATTCTATCTTCAACTTGTTTTCATCTATAAGATCCCGTATAAAATGATGTCTAATGTCTATATGCTTGGAACGTGCATGGTACATATTGTTTTGCGAAAGGTTTATTGCGCTTTTGTTATCACACCACAATACTAGTTCCCTGTTCCAGTCGGTAAGTTCCTTTAGTAAAGATTGAAGACAAAGTGCTTCTTGAGATGTAGAAGCCAAAGCCATATACTCCGCTTCTGTAGTGGAAAGTGCCACAGCCGGTTGTTTCTTTGCATTCCAAGAAATAACTCCGCCTTGGTATTTAAATATGTATCCAGTCGTAGATTTTCTATCATCTACATCGCTGGCCCAGTCTGCGTCCGAAAATCCTTCTAGCAGTCCCTCATCATCACGACCAAACTCGAGTTTGTAGTTTATAGTTCCTTTGATGTAACGGAAAAGCCTCTTAACTGCTGCCCAATGAGAATTTGTAGGTTTTTTATTGAATCTCGATAAAGCCCCCACTGCAAAAGATAAATCAGGACGACTTACTTGTGCTGTGTATAAGATGCTGCCGATTGCTTCTTGATATGGGACAGTCTTCATGTACTCAATTTCATCTTTAGTTTTTGGGGATATCTCTTTGACAAGTTTCTGGTTAATATCCAGAGGTGTCGAAACTGAGTTACAGTCGTCCATCTTAAAACGTTTGAGCATTGTCTTGATATATGATTCTTGATCAATCCACAGCTTTCCCTTTTCTCGATCGCGGGTAATTTGCATTCCAAGGACAAACTTTGCCTCTCCAAAATCTTTCATCTCAAATGATTTGGCCAAATTTTCTTTGATGCGTTTCTTCTTGTCCTTGTTGTTAGAAAAGATCAGTATATCGTCGACGTAAATAGCCAGAAAAGTTTTGTCTTCGCCGATCGTCTCGTAATAAATGCAAGGGTCTGTTTTTGATTGTGAAAGTCCAATGTTTTTCAATGTTGTATCCAGTTTCTTATTCCAAACTCTGCTTGCTTGCTTAAGACCATACAACGACTTCTTAAGTCTACAAACTTTTCCTTGTAAATCATCAAATCCTTCAGGGGGTTTCATGTAGACCTCTTCTTGAAGTTCACTTTGCAAGAAAGCAGTAACAACGTCCATTTGATCAATATCTAAGTCATAACGTACTGCTAAACTTAACAGCAACCTAATCGATGTGTACCTTACGACAGGAGAAAATGTTTCTTGGTAATCGATCCCTTCACGTTGCGAGTATCCTTTGATGACTAGCCTTGCTTTGAATTTTTCAACTTGGCCATTTATATCTCTTTTTGTCTTAAATGTCCACTTGCAGTTGATTGGTTTCTTTCCTTTCGGTAGTGACACTATGTCCCAAGTATCATTTTTGATCAGAGCATTATATTCTTCATTCATTGCTTCTTTCCAACGAGAATTGTTCGCACTCTTCAGTGCATCGGCAACAGTTTTCGGATCTTCATCGTTGTTTGTAGCAATATAAGAAATATAACCATCTCTTACAGGTACATTTCTTGGTCGAGTTGAACGTCTTAGTTGTTGGGGAGATGTGATTCTTTCGGAAGATTCTTCATTGAAACTGTATTGAGCGTCTGAAAAACTATTTTCCGTATCTGTGTCTTCATTTTCTGTTATGCTTATGTGCTCTTCTAACGAACGTGTTGAATCTTCTTTTTCTTCCCCCACTGAATCACATTCTTGAAAGAATTCATAATATGAAAATTCATTTACCTTGTTGTTTTTGGGAAAACTATTCTCGATAAATACTGCATCTCGACTTGTAATTATTTCATTCTTTTTCATATCGAAGAAACGGTATGATTTTGGATGTGTACAGTATCCCATAAAAATGACTTCTTTCCCTTTAGCATCTAGTTTCTTTCGTTTCTCTTTTGGAATGTGAATGACAGCTTGACATCCAAATACCCTCAAATGTCCTAGATTTTTTCTTTTTCCAGACCAAGCCTCTTCCGGTGATTTGTTCTGTAAACTCTTACATGGTGTACGATTTACTAAGTAAACTGCCGTATTTGCAGCTTCAGCCCAAAATTTTGTTTCTAGTCCAGCACCGATTAGAAGGCAACGTGCCTTTTCAATTACGGTTCTATTCATCCGTTCTGCTAAACCATTTTGTTGCGGTGAATATGGAACTGTCTTTTGATGTTCAATACCTGCATTCATTAAAATTTTCTTCATATTAGCATTGCAGAATTCGGTTCCATTGTCACTTCGTAATGCTTTTATTCGCTTTCCAGTTTGATTTTCCACGAAGTTTTTAAATTCAAGGAATTTTTCCGCAACTTCAGTCTTGCTTTTTATAAAATAAGCAGAGACTTTTCTTGAAAAATCATCAATAAAAAGGAGCATAAATAGCGAACCTCCAATAGACTTATGGTTCATTGGGCCACAAAGATCTGTATGGACAATTTCTAGGATGGATTCAGCTCTAGTACCAATTGCTTTAAATGGCAGGCGTGCCATTTTTCCTTTTAGGCATGTGACACATTCAATTTTAGATGGATTCAAATCAATATTATTAGCAGCTTCTGAGATCATTAATTTTGTTGTTTCACTACTCGGATGACCCACTCGTTTGTGCCACAGGTCAAGATCTGGTTCTTCATTTTTGCTAGCGTATGCACATTGATGTGGTATTCTGTTAAGCCGGAACATATCGTTGACTAAATCTGCAGTTGCAACAATATCACCTGTACTATCCTTTACTAGGCATCCCTTCTTGTTAAAAATCATCGAAAAACCTCTTTCTACAATTTTTGAAACGGATAGAAGGTTAATGCACAAATCAGGAACATGAAGAACATCCAGAAATTCAACCTCGTTTTCTCTTGATTTACCTATCGAAACCGTCATGTTCACTTTGCCAATACCTTTTACCTCCATTTTAGAGTTATTGGCAACAATAACTTCAGATGTAGCCTTCATCTGACTTGAAAAATATGTACTATTGGAGCACATATGAGCTGATGCTCCAGAATCAAAATACCAATCTTCTTTGCCAAGTGTCTTGACTGAAAAAGTACTTATCATCGCATTCTTCTTTTTTTGATAGTTCTTTGGTTTCCTTGGACATTTCAAAGCTATATGTCCAAATTCATTACAGTTGTAACATTTAGGACCTTTGTACTGTTTTTTTCCAGAGCTTAGCCAATTCTTACCAACAAATGCAGTTTCATTACTCACATCTGTTTTAACGTCTTGAAGCAACTTCATTTTAATTGTATCTCCAGTGATTTTGATACCAGAACTTTGAATTCCCATTATCATTGGTTTGTATTCTTCGGGGAGTCCAGCTAAAAGCATTGAACCTGTCCATTCTTCATCAACATTAAGACCTACAGACCTTAGCTTGTATGATGTATTCAGAATATCGTTCACATACTCATCCACGGTTGGAAAATCATTCAATTTCGTAGAACAAAACTTTTGAATGAGTCCGACTCTTCTTACAAGCCCAGAATCTTGAAAAACATTTTGTAAGGAATCCCAAATTTCCTTCGCACTATTGCACTGCCGAATATGGGGATATATGGAACGCTCTACCAATAAAATTAGTTCAGATTTCGCATTTAAGAGCTTCGTTGCATCCGCCTCATTACCAGAAACAGTATTCCATAGTCCTTTCATTTGAAAATAGGCTTCTACAGAAAATTTCCAGTCTTCGAAATTTTCGCTTCCTCGAAGCTTTTCAATATTCTGCTTCATTTCAGACATCTTTTTTTATTAAATCCTCAAATATTTTATTTTGTGATAAGGCCCATAACCTGATGTTTTGAGATTCCAAAAATGAATGAATGTTTTATTTTCAATATACAAAAACATTTAAGTAAATTACAACTTGATAAAATAATTTACACAAGCAAAAAGTAGATAAGAACAAAGTACAAAATCTTAAATTTCAACAGAAAGGTTACCTAAAACTATTGCCACAGGTTAATGCTTGCTGTTATAGACGCTTCGTCAGCATGTTCATGTACATTGTTGGTTTGATGTTCATGATCGCAGAGAAGTTCGTTTGCATTGCTGGGTTAATGTTCGCGATCGTAGATGATTTGTCAGCAGAATGTATTTCTGACCTACTTCCTTTCCCACAGGAAGTTTTGTTTGTTTGTCAGCGTAAGTAGCGTTAACTCCTCTCCTATTAATTAGATCAATTAGATCTGTTTGTTTACAGAGAGAAATTTCTTCAATTTTCTAACAATTATTTAGCATTCCATACATATATATTTTTTTTATTTCTTATAGCATATTAGGAGATATTTTGTTTATTAAATCATTATTTTTCTTCATTGGGATTACAATTAATTTTTCCTAAATTTATTTTTTTTTTGTTTTTGGGATACTAATAATATAAAGTAAATCTTTTAAATTGGATGCAATTTTTACATTAGCAAATTTAATTGCCTGTTCTTTATTTGGGTATGGTAATATTTCTTTATCTATTTTATTTAATATAATATTTATTTCCTTTTTTGACATAATATTGGAATTTACGATATGTATTTTCTTTAGCAGGCGGTCAGCCATCAGACGAATAGGGGGAAAAACATGTAGCATACGAAAACCTGCACGTGCCGTAACTATTCGGGACTGGTGGAATTCTGATCATAGCGTCTCCGTGGCTGCCGCTAGAAACAAGCCTTTAAAAAGGTTTGGCTAATATGATCAGGCTGGTTCCTCAGGTTGGCGACAGGTTAATTCCCTGTCCCGTAAAACTTAATGAATTACGAGACCGACAACAAGCCTCGGAAACGGACTGATCACACAACGACAACCCACGCAACGAAAACGGAAAAACGATTTACGAATTTTCTTATGGAACGTACGATCGCTCTATAGAGCTCGAGCTGCTCAGCAGCTAGCCGATGCCCTGTCAAATTATAAAGCGGACATAACAGCTCTTCAAGAAATCAGATGGACAGGGAATGGTGTTTTACAGAAGAAACAATATGACATATACTACAGCTGTCATACAAAACACCATGTGCTCGGAGTAGGCTTCCTAGTCAGCGAAAAAATGAAGTCTACCATCATCGGCTTTAACGCTATAAGCGAAAGGCTATGCACCCTTCGCGTGCGAGGCAAATTTACGAACATCAGCCTCATTAACGTTCACGGACCTACGGAGGAGTCCTCAGACGAAGAAAAAGAGACTTACTACGAACAAGTCGAGAGGGCCCTCAATGCCTGTCCAAGGTATGATGTTAAGATCATCCTTGATGATTTGAACGCAAAAATAGGTCGGGAGCCGGTATTCAGGCATTACGCAGGCACCCATAGTTTGCATGAGAACACTAATGATAATGGACTTCGAGTCTTAGAATTGGCAGCATCGAAAAACATGGTCGTTGCGAGTACCAGGTTCCCGCGTAAAGATATCTACAAAGCCACCTGGGTATCACCTGATGGAATCACTCGTAACCAAATAGACCACGTGTTGATAGACCGTCGCCACTACTCGAACTTGATGACGGTACGAACGTACCGAGGTGCCAATATCGACTCGGATCACTATCTTGTTGGTATGGTTTTCCGAGGGCGGATTGCCTTGCGAAGACGCATTGCATCCGCCGATCAGGTTCGAATTAACACGGCTGCCCTGCGCAATGAAAACACCAGTAACACCTTTGGTAATGCGTTAGGACTCGCCCTAGAATCACTTGATTTAGGGAGAGTAAGTCCTGGAGCCAGTATGCTGGGCGTAAATGAGAAGTGGACACGCCTTAAGAATATTGTCATTAGTACTGCCAACTCCATCTTAGGCAGCAGTCGTAAAAATCGGAACGACTGGTTTGATGATGAATGCAAGCTAGCGACTTAACGTAAGAATGTTGCGTACCGAGCAATGCAACAATCTCATAGAACGGGGGCACGCGAAGAGGAATAAAAAGAGCTCAGAAGAATAGAAAAGCGGCTACACAGACAAAAAAAATCAGCCTGGGAGAAGAACCTAATCTGTAAAATAGAAAATAGCCGAGAGCGAGGTCCGCACCAGGCGCGAAAGTTCTACCAATCCGTCCGAAACATGACGCAGTATACACCACGCTGCACATACTGCAAGGACGGAGAGGGAAATCTGATCACCGATCCTGAAAGCATACTGGAGCGATGGGAAGTGTACTTTAATGAATTGCTAAATGGTCAGCTCACTACAGAAGTGGAGGCTCCACTACTTTAAGAAGAATACCCTATGTTGCCGCCACCAAGCATAGAAGAGGTTGAGAAGGCTATAGGCTGGCTTAAACAGAACAAATCCCCGGGAGCCGACGGCATACCAGCCGAATTATTTCATCACGGCGGGCCAGCCTTACGTCAAGCAATTCATGATATTATAGTGCACGTATGGGAGCAGGAAGAAATGCCAGAAGACTGGCGAAAAGGCATACTATGCCCCATACATAAGAAGGGAGACGTCACAACGTGCAGCAATTATAGAGGTATCACGTTGTTGAGTACCGCCTATAAGATACTCTCCTCTATCCTACAAGACCGGATAACCCCATACGCTAAAACCGTCATCGGACAATATCAGTGTGGTTTTATTCCAGGCAAATCAACAACTGATCAGATCTTTACCCTTAGGCAGGCGATGGAAAAATGTCTAGAATTTAACATCCCAACATACCATCTGTTTATAGACTTTAAGGCCGCCTATGATAGCATAGCCAGGGTAGAACTTTACAAAGCCATGAGAGAATACGGCATCCCAAATAAATTCACACGACTATGTAGGTTGACCATGACCGGATTGCTATCCAGACCAATCAACATCTTTAATGGACTCCGACAAGGGGACGGACGGTCTGGCCTGCCTCCTCTTCAACCTGGCGTTGGAGAAAGCAATCCGTGACTCTGGCACGGCAACACGAGGGACCATCGTCAACAGGTCCAACCAGTTACTGGCTTACGCAGGCGACATCGACATCATCGGAAGAACCGAACAAGCTGTACACGATTCCTTCATCCAGATCAAGCAGGCGGCACAAAATCTGGGGCTGCACATTAGTGAAGGTAAAACAAAGTACATGGTGGCGTCGAATGCGAGAGGAACAGTTGGTCAAACAATCAAGGTTGCGGAGCACGAATTTAAATACCTTGGGTCAATAGTAGCAGCCGATAACAATATAGAAGAAGAAATACGCGGGCGGCTTCTCAAATCCAACAGAGCCTACTATAGTCTGTCAAAGCTCTTAAAATCCAGAAATCTCACCATAACTTCAAAACTTTCAAAACTGCTGCTGTACAGGACCATGGTCCTGCCAGTACTCACATATGGATCCGAGACTTGGGTGCTTAGCAAAAGGCACTCCGACCTCTTAGCGGCGTTCGAGAGAAAAGTCTTAAGGAGAATTGTTGGCCCCATTTGTGAGGAAGGACGATGCCGGAGACGGTACAATCATGAACTGTACGCAATCTACCTTGAAGCAGATATCGTGACAAAAATTAAGCTCGGTAGACTCCGGTGGGCAGGGCACCTAGCTCGCATGAGCGAAGAGGAACCTGCTCGGAAAGTTCTTTGTGGTACATTCTATGGTAGACGACAGCGTGGTAGACCATGCTTGCGCTGGAGAGATGGCGTAGACCAGGACGCCCGAAGCCTTGGGGTGCGCAACTGGATGGCGTCGGCTAGAGACCGGGATAGGTGGAGAGACTTGTTGAAAGAGGCCAGGACCGGAACCCGGTTGTCGAGCCGATGATGATGATGATTTTCTTTAGCAAGTTCAGTAGCATAGATAAGTTTTATCTTAAATAGTAATATTACATTAAGTTGATATGATAGTACTGTCTTTTTTTTATTGTATTTATAATTTCATTAGTTACATTGTTAAGTACTCGTACCTATATTTATTCTTTTCTTATGTTCTTCATTGATTATTATTTATTCATTATTGTTTTCAATTACATTATTTATTTTAATTCTAAAGATGGTGAAATTTTCGTGGTCGGGGGTGATCCCGCTATCCACTTCCATCCTGTTCCTATGAAATCTAGTGAACGTTTTGATCTACTGAAGCCCCAGTTATAGCTTTCATGGAAATGCATCATTGGAACAAATCAGTGGAATGCTGACTTTATTTTTTTTGACAAGCCAGCTATAGCAATCATTGAAAAATTGGTTTCAGTAAAAGATCCTGTCAGTGGCTGATTACAACCAATTCTATGCATTTGAGGTTAGAGTTGATCATTGAAAGGAAAACTGACATTTGAGAATAGAAAGCGAACAGAATACATTCCTTTGTGTATAAACTTTTAGTCCGGGAGGTAGCGCTATAGCTGACCAAGTCATTTCATACCGGCTGAAAATCATATCAATAATAGTTTTCCCCTACCACATAACAGCTCTGAATGTCAGCTGCTCCGAAAGCGGTGGAGCTAAAGGACACAGCATGCAAAAGTCATTGGAAAAAAATTTGCTCCGATGATTTTTATACCAAGCGAAACTGTATTAAATTATTGTTTTAATCATATTTTTTCAAAAAATTATCGTCAGCTGTATTGACGAGGGGGGGGTTCAATGTCAGTCACGTGCATAAACCTTATTTAAAATTTGACAAATAAATTTATTTTTACCTTATGAAATTTATATATCTCAATTTTTATACTTTTAAAATAATAAAGAAAATTGTCAGCTGCACTTTTGACGGGGGTAACACCGTCAGTCAGCGCGATAAACATGTCGCGCGCTCAACGCATTCGAGCGTCACATAGTATCTTTGGAATATAAACTGACGATCTTTACAGCCACAAACAATCAGCTGCCGACGATTTTTTGTTTCTTTAACATTTAAATTATCTTATGCGCGAAACAGATTAAACCAGCAACATCATCAGCATCGTCAACAGCAAACAGCACGCTGACCAGCAAAAATTTCTCAAACACATTGCCACCAGCAACGTCATTTCATCTGCTTGACATTTCATATAGAAAAAAAGTTTTTCATTGTGGTGCCACTGAATATTGCAGTGGGAAAGTTGACAACACCGCACCAGCAACAGCAAATTTAGGACTTTGGCCTAACGACGCTGTTGGCGTTGCTGTTGCTGTTCTTATGTGTGTTGAACAATTGAAATACATTGGCTCTAAATTAATGGCTGCCGCTGTTGCTGTTGACGGTGCTGTTGCTGGTTCAATCTGTTCCGCGCTTTATACTTAAAATTCAATAAGTATAACATCAATTTCATATAAATAACATCACAGTTTATTTATTTATTCCGTGTAGGTTCCAAATTACATACAGAAATATTTATTTATTTGAAGCAAAATACTAATTGAAGAAACTTTTTTTAATGAACATAAATAAGACAAAAAACTTAGATTTCTATTAATACGTAAAAGATTATTCTACTTCTTCATTTATGCATCTTCTGCTGTGTCTGTGTCGTTTCCATCACTTTCCGCACAACTACGAGTAGGGATCATAACGAAATCCCGCCGCACAAAATCCCGTGTAACGAAATCCCGCCGTTTAACATTTTGTTTCGTTGGACCTTTTAATAACAGAAACTTCTCTGGTAACGAAATCCCGCGAGATTTTTCTGCTCCGATTTAGCAGGATTTACGCTCCTTAATAAAAGATATTGGTATTTTGGATTGGTAGTAGCTTGGAATTAATAATATATAAGCTTATGTCGTCATAGAATATTATACTATGAAAATCTCATTGGTGAGCATTGGTGAATGGATTTTTGGTCCAAATGACACTGAAAATTAATTTTTTGCTTGAAAAAATTATTTTTCGCTTAGAAAAAAAAGAATTTTGCCAAAACGCTCAAAATGTATTTTAAGCATGAAAAAAAATTATTTTTTTTTAAAGAAAAACTATGAAAACGCTCCTCAAATCAAATGAATTTTTAGCTTTTTCATAGAAAATTTCATTGGTAAATGGAGTTCGAAATGACACCAAAAACGAATTTTTAGCTTGAAAAACATATAGAATGGACTACTTAAAAAAAAAAAAAATATGCCAAAACGCTCAAAATGTATTTTAAGCGTGAAAAAAAAATAAATATTTTTGAAGAAAAAATCTCCTCAAATCGTACGAAAAAATTTGAATTTTAAGCTTAAATTGCATTTTAAGCGTTTTTAGAAGTCCCTATCTAAGAACTCCCAAAACGCATACAATTATTTTTAAGCGTTACAGGAAAATTCCATATAGAAGGAAAATTCCTTAAACGCTTAAAAACAGCGTCGCCCAACCAACCAAAGTGAACCAAGCTAAATATCCCTTTGGATAATTGTTTTATCTCGAGGTCTTACCTCAATGGAGTTCTGATAAGAACTGAAGAATATTTCCAAATCACTCTCGTATTTATACTTTTTATTGCTCAACTTATTTGGCCATTCGTTCTCCGTGATTCTCAGATTTATGTATCATTTCAATTGTTTTAATTAATTATGAAAACAGTGCAGTAGTCACGACGCACGGTGCGGCCTGATTTTGATGCCGATGATAGCGAATACGAAGAATATGTGTTGAGATATTCCTTTCCGATTAGCTTTAAACGCTGCTCAAATGATTTTGAGCTAGAAAAAGTTATTTTAAGAGATAAAAAACATTGAAAATTGTAAATAGAAATAATTTTTTTGAACAGAATATATTTTGATCAAGAAAACTGTTGCTACAGGCGCCTGCCTGGCGACTTTACATACCCTAAGCGGAGCAACGGAGTTGCGTGAGGGGTGTGTCTCCGAAAAAGGGAGTTAAAATCCTGAAAACCCGCGCAGCGGGCCACCCAAGGTACTGTTGCTCAAGAAAACTGTTGCTGCAGGCGCCTGCCTGGCGACTTTATATACCCTAAGCGGAGCAACGGAGTTGCGTGAGCGGGTGTGTCTCCGAAAAAGGGAGTTAAAATCCTGAAAACCCGCGCAGCGGGCCACCCAAGGTACTCTTACTCAAGAAAACTGTTGCTGCAGGCGCCTGCCTGGCGACTTTATATACCCTAAGCGGAGCAACGGAGTTGCGTGAGCGGGTGTGTCTCCGAAAAAGGGAGTTAAAATCCTGAAAACCCGCGCAGCGAGCCACCCAAGGTACTGTTGCCCAAGAAAACTGTTGCTGCGGGCGCCCGCCTGGCGACTATACATACCCTAAGCGGAGCAACGGAGTTGCGTGAGCGGGTGTGTCTCCGAAAAAGGGAGTTAAAATCCTGAAAACCCGCGCAGCGGGCCACCCAAGGTACTGTTACTCAAGAAAACTGTTGCTGCAGGCGCCTGCCTGGCGACTTTATATACCCTAAGCGGAGCAACGGAGTTGCGTGAGCGGGTGTGTCTCCGAAAAAGGGAGTTAAAATCCTGAAAACCCGCGCAGCGGGCCACCCAAGGTACTATTACTCAAGAAAACTGTTGCTGCAGGCGCCTGCCTGGCGACTTTATATACCCTAAGCGGAGCAACGGAGTTGCGTGAGCGGGTGTGTCTCCGAAAAAGGGAGTTAAAATCCTGAAAACCCGCGCAGCGGGCCACCCAAGGTACTGTTACTCAAGAAAACTGTTGCTGCAGGCGCCTGCCTGGCGACTTTATATACCCTAAGCGGAGCAACGGAGTTGCGTGAGCGGGTGTGTCTCCGAAAAAGGGAGTTAAAATCCTGAAAACCCGCGCAGCGGGCCACCCAAGGTACTATTGCCCAAGAAAACTGTTACTACATCACCTTGCCTATTAAAATGTATGAAAAAATATTTTTTATCTTTAAACTCGATTTGTGGCTAAACGGAGCCTCGTAGACCCCCCAAAGTTGACATTTCAAATGTGATTTCTAGCTAAACTAGGCATCTTAGCGAGTTAAAAATTGTATTTTCGTGATCTAGGGAGTGCCACCTTTCAATCCACGTATCGCATGAAACGAAAAACGAATTTTTATCTTTAAATGCAATTTGCGACTAAACGGAGCCTCGTAGACCCCCCAAAGTTGACATTTCAAACGTGATTTCTAGCTAAACTAGGCATCTTAGCGAGTTAAAAATTGCATTTTCGTGATCTAGGGAGTGCCACCTTTCAATCCACGTATCGCATGAAACGAAAAACGAATTTTTATCTTTAAATGCAATTTGCGACTAAACGGAGCCTCGTAGACCCCCCAAAGTTGACATTTCAAACGTGATTTCTAGCTAAACTAGGCATCTTAGCGAGTTAAAAATTGCATTTTTGTGATCTTGGGAATGCCACCTTTCAATCCACGTATCGCATGAAACGAAAAACGAATTTTTATCTTTAAATGCAATTTGCGACTAAACAGAGCCTCGTAGACCCCCCAAAGTTGACATTTCAAACGTGATTTCTAGCTAAACTAGGCATCTTAGCGAGTTAAAAATTGCATTTTCGTGATCTAGGGAGTGCCACCTTTCAATCCACGTATCGCATGAAACGAAAAACGAATTTTTATCTTTAAATGCAATTTGCGACTAAACGGAGCCTCGTAGACCCCCCAAAGTTGACATGTTCAAATGTGATTTCTAGCTAAACTAGGCATCTTAGCGAGTTAAAAATTGCATATTCGTGATCTAGGGAGTGCCACCTTTCAATCCACGTATCGCATGAAACGAAAAACGAACTTTTATCTTTAAACACGATTTGCGGCTAAACGGAGCCTCGTAGACCCCCCAAAGTTGACATGTTCAAACGTGATTTCTAGCTAAACTAGGCATCTTAGCGACTTAAAAATTGCATATTCGTGATCTACGGAGTGTCACCTTTCAATTTTTTTAAAAAACTTTTTTCCACAACTTTTTTGAAAAATTTGAACTTTTTTTTTATTTTAAAAATACATTTTTATTTTTTCAATTTTTTGTGGTTCTAAAAAGAACTCCTCTAGAATTTCCAAAAAAAAAATAAATTTTGCTTAAACAGCAACTCTCCCTAGAGTCTGCAATCGCTTAAAATGATTTTTAAGCGTTAAAGGAAAATTCCTTCAACGCTTAAAACTCACTAAAGCGTCGCGTCTTTGCCCTACCAACCAAAATGGAATCAAGAATAATACCCCTTTTAATAATCATCTTTCTTTTTGTAGTTCTAAAAAGAACTCAGCTAACTTTCCCTTCAATAATCCCCTACAATTTCCAAAAAAAATAAATTTTGCTTAAACAGCAATCGCTTAAAATGATTTTTAAGCGTTGAAGGAAAATTCCTTCAACGTTTAAAACTCACTTAAGCGTCGCGTCTTTGCAATACCAACCAAAATATTATCAAGAATAATATCCCTTTGAATAATCTTTTTTATTCACACTTTATTACGACGACCGACGTGGTGTCACCGCCACGGAATTCGAATCGAAACTGAAAAATATTCCGAAATCACTCCCGCTTTTATACTTTTTATCATCCAACTTATTTGGGTATAGGTGCGTCCTCGTTGATTCTCACGATTTTATCCTTGTTCTTGATTCTGATTGGCTAATCACTTTGAAGTTTGGATGATGAGTACAGTGCGGTCCTCCGTGTTTCTCATTGGTCAATTCATGAAAAGTATTGATGTTAAATCTACAATGAGGTCTTCCGTATACTTAACAGCACCGAACTTGGCCACACATCATGCTCATTGGTTGGCTTGCGAAACGAGGAAGCAGTGCCGTTTCCAAATAGTAGCAAAACTTAGTTCTCGTTGATTCTCATTGATGAATACCCCAAAATCACTATGGGAATTTTAAAATAAATACAGCGCTGTCGTACTAAATCATACTAAATTGAACAAAAGTGCTAGATGGCGGGATTTCGTTACACGGGATTTTGTGCTACGGGATTCTGTTATACGGGATTCTGTTATGTGGGATTTTGTTCTGCGGGATTTCGTTACGCGGGATTTCGTTACGCGGGATTTTGTGACGCGGGATTTCGTAGCCAACCCCTACGAGTATCATCGGAGCTGTAGATTATAAAATTCCGCTCTTCTTCTAATTCTTCTGCATCATCTTCTTCCATATTTTCTGATGTTTCAACATCACTTTCGACGTTTTCTGTAAAGAAAATGTAAATTTCATATGTTTATCGAAATTACATTTATTTAACTTCAATGTGTTGTAAAAAACTATAGATAAATATCTGCAGGATTTTCATCGATAATTGTAATTCCAGTTACTGATGGTGGAACTTGATCACCGTCAAACCACTTGAATGTGTATTTATTATTTTCTTCCTTCCATCCGTAGTGTAAAGGTGATGATACTGATGGAACATAGTATATGTACGTAGTATATCTGATCGACATGGAGGGAATATTGCACGGTCAATTGTATGTTTAAGGGTGAATTTGTCTTTTTCGTTATTCATTTTATAGGCTTTCATGAACGTTGCTACTCGTGCTGTATTGACATTACCGATTGATTTCAGACCATACATTCGGCATACAAATTCTTCGATATTTTTTTGGATTTGATGTATGTTAGAGTCGTCTATATTTGCTATATCTGTAAATACTTTTATAAATGATTCTGATTGTCTTAAAATTTCAAATGGCTTTTTTTTTCCTCTTCTATAGAAAGCGGGATTAAAGTCGCATCCTGTGAATGCATGAAATCCAAGCAACGATGCGCACAAGCTAGATCCTAGTGTTTCGCACAGTTGAGTAACATCGATGTAACGTTGCGCATTTCCAATTCCGGGTAACAAATGAATTTTTAGGTTGTTCTGAATATGATTCATATTCCCCAAGAGAATCATCAAAATATCTGTATCAGAACATCTTATCACTACGTTAACATCGGTATTTAATTGACAAATGTGGAAAATTATCTTTGTATCCGCTTCTTCATGAGCTGTACAATTTAAATCCTGCTCTACGCTTCTCTCTATTTTTTCATTTTGGTTTTCATATTTGTAGCATACGTCGTGATTAATATAAATTGTTCGTTCTCCTATAAATGGTGCCATGTAATCATTTTTCCAATCTTGGCAAATAAATTGAATTAAAGCCTCTTTAAAATATGTATTTTTTAATTCATGGGAGAAATTAGCCGTTCGTAATTGATTAGAACTGTGAATATTATAATTCTGACCCTCTGTTCTGCCTCTCAAGGTGTGCTCGTGGTCTTTTATTGATGGAACGAAGTAGCGATTAAATGCGATGATAATTTTGCGTGCATCCGATGATGTTACCATTGTTATTAATTTCTTTGAAATATTTCCAAATGATAATGGAACTTCTGTCATTGAATGTAAAAGAAAGAATCCGTCATAAATCATTACATCACACCATGCTGGAGGAGAACTGACTACTTGTTTCTCAACGATTTTTAATAATGCCGTTTTACAAATGGCTCCATCTTAATGACACAGTGCTAGTGGAGCTGGTGTTAATGGGTAAGTCAGTCAGTACTGCGTCGAGATTTAAGGTTTTTTCTAAAGATATTATTAATAGCTGCGCAAATAAATCACGTTCGTACTTCTACTAATTTACCTGAAATAGCTAACTTCTTCTTAGGCACAGCATTGGCAAAAAATAACACTTTCGTTCTAGGAATTGTTCTTTCAAATCTATGAGGATCTGTAGTGCATTCTGTGATGAATTTTTCACGAAGTTCATTTTCTCTTGCTTCTATATTAAGCAAAAATTCTGATATCTCTTCTCCAATTGCTTGACCCGTTGAAATATTAAATAAGAAATTTTTGTCGTAGTTATCAGAGAAATGATTATTTTGTTTTAAGTGCGAAATTAAATTTTCTAATTGAATGGAATGTTTTTTGATTTGATTATTATCTAGATCTGCAGCAACATCTTGGCTTTTTTGTAACTCTGCTTGTTCCATTATGTGACTTATTACAGCTGTGCGCATACTATGGCTCTTACACCAACGCTGACGAGCTGAAATAGAATTCGTTGAATTTATGATTCCTGTCAATTTGTTTGCAGCATCAGCGTTTATGGTCTGTTCCAAGGTAAGATCGACTGGTTGTCTCGAGAATGGCTTATCAGTTCTTTTGATACCATATGATCCCTTTTCAAATCTCAACTCTAGCCCTGGATGAGATGTTGCTACCTTCATTAATTTATCATGATATAAAACGGTATATCGTGAATATAGTTTTGTTGATTAAAAACAAAAAACATATTGGTAATTTTTGGCAATATAAATTTAAATAACTCAAAATCAGGCTTTCTAATGCTTTTACATAATAAAAAGTAGTAATTCATTAAATTAACATATATCATATAAAATTGTGCAGTTTTTCCATGTTTGCCTTCTAGTGTTCGTTTTTGATATCTTTCATATTTTTCCAATATTTCTATTAATTTGTCATTATTAATTGGATCTAAGTTTTTTGTCTTATTTATGTTCATTAAAAAAAGTTTCTTCAATTAGTATTTTGCTTCTAATAAATAAATATTTCTGTATGTAATTTAGAACCTACACGGAATAAATAAATAAACTGTGATGTTATTTATATGAAATTGGTGTTATAACGGGTGATTTTTTAAGAGCTTGAGAACTTTTTTAAAAAAAAAAAAATTTGCAAAATCTCATCGATTCTTTATTTGAAACGTTAGATTGGTCCATGACATTTACTTTTTGAAGATAATTTCATTTAAATGTTGACCGCGGCTGCGTCTTAGGTGGTCCATTCGGAAAGTCCAATTTTGGGTAACTTTTTCGAGCATTTCGGCCGGAATAGCCCGAATTTCTTCGGAAATGTTGTCTTCCAAAGCTGGAATAGTTGCTGGCTTATTTGTGTAGACTTTAGACTTGACGTAGCCCCACAAAAAATAGTCTAAAGGCGTCAAATCGCATGATCTTGGTGGCCAACTTACCGGTCCATTCCTTGAGATGAATTGTTCTCCGAAGTTTTCCCTCAAAATGGCCATAGAATCGCGAGCTGTGTGGCATGTAGCGCCATCTTGTTGAAACCACATGTCAACCAAGTTCAGTTCTTCCATTTTTGGCAACAAAAAGTTTGTAAGCATTGAACGATAGCGATCGCCATTCACCGTAACGTTGCGTCCAACAGCATCTTTGAAAAAATACGGTCCAATGATTCCACCAGCGTACAAACCACACCAAACAGTGCATTTTTCGGGATGCATGGGCAGTTCTTGAACGGCTTCTGGTTGCTCTTCACTCCAAATGCGGCAATTTTGCTTATTTACGTAGCCATTCAACCAGAAATGAGCCTCATCGCTGAACAAAATTTGTCGATAAAAAAGCGGATTTTCTGCCAACTTTTCTAGGGCCCATTCACTGAAAATTCGACGTTGTGGCAGATCGTTCGGCTTCAGTTCTTGCACGAGCTGTATTTTATACGGTTTTACACCAAGATCTTTGCGTAAAATCTTCCATGTGGTCGAATAACACAAACCCAATTGCTGCGAACGGCGACGAATCGACATTTCACGGTCTTCAGCAACACTCTCAGAAACAGACGCAATATTCTCTTCTGTACGCACTGTACGCATTCGTGTGGTTGGTTTAATGTCCAATAAAGTAAACTGAGTGCGAAACTTGGTCACAATCGCATTAATTGTTTGCTTACTTGGTCGATTATGTAGACCATAAATCGGACGTAAAGCGCGAAACACATTTCGAACCGAACACTGATTTTGGTAATAAAATTCAATGATTTGCAAGCGTTGCTCGTTAGTAAGTCTATTCATGATGAAATGTCAAAGCATACTGAGCATCTTTCTCTTTGACACCATGTCTGAAATCCCGCGTGATCTGTCAAATACTAATGCATAAAAATCCTAACCTCAAAAAAATCACCCGTTACTTATTGAATTTTAAGTATAAGATATATGTTAAAGAAACAAAAAATCGTCGTCAGCTGATTGTTTGTGGGTGTAAAGATCGTCAGTTTATGTTCCAAAGATACTATGCGACGCTCAAATGCGTTGAGCGCGCGACATGTTTATCGCGCTGACTGACAGTTTAAAACTATAAAAATTGAGATATATAAATTTCATAAGGTATAAAATAAATTTATTTGTCAAATTTTAAATAAGGTTTATGCACGTGACTGACATTGAACCCCGCCTCGTCAATACAGTGCTGACGATAATTTTTTGAAAAAAAATGATTAAAACAATAATTTAATACAGTTTCGCTTGGTATAAAAATCATCGGGGCAAATTTTTTCCAATGACTTTTTCATGCTGTCTACTTTAGCTCCACCACAGGTGCGACAACTGACGCTCACTTTACTGAATTCCGAACATTAAACAACTGTTTGAAGTAAAATTCATTCGGTATAAAATTCCTAAGAAAATTGCAGCGCTACCTCCCAGACTATTTAAATCTATGAATTAAACATGAAAACCAAATAAATGGAAAAGTTATAGCAAGGAAATTAAAGTTCATTTCATCAAAAGAGTTGAGCAGCGAACTTTTTTTTTAGGATTTTCATTTTATTATTAATTTTATTTCTTCTTTTAATAACAAATAATTAAATTTCTTGTATAATTTCTATGTATAACAAATATAACAATATTATTTGAATACAAAAACAAAAAACAAAATAGCAATATAAAGAAAAAAACTTATAATTCGGTGTCGGTTTCGGATGTATAATTTAAGTTTTCGGGGTTCAATTCAACGGGAAAACTAAGATTTGTTTCGTCTGTTAATAAATATGGGCATATATCCTGATCATAATTTGACATATGGCAATTTTTTGACCGCAAATGCGAAAGCTGCGGATCAGATGAAATCAGTAAATGATTAATTAAATCACTCATTGTATGATTTCTCGTTGTTTTTCTGGTGTGATCCAGTCTAGCTTTTCTTATTTCCTTATGGCTTGCTTCCAAGGCTTCTTCGGAAAGAACACCAATTGGTAATTCGAAAAAGCTTATTATGGCCTTCCCATGAATAAGGAGCTTGTGCACGCTGCTTGGCATATAATACCAACTGTATTTTGTTAAGTATATGGTTTTTGTTTCTTCCAATAGCTTTACAAAATTGTCCATATTTATCTGACGACCAGATGCAATTGTTCGAAGTATAATTCCAAAATTAAAAATCAGGTCCTTGTCCACAACAGTAATTTCAGAACTGAGCCTTGGGTTTGAGAAAAACCTTCTCGCGGTATTTCCGTCATTGGTTGTTCCATAACCGGGCTTTGGAATATCGACAAGGAGCCCCATTTTTTCCCTGAAATTTTCTTGTATCTGCTTTTTCCTCTCATCAAATATTAATTTATTTTCTTGGCCACGAACTGCCTAAGTTTGAATTGGTAATCTGTATGCGATGTGAAGCAAACATTCAAAGCAACTTATCCAGGAATGAAGAGATGATAGGCCGTATTTGTAATTTTGGACATTTGGTGCTCGTTCTGCAATTGAAGATAAATTCATTTGAGAGGGTTTCGCTCCACAAATATAACAGTTTTGAGCTGCATTTGCTCCACTCAATGCATTTATGGCACTTCCATCGAGCATTGTCAAAAACATTTTAAAGGAAACCGAAATATTTTTGTTACCAATTGAGGTTTCATAGCTTTCAAGTTCTGAAATAGCCTTTTCCATTTTACTTTGCTCAGATCTAACTAGCGCGCTATTTTCTTTTGCAAAGATTAATTTTATTGGCCTGCAGAAAAGGATTGAGCCTGGACGAGAATTCACCCAAATTTCTTTTTCATCTACAGAATCCAATAATTTAAGTGGCACTAGAGCTGTAACAAATAAAAAGCTATCCGTATCGGTTCGGGAATTTTCAAAAGTTTGTTTATAGTTGCTGTGTCCGGAGCTGCCATCAAAGCCCCACTTACAAACAAGATTAAAAGATTGGCTTGTATTTTCATATGCCTCTTCATTTTCTTTTATAATATTGAGTATGCTTTTTGAAGTTTTATTTAATAAAGATTGCAAATTTACGTCAGCGGTGGATTCAGAAACAACAGAAACTTCTGGCAATATTTCTGACTTATATGTTTGCAACTTATAATAGCTTGGAAAACAATCTTTATGTAAACTGTTTACAACGGAACGAAGTAAAGAATATTTTCTTTTTGATAAACCCAAGTCTAAGTATAAGGCCAGGGTTTGTTGAAGAGTTAGGGTCTTATCATTCTTGCGAGGAGAACCTGAAGCACGACCAGTCAACTTTGCCGCATACTCCAACTCCTCTGGAGAGGTTTGCGACACAAGTTCTTGAACACGACGTTTTTTAGTGCGATCAGTACACGTTTTAAAACTTTTTCTTGGCCTTCCCTTGCTCGTACTTGGCATGTTTAGATTACACTATAATTTTTTTGGGTTAGGCGGGTAAAATGTTATAAGAAATATTGGTTAAAATAGGATTTTATAACTTACGCAATCATGTAAAGCTTTAGGTAAATTCAGGTTGGAATTAAGCCATGTTTCATTAGCGCTCATTAACCGATCAAGTCTTCTACAACACTGCTCCCACTTCTGCTTCACCTTGAGACAATAAAATTTAGCAACTTCCTTAATTTGCTTGTCCAACTCTTCCATTCGCTCTTCTAAGCCAAGAAGTTTTTGAATTCTTTCACAAACATTCTCAAATTTCCTGGTTCTATCACTATCCAGCCACGTTTCAAAAATGTCGGCATTTTTAATACAGGGAGTTGAAACTAAAAAATGTGATTTTAAGTACTTGGAGCAAAATTGTAGCAAGATTTTTTTCTTGATTCACTTAAAGGACACTTTACTGAGTATAAAACCATAAAAACCTCAGAGCAGTGTTGTCACTTTACCACAATTGTGGTAGATCTACCACAACTTTTTAAGATTTTCAAAATCTACCACATCTACCACGGTAGTTCAAAATTCTACCACTATTTTTTACATTCCCTCCAAAAATAAAAATTACAATCAAAAATCAGCTATAACTATTACAACACAATTTGTTTATCTTAATTTTTTCTGAATGCAGCAGTCAGCCTTCTACTACATTTTCTGGACAGACTTCTTTTTTAATCATGAAGATGGTTTCTATAAGACATTTTATGTTACAATTTTGTTTGCCTATAAAAAGTATAGCTAACACACACTCCAAGGAATCTTTCTTTAGAAGCTTATTTCTATTGTTTTTATTATGCCTTCTGTGATATCGATAAAAAACGGTTAATTTTTGTGGTATAGCTAAATCTTGAAGTGAATTGATTTTAAATTCAGGCTCGTTAGTATTCGTACTCGTAATATCAAAAATGAGGAAATTTTGAATAAGAAAATCAACTGAAACGTAAGTCTAGATATTTGTTTTCCATTTCCAATCAGACTTATTTGGATTTTTGATTTCTTAACCAGGAAACTTTCGAGCGACTATCGACTTCTAAACAAAATGAAAGCGAAAAAGTACTATTTGAGATTCATCAAGAAAATGCTCTATATCTACGGACTACAAAAAGCCTGCTTATAAAATTCTCCAACTACTTCAAATTTTACAAGTTTAACTTACAGTGGATCACAGCTTATTTGACCCACACTTTACTCAAAACTTTAAAAGAGAATATCTCTTCAACGAAGCAAGTAATCAACAAAATAATAAATAAATCGAGTAAAATTATTATTATTTATTAATAAAAAGACACATTTTGCATAATTTTAGTATTTGGTATGTCCTCCCTTTTGATTTATAACTGCCTTAAGCCGATTTTGATAAGAATCCACCAGTTTTTTTGTCGTTTCCACAGGTATTCTTGCCCATTCTTCAACTAAAGCCGTCTTTAGGTCATTTTTGTTAGAAATATGGCGCTCGCGTATTTTTGTGTCCAAAGTTGACCAAAGGTTTTCGATGACATTCAAATCTGGACTCTGTGCAGGCGGTTTCATGACGTGAAGGCAGTTATAAATTATCCAAGTTTGAACAATGCCCGATGTACATAGTTTCGGAACATTGTCTTGATAAAATCGAAATGTATCCTTTATGCCTAATTTTTCTGCGCTTTGGAGCAAATTATTTTTGAGAATATTGAGGTACACTAATTTATCCATAGTACTCTCAATAAATTGCAGCTTGCCGACTCCAGCTGCAGACATGCAGGCCAATACCATGACATGCCCCCCTCCATTCTTCACTGTTGCTCTTAAGTTTTTATCTTGAAGCTCTGTATTCGGTTTTCGTCACACATAAGACCGACCTTCGGATCCAAATATATTAAATTTGGATTCATCCGCGAATATAACACTCTTCCAGAACGTGGAATCCTTTGTTATATGCTCTTTTGCAAACTGAAAACGGCTAAGTCGATTTTTTATTGATAAAAGGTTTCTTGTGTGCTACTCTTCCATGCAAATCATTATCTCTAAGGATATGGCGAATGGTTTCGGGGCAAAAAAGTTTTCCATGGGTATTCGCCATCTCACTAGCCAGTTTTGGTGCCGATAGCTTTGGATTTTGCTTTACTCTTCGCACAATATATCGTTCATCCGATGCACTAAATATTTTGTTCGGAGGTTTTCTTCCTTTATTTTCAATTCGATTCTCGAATACAAAACGGTGGATAATAGCTTTGACCGTGCCATCTGGTATGTTAACAATTTCGGCTATTTTTCGCCGAGAAAGTCATTTTTATGATGATGAAGCACTATTTCAAGCTGTTCAACTGTTGTTCGTTTTCCCATCTACGTAACACGTATTGTTTTTGCGAAAAATAACTAAAACTGATAATTCTATTTGAATATAAAACAAATAAGAGAAAGAAGCAAAAACCACCGTTATCTCGATATTTTTTCTAAGGCAGGTGATCTCTTAACTCAGTGGGTCAAATAAGCTGTAGTACTAGAAAATGTAATTATTTTTTTTTTTTTTTTAAAGTTAAACATGGTGTTTTAAAATAAAATTAAATGATTCAAATGTCATGTTCAAGATGAAAACTTAATAAACCTTTCTGTGTTTGTATTTTCCAAATAACTTGTATTGTTCAGGAGCCATACTCGATTAAATGTTAGTATAAGGTGTGGGTCAAATAAGCTGTGACACACTGTAAACTCAAAATACTTGAAACAGCGCATTTTGAAAACAAAAACAAATTAATACAATACAATACACGCAAACTAAAGAAAAATCTCTCGATTGGCACGAGTTTTCATTTATAGCTTGATTTATGTATATTTGGCTAGATGGAGTTAGAGGAGGTAGGCAGTTACTGATTCAATTGAACACATTCAAAAATATAACCAGGAAACTGTAATTTATAAAATTAAAGAAAATCTTCTTGCGTACTCGTATTACATTAAGTTTGTGACCAGCTAATAAAAAGGTTCGATTTTTCAAGTGTGCATCTTCAGCTGCTTCAATTCTTAAGTCCAAAAGAATTTCAAAAAGGTCCGTTAAAAAGAGTTTTCCCTTTTAACGATATTCTGCAGGAAGTGAGTGCGATCTCCACCCTTGCTCTTTGATAGTGAAAAAATTAATGACATTGAAGGGGATGGATTGATTTAAGCAAAGAGATGAATGTATGTGAAGAGTCCATGTTTTCGAATTTTAGTATATATATGTATGTTCAATTTAGCTGCTTTACCACATAGCAGCGCTGCAGCAGAAAGAGCCTTTTCAGAAATGAATGAAATAAAAAATAAAAAACAAAATTGACGTCGAAGCTATAAACAGTCTTAGTTTTGTTAAGGAAATGACAAATAAATCTGATATTTTTATTCCTTAAGCAGAATTGATCCGCTTTTATTTAAAATTTTAATTTGTTGATGGTAAGTTTAAAGATATATAATATGTATGCATATAGAACAAAATATCACAACAAATATATTTACATAGGTACTTAAATCAATGTATAAAACTTTGTCTTTATAAATGACTTTAAGTGCTTTTGAATTAATATCATTTGGGAAAAATTACAAATCTACCACACAAAATCTAAATCTACCACTGTTTTTCATCTCAATCTACCTCGGGTTTTGAAATGGAAGTGACAACACTGCCTCAGAGGGCGTTTTAGGCCTAAAAAAGAAAAGCCTACTAAAAGTCAATTTTTTTTTTTTTTTTTTACTTCTACCCTCACTTGGAAAATCACGAATAAAAAAAAACACAATAAAAATAAAAGATGTTTTTATTATTAAATATTAATTTAAATACCTTGAACAGTGTTACTATCCATAATTGAGTTAATTTTTTAGCGCACAAAAAATTTTAGGAGAAAAACAAAATTGAATTTAAAAACACTTGATTTTTTCACCACAAAAAAAAAATAAACTTGACAATGTTTGCCGCTCTATAACTTTTGCACTAATTGGTCAATGCAAAAAATTTTGATGCAGTTAGAACCTATATATATCTGTGATGACTTACCAATCAGTCAAAAGTACCGCTATAACATTTGATTTTTTTATTTATTGCTATGGGTCGTCCCACTGTGCGGCGGCGGCGGTGGCGACGGCACTTTGCGAATGAAATTTTGTATATAAGTTTTTCTTTACAACGTTGTTTTGTTTTTTGGATATATGGATTCTGTGAGGTCTGGTTTTCGAAATATTTCTATCCGAAATGAAATGAGAATATGCATTAGGTATATGAATGAGCGAATGAGGTGGCAATATAATGCCAGAGAGGGGTTGGCGGTTGATGGCGGTCCATTGTTTTTAGTTTTTGCATATATGTGCATACATATGTATGTATGTACTTATATAGAAAAAGACATACATATGCATTCGTAAAAATAAATCGAATTCGAGATTTTGACCAAAGTTGATATTACGATGATAGCGAAGAGTAAAAAAGTGGGTTTCGCAATTCTGTCTGCCTGTCTGTCTGTTCGACTACAGCCTTAACGGCTCGGCCGATTTTCTTTAAACTTAGTGGATATCACTTTGAATATTTTCCCCCCACACTTTTTTTTCTTTTTTTTTAAGACAAAAAATAACGGTACCTACCATACGTATTTGTTTCGAAATTTTATAAATATTTTTTTTTTCTCAAAAACTGTTCGACAAATTTAAAAATAAAAATGCATAAAAATTTCATTTAGTTAAAGCTAGATATTGGTTGAAAACAAAATTTGGATAGGTGGGTATTGAGAGTACCCCCATGCCCCATGGAGCCATTGTTTTTGTTTTTGATTTTCTCAAAAACGGTACCACCAATTGTGATCATTTTTTTTATGTTTAAGCTCTCCACCAATATGAACAGATTGGTAAATTCAAATAATTTTTTTTTTATTTTTATGAAAAGTTTCAATTTTTTTTTTTAAACTCAATATTTAGAAAACCCTATGCTATTTTTTTTAAACTTGATAAATAAAAGTTTCTCAATATAATCTACAAGATGTAAAAAATTTCTTTTACTTTACCTAAAAATAACGGTACCCACCTTACAAATGTTAAAAAAATGTTAAAATATGGTTTTCAAAAATCGTATTTTTCTCGAAAACGGCAACTAGAATTTTGATAAAAATTGTTTTCTTTCAATTAATTTTTAAGATCTTTAATTTAATAAAAAAAAATTAAAATTAAGATATTACAGCTTGTACCTACCATAGAACTATTTTGTCTAATTTTCAATTTCTCACATATCGCCATATCGAATTTTAATGAAATTTTTTATAGAGATGCTTCTAAAAAGTTTTAAATAAAATTTTAAAGGAATGAAGCTGTTTACGAACAATAATGCTAGCAACACTTCCTGATAATAAACAGTAAAGTCTGCTTTTCAACTTTGACATCACTTATTGACGATTTAAAAATAGGTAACTTTGGTGTACTCTGTTGCCAGATATTCAATTTTGAATGATGTTAAATTTTTCTTGCCCGAGCAAAATTTTGATTTTGAGGTCAATTTTTTTTAAAAATGCGTCATAAACATAAAGTTTTCTTATTTTTACCTGATGAAGAAGACAATAATAAAAAAAAACTCATTAATAAGTGCACCCAAAAACCCATACACCTTTCGATACTTGGGAAAATTTAAAACAGGTATAAAACATCGAATTTTGGGTTTTTTACCTACTTTTATTGCAGCACTTAGCAATCGGAGTAGTTTTCCAAGAACTGATAGTTTTTACGTAATTTTTAATACTGTGCATGTGCAATCATGAAGGGGGTCAAAAGTATACTTATAGAGCAAGAAATATACTTATATATATGAAATAAAATGCACGACTGGATCGCACGAAATTGCTCTTATGTATGTAAAGGAATTTCAAATTTTAAATACATTTTATAAATTTAAGACATGGATGTAATGAGATAAAAATTTTCACATGCATGGAATTGCCGTTTGATTTCCGAAAAAAGTATAAAATTCTGCAAACAAAGTTTGTAAATCGTTTTATTATAAAAGTAATTTTTTTATATAAGAGATATTGAATATTTTCACGCGTAAACAATTTTCTTTTTTCCAAGAAATGTTCATACTTTTTTGAAAACCCGATATACAGGGTGATTTGCATAAGGTGTGACAAAAAGCTAGGGCGTGTAGGTTGGACTTAGACAAGAAAAAAATCGTATGGGAGGGGGGGGGTCTATTTCCCTCCGTTTAGGCGGGAGGGGCAATTTAAGAAAAAAATCACTTAAAACAGAAAAAAAAATTATTAAAAAATAACGGTGATACCTACAGAGTATTGCTATAGTATTTTGAAAAGCCAGAAATACATTCTTTAATTTTGTTTTTAAATAAAGTTGTTCGAGTGAATAGTTTTTGAAAAATTATTTTTCAAAATCAAAATTTTGAAAAAAAAAAAATGAAAATTTTTTTTTTAAACAATTTTTTTTCAAAATTTTACGTAATTAAGTATTATTTTTTTATTCAATATTCAATGCTCTTATTAATTTTTGATCAAACACAAAAAACCGGATGTCAAGATGTCTTTCAGTTTTTGAGAAAATCAAAAATAACAAAAACTACTTTTGTTCTAAGAAAAGCTTTTTATTTTAGTTTTTTCGTTTGAATTCTTAGGTGAATTTACGATTGAAAGGATTAACTTTCTTTTTACTATTTTTTTAATTATCGTCTTATAAGCATACAATAATGTGACAAAGTACTGGATTAACCATATTTCTTACATTTTTTCATTGAGAACACCTGCGTGGGAGCATTGGTTTAAAATTGACCTGCCACTTTTTTATTATGGTGGGTCGGCTTGGGTTAGGTGCATTTAGGAAAGAAAGGATTAACTTTTTTTGTACAATTTTTTTATTATCAGTCTTATAAGCATACAATAAAGTGACAAAGTACGCGATTAACACATTTTTTCATTGAGAACACCTGCCCTGCGTGAGAGCATTGGATTAATATTGACCTGCGAATGTTTTTTAAATAATGCAACGTTACACGCCCTAACTAGTGACAGAAAAATGCAATTGCGAAATAAGAACAAAAATGTTCCTGAATCTTGAAATCAATTAAAATAACAAATACATGCATATTTAGATAAAATACATAATCACTGTTTATTTAAATTTTCAACTATTTTTTAACTAAAGCTTATTACAAAAAGATTTTCGATATGATCCCCATTTTGTAGAAGGTAAAGATTATAGCGCCCTCTTATTGCTGCACATAAATTTATACTTGATAAATTTTCCTGTAATTTGACTCCAGCCACTTCAATCCGTTGTTTCAGTTGTTCAAAAGATTCTATTTCCACTTCGTACACAAAGTTCGAAGTCACTAGTTAGGGCGTGTAACGTTGCATTATTTAAAAAACATTCGCAGGTCAATATTAATCCAATGCTCTCACGCAGGTGTTCTCAATGAAAAAATGTGTTAATCCCGTACTTTGTCACTTTATTGTATGCTTATAAGACTGATAATAAAAAAATTGTACAAAAAAAGTTAATCCTTTCTTCCGTAATTGCACCTAAGTCAAGCCGACCCCACCATAATAAAAAAGTAGCAGGTCAATTTTAAACCAATGCTCTCACGTAGGTGTTCTCAATGAAAAAAATGTGAGAAATATGGTTAATCCAGTACTTTGTCTAATTATTGTATGCTTATAAGACCGATAATTAAAAAAATAGTAAAAAGAAAATTAATCCTTTCAATCGTAAATTCACCTAAGAATCCAAAAACGAAAAAACTAAAATAAAAAGCTTTTCTTTGAACAAAAGTAGTTTTTGTTATTTTTGATTTTCTCAAAAACTGAAAGACATCTTGACATCCGGTTTTTTGCGTTTGATCAAAAATTAATAAGAGCATTGAATATTGAATAAAAAAGTAATACTTAATTACGTAAAATTTTGAAAAAAAATTGTTTAAAAAAAATTTTTCATTTTTTTTTTCAAAATTTTGATTTTGAAAATTAATTTTTCAAAAACTATTTACTCGAACAACTTTATTTAAAAACAAAATTAAAAAATGTATTTCTGGCTTTTCAAAATGCTATAGCATTACTCTCTAGGTGTCACCGTTATTTCTTAATAATATTTTTTCTGTTTTAAGTGATTTTTTTCTTAAATTGCCCCTCCCGTCTAAACGGGGGGAAATAGACCACCCCCTCCCATACGATTTTTTTCTTGTCTAAGTCCAATCTACACGCCCTAGCTTTTTGTCACACCTTATGCAAATCAGCCTGTATATTATCAAAAGTCTTATACATCTAAGATGCTTGGTTTAGCCACAAATCCCATTAAAAAAAAGGTGTCAACTTTGATAGGTCTACGACACTTAGTTTGCCAGAAAATCGTAGCTCCGCTTAGGGTATGTTAAGTCGCCTGACAGGCGCCAACATAAACAGTTTTCTTAATTAAAAGTACATTGAGTGGCAAATTTTTGTCAAGAAATATTTTTGAAAAAAAATATCCAGAAAAAAAGTATGAAAAGTCAAAATTTCTTCAAAAACAAATTGATGAAAAAAAAAATTGTTGAAAAAAAGTTTGTTAAAAAAATATTTTTGACATAATGTCCAAAAATATCTTTGGCAAAAGTCCAAAAATATTTTGGCAAATGTCCAAAAATAATTGGCCAAACCATTGAAAATCACTTTATCTCTCTAAAGATGGAGGAGGCTTACCTCCTCGGTGTTCCTTACAAGATCTGAATTTTTTGTTTTTCGAATTTCTCATTAACGGCTCTAGAGATTTTAACCCAAAATTTTCAGCAGGAGTACCCTTAAGTTTAAAATAATATTGTATACAAAAATATTCGAAAAAATTTTTGTTGGGTTTTTTGAAAAAAAATTTTTTTTTAAATCAATATCTTCAAAACCTATGAACGATAATTTTTTAAAATTATTTCCTAAAATCAATATTATTTAATACTTAAAATTCGCATCCCACATTTTTTTCTTGAAAAATTTTAGAGAAATTTCTTATATAAAAAAATTATTTAATAATAAAACGTTTTTTTAAAGTTTTTTTGAATAAATTCGTACTTTTCCGGAAACCAGACGGCAATTTTATGCATTTGAACATTATTATCTCATTAAATCCATGTTTTATATTTATAAAATGTGTCTTAAATTCCAAAGTACTTTTACATAAGAGCAAGTTCGTGTGATCCAGTCGTGCATTTTATTTAGATAAAGCTTGAATTTTTTTCTTAATTCTTTCGAAAATACAGCTGTCACAGCACTGTAAATATTTTTCTTTTTCGGTTTTATAAAAATTCTTTAGGAACTGATTTAAGAAAACAATCAAACAAAATATTATAAAATATGAATAACCAGTGAGACCAGCGAATGATTTTATTCCTTTAACGGTAGTTGGAACGTTAATCTTTTATATTACTATAATTTTACTTTTTTTTAGTTAAACTCCCTTATCTATAATCTTGTGTCCAAGAAACTTCATATATTTTACAAGAAAGTCCAGTTGAATTCCCTTAGCTTTTGAAATATTTTTTTAAGTTTGTTTTATCTTCTATCAGGGAAGTTAAGAAAATCAAGATATCGTTAATCTTTGCAACACAGATTTTATTAATGAGACCTCACAGAATTTCGATTATCATGCATTGAAAACTAAATATAGCATTTTTCAACTTTAAAGGTATTCTTAGAAATTCAAAATGCCCTTTTGGAACACTGATGAATGCAATTTTTCTATTTCACTTTTTACTTGCGATATAGGTACTATAGGGCAAGTTCTGCATTTTTTATGCAGGAGCTGCTTTGCATCTGAAAAAATATAAACTAAAATTTTTTTTCGAAAAAATAGTTTTTGAATTTTTAAAAAAATAATACAATTTTTTTTTTGAAAATTCAATTTCTTGAAAACCGATACACGATTAAATTTTTAAATTACGTTTTAAAATGTATTTTATTAAATACTAACAATTTGCATATCAATTTTTTTTATAAAAAAATTAAGGAAAATTTAGTACACAAAAAACATGTTTCAGTGTGTCTGTATGTCTGTACCTCTCACTACAGCCTAAGCCACTGGACCTATTTCTTTCAATCTCGGTAGTTAAGGGTCTTCGGTGATTCCCCAGAGGAGAAATTGAATTTTTTTTTAGCTCCAAAACTAACGGTACCCCCTATACACCCGTAATGCAAAATCTTATTTATCTCGAAAACGACTCTAACGATTTTGATAAAAAAATTAGGTGTGATATTATGGACATGGACTATATTTTGGTTAAAAAAAAATTTGGGGGAATTTGTTATTGGGGGTACCTGTCATAGAACGGTTTTTTTGATTTTCGAATTTCTCACCAACGGCTCTAACGATTTTAACCAAAATTTTTATGCAGGAGCTGCTTTGCATTTGAAAAAAATATAAACTAAAATTTTTTTCGAAAAAATAGTTTTTGGATTTTTAAAAAAATAATACAATTTTTTTTTTGAAAATTCAATTTCTTAAAAACCGATACACGATTAAATTTTTAAATTACGTTTAAAATGTATTTGATTAAATACTAACAATTTGCATATCAATTTTTTTTATAAAAATTTTAAGGAGAATTTAGTACACAAAAAACATGTTTCAGTGGGTCTGTATGTCTGTACCTCTCACTACAGCCTAAACCACTGGACCTATTTCTTTCAATCTCGGTGGTTTAGGGTCTTCGGTGATTCCCTAGAGGAGAAATTGAAATTTTTTTTTAGCTCAAAAACTAACGGTACCCCCCATACACCCGTAATGCAAAATCTTATTTATCGCGAAAACGGCTCTAACGATTTTGATAAAAAAAAATAGGTGTGATATTATGAACATAAGCTACATTTTGGTCAAACAAAATTTTGGGGCAAAATGTTATTACGGGTACCTGCCATAGAAAGGTTTTTTTTTTTTATTTTCGACTTTCTCATTAACGGCTCTAGAGATTTTAACCCAAAATTTTCAGCAGGAGTACCCTTAAGTTTAAAATAATGTTGTATACAAAAATATTCGAAAAAATTTTTGTTGGGTTTTTTGAAATTTTTTTTTTTTTAAATCAATATCTTCAAAACCTACGATAATTTTTTGAAATTATTTCCTAAAATCAATATTATTTAATACTTAAAATTCGCATCCCACATTTTTTTCTTGAAAAATTTTAGAGAAATTTCTTATATAAAAAATTTATTTAATAATAAAACGTTTTTTTAAAGTTTATTTGCATAAATTCATACTTTTCCGGAAACCAGACGGCAATTTTATGCATTTGAACATTATTATCTCATTAAATCCATGTTTTATATTTATAAAATGTGTCTTAAATTCCAAAGTACTTTTACATAAGAGCAAGTTCGTGATATCCAGTCGTGCATTTTATATTTTTTTTTTATTGCAAAATTTTCAGATTTTCAAAAAGCTGTTTTTGGCTCAATTTTTAGAGATTGAGCTGATTTATAAAAAATCCGTGGTCTAAACTTTGTTTATGATAAATCGGGTAGTTTTCGTGATTTGTGTTGTGTAATCCTTTTTACTTAATGCAATAAGAATGTTCGGTACCTATGTATACATTATTAATATTATCATCACAATAGCAGTAGGTATATAAATATAGTAGTTTTCTTTGGCATAATAGTCCAGTCAAAGCGTCATGAAAAAGGGCCTGACCTTGCGCGAGTTACGTAATTGCATAACTAAAGGCCATTACTTACAACAAACACCTTACCCTAATTACATTATTTAATGGACAACTAGTTGATGGTATCCTTATAATGCTGGACAGATGACAATATCATTATTTGAGTTGTACAGGAGAAAAACCTATGTTCTCTAATCCCAAACCCTACATAGCAACAAGCGAGAAGCATCACCACAAAGCAGCACCATAGCAGCAGTAGCATCTTTACCGATCAACTCCAAAATCTCTTGGTTAGTACTCATACAAGAGAGACTTCTCTTTTCAAGAATGCTGTTATCATTATTTATTATCATGGAAATAGAATATTTTATGTTAAGTTAGTCTGAAGCTGATTGTTATCTAATAAAGAACCAATTGTTTAAATTTGAGTTATTCTTTGATTTCAAAAGGAAAAACATAATTCGCGCAGAGGCATGGTCAATTTTTTTTCCATGGATCGATAGGTGCTTATGGGAAAAGCTTAAAACCAATTTTGCACCACATGACAACTTTTTTTACCAAAGTTATTGGTAAAAAGTATTTTGTGTCATTTTTTGGTCATTTGCGAATATCTCGGCTCCACTATCACGTACAAACAAAAATTAAACATGTATTTATTTCTAATAACAATATCTATTATGTTCTAAAAAAAACATTTGTTTAAACAAATGAAAAAAAAGTTATAGTAAGTTAAACAAATTTGTTGTTGTTTAAAAATCACTTTTTCGTGATTATTAAGAAAAAAGCTCATTTAACGATGAAATTTTTATTTTTTATTACTAAAGTTCTTGTAATTCCCTACAAATTTAAAAAAAATCAACACTCTACGATGAACGAAAGCCAAGTAATAAATTATTGAACATAGGTAAGTCAGCGCACCCACGCATTTTATGATTTTATGTTTTAATTAATATCTCAGCCCCAGTATATCGCAAAGTGAAAATAAAAAACTGTATTGCTAATAACAATATTTTCTATCAACTTGCATTTAATTTAATATGTTTGAGCAAAAACATAAAAAGTTACCGTTGGTTTCAACGTTTTTTTTCTTGTTTTTAATACCTTTTTTTCATAGTTATTGAGAAAAAAACTGTATTTCACGGTAAATACTTTTCAGTTTTGGATTTTTGTTTTATAGTCCTGCTAATTTTCTTCAAATTAAAAAAAAATTAGTCCATTATGACAAACGGGAGCCAAGATATTCATGATTTAAAAACTTAGGAAAGCTTACAATTTAACCTTGTAGCTTGTAATTTTGGTGTCGCCAGCAACAAGAAGCAACAAATATGTGTAAGTATGTGTGGGGTGTTTGAAGAATGCCAATATAATCTTGTTGCTAGCGACACCAAAATTACAAGCTACAAGGTTAAATTGTAAGCTTTCCTAAGTTTTTAAATCATGAATATCTTGGCTCCCGTTTGTCGTAATGGACAATTTTTTTTTTTTAATTTGAAGAAAATTAGCAGGACTATAAAACAAAAATCCAAAACTGAAAAGTATTTACCGTGAAATACAGTTTTTTTCTCAATAACTATGAAAAAAAGGTATTAAAAACAAGAAAAAAAACGTTGAAACCAACGGTAACTTTTTATGTTTTTGCTCAAACATATTAAATTAAATGCAAGTTGATAGAAAATATTGTTATTAGCAACACAGTTTTTTATTTTCATTTTGCGACATACTGGGGCTGAGATATTAATTAAAACATAAAATCATAAAATGCGTGGGTGCGCTGACTTACCTATGTTCAATAATTTATTACTCGGCTTTCGTTCATCGTAGAGTGTTGATTTTTTTTAAATTTGTAGGGAATTACAAGAACTTTAATAATAAAAAATAAAAATTTCATCGTTAAATGAGCTTTTTTCTTAATAATCACGAAAAAGTGATTTTTAAACAACAAAAAATTTGTTTAACTTACTATAACTTTTTTTTCATTTGTTTAAACAAATGTTTTTTTTAGAACATAATAGATAATGTTATTAGGAATAAATACATGTTTAATTTTTGTTTGTACGAGATAGTGGAGCCGAGATATTCGCAAATGACCAAAAAATGACACAAAACACATTTTTACCTATAACTTTGGTAAAACAAGTTGTCATGTGGTGCAAATTTGGTTTTAAGCTTTTCTCATAAGCACCTTTCGATCCATGAAAAAAAAATAGACCATGCCTCTGCGCGCAAGGTCAAATGACGCTTTGACTGGACTATAATGGTTAGTGCGTTGGACTGTCGGGCGGAAGGTCTCGAGTTTACAGAGGGGTGTACTGCCCCTTAAGAGTATTTCTTGTCATGGAAAGTGCTGCTCATTAGCCGTTCGGAATCGGCAGAAAATTGTAGGTCCCCTCCGTTCCTGGTAACACGCACAGAGGAATTGTTGAGAGTTGTAAGTCACTAGGTCCTGGTTCACTCCGAGCTGTTACACCACCAAATTTAATATAAATATAAAAAGAAAGGTTTAAATGGTTAGTTACTCGTATAAAGCAAACACGTAATTGATAAGTCATAGACACTACTTGTATTTTGACAAAAAAATGAGTATAAAGAACTTAAAAATGGAAATTTCTTACAATGATCAAGTTGAAATATAATATAACCTTTTAGCTGACAATTGGTCACTCGAAGGAATAGTTAAATTCGATAAAAAGTTGTCATCATTTTATCGAAACGCTAAGTTAAAATGGAATGCAGCAAATAGAACAAAACTAGTATTTTTAAAGAAAAATGATTGTTGGTTGTCAAATGTTCTTTGCATTGATTTTGAAAGGACAGATGAAACGCATAATTTACCAAGTACATCAAATAATTCTAGAGGAAGGCTAAGGAAATCTATAACGGAGTGCTCGTCATTTACGAAGAAACAAAAATTGATCAATGCTACTGAAGACATCACTACTGAAAATCTTCAATAGCCTTCTCCTCTTATTTCCTTGCTAAGGCATGTTAGAACCGAAAAAGGCCTCAAAGCATGATACCCTACAGAAATGATTACTTTATTAAAAATTACCTCGGACTTTGACGAAAGTTTCCAAGAAATCTAGTTTTTTATTTATTATTTTATTTATTCTCCACTATTGAACTTGAAATATATTATTGAAATAATTTGTTATGTTGACACCCTGTTTTTACTTCAGTTAGTTACTTTTGGCATTTTTTGAGGTAAAATATTAAGTCCATTCCCTAAAGTCGTATTTCAGCAGAAAATTGTGAAACACCCTGTGAATGTTTTTTTCTTAAAACTCACAAAATATATAGCGTCGAAAATTTCCTATTATATCATATCATACGAGTATCAAAAGGGCTGTCAGGGGCTTAGCTAGTTTTGCGTAGTCGAAAATGAAGTGTCGGTAGTAACTTGACAGACCGAGAAAAGATCTTAATTCCTTCAAGGTTGTTGGAGGCGGAAAGTTCTTTATAGCACTCACTTTTTCAGGATTTGTTTTGATGCCCTTGGAAGAGATAATAAATTAAAGGAATTCTGTTTCCTGTTTGAAAAACTCGCACTTGTCGAGCTGAACCTTCATACATATGAGCATTATTTAAAGTTTCAAAGACTTTTTGAATATTCTAAACATGAGTCGTCTTGACTAAAAATTATAATATCATCGATGTACACTTAGCATATTTTGCTATTGTGGTCGTGAAGGATATCATCAAGGGCCCTCTGGAATTTTGATTGGGCGTTTTTAAGGTCAAATGGCAACCTTGTGAACTCGTATTTGCTATGATTAATTGAGAAAGCTGTTTTCTTCCATATCGGATTCCTTTAAGGGAATTTGGTGAAAACCGCTTTTTAAATCAAGAACTGTGAACCAGTTATTCTTTCCCAAATTGGATAAAACGTCATTTATCTCTGGAATTGGGTATCGGTCAGCTACTGTAATTGAAATCAATTTACGATAATCTATTACTGCTCTGAATTTTTTCTTTCCGGAAGCATCAGCCTTTTTGGGGACAATCCACACGGGTGAATTGTAGGGCGATCTTGAACGTTGAATAATACCGTCTTTAAGGAGATCCTCTATTTGGTTTTCAACTTCGTCTTTAAGTGCCATTGGGTATTGGGTAAAATTTAGAATAGTACACAGGAAAATCTGTGGTTGTTCTGATTTCTCCCTTGAAAACAGTGGTACACGATAGTTTATTATTTGGGTCATCGAATAATCTGGGGTATTTGCTAACTAAGTTTTGAATATCTGTTTTTTGTTTAATGGACATGTGATTAGTTCCAAGGCCGTAGCCAGGGGGGATCACAAAAGTTTGATCCCCTCGCCCCGAAATGTTTGAGGAGTTGCCACACCGAAATCGGTGTACACCCATACAGACCACGAAATTAAGATGCACCGACAAAAGTGTGCACACAAGATAGGCAGATGACATGACACATGAACCAAATTGTATATTATGGCATTTTTGTTTATTTGGCTTCAAATAAACAACTGGAGTCTTTGTATATATTAGTTTCCACTTCATTTAAATAGTGGAAACATTTTACCCGTTTCATTGTGTTTTTTTTTCTGTCGACTGAAAGCTGAAAACAAAGCAACCCATCATTGACTTTTTTTTATTTTTTTTTTAGTTTTTACTTCTAAAGGGTGGTTAAATTTTAAGGGCCGATGTTGATTTTGTATAAAACACAAATTATTTAGGAAATTATTGTTTATTTTTTTTATTATGATAATATTGGTCTGGTTCAATTATGTATGGAACAAAATATCGGCCAAATGGCCGCCGCGACCTCGACGGCACACCTCTATCCGATGGTCCAAATTTTCGATGACGCTGAGGCATAATTGAGGTTCTATGCCGTTAATGTGCCGAATTATCTCATCCCTTAGCTTTTGAATTATTGCTGGCTTATCGACGTACACCTTTTCTTTCAAATAACCCCAAAGAAAGAAGTCCAACGGTGTCAAATCACATGATCTTGGCCACCACGTGAGATAACACGGCCATTGAATTTGTCGCGCAAAAGAGCCATTGTTTCGTAAGCTGTGTGGCAAGTGGCACCATCCTGTTGAAACCACATATCGTCCACATCCATATCTTCCATTCGGGCCATAAAAAGTTCGTTATCATCTCACGGTGCCGTGAAATAAGACCAAGTGAAATAAGGCCAACTTTCTAAAATTGGCCTTATTGCACTTTTACAAAGTGAAATTAGGCCAATTTTCAGCAGTTGGTCTTATTGCACTTTTAAAAAGCGAAGTAAGGCCAAATTGGTCTTATTTCAATTTCAACAGTTGGTATTATTGCACTTTGACAAAGCGAAATAAGGCCGAACTGCATTTTTATATTTATTTCATTTCATTTATAAGTATTATTTATTCGTACAATACATAATTTATTGTTTATTGGTGGCCGATGTTCTGGGTTTTCTTGAGTAACAGTACCATGGGTGGCCCGCTTCGCGGGTTTTCAGGATTTTAACTCCCTTTTGGGGGCTCACACCCGCTCACGCAACTCCGTTGCTCCGCTTAGGGTATGTTCAGTCGCCAGGCAGGCGCCTGTAGCAACAGTTTTCTTGAGCAGCAGTACATAACTGTTAGTTTTTTACTCCAATTAATGTAAAATACAAAACTGTTGCTACAGGCGCCTGCCTGGCGACTGAACATACCCTAAGCGGAGCAACGGAGTTGCGTGAGCGGGTGTGAGCCCCCAAAAGGGAGTTAAAATCCTGAAAACCCGCGAAGCGGGCCACCCAAGGTACTGTTGCTCAAGACAAAACATTTTATGTTTGGCCTTAAGTCACAAACAAATTTGGCCTTATGTCACTTGGCCTTATGTCACGGCGCCGTTAAATACATTCAGTTGCTCTTATTACCAATTTGGTCTTATTTCTCAAAGTCATTTGGCCTTATTTCACTTTATCAAAGTGAAATAAGACCAACTACTGAAAATTGGCCTTATTTCACTTTATCAAAGTGCAATAAGGCCAATTTTAGAAAGTTGGCCTTATTTCACTTGGCCTTATTTCACGGCACCTCATCTCACGATAGCGAACACCATTCACAGTAACTGCCTGACCGGCGTCGTTTTGGAAAAAAATACGGCCAGATTATACCGCCAGCCCATAAACCGCACCAAACAGTCACTCTTTGTTTTCGACAATCACTCTTGGATTATCATTCGCCCAAATGCGGCAATTCTGCTCATTGACGAATCCACTGAGGTGAAAATGTGCCTCATCACTGAAGATGATTTTCTTCGGAAATTGATCATCCACTGTTGCCATTTCTTGCCACCATTCTGACCATTGACGACGCTTGAAATGGTCAAGAGGCTTTAGTTCTTGAGTCAATTGCACCTTGTAAGCGTGTAAATGCAAGTCTTTATGCATAATGTTCATCAACGACGAGCGTGAGAGGTACAATTGTTCAGCCACACTATCGCGAACAACAGCAATATTTTCTGCAGTACGTGCTGTATGAGCATGCACTGGTGTTTTCACATCTCCTACAGAACCGGTTTGCTCAAATTTTTGCACGATTTTTCCAATTGTACGCAAATTTGGACGATTAAATTAACCGAAAAAATCACGAATTGCAAGATATGCATTTTGATTTGAACGCCTATTTTCATAATAAGCCTGAATAACTTTAACGCGTTGCTCAATTGTGTATCTTTCCATGGTTCAAATTGAGTTAGTCTGAAATTGAGAAATGTCAAATGAAATGCAGAAAAAAATTTGACGTTTAGGTGTGGTTCACATTCAACATCGGCCCCTAAAATTTAACCACCCTTTACATACACACTTTCAATGCAAAATAAAAAGGCATAAGCATAAACAGAATAAGATTGGTACCGCTATTAAGCCCCTTTTAGACGATCATTTCAGTTTCAGTTTCAGTTGAGCTATCAGTTAAGCTTTCAGTTAAACTGATGTCTAAATACAAAAACTGAAGCGTTTAACTGAGACTGAAACTGAAACTGAAACTGATGAAATTCCCATAAGTTTTCAGTTCAGTTATCAGTTAAACTGATGTGTAAATACTTTTCAGTTCAGTTGTCAGTTCAGTCGTCATTTCAATTTTAGTTTGCGGTGATTTATTAAGCGACAAAACTATAGGTATTGCAATAAGGCTTTCATCGTCCATTACGCAATGTATTTCCTCTGATTTTCGACTGCTCACAAGTAAAATGAAAGCTCAACCGAACACTTTACTGACGTCTAAATACACTGCGTTTTTTATCTGAACTGACAACTGAACTGATAACTGAAGGAACAACTGATCGTCTAAATACACTGCCTTTTTTAACTGAACTGAAAACTGAACTGATAACTGAAGGAACAACTGATCGTCTAAAAGGGGCTTTAGAATGAGCAAAAAACTCTGATTTGATAGCAAGTATACACTAGACCCAGTAAATCAAAATTTTTTGGTGTATTATTACTTTTGTTACACATTGTAATTATGTATTGTAAAAATATGTAATAATACTATTTAATATTGATGTTATGTACCTACATACCTAATAAATAACAACTTAAATTGGAACTGAATGATTATTTTTTATATAAATAATACCTTGTCGTAAATTTTTCTGTTGAGGTACCTATTTAACGGAACTATGTATAACGGAAGCATGATACATTCATATGCCCAAATGTTGAAAAAAGAAATTGTGTATGATATGGTTGAATTTCGGCTAATGGGCTACTCTAGTTTTGATTACTATACTCTGTCCAACAAAAATATGCAGTGTGGGCAAGATAGGACGTTTGCCTCACATTCTGGCTACAGTGAATTGCATACATCTGTCCTTCATTAAAGCTCTCACAGGGTTATCGTAGTGTTGATTTTAAATGGACCCTTTTTTTAAAGCTCTAAAATCAAAAGCACCTCAACAGAAACCCAAGGAAAAAAAACTGAACAAGTTACGAAATGAACAAGGGTAACTCTGAACGCACATCAATATTTAATGGGGGTTGAAATTGAATACCACCAACAGCCATAGACCACAGCAATTCAGTGCACACTCAGATGTGCAGTCAATAGGACGTGGGGCCTGCGTCAGATACAATCGAAAATTTATGGGCGCACAAACACTTTTTTATGGAGGAGTTCTTTCTTTCTTTTGTATGGTGCAAAAATATAGAACTGATGAATACTGATTTTGAAAAAGCTCTCCCATAAGACGTATACTGCATATTTTTGTTGGATGAAATATAGTTCTCGATTTTGTGTGTTTTCTTTTCTGTCCTTACGTTCAATATTCTCATAGATGTGAGAATCATTCGAATTATTTGATTATTCGAATGATTTGAGTGAAGAATCGAGATATCTCGAGATGTTGTGTGAATCGATTATAATCGATTATTTCATTCGAATGCACCCACCACTAATACAAAGTTATATTTCAAAGCATAATGCTATATGGTTCTCCCGTCTGGGGAACATGCGCTAAGAGTCATATCCGCCGGCTTCAAATTATGCAAAATAAAATCTTAAAAATGATTCTTAATATTATTAATAATTCATTAAAAAAAACCATTCATTTTCTTATACTGTGATAAAAAAAAATATTTATTTGTTTGTAAATTTAGTTACATTTGTATTTATTTATTTATTTTTTTCCAATTATTTTTAACTATTTATTTATTTATTTATTTATTATTATTATTATTTATTTATTATTATATTATTAACATATTTATTTATTTATCTATTTATTTATTTACTTGTTTATTTATTTATTTATTTATTGATTGATTAATTTATTAATTTATTTATTTTTTTCTGTTTTCTTCTTTTTTAATAGTTAATTTATTTATTTGTTTCTATAAACTACCTAACTGTGATATATATTTGACTAGCTTTTAATTTTCTTATTTTTATTTTGTTGTTCATTTATTTATTTATTTATTTATTCTCTTTAAATGCTTATTTAATCGGGTATGTAAACAACATCTTATTTGTAATCCCACACAGTCCCACTTCTCTCTTCTTTGGAAATATCCAGGAAATATCTATATTTGTTTAATTGTATGAAGGTTTTTCCATGTAGCTTTTCCTTCTAAAACAATTTAAATCTGTGCTAATATTATTGTATAAATGTCATAAGTTTTTCAGTAGCAAGGTAGAAAATATACCATTTCTCTGTAAATTGTGCAATCTAGTTATAGAATATATAAATTCAGCTACAATAAAGATTAAAAAAAAAAAGTAAACTTTGTAGGCTACAATGCTCAAGAATTTTAAATAGATATTTGGCATACGAGACGTCATAGCATTAATGTATTATCCTTTCGTCTTTCAGAATCAGAAAAACGTCACTTTTACAATGGGTATTCGTTGGTTTAAGGTTTTGTATTAGGTTGTTCTGGGTTTCTAGAAGCTTCTTTTATATTAATTAATTAATATGGTGCTTGCTGCTTTATGGTTTTTAAATCATATGAAATTTCTTTACAGGTATATTCTACATGTCGCGGCAAGTGAACTGCATATTCAATGACTTCATTAAGGTGTTCGATAAACTCTCGCATCGAATATTGCTATTAAAACAAAGAAAGTTTGGATTTGGCAACCATTTAGTGCGTTGCTCCAATCTAATTTAAGTACGTAATAGTTCCTACTTAGTACTTTACTTTGGTCATACCTCCAACATTTTGTACGTTAACTCTGGAAAACCACAGGGTAGTCAGTAAAGGGGCCTATACTTTTTATTTTATTCTTAAACAAGTTACTATTATGTGTGTTAAAGCAATCAATGTGTCTCATTAATGCAGAATTTATGTAACAATCTTGAAAACTATTTCAAGTTCTCGTAAAGAGTTGTAAAGCGATCTTAGCTCTATAACTTGTTTTCGTGGTTGTTGGACATAATTAATAAATATTTTCAGATCACCGTCAAATCACGCTCATACAATTTGATGCGAAAAGTTTGGGGTTAGTTCTAAATTGCACTCTTAAAATTCAAAAACGTTAGCTTAGAGTGGATAAATTCTAATGATCTCCCTCCTTATTACAATAGAGGATAAACTTTAACTTATCGATGTGTTTAGTCCTGAGGGCAGACGTTCTTTGTATGTTCTGTCTTCATTTTTTAATTAATAAATGGAAAAATAGATTCGTTGCGCCTTTTGTCTCGTATTAACTTTAATATTCCCCAAAAAAACTTGAGGAATTTGCTCGAATACACATTAACATATTCAAACTATCGGGCTGATTATGAACGATTTTCTCCACCATACAAAATGTTTAAATTATATGATTTTTTCAAGGGTAAATATATTAACTAGTTTGATCATGATATAAGCACAAATAATCATATACAGATGTCTCATCTCCATACAAAAAAATGTCCTAAGAAATTTTTTCAGCAGACAAACTTTAGCAGACAAAGATACAAAAATCAAGAGTGACAAGAGAACTACAATGACCACAATGTAGGAGAGCGAAAAATGTATCTTTTCATTGGGTAAGCGACTAAGCGACAAGCGTTCTCATCAAAATTTATAGCACAAACAAATCGTACCAGACACAGCGCATCCCTTTCCCCCGGGGTAATATTGTTTCTGTTCTACTTTTTCTTATTATATTTTGTCATTCGTAGAATTTCTGTGTGGATGGATGTTGTTTTTGTTTTTATATTTGCCTTTTCCTGTGTTCCTTTATTGGTTTTGGTGGCTGGTGTTTGGTGTATGCCGCGGCGCGGCGACTCCTTGGCTGGTGTTTTTGTTTTTTTTTTTTTATTTTGATTTCTTGTGAGGGTACATATTGCACTTTTTGGTAGGAATTTTCTTGTTTGGATTTTGGCAATATCTTTTCGTTTTCAAGTGTATCTGCTTTGGGTAGGTATAGAAAAATGGAAATGGATTTTGTATGTTATGTAAGTAGGTTATGTTGATTTGCTTATAACTTGAGGATTATTGATTAGATCTTTAAGGTCAAGCACTTGAAATAAAGGTAAAATTTCTAGTTTTATTATAAAAAAAAATACTAAAAATGAAATCTGAGATTTAGATTAAGCTTTTTTTTTACATGCCAGCGGATGTTTAGCTACTTTCTTTCAAACAATCGAAATCTGCGCATAATTATTCCCTCTTTCAAATCAAAATGCATTCGTGTGACTTTGTATTCTCCAGGAAGTACTCGTAGGTACATATTTATGTTTCTGTTTCTGTTTTGTTTATTTTTTTTTGGAGATAATTATGTAGACAGAATCGAAAGTGAAAATTATTTCCTCGTCTCAAGAAAGAAGAACGGTATTAACAGGAAGGTAAGGTTTTAGTTTTTAAGTTTATTTACTTCTTTTTTTAGCTTAGTACATGTATAGACCTGTGGTCACAAGGAAAAGTCGCCAAAGTACTTTTTACTAATTTTTCAGGAGAGCAGTTTAAAGTTTTTAACAAACGCGTGAAATTACGGATGGAAACTCCGTTCAGGTTGAAACAAAAATTTAAATAAAGATAATGTAAATGTATCAAGGCAGGTCCTCATAGCCCTACTTAAGTAGACAATTATTTAAAAGACCATCTTATACAAAAAGTTCTTAATTGATAAATGATTGTATTCAAAATATTTAAATGCTTATCTTCCTACATACAAACATATTTATGTATATATATGTACATATGTACTGTACATAAGTAAAAAATTTACAAACTAATTTCGTTTCCTGCTAGGTATACCTACCTACATACATATATGTACTAAACAAGCTCCTGTCCAAAATCTTGAAATTTATAATAATAAACCCAAAAAAGACCTAGGTATCTTCCTACCTACATTACTATAAAAATATAATATGTATATATACGAGTAATATTCCTGGACTCTTACAAAATAGAAAAGGCGAATGTAACTACATAATTATGCAACAAAAATGTGCTCTTTATTAAAATCAACTTCAGACGAATGAAAAAAAAATTAAATAAAGAAATTCCTTCTTTCATTTAAACTATGTACAAATACATAACTACCGAAGACACAGTTTATTGAAAAGATCTTTTTAATTATCAACCAACTTAAATATGTATATCCATCGGTCAAACCCAAGAAGCACACATTTTATATTTATCGCAAACCTCAGACAACCGAAACAAAAATCTTGAAAGTATACAAAAAATCAACTGTCTGCGACTTGATCGTTACAAAGGGGTGAACGAATATTGCAAATATAAACAAAAATTGTAGGAAAGGGTAACAAAAGAGAAGCAACACATAATTGAGAGAAGAGAAATCCTATCCTACAAAATCCTGCGAAAAGAACTTTGATTCTCGTAGAAAAAATGCTTTTTAAAAAGCTTTATAGAATAAAGCTTTTTCAATTTCATAGGTCACTCTGCTCCATAGGCGTAAGACATCTGTATATGATTATTTGTGATATAAGTTTGACAAGTTAATTTAAATTGACTTTTTGTTGCCAATTATATGTATATACCTACATAAATTGTAAATGCTTATTCTTCTTTCGCCGGCTTTCACCTTTCTATCCAGTTTTTTTTGGGTATCCTTTCTAGCTAACGGGTTGTCCGCTTTTCAGGGACGTTTTTGAGACATGGAATTTTCCAAAAAATCAAAAAATATTTTTTATTTTTTTTTCAAAAATTCAAAAAATATTTTTTTTTTCAAGTTTTGGAATGCAATATTTTTCAAACTTTTTAGAAGCATTACAATTTAAATTTTAAAATATTTTATTAAAATCCGTTATGTCGATAATGGGAAATTCAAAATTTGAAAAAATGGTTCTACAAGCTGTAATATCTTAATTTATTTTTTTTTTTTTTCATTAAATTACAGATCATAAAAATTTATTGAAAAAAAATTTTGTTATCAAAATTCTAGGCGTGCCCCGTTTTCGAGAAAAATACGATTTTTGAAAATATGGAAATTGTGAAAAAAAGATTTGGAAATTTTCTTCGAAAACCCAAAAAAAAATTGAATTCAAGTTTTTGAGAAAATCAAAAACATTTTTTTTAACCATTACCAAGCTTAAGCTAAATGAAATTTTCTTGTATTTTGATTTTCTTATATCTGTCGAACAGTTTTTGAGAAAAAAAAATATTTATAAAATTTCGAAAAAAAATCGTATGGCAGGTACCGTTATTTTTGGTCTTAAAAAAAAAGAAAAAAATGCGTGGGGTGGGGAATTAAAAATGATATCTACCATGTATTAAAAAAATCGGACGACCCGCTTAGGCTGTAGTCGAACAGACAGACGGACAAACAGACAGAATTGCGAGACCCTCTTTTTTAGTCTTCGCTATTATCGTAATGTCAACTTTGATCAAAATCTCGAGTTCGGTTTTTTTTTCCGAATGCATAACTTGCCTTATATTTAGTACCTATAAGTCGCAAGTAAAAATCGCAAGTGTGACGATTAGGAAGGACTCACCTGCTTGACGCTCCATCTTCGTCGAAAGAAAAATCCACGGACGTTTAATAAAGAACAAAACAATAACACCAGCAGCATAATAAAGGAATACATTTCAATAAAAAAAAACTCAAAGAAAGAAGCATGGAAGCTCTTCAGAATATGTTAGCAATACAGTCAGTGAATAGCACCATTGATTCGAAACAACTCAACAATTTAAAAGAACCCAATCCAATGGGGTTTTTGCACACCTAGTTGTTTTTCGTGAAAATACTATAAAGTACCAGAAACTAAAAGGCTCCCGTAAAAACAAAAACTCTGGAATAGGATCTTAGCTTGGACATTTGCAAGGACATTTGCGGCCGATGTAAATAAATGGTTTAACTAAGAAGACTTTGCCTAGTATAAGGTTGGTTGTAAATGAATTTTCTTTCCTTATTAACTTATATTTAAAAAAAAAATGGTTTCTAGATTGCATTGATCAATTGGATGGAACCTTACCAAAACTTATCCCCAGCGATGACAATCAAGTCCAGCGAAAGTACACCCGTTACGGTTTTCAGTTATTTTTTTAACGATGCTAATGATGAGATTAATGTGTTATTTGGAATATTATTATACTTATTATATTTTCTAAAAATCTCTAGGAACACTTTTTGATCCGAACGAATAAATAAAAAGAAATACCCTTCAACAAATAGCAGGTTGTTTCATAAAAAAACATACAACTCATAAAAGTTTTAGCGTGTAGTTTTCGAACAGCTGCTGCTTGAAGGTTGGTTTATTTTATGTATAACTCTCCGAAATCTCCTTTTTATTCATAAAGGACATGTTTCAAACTTTTTTGCTCCGAAGCAATAACTCAAACATTTATGCTTCTAACTAATTGTAAGTTGCTCGATAAAAAACAAATACAATTGGAGTTTCTTTTATGAACAGCTGGCTCAACAAAGTTGGTTGATACCATTTTGGAATATGCTTTCAATTCTTAATAAAGCTGCTTTCGAAAAATTGCTCTTCAGGTGAATTGTTGGGTTTCGATAAAAAACAGTTTCAGTTCATAGAGGTACTGGCGTGTTTCTTTTTCAAACTTCTAGCTCTACAAAGTTGATTGCTAATTTCTTGGAATCTGAATTTGATTCTTAAAAAAAGCCGTATCAAACTTTTTTCCTCTGAAGCAATAGTTCGAAAAATTGCTCTTTAGGTCAATTTTAGATTTTTTTTTGTTTGATAAAACACATTCAGTTCATAGAAGTACTGGCGTTTCATTTTCGAACGTCCAGCTCTACAAAGTTGATTGATACCGTTTTGCTTTCGATTCTTAAAAAAGCTGTATCAATTTTTTTTTTCTTGGAACAATTCAAAAAATTACTCTTGAGTTGACCTGAAATTTATACGATTGTTGCTAAATGAATTCCTACATTTTTTTTTTTTATATATTTGTGTTGTTATGAGCGCATATTGTCGCATACGTTGATATCTATTAAATACTTTTGTTTTTAATTTATTTTAATTTTAATAATATAATATTTAAAATAATAATAAAAATGCAGTCACATTTGTTTTCCTCTATGTCATGTCCATTTTTTTTTTTTTTTTTTTTGAAAAGAAGACGTCAAATTATGAAGCTGACCACTATCTGTCATCTTCAATTGGAGTCAAAAAAGATCTTATACAATATAGGGAATGCGCTATCCAGTGTATTTTGAGATCAGTGGTTCAGCGACGTTAATTTTTTAGCACATAATTGGTGACATTAATAGAAGATAAGTTTAACAGCTCAAATTTATAACAGAAACCCAAAACTGCAAGGAACCGAGTACACCCCAGGATTTTGGATTGGAATTCTGTCTTTCGGTGTACTCGGTTCCTTGCAGTTATGGGTCATCGTATATTGGGAAAACGAAGAGAGGTAAACAAATCCGATTAAATGAACATATTAAAGCCATCAAAAACAATGCAGTCACAAAATCTGCGATATCTGAACATCTAGCTTATAACGAAGGTCACATTATTCGGTTTGATCAAGCCAAATCCATCGCAGTTGAAAGATTTTATGTGCCGAGAGTTGTAAGAGAGGCACTAGAAATAAAGAAGCAAAAAAACTTCAACAGAAATTCAAGCTTCAAATTATCAACAACATGGGATCCTCTAATATATAAAATAATGAAAACAACATCAAAAAAGCCGACACCTGACGTCATAAGCCTTGCATGCCCAAGCATACATTTTTTTTTTTTTTTTTTTTTTATAATCTACACGCGCTCAAGGGATTATGTTACCCTTTAAATGTTTGTACACAGCGCGGGCGTGATGTTAAGGATGAGAAAGAAGGATAGGAAAGATGTGTGGCACAATGTTCTGAGACTGAAGGTTGTTGTCTCAGATATTTTATCTCCAGGGATGGCGGCTGAACTAAAGCGGATAATGCCGTGTCTTATTTCTATGTCGCTTATAATTCACATTATTTTATTCGTGTTCATCCTTGTTGGGCATACTAGTTTAACTCAATTACATGTTGTTAGTGTTATGCCTGAACAACATGTTATGAGTAAACCAGGAACCCATTGATGACAATTTTTAGAAGGTTTTTAATGGAATTAAAACGACATAGACGACGGCAGGGATCGATCCTGTGATCATGAGGTTGACAGGCGAGCACACAACCATCGTGCCACGGCCACCCCTAACTTGATGCAACAACAACCAAGTACAAGTACACTATCCACAAATAATCAAAGTGCAACAACAACTACGCACCGGTACTGTTTAAGAACAAGAGCGAGTACCAATAAATAATAACTTTTACACCTATCAAATGTCAGTCTTATCCCGTGACCACGAACCATGAAACTTGTTCGAAACATCGGTAAAAAGAAATTATAATTATTTCTTAAGAAATTAAACGCGGTAAGTTCCGAAAAACTTCATCTATTTAACATGAATATAGTCCGCGAAAAGATAAACTTAAAATCTCATATAAATATATGAGTTTGACCAAGTTTTTGAACTTTTATCAATTCTATTTTGTTATTATTATTATACATAAACAAAATATCTTGTACGAGTATAAGAGGGATTTTTAAATTATTTTTTTTTTAATTAAATTAAATAAATTAAATTTGGTGGTGTAACAGCTCGGATTGAACCAGGACCTATACTCTGTTCAATTTATATTTGCAGTACAGGCCTTATAGTAGCTTTTTCAGAAACACTGGTGCCTGCTGCTGTTTGCACGGCACCTTAACCTAAGAAATTGCCACTGAAATAAGAAAGAGAATCCCTGAGTTGCATTAAAATTGTTTGTGTAATCTTCTTTGAGCTCACGTACAACCCACCATAGCCTATCTGTTCCATGGGTGAAAGGAGACTGATCGCCAATTTGCAACCAACCCTTGTTGTGTTTATTAAAAAAAATACTGTATCAGAGTTACCATTGCCAAGTTGATAGAAATTCATATGGTATGTGCTATGTAACTTTCAGGATTTAAGCTTTTTCGAGCTTTTGGTAGCAAATATTTTTCTGAGATTTGTGGCAATTTTTAATGCTCCTACGGTCCTACGGCAATCCTGTTAGAGCTTTAAATTAAAGATAGCTTATTTAAATCCATACTGGTCAGACTGAAAGGCAAATATCCTATCTTCCCTGTACTGCAAATATAAATTGAACAGAGTATAGTGACACAACTCTCAACCATTCCTGTGTGGGTGTTATCAGGAACGGAGGGGACCTACAATTTTCTGCCGATTCCGAACGACTAATGAGCAGCACTTTCCATGAAAAGAGATACTCTTGGAGAATTTGTCAATTCCCCGTAGAGACAGTACACCTCTCAAAAAATCTTTCTTGCAGCGGCTGAGAATCGAATATCGAACTCGAGACCTTTCGCATGACGGTCCAACGCACTAACCATTATGCCAAGGGGTACTAAAAGAGCAATTTTTACTCATATATAATTCATTGATAAAGCAGTTCCTTCATAGTACCTACATTATTTTACTTGTCTACAGTGTTGTTATTAAATATTACTAGTATGTTTATTAGATTACCAATTATATATACTAATTTATTAGTGAACTATAGGTCAAACGGAAGAAGTGAATTTGTATTCAAAGTTTCGAGCATGATCATGAGCATTTGTCGGGTGTGGTGAATTGAATTTATGTTGTTTTGTTTTAATGCATCTACGTGTTGAGTGTCCTTATAGACTTATTATTTATATTCTATTTCATTCTCTGTTTGAAGCATAAGCGCCATGAATCTCTTTTTTAAGACTTCATTTATGAAGTCGTTGAAATGTGGTCTTATGAATTTCAAAGACAACTGAATTAATTAAATATGGAAGACTTTAGTGTTTTAAATACACATTCATTCATACAACATTCTCCATCAAATAATAAAATTTGTTTAATTGTTATAAATGTAAAATTTGTAAAAGAATCCAATACATATGTAGATGTATGTTCTGCATAAGTTTGCCAAAATGGAAAATCCCGTGTTGGTCATCCAAAAGTGCAAATCACTTCTACTTTGAAATTAGAAAGCATAAATGGTCTTGTCAAATATAAAATTCTTCCACCAGTGCTTCTTCTTCATTCTGTACTGCCAGTGAAACAAAATAAAAAGCTAATGTTTTCTTTATAAAGAAGTTGCGACACTGAAAAAAAAAACAATAATTTTGTAGTCATTCTGATAATCTTATTCTGAGAGCCTTACTCGGAACCTGGGAATTGAAGAAGTTCTGAAAGCAAGCGAAAAATATTACAAACTATTTTCCATTTTCGAAATATGGGAATATAAATTAGTTCAAATATAGGGTTTTCCAATAAGAGGTGTTATTTTGATATTCAAAGAAAAATGGCATTTTTGGAGATAAATGATCGGATGTTTATTTCATTATAAAGAGGAAGGTATGCCGTTAATAATGGAACACAACATCAGCCAAATGGCCGCCAAGACCACGCTTACAGGACCATATCCTTTTCATGAAATTTTCCATAACCAAATCGCAAAGTGGCTGATGAGGCCCATTTCCACCTCGGAGGCTACGTCAACAAGCAAAACTGTCGCATCTGGGGCTCGGAAAACCCAAGAGTTATTGTTGAAAAGCCTCTCCATCCTCAACGCGTGACTCTTTGGTGCCCAGCGTCGATTCAAGACCTCAAAGATGAAATTCGTGAGGCTATCGAGGACATAGGGCAGCCACTTTGCGATTTGGTTATGGAAAATTTCATGAAAAGGATATGGTCCTGTAAGCGTGGTCTTGGTGGCCATTTGGCTGATGTTGTATTCCATTATTAACGGCATACCTTCCTCTTTATAATGAAATAAACATCCGATCATTTATCTCCAAAAATGACATTTTTCTTTGAATATCAAAATAACACCTCTTATTGGAAAACCCTATATAATCCAAACACAAATTCCAGATTTCTTTTCATCCTTAATGATGAATAAATTTTTAAAAATAAAACAATCAGGATGGCCTCGTTTATGTAAGTTAACACCCAAAAGGTCGAATACCGGATACACACGACATCCGCCAAACTGCTGACAATTGCTGCAGTTCAATGCAATTTAAAACACAAATAGGTGAACGACCGTGCGAATAAGAAAACTGACAACACCATGTCTACGGTAGCTACAGAAGTAACAAAAAGTTAAAATGTAATTACCTAGTCCTGCCATAAGTTCTGTCCCTGACAAAAACACGTTTTATTTAAAAAATAAAAAAGCAATCAAAATTCTTTTTACGTCATTTATTAAGTATTAAATTTACAATATAAATATATAAGAAATTATTCAAGGTGCCCCCCCTTACGCTTCAAACACTTTCTTAAACGACCGGCCTTGCGTCTGTCGCCGCATGCACGACTTCCAGTGGAAACGAAGCTACTGTCTTCAACAAATCACCTTTGAAAACTCAATATTTCTGTGAGGCTTACAGCAAGCCTTCTTCTCCAAAGTGTTTCATAACTGGCCAATCTTCTGCGGCAATAAACTCTGGTAAATTGTCCTTAAGCCATAGTTGTGTTGTTTTTGTTTTGTGGGCCGACGCAGAATCTTGCTGAAATATCCAGTGCTTGCCAGCCGGCCAGCCCCGAACTTAATCCGCTGAACATTTTGGAGGAGAAGGCTTGCTGTAAGCCTCACCGAAATATTGAGTCTCTCAAAGCTGATTTGTCGAAGACAGTAGCTTCGTTTCCACTGGAAGTCGTGCGTGCGGCGGCGTTCTAAAGAACAGATGGAGATGCCTTTTAGGTGCAAGGAATTGCACTATTCGCCGCGAAAGCAATCAAAATTGTAAACGTTTGCGCAGTACTCCATTTGCATTAGCTATAAAAGTGACAAACCTTTCGATAGTGAAGAACTTTTAAACGAAGCTATCTTACTGCAGGACAGTGTATACATAATAAAATTACAAATACCCTTTATTAAAAAAAAAAAACACATAAACAATAGAGTTATAAATTATATGAAACTTTTTTAATACAACTTTTATTTAAAATAGGATATTTGTATATTAAAGGCCTTTGATTGCAAATTTACAGGTTTTCTTTGTAAAAAAAAAATTAATACAAAAAAAATATAAAGTTTAACAAAAACTAAAATTATCAACCATTTTCTGTATTCCTAGTGAAAGTGAATTGAAAACGAATTTCAATTTCACATTAAATGAAAAAGCATACTTTGCATTCCGAGTGAATTTAATTTTTTTCAATTCACTCCGAATTTATTTTCGAAATGTCGTAATCAGTTGAAAGAAAATTTGCATCATTTTTTCAAACATTGTTCAAAACGTGAAAAAAAAATGTCTGATGGATTCCCTATTATTATTTATAAAAGATGGAAGAAGGGAGAAAAATCGCGGAGTTCGCAGAAAAGTTTTGCGTGATAAAGCCAATATTTTGGATCTTCCAGAAGCAGTGTAAGTTGAAATGCGGAAATTAGTCAAGTCAATGAATTAACATATGAATATTTTAATTGTTTGTACATAGTTTCAAAAGTAGCTTCAGACTAAACAAAGAAGCATTTCTTTACATTTTGGAAGAAATAAATCCGTTAATAAAACCCACTTCAATTCCCTTAACACATTAACTTGCTGCAACACTTCGTTTTGTTTCTGAAGGAAGATATCAGTCGGAAAGGATTTCGATATAGGGTTGGCAAGATCTACAGTCAGTAAATTACTTTCTGAAGTACTAGACGCCTTACAATCCAAAATGCAGATACATTTTTTGGAAAAGTATGGGATTCCAGGGGTCATCTGTTGTTTAGACGGAACACATGTACAAATTATTAAACCCGAACGGGAGTGCGACCTATTTTTCAATAGAAAAAGATATTTTAGCATCAATGCTTTGGTTGTGAGTATCTTTTTTTTGCTTTAGTTTGATAGCATCAAAAAACGTATTTTAATTTGTAACAGATATGTGACCAAAAAATGAAAATAAGAGCTATGGATGCGACTCGTCCTGGTTCAAGCCATGATGCTCTGATATGGCAAATGAGTAGCGCAAGAAGATATTTCGTGAACAGATATGAAACTGGGCAACGTGGTACGAGTACATGACCACTTTGGGATGCCGGCTTCGCTCTTGACCCTTTTGTGATGACACCGTTCAAATCTTTCGAATTAAGAACAATGCAGTTAAACTTCAACAAAAAAAACATTCTGCAGCTAGGAATGTAGTCGAAAGAACTATTGGCAATTTAAAAACGAGATTCAGGTGCCTGCTCAATACTTTAAATTATGAACTAAGAAAGGCTTGTAAAATTATAAATGTTTGCTCTGCTCTTCACAGTATTTGAAAGGAATATAATTTAGAAGCAGAATTAAGAGCGAATTGAGAATGAAGAAGAGCAAATAGACGCCAAGAATGAAAATGATGAATTCGAAGAATATTTAAGCGAAGCAAGAATAATTCGTGACTCTATTGCTAGTCTTTGGCTAAAAATATGAGATTAAGAATGATGTTTTTTATTTCACAAAAAAAGTTCAAGTTTTGTTTTACATAATATATAAAAAGTAAAAGTAAATAGAGATGCAAATGATCATAGCATACCTATTACCTACTTTGGAGAATACCTTATCTGTACGTTAAGTCGCATTTCTTCAATGTCTAATCGCCTCTTTTTTATTAAATTTTTTTTTTCAATATTTCTATTGCCATGTTATGGCGCTTTGCTTCTTCCATCTGCAGATTTAAAGTGTCAGGAACTTTTTCTAAGTATCGATATATACTTTTTAAGCTGGTTTTGTTCTCCTTTCCCAACTCGACTGACTCACGACACTTTCTCAGCTATTGCCTCCAGTGTGACCTCCTGAACATCATTATAGTTTTTTTTTTTTTTTTTTTTTTTTATAATACACTCGCGCTCAAAGGTATGTTACGAGACCCTTATAATGTTTTAAACACAGCACGGGCGAGGGGGAAATTAGGAGGGGAGAGAAAGGAGGTGTCGATGAACATTGATTTTGAATGTTTGCAAATTGAAATGGCAAGGGAAAACTGTGCCGGGTAAGTTATTCCATAATCGTGTTGTGCGACTAAAAAACCAATCTCTATATTTGACGGTACGACCAAAGTTAGGCTCAAGTGTGAACTGATGAGCATTCCTAGCGAAGCAGGTATCACGGGTGAATTGATAAAGGGGAGGAATGCAACTGGCTACTTTGAGTGAGCATTGTTTGTGAAAGTAGCGATAAAACAGGGAAATACATGAAACATTCCGACGGTGTTCAAGAGATGGGAATGAATCCATTATAGCTCTGTTTCCAATCAGTTTTAAGGCTCTGTTTTGAATTCTATCCAATAAATGGAGAGAAGATTGAGCAGCGCCTGCCCAAAGGTGTGAGTTATACTCGAGTTTTGGACGTATATACGCCTTATAAATGGTAGCCAGATCAGAAGGGGTGAAAAATTTCTTACATCGATATAGAAATCCTAAGCATAGCAGCATTCTTGGCGGTCTCGAGTATGTGATCATTCCAACGAAGATCGTCGTTAACACACATACCGAGTACTGAGAGCTTTTCGGTTTCTTCGATGCAAGTGCCATTTAAGGACAATGGCATAGGGGGTATATTTTGCTTCAACGATAATAGACAGCATTGAGTTTTCGAAGCATTAAATTCCACACGGTTTTTTGTACCCCATTTAACAATGCTGTAAAGATCAGAGTTTAATGAACTTATCATACGGTACCGTTGCAAATTCACTTCCGAAGGAGATGGACGTGAGTTTGGGAACGAGTATGAAAAGCTGAGAGTGGAGTCGTCGGCAAAACAATGAAGTGGATTAGAAGTTTCAGACAAGAGATCATTTATAAAAATGAGGAAGAGAGTCGGAGACAAAACGGAGCCTTGGGGAACACCAGCATTTATTTTGTGAAGATCAGACTTAAAACCATCCAATACAACATGTATTGAACGATCTAGAAGGTAATTTCTAATCCAAAGAATAAGGGCTTCGTTGATGCCAAACGCACGCATTTTCGATAAGAGAGCCTGGTGCCAAACTCTATCAAATGCCTTAGAAATATCAAGCGCAATAATCTTACTTTCTCCAAAACAATGTAAAGATCTGTTCCACTCTTCGGTGAGATATGCCATCAGATCACCAGTGGAACGATTGCTGCGAAAGCCGTATTGCCGGTCATTAAGAAGCTTTCGATCTTCGAGATATTTCTTGAGCTGATGATTTATCAGCGATTCCATGACCTTGGAAAGAAGGGACGTAAGTGCGATTGGTCGATAGGACGAGGGGGAGGAAGGATCACCTTTTTTAGCAACAGGCTGGACAAATGCTGTTTTCCATCTTCTAGGGAAGATTCCAGAACAGTAGGAGCGATGGAAAAGCTTACGCAATGGTTTTGCCAGCGATGAAGAACACCTCTTCAGAAGAATGGGGGGTATACCATCAGGACCAGCGGATTTGTTTATATCAAGATCTCGAAGGGCTCTTGCAACTGTACGAGTGCGGAAATATACCTGTCCCATTGAATGATTTACGTTCTCAAGTACAGGAGGGGCAATGTTGCTAACAGGCAACGTGGAGTTAGCAGCAAAATGAGCTGCAAGTACATTTGCCTTCTCTAAAGAGCTAGTTATCGGTTTTTCTTTGTAGATGAGCGTTGGAACTGAAGATGAAATTGAATTTTTTATGTTCTTGACAAATGACCAGAAATTTCTACTGCCTTTGGGACATTGCAGGATTTTTTGCCTTAATTTCTGTTCTTGTAAGAATTTGGTTCTCTTTATAACAGCGTTGCATTGGTTTCTGACTTGTTTAAACTTTTTCCGATTTTCCTCGGTTGGGTTGGCTTTGTAAGAGCGGAAACTTACTTCTCTCGACCTGATAGCTTCCTTACAGGTTGTATCGAACCAAGACTTTTCTTTCGACTTTATACTCTTAATTCTGTAAGGAATAAAAGTACGCATCCCAAGAAAAATCAATTCTGTGATCATATCAGCACTGGAATCAACGTCACTATCGAGGAAACATAGTGACCAGTTAAAAATTCTAAAAAAGTTATTCAGACCGTCCCAGTTGGCTTTCTCGTATTGCCAAATGGTCCTAGTTGGATGCTTCTCTTTAACTGGATGAATGGGACACGAGAAATTAGCTGATATTACACAATGGTCCGAAGTGCCGAATGGAGATTTTACCGTAATGGTATACTTATCAGGGTTAGAAGTAAGAAACAAATCGAGAGTGTGAGCGTTTTGCCCAGCAACATCTGGTATACGGGTGGGCTCATCTAACAGCTGAGTAAGTTGGTGCATCTCAGCAAAGATCTCAACATATCTTCCTTCGGGTGTTGTCTGTCCTGAATGGCGGAGCCAATTTGAATTGTGTACATTGAAGTCGCCCGCAATAACGACTTCAGTGTGAGGGTACAGGGAAACAATTCGGGAAATGGAATCAGACAGCGCATCAAACTCATTAAGAGTTGAATTGCTGTCCAGATTCGGACTCCTATAAATAAAACAATAATGGATGATGTGCTTGCGGACAGTAAATTTGAGCCACATGAAATTAAAGTTCATATTAGAACAATGTCCGTATTGAGGAAGACTCTGGCAAGCAACATCATGTCTAACGTAGACTAAAAGGCCGTGATGGCGAAAGAGTAAAGGCATTAGGTTATAGCCAGGCAGGCTAAATTCTGAAAGATCAGTATTTGCACCAACCTGTGTTTCACCTAATGCCAAAACAGCTGGTCTGTACTAAACAGAATGGCCGTACACGTCAAAGAAATTTCTTCTTAGCCCACGAATATTGGTAAACACAACACAAAAATCACTCACCATGTCAAAAAACACAAACACCCAAAACACAACTCTGACGATCTAAATTCAACCGTGAAGTGTATGTCCAATGGATTAAAATCAAAATACAAACCGTTCTAGGTGTTATGCCCATAGAACGCTTTGTACCTGAAATCAATCAAGACACACAAACACAATCGAATTATACATCAGTTGTCACTTAACTATCCATTCCAAGAATCATGCGATGAGCATCACAAGAGACATGCAATGGATAGCAAGCGACAGTTACTTCAAGGCAAGTGGATAAGTGGGAGATGTTGATGAAGAGAGCGCGCCGTTAACTGGTGTAATGTTTATGCCAAATGGTTTAAGTATTTTTTTTTGTTTTTGTTTTATTGATGTTGTTTGTATTATTTTTTTTTTCCGTTTGTAATATTTTTTTGGCTTTGTAAGGGCACACTGCGGAACTTATCGCACTCGCGACCGCCTGATACGAGCGGTGGATCGACACTGATTTAGTGATTTAGATTTTTATCTGCTCTTCCATCATTTGTTCTTGTAGGCTGTGGAGGCCTTATTGTATGAGAAGGAAGAGAGGACCTGAAGATAGTGCTTTCGCGGTTGGGGTTTTCCATCGCATCAACTGTATTTTCAGCATTTTCACCAAACGCTGATGTACCCTGAATGCCTTTCACCACAGTATAAATGCCAGTTATCAATACTGTCTTCTATTGCTGAAATGGGCTGTGAATAGTTGATGAAGTTTTCTTGTTTTCTTGTGATGAAGTTTTCTTGTTATTTCATTTATTTTGAACTTGTTAAATAAAAGTTTTTGAAATGACATCTTCAAAGACAAAATGCTTAAATGATCCAAACTCATTCTGCTATTTGTGGCGAGTTCACAGTGAATCAATGTAAAAAGCCACTAGCAGAGTTTGTAAAAAAGGCTATTTTGCCTACTTTAACTTAGAACTTAAAAACCTTGTCAAGCCTTAGACCAACCAGTGTATTCAAATTGTGTGTTGAATATTTAAGACAGTGGGTTAATGGAAATCGAAACCATTCAAAGTTCGATGTGTCTATGATTTGGAGTGATCCGAGAAATCACATTAACGATCGATATTTTTGTTGTATTAAATTACGTGGTGTTAATCGAAAGAAAATGACCTATCCTGACCTGTCGTCCGCTAAAAGACCTGTGCCTCACTGAACAGATAAACCATTTCCTATTTACCAAGGTGTACCGGATTTGTCCGATAGCAAAGCATCAGCACCACACATAAAAAAAGATAGTGAATAGAAAGCAACATCGGAGCCTCAGCTTTTCACTCAAGATTACTAGTTTGACCTTATAAGAGACCTGGACCTCTTAAAAGAAAGATCAGAGCTATTGGCTTCCAGACTTAGAAAGTAACTTACTTGCTAAAGATACGAATGTCACACTCTATCGTTGCTGACAAAAAAAAAAAAAAATTGGTGAAATTCTTCAGTTCTGAAAGTGATATTGTTTTTTGTAACGATGTCGGTGTTCTTTAAATTGAGATGGGTATAGCTACCGCCCTAATGACTGCAGAATATTTAAAGACAGTTCAAAACGAAGTTTAAAATGTGTCTTATTACATAATGGAAATAAGTATGGTGCTGTTCTATCAGCTCATTCCTCGAAGCTAAGGAGTATCAAACTGTCTCTCTCGTTTAAGAAAAGCTAAAATACCATGATCATCTGCGTGCATTTGAAAATGGTTAGCTTTTTACTGGGACAGCAAACTGGATTTGAAAATGGTTAAATTTTTACTGGGACAGCAAAGTCGTTTTACGAAATTTCTTTTTCATTTGTTTATGGGACAGCAAGGCAAAAAGTGACCACTGGATCAAGAAAGACTGGCCTGTGAGGTAAAGTTTAACTATTGGCAAATAACTAGTTTCGAGAGAAAAAATAATATTGCCTCCATTACACATAAAACTAGGTTTAATGAAACAATACTTAAGAGCATTAGATAAAACTGGGTCTTGTTTTATTTATATATCAAGAAAATTTCCTGGTTTAAGTACAGAAAACCTTAAGGCTGACATATTTGATAGACCACAAATAAGACTGTTACGTGTAAATTCAGGCATATTTGCACGCACCCTTAGGAAGTCGTGTCATCAGTAATATGTCATCAGTAATATGTCATCGTCAGCTGTTTTCAAAATTTGCAAGTCATCATCAATAATTGTTTTCCTGTAACTTTCTTGAGAAATAAAAAATCATTCATTATAACTTCATAGAACAGAAAAAATCGTTTTATTTTAATCATTGTAAATATACATTTCTTGGAATAAACATTTGTGGTCTTTCGAGCCGGATTCAATCAATACGCTGGTTTTGCTTGCTACAGCGGTTGTCCAAGTACAAGCAGTCAACGGACAGTTTATCAACATGAGAGCGCTGATAGATCCAGGTTCAGAAGCAACTTTTATCACTGAACCAGCTGCGCAACAACTTAATTTGAGGAAATGTCGCACCTTCATCGAAGTCTCTGGATTTGGAAACAACAAAAATGGATCATGTCAAAGCTTTGTCAACATAAAACTTAAATCGATACATACCTACGTGTGCTGTCTTATTGTCCGGAGTGCCGTCAACTTTATGGAAATTGCTGTTTGTCAAGCGGAGTAACTGTGAGTGTGTCGTGCAAATTCCTCCCCGGCTGTGAACGAAGTTCTCAATTATCTAGCTTCCTTCTTCTGTATTTCTCATTTTCCATGAAACATGAAACGATAAAATTAAAATATTTAGTACATTTATAAACATAAAAAAAAATAGTACTAGAATACGCAGACACAAAAGAAATTTTAATCAAACAGATCTAGCTTTATTGACAACTTAGGAGTGCTGAATTTAACATTTATATGTATATCTGTCTCGCTCCATTTCGTAAACCAGCGTCGGTTGTAAGTTGTAGTCCAAGTGTTGTTTGTTTTTTTTTTTTTTTTATTGTGATAAAATAACTGTTAATTTAATCAAAAAAGAGTCCCAAATAATAATTATGTGTTGTGTTCTGACAAATTCAGGTGAGTTTATTGTTATTTTTGTATTAATATATTGTTTTACGTTGATAAATTATGTTCTTCTGTGGAAAATTTCGTTTTCCATAAGAAATATACATGTTCGGTTGTCGCCCATAAGAAATAGTACCTGGACACATTGACGCAAGTGCACATGAAACTTGCATGAACATATAAAAGAGAGAGAATGATTTTTAATAAGAGGGAAAGAGATGGACCGAAAAACAAAAAATTTGCACGAATCTCATAATTTATTATGAAACTCTGTGCAGTGAATCAAGTTCCGTTCTTATATCGTTCCTATTTTGACAGATAATTACATTTTTATTTTAGCGTCAAGCCGGTAACTTCAGTCCATCTCTTTCTCTCTTCTACATACTTCGCAAAACGCCGTGCTCTACATTCCAACTGTTCTTCTACTGTCAATTTTCTTGCATCACCAAGTACGTTTATTTCTGTGTAAAGCCACAAAGTGCGCAGTGAGGCATTGCGATCTTCCGTCAATGTGTCCAGGCACATACACATGCTCGTGTGTTTCCCATAAGTTCGTGTGTATTCTTTTTTCATTGATGAGCTTGGGTATTTTTCTATTGCTTGCCTCGTAGATGATTTCGGTAAAGGGTGTCTCGTGTCTTAGGTGTAAAAAAAATATTTTTTCTTTTTTTGATAAAATTATTTTGAATGCGATTTAAGTGGACTGTATTATTATTGAATTTTGATTAATTTAATATGTATTTTAAATTGGTTTTACAGGGTGTTTCTATTTTTTCGGTTGAAAAGTAATAGTTTTACATAAAGTTGAAAGTTGTTCGGAATAATTTTGTTAGTCTTCTGATGTAAATTGTAATTGATTTAAGTGAATATGAAATTATTTTACAGTGTATTAAAATTAATTTAAGTGAAATTAAAATATTTGTCGGTGGATTGAAAGCGCTGACTGTGATTTTTGTATAGTGATTGTTATATGGTGATTTATATTTCTGTGACTGTGATTAATTAATTAATTTCGATTCCCCTGGTGATGATGACATCGAATGTTATATTTAAATCATGTGTGAGTGTTTTTCGAATGAAATATATATGAAATAATTTGTTACGTGAAATTTCAAATGCGATTTTGATTTTAGTTGTGATTTCGACTGTGTATATATTATCGATTTATTTACTGTAAGTGCATCGAATGATAAAATATGAGTGAGTGATATCGAATGTGAGTGATTTAAATGTGAGTGATATCGAATGTGAGTGATTTAAATGTGAGTGATACATAATAATTTTGATTTGCGAGCTATTTGATACTGTGATTTTGAGCGATTGTTACTGTGATTTGAAAAAATGCAATTTTTAGCGATGTCGAATGTTTTGATTTTCTGTGTGCGACATTTGTGAGTAATTGATGTTGAATGTTTTGATTTTCTGTTGACAACATCAAATTTGTATGAGTGTGATATAATAATGCATGACTGTTAATTTATTTTTTTGTGATTGAATGAGTTTGATTGTTTGACTATTTTGAGTATTTTTGTTTATTACATGTTAGATTTTCGTCCATGGTTAGATGGTTGCATTTTCATCTGCTATTTTATTTGACGGTAAGAGGCAAATTTTCGTAATTGGTCTTCGGGATTCTCCTGACTGTGTTTTCAGGTTGACGACACGAGTCAAGTTGTCTGCTCCTGTAATTAAAGATGTTATGCGCGCAAGAGCCCATTTGGAAGGTGGTAACCGCTCGTCTTTAAGCAGGACTAGATCTCCTATTTGAGGTTGCCGCTCCGTTTTTAACCATTTTGGTCGTTGTTGAAGACGAGACAGGTATTCAATACTCCATTGCTTCCAAAATGAATGGACAGCTATTTGTAATTTTTTCCATCTATCCAGGTGAGATACTTTTTCGACTGCCAAATCTGCTTCTGGTACTAGATGTGCTGATGTTCCAATGAGAAAGTGTGCTGGAGTTAAAATGGTAAAGTCATCGAAGTTGTCGGACAGCGGACAAAGAGGCCTCGAGTTTAAACATGCTTCTATTTCTGTTAGAAGCGTGCTGAGCTCCTCAAATGTAAGAGTCTCGTTCCTGACGATTCTCTTTAAATGAAACTTTACAGATTTCACTCCGGCTTCCCATAATCCTCCGAAATGGGGAGAAGCGGGAGGAATGAAGTTCCACTTTGTTCCGACGTTGGTTGTTGTTGATTGGATTTGACTCCAGTCGATGTTTGCAGCCTTCAGCATTCTTTGGAGCTCTGTGTTAGCTCCCACAAAGTTTTTTCCGCAATCGCTGTACATTTCTGCGCAGACACCTCGACGTGCAGTGAATCTTCGAAATGCTGCCAGAAAGGCTTGAGTTGTCATGTCGCTGACTGCCTCCAGATGGATTGCTTTGGTCGCTAAGCACACAAATATGGCGAAGTATCCTTTAAAGATTTTTCCTCCACGGCCTTTCCAAGCCTTAACATCTATCGGCCCAGCATAATCTACTGCAGTGAATGGGCGAGAGACTCTGACTCGAGGGGCTGGTAAATTCCCCATCAGCTGCTGCATAGGTTTGGCCTTGAATCGGTAGCAGATTACACAACGATGAATATGTTTTTTGACGCTTCGCTTGAGGTTTAAAATCCAATATTTGGTGCGTAGATAGCCAACCATTTGCTGCAATCCACCATGGAGAGTTTTTTCATGGGCTTCACTAATCAGCAGATTGGAAAAGCAGTGCTCCGGTTTCAGGATGATTGGGTGTTGTTGCTCATAATGGAGACTCGAATTCTGAAGTCGTCCTCCAACTCGCAAAATACCATGATTGTCGATGAATGGATGCAGGGATCCAAGATGTTTTGAAGATGATGGCTTCTTGATTAAATGTTCGATGACTTCAAAAAACATCTCCTTTTGGACGACTCTTATGCAATTAAAAGTTGCGTTCTGTAGATCCTCAGGGGTAAGTGGTTCTTTTAACTGGTTTATCGTGAGTTTTTTGAGGCAAACGCGTACAATCCTCTGGCAATAAGCGATGATTCGTATCAGTTTCTTAAAATCCGAAATTTTTTGAAATAATTTTAATATCTGGTTTTCAGCTTCAACTGCATGATGTAACTTTCCAGTTTCCAAAGTTATTGACGAACTTAGACGGAAAAATTCCAATTGGATTGAAGATACTCTGGCCCTCGCCACCAAAGATTGTTGCCCTTCAGTTCAGATGGTGAAACTCTTCTTGACGCCAAATCAGCAGGGTTTTGTTTCGTTGGTACATGCTTCCATATGTTGACGTTGGTTAGCCTCTGTATTTCTGCGACTCTGTTGCTGATAAATGTTTTCCATTTTGATGGGGGTGCAGCTATCCAACATAGTGTGATGGTGGAATCAGTCCACGCGTAAGTGTGGATTTCGCCTAGCTGCAAAACACTTTTAACATAGCGAAGAAGTCGAGCCAACATAACAGCACCGCATAACTCAAGACGAGGAAGTGAAATAGTGTTAAGAGGAGCGACCCTAGTCTTAGACATGACGAGGTGAGTGTGAATTTTGTTGTTTCTATCTAAAACCCTTAGAAAAACTACAGCCCCGTATGCCTTCATAGAAGCGTCACTAAAACCATGCAATTCTAACTCCAAATTTCCTCTTTCAGTGAGAATCCAACGAGGTATCCGGATTTGTTCAAGCAGTGGCAATTCTGACCGAAGAAAAATCCATTCACGCTGTAATTCCATTGGAACAGGAACATCCCATACTAAGCCTTTCAACCACAATTTTTGCATAATTATTTTTGCCGAAATTACGCAAGGTGAAATCCAACCTAGTGGATCAAAGAGCTTAGCAATCGTTGATAAAATGGTTCTTTTGGTGATTTCAACTGTTTCGTTCTGCACCCACTGAAAAGAGAAGGAGTCGCTGGAAGGAAGCCATTTTATACCCAAAGTTTTAATGTGTTCTGTAGAATCAAATGGGAGAAGAAAATCAACTTCACGTTCTTGAGGCGCAATATTAACTAGAGCTTCTTCAGAATTGCTTGCCCATTTACGTAAGTGGAAGCCAGCCGATAAAAGAAGTTGATTGATTTCGGAAACCTTTTGTTGAGCCTCTGGAATTGAGTCCGCTCCACTAACCAAATCGTCGACGTACATTTCTTGACGTATCATCTGAGCTGCTAATGGATATTTTTCCTTTTCATCATCAGCAAGCTTGTTCAACGTTCGAGTAGCCAGGTAGGGAGCGGAAGCTGTTCCAAAAGTCATCGTTTTCAATCGATACAGCTTCAGGGGACTGGTTTTGCTGTCTCGCCAGTAAATCAGATGATAAAAGGAATCTGGTAGACTTATCTGGATCTGCCGGTACATTTTTTCGATGTCAGCTGTTAAGGTTATCTTGAATTTTCTCCATTTAAGAATTATATCCATAATATTTGCTTGTGTTTTAGGCCCAACCAAAAGATGCTCATTTAAGGAAGTCCCATCTGTAGTTTTAAAGGCAGCATCGAAAACTACCCGAAGCTTCGTAGTTGTACTGGACTCCTTAAACACGGCATGATGAGGCACAACATAATGGAATGGTGATTTGAGAATTTCACCTTGGCTAACATCTACTTCTTCCATCTGATCGAGCTGAAGATACTCCATAATGCAGGCAGAGTACTGTTTGTGCAATTCAGGGTTGTTGTCGAATTTTCTTTCAAGCTGAAGAAATCTTCTTTGTGCTCCTTGTTGACTTGCTCCTAGTTCTGGGCGAAAACCTTCCTTGAATGGTAGCGAAACTTCGAAACGTCCATCTGCTAAACGCCTTGTATTTGTATGTGTCTTGAAGTGATCTTCACAGGCAATGTTTTCTTCCGTTTCGGGATCCTCAAATGGAGATTCTTCGATTTCCCAAAACTTTCGAAGTTGTGTATCCATGTCGACAAGGTGCAGATGAACATGACAAGTTTGCATTGGTGCCCTACCAAAGATGATCCAGCCAAGTTGAGTATTTTCAGCAATGGGTGCTATAGGCTCATTTCCCCTAACAATCTCTGGCAAAACGACCTCAGCTAAACTCAACCCCTGAATATGTTTCCACTGTGGAAGAATTTCCCTATTGGGAAGCAAACCAGTTAAAGTTTTAAAAACCAACGCCCTAGCTTCAGTTTCAAATGAGGTATGTATCGATTTAAGTTTTATAATGACAAAGCTTTGACATGATCCATTTTTGTTGTTTCCAAATCCAGAGACTTCGATGAAGGTGCGACATTTCCTCAAATTAAGTTGTTGCGCAGCTCGTTCAGTGATAAAAGTTGCTTCTGAACCTGGATCTATCAGCGCTCTCATGTTGATAAACTGTCCGTTGACTGCTTGTACTTGGACAACCGCTGTAGCAAGCAAAACCAGCCTATTGATTGAATTTGAGACGTGATAATTCTGCATGGTAGAGTTTGTCAAAGCTTCGGTACTACCTGATGGATTGAATGGTGGTGCATCTGGATTTATATGTGTTGCAATTTGGTATGTATTTTGATTGTTGTTAGGAATCAGAGACTGTGAATTTTTATTTCTATTGTTTGTATTTGCAGGAGCTGAATGTGAATCATAAAAATTTGATTGATTGGATTGTGAACTGTGAACTGTGAGCACCAAAGGAATTGTAATTGCTGTGCGAATGATCGGTTGAAGAATTGTGCAAAAGCGTGTGATGTTTTTGGTTGCAGTTAAAGCAGCGTTTTTCGCTCGGGCATTGAAAAGTTTTGTGGTTGTAAGCCAAACAATTTTCACAAACGCCGATTTGCTTAACGTTTTTTAACCGTGTTGGTACATCCAGCTTCAAAAATGAGTGGCACGAACGAAGTGAATGCTGACCCTTGTAACATACTGCGCAGCTATACTTCTCCTTCCTAACCGTCTTTTAATGCAAAACCTTTGGTTTCAATTTAAACTGCTCCTTACTCCAGCTTTCTTTAGACTTGGAACCATGCTGACCGATGACTTCAAACGAACGAAACCTAGTTTCCAAAAATGTTGAAAATTCCTTAAAGGTAGGTAAATCTGTTTTCAAACCTAACTTTTCTTCCCACATTTGTTGAGTTTTCGTTGGCAATTTTTTCAGCAAAGTGAAGATAACTATTATGTCCCAACTGTCTACCGGAATACCTAAGTTTTTCAAAGCGTGAAGTACCTCTGTTGACTTGTCTAACAGGCCCTTGATGGAATCGGCTGTTTCTACACTGATTGTCGGCTGATCGAAAAACGTTTTAAGATGTGCTGTGACCAAAATCCTTTTATGGTCGTAGCGAGCTACTAAAATTGACCATGCCTGGTCATAATTGTCATTATTGACCTCTAGGTAATCTAACAACGACGCTGCACTACCTTTTAAACACGACTTTAAATACGTTAACTTTTCTATCTTCGACAGAGATGAATTATCATGGATCAGAGCTACATAAAGATCATGAAATGGACGCCAATTGTGGTAATCGCCACAGAAAGTCGGGGGAGTTATCCTCGGAAGTTTTATATCCCGGACGTTCGACGTTCTTGACTCATTGTGCGAGAAAGATTCCCGATTATTCTGGGATTTGGCACCATCTCTTCCATCATCTCTCGATTTTTCACCGAAATGTAAACCATCTAACCTATCTAACTCATCTTACATACAGGCTTTGTAAGAAAGGCAAGTTTCCATCGTACTATCGTAGACTTTTTCACACTCTTTTAAAACCTTCTTATCTTCTTCGGAGCCTTGAAATGTATCATATAAATCGCATATTTTTCTAAAGTTTTCTTCCAAGATACTCAAGCGCTTTACTAAATAATTCTTAGTTTTCTGTTCTGAATTCAAATTGCTGAATTTTTCGCTATTTTTGACAATTTGCGAACAAGTGTTCATGAAAATTTTGTACGACGGCGAAGCACTCATTTTAATACACTCAATATATATAATAAATCAATATAATAAACGATTATTGCACTCACTATATGTATGTATGTATCAATATAATTTTATATGTATGTAAATGTATGTATTTGTCAATATAGTTTTATAAAATTATTGCACTCACTTTGATCCTTGATTATTTAATTTGTCGATTCAGGTTTCAGGTACTGCGACTCCACAAACAATACTTAAGCACAAATGACTGCAACAATAATTGTTCAAAGTACAAGCACAGGACGACAGCTAATAAACGGCACTCAATAGCGGCAATAACTGAATAATGAAGCAATCCTCCAACGGAATGTAGTAACAGCACAGGACGAAAGCTATTCAACGGCACTCAATAACTGGACATAAATCCTCCACGTAATGAATGTTTCAATTGACGAAAGAAAAAACGTATGCGTCGATTTATGCACTTTCAATAGTATTTTTTGTATAGTTTTACTCACATCAATGATTTTAATTGCTTTCCAATTGTTGTATTAAAGGTGCTCCACTGGACAGGATTTCAATCGCAGGTATTTGCACGACACACTCACAGTTGCTCCGCTTGACAAACAGCAATTTCCATAAAGTTGACGGCACTCCGGACAATAAGACAGCACACGTAGTATCACAGCTCGATTATATTTTTTATCACAGTCTTTTACTTATCACAGTACTTTGTTTTAAATCACAGAATAATAAATGTATTATCCGGCTCGAAGGACCAAATGTTTATTCCAAGAAATGTATATTTCCAATGATTAAAATAAAACGATGTTTTCTGTTCTATGACGTTATAATGAATGATTTTTTATTTCTCAAGAAAGTTACAGGAAAACAATTATTGATGATGACTTGCAAATTTTGAAAACAGCTGACGATGACATATTACTGATGACACGACTTCCTAAGGGTGCGTGCAAATATGCCTGAATTTATAAAGACTTTTGATGAAAGACGAGAATTTCGTGCATTCAATGAATGGCTTGGAATCTGCAGCTTGGTAGCCTTTGTAAACATTGTGACCAACTTTTTGGGAAATCATAAGTCCGTAAATTAACAAGGCTTAGTGCTGGACTTGCTGGAAAATTTGAAAAGGCTCGGTTGTAATATGAGTATTAAAGTTCATTACCTCCAGTCATTTCGACAGATTTCCCGAAAATCTAGGCTCCTATAACAAGAACAAGGAGAGCGGTTTCACCATGACTTAGTTAGTTAAAACCCAGGTAACTCTAAGAAACAGTTTTCGTTTTGGCGGCACCAAAACCACTGTAGGCCTGTGTTATTTTACATGTTCTTTTTGTTGGTACTGGTACTTTTTATGCTGGTTTCCATCTCCTTATTATGTTTAAATAACATTAGCATAAGAACGTGTTGCGTTTTAACTTTGCCAGTCATAGTTTTTTGGCTACCTGTCGTTTTATTTCGAGCGGTGGCATTGTTCCCGTTTTTTTGAGAAGGAAGAGGTGGTGGAGCTAATACAATGTCGATCTTCTGGATTTCTTCATATTCATTTTCATCATATTCATACAATGCTTCCGATTCTGTGTTCTCCTCATTTTGTTTATTTTTAGGCTGATGCAGCCCGAACGAAGAGGATTCAGCGACACCCTCACGTGCTGTTTTCATTCCCACGAGTTGGGGATTGATGAAAGTTTTCTACCCTCCTCAGAGGGAGAAAAATTTTTGGTTTCATTAGCTCCACCAACTGTTCATAAATTCGATTCTGGGAGGCCTTCTTCCGCACGTATCGTTCTTGATCTGTCAACACATGATAATAATGATTTGTTTTGTATGCAAACACACAAAAAAAAACTGATTTCTTACCTTCTACTATTCATTTCGCTTTTAATTGGAGGTCCGGCGGTTTCAAAATGCGGTTATTTTTTTTTTTATTTTCTTTAACAAACCTTCTTGCAATGTCGGGGTTTTCACTTTGCTTTGAGCTAATTGTTTTGCTCCTAAAAATAAAACAAAAATTAATAAAACTAATAAATTTCTGTTAATAATAACAATAACAATAAAGTCAAAAACTTATAATTTTACGTTGATTTCGTCCACTTTGCATCCAAAATTGAAGTGAAAATTTTAGCGGTAATATGTGTGACGTTTCGCCCGAATTGAATGTTTTCGATAAGGGGCATTTTTCGAATAGGCAACTCAATATAAGGGAAAAGAAAAAAGGGATATTTCTCTCTTTTGCATGCAGCGCTACTTCCAGAAATGAAAAGAACTTTTGTTGAAAATTGCATAAGTTGCTTCTTTCTCGCTTTTTTGTTGATGGCAAGTTTGAATTTGGAAATAAAATCGAACTCGGGTCTTCGATGTTTATTTAGAGGAGAAATTGAAATTTTAGCTCGAAAACAAACTGCATACCATACCGCCGTTATGCAAAATCTTACTTATCTCGAAAACGGCTATAATAGGCATACACTTTATTATGGTCAAGTAAATTTTAAGAAAAAATGTTACTTACGGTACCTGTCATATAACCGTTTTTTCGGCTTTTTCATAACGGCTCTAACGATTTTGACCAAAATGTTCGCACGGGAGCTCCTTTCAATTTAAAAAAATTTTATTTATAAAAATATTCGAAAAAAACGTTTTTTCAGTTTTTGCAAAATATTAATTTCAATTTTTTTTAAATCAATATCTTGAAAACGAGAGAACGATTGGTTTTGAAATTATTTCCTAAACTCTACCTATACTATCAAATACTTATAGCCAATTTCATAATCAAACACTAAAAGCACTTTTATCAAAAATCCTCTTAAATTTTATCAGACTCTTAAATCTTTCGAGTTTGACCAATCTCTAAAAGGGAAATATTTTAGGGAATTTTTTGTTAAAATTGAGTTCTCTTTACATCCCTGAAAAAAAGAATTTTGTTTTTTTTTTTCTAAGAAGCGAAATGTATGAGAAAAAATAAGAAAGCATTATGTGGTGAAACATATGTCAAGAAATGCAACAACAAAAAAAAAAACGAAATGCAAAAAAAAAAAATATATTTGGAAAGATTCTGTGGCATAAAATGCTTAAGTAATAACCACTTTAGTTATTGCACTGACGGGTTTGTATCGATTCCAAATGACGACCAAACAAATTCAACAACTGATCCACAGATGCTTTTGGAAAAATCGGAACCTCATTTTGAAGTCATAGTCGGAGAATGGATTCCTGTGAACCCAGGAATACTCTTGGTCGACGAATAACTATGTGTTGCACTTTATCATTAGATGAAGATTTATTTTATATTGTATTCTAAATAAAAAACAGATAATTTTAATATTAGTGTTTGTATCTTAAAAATATTGAAAACTAAAATATTACAAAACAATAATTTCAGCTGCTATACCCAATTGTTGTTACCTACATCTGATGACATTTCAATGACACTTTTAAAATTTATTAAGTCGAAAATGGGCATTTACGAGTAGTTTATAAGGGTGTTTAAAAGCTTGTTAAATTTAAAAGCTCTTTGTGAAACCAAAATATCCCATTTTATTTGCCACAATCAATGCAGAAGTGTGCAGAGTGCATGAATTGTAAAAATGGATCATTTACTCAAACGAATGTGAGCTCATCAGATTAATTTATGAAAAGACATACACAATGAGTATTTCTTCAAAACGAAAGTCAATGTATGTGAATAATGTTTAGGGCATGAATGTTGTGAGTGACTCATAAAACTAGCTACTTATTGCAGATCTCTGCTACATATTAACAAACATATGTACATCCAAAACTAAAAGATAACGAGTCATCTGATATATGGCACTATTTAGGGGTCCTATTACGAAAAACGATTATTATTAATTTTCTATGGCTAGTGCGATACTCGCCCTCTTTACGACTGCCAGTAAGATGAAACTTAAATTATTTTTGTTTTAGTGCTTACAGTTGAAAAAGAAAAACTTATGTTAATGTAATCTATTGCGTATATTGCACTTTAACTTCATTTTTCATTCCATATTTCCGGTACAACTTTGAATCCCGCAACCTACGTGAGTTAGAAAGTTGTGATTGTATAACATTGTGTTCGCAATAAAATCAATTTTTAATAGAAGATCTATCAATTATTTTTGATCGTAATTATATTTTAAAAACATTTTTCTTGGTTGATTTTTAAAATAGTACACCACGGGCCACAAATTAATTTTACATCATTTTCGGGAGGATCGCATATTTTTTCTAATGCGTCTACTACACTTCTAGTAGTGGGCAAACCCAACTGCCCATATTTGTTCCATCCAGCAGCAAGAATGGAACCGCATGAAGTTCTTACAACTGTGTGTCTTGCTCCACAGTAAACTGATAGTATGTTACACGATTTTTTGTTGTTTTTACATTTAAAACATTGTGGAAGTTCGATGAGTTGAGGTATAGGATACACTGTTGTGTTTTTGACTCCGTTAGCATTGAAAACGCGCATACCAAGCTGACCACTGCAATTTTGTCCCCATGTGTAGACATCACCAATTAGAGAAGCAGCAGCACTGTGCCAGCCCCCGGCTGCGATACTTAGGATCTAAAAATATGTAGAAAGATTAAGTTATTAAATAATGTTATGGAGATTTATCAGATCATAGTAAACAAAATAAAAATGTATTGTGTTGAGAAATGCAATTCAGAATAGCTCACACGCGTACTTGATCTTTTGATTGAATTGTGTACATATTCGTACTCGTACACGTATGTTAGACTGCAGTTAATTATTTAAAATATCTTCAGCACGATACTAATAAAAAAAAGTGTTTGAAATATAATGTATCATGTTATTACCTTAAGAATAGACTGCTTAAAATGTTACCTCATTGGCATATATGTACATTTAACTTATTTACTTTTTTTTCAATTTAAATTATTTCTCTTTAAATAAATTATACGACAGCATCTAACTGATGAGCCCACTGTCGTACCTGGGCGAAACGCACCTTGGAGTTGAGGTCACTTGAAGTTTTTAATTGAAATTTTTTTATAAATAACTTAATTGAATATACAGTTATTATATACAAGAAATATTATTGCTTATTATTAGAAGAAATAGTTAAAATACTATTTCTTGTCCTACGGTTTTTTTTTATAATTCACACGCGCTCAACTGTATATTAAGAGACCCTTATATTGCTAAACACAGCACGGGCGATGGGGAAATTAGGGGTATTTGAGGGTACGACCAAAATTAGGCTCCAGGGCGAACTGATGAGCATTCCTAGCGAAGCGGGTATCACGGGTGAACTGATAAAGGGGAGGAATGCAAGTGGCAACTTCGAGTGAGCATTGAAGCGATAAAACAAGGAAATACATGAAATATTCCGACGGTGTTCAAGAGAAGGGAATGAATCCATGATAGCTATGTTTCCTATAAGTTTCAACACTCTGTTCTGAATTCTGTCCAATAAGTGGAGAGAAGTTTGTGCAGCACCTGCCCAAAGATGTGTGTTATACTCGAGTTTTGGACGTACTAACGCCTTATAAATTGTTGCCAGATCAGAAGGGATGAAAAGTTTCTCAAATCGATACAGAAATCTTAAGCATTTAGCAGCATTTTGGGTGGTCTCTAGAATGTGATCATTCCTACGAAGATCATCGTCGAGAGCTTTTCGGTTTCTTCGATGCAAGTGCCATTCAACGACAACGGCATACCGGATACATTTTGCTTTAAAGACATTAGACAGCATTGAGTTTTAGAAGCATGATTTCTCTACACGATTTCTTATATCCCATTTAACAATGCTGAAAATATTGGAGTTTAATGGGCTTATCATACAAAATACCGTTGCAATTCCACTTCCGAAGGAGATGGACGTGAATTTGAAAACGAGTATGAGAAGCTGAGAATTTAATCATCGGCAAAGCAATGAAGTGGGTTAGAAGTTTCAGACAACAGATCATTTATAAAAATCAGGAACAGAGTCGGAGACAAAACGGAGCCTTGGGGAACACAATGATTTATTTTTTGAAGATCAGACTTAAATACCGTCCAATACAACATGTATCTAGAAGGTAATTTCTTATCCGAAAAACAAGGGTTTCGTTAATACCAAACGCACACATTTTCGATAAGATAGCCTGAAGCCACACTTTATCAAAATACTTAGAAATATCAAGCGCAATAATCTTACCCTCTATATAACACAATGTAAAGATCTGTTCCACTCTTCGGTGAGATATGCCATCAGATCACCAGTGGAACTATTGCTGCGAAAGCCGTATTGCCAGTCATTAAGAAGCTTTCGATCTTCGAGATATTTCTTGAGCTGATAATTTATCAGCGATTCCATGACCTTGGAAAGAAGGGACGTAAGTGTTATTTGTCGATAGGAGGAGGGGGCGAAAGGTCACCTTTTTTAGGAACAGGCTGGAGAAATGCTGTTTTCCATCTTCTAGGGAAGATTCCAGAACAGTAGGAACGGTGGAAAAGCTTGGTTTTGCCAGCGATGAAGAACACCTCTTCAGAAGAATGGGGTATACCATCAGGACCAGCGGATTTGTTTATATCAAGGTCTCGAAGGGCTCTTGCAACTATACGAGTGCGGAAATATACCTGTCCAATTGAGTGATTTACGTTCTCAAGTACAGGAGGGGCAATGTTGCTATCAGGCAAAATGACCTGCAATTACATTTGCCTTATCTAAAGAGCTAGTTATCGGTTTGTCATTGTAGATTAGCGTTGGTACCGAAGATGAAGTTGAATTTTTTTACGTTCTTGACAAATGACCAGAAATTTTTACTGCCTTTGGGACATTGGAGGATTTTTTGCCTTAATTTCTGGTCATGTAACAATTTGGTTCTTTTTATAACAGCGTTGCATTGGTTTCTGACTTCTTTATACTTTTTCGGATTTTCCTCGGTTGAGTTGGCTTTGTAAGAGCGGAAACTTACTTCTCTCAACCTGATAGCTTCTTTAGAGCCTGTATCTAACCAAGACTTTTCTTTAGGCTTTATACTCTTAATTCTGTAAGGAATAAAAGTACGCATCCCAAAAAAAATCACTTCTGTGATAATATCAGCACTGGCATCAATACCACTATCGAGGAAACATAGTGACTAGTCAAAAAAATTTTAAAAAGTTATTCAGACCGTCCCAGTTGGCTTTCTCGTATTGCCAAACGGTCATAGTGGGATGCTTCTTTTTAATTGGATGAATGGGACACGATAAATTAGCTGATATTACACAATTGACCAAGGTGCCGAATGGAGAGTTTACCGTTATGGTATACCTAACAGGGTTAAAAGTAAGAAACAAATCGAGTGTGAGCGTTTGGTCCAGCAACATCTGGTATTCGGGTGGGCTTATCTACCAGCTGAGTAAGGTGGTGCATCTCAGCAAAGATCGGGTGTTGTCTGTCCTGAATAGCGGAGCCAATTTGAATTATGCACATTGAAGTCAATAACGACTTCAGTGTGAGGGCACAAGGAAACAATTCGGGAAATGGTATCAGACACCGCATCAAACTCATTTGCTGCCAAGATTTGGACTCCTTTAAATGAAACAATAATGAATGATGTGCTTGCGGACAGTAAATTTGAGCCACATGAAGTTAAACTTCGTATTAGAACAATTGGGAAAGGCTCTGGCAAGCAACATCATATCTATAAGTGGTGAAAGTCACGTTTACAATTTTTTGAAGTAAAACTTCTTTTACGGCGTGGGGGTAAAGCATTTTCTATGCAGTTGTCAGTGACATGTCAAAACGACACGTTATCAGTCAGACGGCGACATGTTTTTACAATTATTGTTTGAACCGTATTCGAGGTTATTCAAAACAATAACATCTTTTTCGCAATTTACCAAATAATTTATACAAAATATAAAAAACACTTGTAAGTAAACTTTCTACTTTCTGTTGTCTTATATAAACCAACATTGCCATATGCCATTGTGTCAAAACACAAACTTTTAGTTGCTCGAACCAAGCAGTTTCGCAACTAAAAATTGCTAGTGCGCGGCTAGCCTAAAGGATTTCTTGTCGTCACGTTTAGTGAAATCAATAAATAAAGTAAGGACCATCGCGCACATGTCATTTTTGAAACAAACGAAAGGATTGTCTGAAGTCAGTATGCTATTTTGCGTTACACATAATCATGTTCACCTGCGCTCACATTTAACTAAATTTTTGAGTTGTTTTCTGTAAACTTGAGAGAGAAAAGTATGAGTGAAGTGTTGCATGTGTATAATCAACTGGTGTTTAACTATTTGATTTCGACCACAGTTGCATGTGCACGCCTAACCTAATTGAATATAATATGTTTTTTTTTTTTCTTTTATTGAAGTTCGTAGTAAAAAATTTCATAATTATAAAAAACTTTTTCTGCCGTTTTTAGTTGCATTTTAATGTCACTATCTAACAAATTCAAACGAAGATAAAAATGTACTAAAAACGGCTAGTATTGAGTAGGTTCGAGCTATTTTTCACGATATTTTGATATCTTAGACGTGTGTTCTTTCATGTGTGTTAAAAAAGCTATCTGTGCATCACAAGGAGCGCCATCCATTTTGTTCAACTTTGAAACATACAATTTTCCCAAGTTATACAAGACTTTCATGATTTTCTCCATTAATTCAAGAAAGTGTCAGAGACCTAGCTTTATTTGTGTATATGAAACAGTTTTGAGTTCCAATCCAAGATTCCTAATTTATTTTGAAAATCACTTTCAATTCGAACAAATATTTCAAAAAAAATGGGGAGAGTACGATAATTTGGCCGCCAAGATTTGATAACGGGTTTTTGTAGAGAGTTCAAAAACAAGCACTTTTTACTAAGGGAGGGGGTCTATCTCCCCCCGTTCAGGAGGTAGGGGCACTTTTAGAAAAAATGGTTTAAATTGAAAAAAAAAATATTAAAAAACAACGGCAACACTTACAATTAAGCGCCATACTGCATTTGAAAGAAGTTTGTTCTATAATCCTGCATTTAAATTAAATTACTCGTGTCAATGGTTTTTGAGAAATTGGCATTTAAGGTCCAAATTTTGATAAAAACGTGAAAAAAAAGTTTAGACCGATTGTTTTCAAAATTGTGAAATGTAAAATTGTAAAGTAGCTTATATGTTTTCCATGTAACTATCAGTTCTTAATCGAACACAAAAAACCGCATGGTTCTATGTCTTCTAGTTTTTGAGAAAATCGAAAATTACCAAAACTATTTTTTTTTATTTTATGTGGTGACGGTGATTCCATTTTAAGGATTAATGTTTATAAACATAATGCATCTTTGTTAGTTCAGTACAGCAATTCGAAATTGATATCGTGCCGGCTAAAAAAGTTATAAGGGTCAAAAGGTCACGAAAATCAGTTTTTCGCAAATATCTCGGGATCTATTGCTCAGAGGTCAATAAAGGTCATTATAAAAATTGTTTTTCGTGAAATTGTCTACAAAAAATGTCTTGCATTTTTCTGTAAAATTAACCGTTTTCGGAGTAGAGCGCTGAGAAAGCGAATATATTATGACAATGCACTCGTTTCCTCACAACCTTCGTGGTAGAATGCAGGGCGCGTTTTTTTTACATGGTTTCCCCCGTAGGCATAATCCATGATATGTAATCAGAGGTTTTTTTTTATTTACGAGTGAATAATTTTTTATTTGAATACAGAAAAATTAACTTTAGTATATAATTTTTTGATGTGTAAACATCTTTCCCGGCGGTAGAGTGAATCGAAAACGTGTGTAAAACTTATGCGTCCCGTGTAACCCGTTACGGTTACACGTTACGGTTAGACGTTCCGGTTACACGTTCCGTGTAGCAATCTACCTTACCGACGATTGCATTTAACACCATGTTTACATTAGGTGCGTTTTATTATCCACAAATCTATCTGGATCCGGATCGGGATCTTCCCTTGAAAATAAAACGATACGGATCTTACTGACAGCAGTGTTATAAGCCCGTCTCTTTTTATCCTTGGGTTTGAAAATTTTAAATTATGTCTTGTCCTTTTTCTTTACACTATACCTTACACTACCTTACCATGAAAAGCCATCTACTCGTCAGTGTAAAAACTAATTTTTGGATCTTTGAAATAGATCCCGATAGAAAACAGGATCCCAAATTGTTTTTGTAATACATGTTAAAACTTAATCCAGATCCGGATCCAGATAGATTTGTGAATAATAAAACGCACCTATTGTTAATATTTCGTACTTACGACATCGTGTTTACATTGGGGACTTTGAGTACTGAAATCTCGATTTTATTACTTTCCATTACTGGCTAGAACTTAATTCAATCCCTCAGCATTTCTTCACCTCTCGACCAATTAGGCCTATTCTGCCACATTTGTTATTCTGCTATAGATTTTCTGTTATGAATCATAAAAGATTTCCACCTTAAAAGATCTTTTATGATTGGTATTCAGAGGTTCGAACTTTTATAAAAGTCTCGTAGGCTAGCCGCGCACTGGCATTTGTGATCGAAATCAAATAGTTTAATCACCAGTTGAAAGAAAACCGCGCACTGGCAACTCTTTACTCACGCTCACACTCTCTTGCGCTTATGGAAAACAGCTCAACTATTACGAATTAATTTTAGGCAATCGTTTAGTTTGTGTCAAAACACAAACTTTTTAGTTGCTCGAATCGAGTTGCTTTAAGTGCGCGGTGTCCCATATAAGCCCATATGTTTTATTTTAGCAACTAAACACTTGCGAAACTAAAAATTGAATGTGCGCGCCTGGCCTTATGCTACTTCGAAAACGAGATCTGTTATAAAACTGAACTAAATCTGTTATCATAATCAGCTGTGATTATGTAAAATATTTCATCTGACATAATTTAAATGGATGACGAACAAAAAAGTAAACTCTTAGGCTAGGCGCGCACATTCAATTTTTAGTTTCGAAACTGCTTGGTTCGAGCATCTAAAAAGTTTGTGTTTTGACACAAAATAAACGAATGCGCGCACATTCAATTTTTAATTGCACAACAATTTGGTTGCTTATAGAAAACAGATGAACTATTTAGTTGAATGTCCGCGCAGGTGCATATAATTATATGTTACACAAAATAGCGAACTCATTTTAGGCCATTGCTTAGTAGTTTGTATCAAAACACAAACTTTTAGTTGCTCGAACCAAGCAGCTGCGAAACTTAAAATTGAATGTGCGCGCCTAGAATAAGGCTATTTTGTGTAACATAAATGCCCATACAAATGCGAAGTACTCGTACTTTGTCGATTAGGTTGACCGATGTGGCGTGTGTGAGGGGTATATATCTAAAGTCACAAACTAGTACGATTGCATTGTATGTTTATTGGGTACGTTCGATAACAAAAGTTCGGCACTCGGACGAACGTTGATGTTTACACATCTTAACCGTGAGTCCTGGCACTCACACTTTTTTTTATCATTCTTTGTCGATATCTTCAGTTTCTGTGTCATTAAAAATTGCATACCGCAATCTTCGTTATTAAAAATGGTCTTCAGCTGTGAGCGGTTACCTCGCTGATTCTATTCAGCATTTACACCAGCGATTTAATAGTTAGTCTAACTCGGGCAATTGTGTAGGCCGTCGAACTAATAGTGTACAGAACAGCTCCCAAAGTCGAGGTCATCAGAATTCTTTTGCACTGTGACTTCAACAAGATTCAGTGATATTGCGATGATATGGAAGTCAGTTTCAGAAATCTAAAACTATTCTGCTTAGGACTCGATCCTTCAGTGTGCCACTTGATGATATTTGTTTCGAGGATCTTAAGATAACTCCCATTGCCGCACTTCTGATGGCCTCGTGTAGAGGGGATAGATAGAGGAGAACCTCTATAGCTGCGGTAGAGCAGGTTCTCATTGCTCCTGAAATACAGATACACGCGAGCCCTTAGACTTTTTCTAGAACTTTCCTTGTTCTTGATAATTCGGTTCTCTTGTGCCATGCAACCGCACCATATGTAATGATTGGCCTTACCATCATAGTGTATATCCAGCTAAGGATGTTCGGTTTGCATCTGCAGCTGCAAGTCTTTTGCAAATCATTAGGGCTTTTGTGGCTTTCCCGACTATAGCTTTTAAGTGTTTGTTCAAAAGGAGTCTACTATCTGGTAGAATTCCTAGATATTTTACCCCTCTCTGCGTATCAATCACTTCACCAGCTAGATGGATAGGTTTCATATGTGGCAGAAGTTATTCTTTGTAAATGGTATGATTGTCGTCTTGGAGGGGTTTATTGATAATCCTACAGATAGACACCATTTCCGTGTAATTGTTAGTCCTCTTTGGATTACCTATGGCTATGATAGCAACATCATCAGCAAATCCAATGGAGAATATACCTTGGGAGGTAAGATTTTCTAACAATTCATCCACTACAAGACTTCAACAAGGGTGATAATACACCCTGAGTACAGCATCTTGTTGTGATTACTTTTTTTTACATTTTGTCCTTTTTGTGACAGTATTTTTAGTGCCTAACATTTCCATCTAATTATGGTGATGGGTACACATTTCCTAACAAAAGCTGTGCCTACAGCCTCGTGGGATGTGTTGTCGAAGGCTCCCTCTATGTCTAAGAACGCATCTAATGTTGTATCTTTTTTCTATATTTTGGGAATAAATATTAGCTTTCCTGTTTTCCATATACTTGGTTTATACCCAAACGCAATGCTACTACGAAGAATATTATTGAGATAGGGCATAAGGTTTTCTTTTCCCTTCTACAAGAAAGCTGGGAAGATACCATCTACATACATCTGGTGACTTTTAGAGTTGAAAAGTATTATCCTTTTACTTGAACACATGTTCCTACCTATTTACCTGTCCTCTATTTTTGGTATGAGAGGTGTTTTGTCTACCAAGTTAGCATTTTAGGTTTTATGATAAAATGCAGGGGGGTTGCAGGGGGGCAGCATGACCCCAATACATACTTTACTGTTTATATATTGTAATGTTGGAAGCTAGCACTGATTTATTTATGTAAGGAAGCAAAAAATAACAAAAACTTTATAGAAAAGTGGTTTTACTTATTTTCATTCTTTTTAAAAACTGGAAAACATAGAACCATGCGGTTTTTTGTGTTCGATTAAGAACTGATAGCTACATGGAACACATGCAAGCTAATTTACAATTTCGTTTCACAATTTTGAAAACAATCGGTCTAAACTTTTTTTTTCACGTTTTTTTTTTATCAAAATTTGGACTTTAAATGCAAATTTCTCAAAAACCATTGACATGAGTAATTTAATTTAAATGCAGGATTATAGAACTAACTTCTGGCTTTCAAATGCTGTATAGCACTTAATTGTAAGTGTTGCCGTTGTTTTTTAATATTTTTTTTTTTCAATTTAAGTAATTTTTTCTAAAAGCGCCCCTACCTTCTAAACGGGGGGGATAGACCCCCCCTCCCATAGTAAAAAGTGCTTGTTTTTGACCTCTCTACAAAAAACCGTCATCAAATCCTGGCGGCCAAGTCATCGTACTCGTGCCAAAAAAATTCATTTGGAAGTAATTTTGACATCTCTCAATTTGCAAAAATATACAAAAATTGCGTTTAAACGGAATTTTGTTTTCTGTTTCCGAAAAGCACTGAAAGCTAATGTCAAAAACCAAAACTCGCCAACTTTATTTTGAATAAATCGCACATGTACGTTAGTAAACACATTCTTTTTTTTTTAATTACAATATTAATTCAAACATTTATTTTGGTGTTTGATTGACGAATAAGAAATTAAAAAAAAAAAACAATAATAACAAAAAATTGAAGAATTTATTATAATAAGTACAAAATTCAAGTTGAAATTCTCAATATGCCATTACTTTAATTAAAATCAAAGTTGAAAAGCCAATTCTTAACCTTCCCGCAATACGATTATATTAAACGAATGCTACGAATATCAAGTGGTAAAGTGTTCTGCGGCAATCATGGGGGGAAAAATTCCCTCGAAACAGATTTTATATTGCTCGAAGACTTCAATCGAAATTCTATTTTCGGGAGATTAGAATAGCTAACTTGAAAAAAGAAAAAAACAACAACATTTTATTATTTGAAAGATGAAAATTGCATTTTCAGTTCATTTTCATTTAATATACATACATACAAATGTATATGTATGTTGTGTCAGAGTCCGCTTGTGCGCCCCCACAAATACTTGACTTTAAATTCAATAGATAAAGAAATGATGCGATCTTAACTGTACCATATCCGCAGTCAAACAAAGTTTTGTTGCGTTAGCTTTTTAATATTATAAAAAAGTTCTTTTGACACAATTCATAGCTCATTCATATTTCATGTATCAATCTTGTCCCTTCGTATAAGCTAAAGATTTCCTTCCACCAGATATAAGGGATCTGAAGCTTCAGACTCATTATAAAATTAAAATGAAAATGACGCAGTCGGTAGGATACCAGTCGGAATTATAATCGAAAATTATTAGAGATCAAAATATTTTTTGTGAAAACTAATAAATACAGTGTGTTTTAGTGGACACAAAATTTAAATGCAAAGAAAAATTCAAAGAAATAAGTCGAGCGAAACTCGGCAGTAAAATTTCAAAGATTAATCATATTACAAAAACATTGAAAAAGTGAACTTGCATATCAAGCGCAAATCGGTAGCAGTAAGACTAAAATTCAGTGTAAAAATAAAATGCAAATTCGAGTGAAAATCGAATAAAAACAAAAAATCGAACTAAAATAAAAAAAAATAAAATTAATTATAAGCTCACTCCGACAAATATGGTAATGCTACAAAACTCTATAGAAGAGAAAAAAAATCAAAGTGAAAAGTAAAGAAGAAGAAATAATTTTAAACAACATTAATTAAATAAAATTTAAGTGAAAAATAAAATAAAAATGCAAGTATCGTGAACAAAATTTCAAAATATTAAAAGAAAATGCAACAGCAACAGCTAAAAACTCAAATACCCATTTAGGTTTAGGTTTTCTCCGCCGATGCAAGAAATATTATACCCCTTCTGATCTGGTTGTTATATATAAAGCCTTTATTCTTCCGAAGCTCGAGTACAATTCCCATATATGGGCAGGTGCTCCAAAAACCCACTTGAGTCTTTTGGACAGAATTCAAAAGAGAGCTATAAAAATGATAGGCGACCGTTGTCTGACTGAAACACTTGTATCTCTCGAGCACCGCCGCAACGTTTCATGTCTATCATTATTTTACCGCTATTTTCATAAACAGTGCTCTAGTGAAATAGCCAGTTGCATTCCTCCCCTTAAACAATTCAACCGTAATACCCGAACTTCTAGGAATGCCCATCAGTTTACCCTTGAGCCCAACTTCGGACGTACTGTCAAATACAGAGATTCTTTTTTTAGTCGCACTACACGAATGTGGAATGCTTTACCTGGCTCAGTATTTCCCACTCATTTCAATGTGCAGACATTCAAAACCAATGTGCATCGGTATCTCCTTTCTAATCCTATCCTTATTTCCTAATTGCTCGCACTGTGTTTTTAACATTATAAGGGTATTCATAACCCCTTGAGTGCGCGTATAATATAAAAAAAAAAAAAAAAAAAACTGCAATAAAAATAAAAAATTTAACGCAATAAATTAATTACAAAAGGTTAAAATAATATATTTTAAATAAATATTATATGCATTTCGGTGTAAAGAAAATGGTATTAAATAAAAACGTTTACAAAGTGCAACAAAATTTAAAAAACATTTAAAAATAAAACATCGTGGAAGAAAGTGGCACGATCTAAGGCACCAACGTGTTCTGAATGAAGGAAGGGGGAGAGTACGATAACTTGGCCGCCAAGATTTGATAACGGTTTTTTGTAGGGGGGTCAAAAACAAGCACTTTTTACTATGAGAGGGGGGGTCTATCTCCCCCCGTTTAGGAGGTAGGGGTACTTTTAGAAAAAATGGTTTAAATTGAAAAAAAAAATATTAAAAAACAACGGCAACACCTACAATAAAGTGCTATACTGCGTTTGAAAGCCAGAAGATTGTTCTATAATCCTGCATTTAAATTAAATTACTCATGTCAATGGTTTTTGAGAAATTCGCATTTAAAGTCCAAATTTTGATAAAATAACGTGAAAAAAAAAGTTTAGACCGATTGTTTTCAAAATTTTGAAATGAAATTGTAAATTAACTTATATGTGATCCATGTATCTATCAGTTCTTAATCGAACACAAAAAACCGCATGGTTCTATATCTTCTAGTTTTTGAGAAAATCGAAAATAACTAAAACTACTTTTCTACAAAATCAGCCCAAAAACAACAGATACAACAACAGCAACAACAGATACAACAGCTGTTAGGAGCCAGGTTTCCACGGGGGACATGTTTGGTACACTAGAAGTGGCTACGGTCCGCTTGGGGTGGTTCTTGCCAACTCCCAGTGCCCCCCTGCTCAACTTAACAAGAATTATTATCGTGCCTAAAGTTATGGTGACAAAATATACTACAAATCTAGAGACTCTGACTATATCTGAGAGAAAAGATAGTTTGGTGCTTCGATTTGATAAAAGAATTGAAAGAAAATAAAAAAACAAAATTAAAAAAAAAAAATTAAAAAAAACTAACTTATCTAAACTAACTAACCTATTAAACTAAAACCCGTTACCAAACAAAACTTATATTTAAAAAAAATATATATTAAGAAAAGGTAAAATAAATAAAATCCTAAACTAATCCTAAAAAAAAACTAATACCCTATATCCTACATCTAAAGCACCTCCTTTTTATCGCTCTCAGATACCGCCATACTGAATTTCAAACGTTCATCTGATGTTGTTGACGAAGGTCTGGCCAACCCACCTAAAGCTAGGTGTACACGATTGGTAGATCTTACAATATTGTAAGATCTTACAATGTCTGACAATTATCTACCAATGAGCTGACAAATAAGTTGTGTGTGTACACGGTTGGTACAAAATCCACCAATCTCTTACAATTAATTGTCAGAAGTTGGCTGACAATTCATTTTCAGATAGCCGGCTTAATACCTACCAATTAATTGTAAGAGATTGGTAGATTTTCTACGAACCGTATACACACACAATTAATTGTCAGATTTTGTTGATTATGGAAACTGTGACAATTGAACGTTGGCTGCAAATTGTCTGACAATGAAAAAATTGTATGATGCTAAAAAACGAACATCTTACAATTTCTTCATTGTCAGAAACGTCAGACAACGATAAAAATTGGCAGGCCTGACAATAAATTGTGTGTGTACACGATTATCAAATACCTTACAATTTACCGTTTTACAATTAATTGTCAGATACATTTTCTGACAATTAATTGGAAGATTACACGATTGTCAGCTAGCGTACACATGATTGTCAGATTTCTTACAATTAATTGTCAGACAATGATCTAACAATTAATTGTCAGACAAATTTTCTGACAATTAATTGTAAGACTACACGGTTGTAAGACATTGTAAGCATGTTTTTCACTGACAGATCTGACAATATTGTAAGATCTACCAATCGTGTACACTTAGCTTAAGTATCAGAAATATACTTAAAACTAATAAAATCAATATATGTGACCCAGCCTATGAAAAGGTGGCTTATGACTCAAAAAAGTCCTAACTTGCTTAGAAGTGTACTAAAAATGTAGAGAAAGAAGAGCACAATTGAAAGAAAAACAGAATTTTATTGAAAATCCAGAACCAAGATAATACATGGAATTGAAAATGAAAAAAAAAGAATTGAACGTTACAAAAAATGATTTTACCAAAAAAAAAGCTATTTTGCACAAAAAATATTTATTTAGCAATATTAAGTAGTTTTCTTCGTCGCCGTCCTTGTTGAAACCTTTGCATTGTTTATCTTTAACAGCTGATTTATCGGAACTTTGTTTTTGAGTCATAAGCCACCTTTTCATAGACCGGGTCACATATCATATAATAAAACGGCGAACATGTGGTTTCTGATACACTTTTCGCGGCCCACAAAAACTGAGGGGGCATAAATTACATATTGAACGAAAGAATTTTTTGCATAGATGTGCAGAAATCCAAAATTATTTAAATATACTACACAGAAATTGTTTAAAACAATAAATAAAAATTGCAAAAAAATGCCGGAAAACAAAAACAATTAGAAATGTCAAATCGACTAGCGACATCTGTTGCTGAATAGAGCATACATACATTTACAGTATACAGTCATACCACAGATAATTATATTTATAATACAGTATATTTATCATACAGTAAGTTTAGTAAAAGTTAGAACCATTTTAACTTTAGCTTTTGTTGTTGTTTGCAAAAATACAGAACATTTTGTTCACTTTTCACTCTTTGAAGTTGAATGTAGTTAAGTCTTAAATCGTCTATCCATCATCTATCGGCCAATTTCTGTGTTAGTGTTTTCAAAAAGTGAAAAAGTGAAATTTAGAACCATTTCAACTTTTACTTTTTGTATAACTTTTAAGGTTTTCGCGGTTGTTTACAATAGACATTTTAAACTTTTCGGATTAGCCGCGTTATAAATATTTAATATTTAGCGAGTTCAATACACAATACGGGGTGAGAACTGTATTGAACTCGCTAAATATTAAATATTTATAATGGGGTGAGTACTGTATTGAACTCGCTAAATATTAAATATTTATAACGCGGCTAATCCGAAAAGTTTAAAATGTCTATTTACTTTTTGTGTTTTTCGAGATGGAAGAACGTCACTGCAACGCTGTTCGAGTCTCAATAAAATAATATATATTTTTTTTATTGCCGTGATATGACAAAATTATGAGAGTGAAATTTTTAGATGTAACACAAAATTCACAGGTTGACGTCAGCTGTCAGTGACATGTCAAAAGAACACGCTATCAGCGACATGCTTTTAGAATACAAAATGTTTGTACGCTTGAAGGGTAGAATCTTATGGAGGCTGAGGGAAAAAAAGTTTTACTTCTACCACGCGTACGTCAGTACACACAACCTTTTTTACTTGCGGTATATGTAGGTACTATAGGGAAAGTTCTGCATTTGAAAAAAAAATCGAACTCGAGATTTTGATCAAAGTTCACATTACGATGATAGCGAAGACGAAAAAAGTGGGTCCGGCAATTCCGTCTGTCTGTCTGTATGTCTGTACCTCGAACTACAGCCTAAACTACTGGAGGTATTTTCTTCAAACTCAGTACTTAAGGGTCTTCGGTGATTCCCTAGAGGAGAAATTGAAATTTTTTTTTTAGCTCCAAAACTAACGGTACCCCCCATACACCCGTAATGCAAAATATTATTTATCTCGAAAACGGATCTAACGATTTTGATAAAAAAATTAGATGTGAAATAATGGACATTGGCTACATTTTGGTCAAAAAAAAATTTGGAGGGAAATGTTATTAGGGGTACCTGTCATAGAACCGTTTTTTTGATTTTCGAATTTCTCACCAACGGCTCTAACGATTTTACCAAAATTCTTATGCAGGAGCTGCTTTGCAATTTAAAAAATATAAACTAAATTTTTTTTTCGAAAAAATAGTTTTGGATTTTTAAAAAAATAATACAATTTTTTTTTGAAAATTCAATATCTTGAAAACCGATACACGATTAAATTTTTAAATTACGTTTTAAAATGTATTTTATTAAATACTAACAATTTGCATATGAATTTTTTTTATAAAAGTTTTAAGGAAAATTTAGTACACAAAAAACATGTTTCAATGTGTCTGTATGTCTGTACCTCTCACTACAGCCTAAACTACTGGACCTATTTCTTTCAATCTCGGTAGTTAAGGGTCTTCGGTGATTCCCTAGAGAAGAAATTGAAATTTTTTTTTAGCTCCAAAATTAACGGTAACCAACATACACCCGTAATGCAAAATCTCATTTATCTCGAAAACCGCTCTAACGATTTTGATAAAAAAAAATAAGGTGTGATATTATGGACATGGGCTACATTGTGGTAAAAAAAATTTTGGGGCAAAATGTCATAGAAGGGTTTTTTTTATATTCGACTTTCTCATTAACGGCTCTAAGGATTTTAACCAAAAATTTTCACCAGGAGCCCCCTCAAGTTTAAAATAATATTATATGTAAAAATATTCGAAAAAATATTTGTTGGTTTTTTTTTGAAAAAAAAAAAAAATTAAAAATCAATATCTTCAAAACCAATGAACGATTATTTTTTTAAATTATTTCCTAAAATCAATGTTATTAAATACTTGAAATTCGCATCCCAAATTTTTTTCTTGAAAAATTTTAAAGAAATTTCTTATATAAAAAATTTATTTAATAATAAAACGATTTTTTAAAATCTGTTTGCATAAATTCATACTTTTCTAGAAATCAGACGGCAATTTTATGCATTTGAACATTGTTATCTCATTAAATCCATGTTTTATATTAATCTTAAATTCCAAAGTACTTTTACATAAGAGCAAGTTCTTGCGATTCATTCGTGCATTTTATTTTTATTGCCGCGATATGAATTAATGATGAGAGTAAAAGTTTTAGATGTAACACAAAATTCACAGATTGACGTAACTCCGGCGACGTGGGTTCGGTTCCAATATTATGGCCATAACAACAGCTGAAAGACAATGACATGAAACAATCGAAACAAAAATTGTTAATGTGTCAAAAATGTGTATAGGTTTGAAAGTTTGTTTACCATTAACTGTTTTCCTTTGGACTCCAGGATTGAGTGCTTTGTAGGTTCTTCTCATTACATTCAACAATTTAAAAAAATCATGAATTCTCTTTCTTTTATTGAATGATAATGAATTTAATAAATAAATTAGCACTCGAATTTCGAGAGCTGGGTCGGCTAGTATGAATAATTACTCTTCTTTAAATTAAAAAAAAATTTATCCCTTTAATTGTCTTTCTTTTCTTTTCTTCTTTTCTTCTTTTCTTCCTGGTTCACAAATTTTCCACTGTGTAATTTTCTTTCTTAGCTTTCTAGAGCTTCTTCCAACGAAATCCCCTTTGCTGACTCTGACCTCTATATGTATACTTAAATAAACTTATAGAGTCCTATATCTATAGCGGTCTTTTGTCCTCCAAAAGATTTTCCTTTGTTCTCCTGAACAATTTTGTTCACATTCCTCTGCTTTAAAATCCTATTGGAATCCAAAAATGAAAATTCTGAGAGTTTGTCTCGAAGAACTTCTTCCTCCGCGATTCGTTTAAGTAATCCTAAGCATACATAACTCGTATAATTATGTTTCCCGCTCGCACTTTAATTAAAATTGGATGCATCATTGCCTTCTTGTGTGGCTGCTGATTAGCCAATTTCGATATGAGTTTGTTTATGTTTGGTGGCTGCTGAGTAGCCAATATCATCGTCCTCCTCTCAACACGTTATGTGTTTGTGCCTTGAAATGTGTAGGCGATGAGGTATTGGACTTTGTGGGTGTTGACTGCGTAGTCTTGGACGTAACTCCTCCCTCCTTAGGGTTCTGCTCCGAAGAATCGATTGTGTTAAATTCAATATTAACCCTTGTATCATGGGTTTTGTCCTTAAAAATGTTCCTTTTATAAAGGATGAAGATTATTATTATTATTATCGAAGTGAGTACAGCTAGTGTACTGAAGAAAATTTTTGTACTTATAGAATTGTAATTTCTTACTTCTTCTATAATTCTTCTGTTTTCAATGTTTTTGAGTTGTTAATCTGGCATAGAAATTTTTGGTGAGATGTTTTTGATTTTAATTTCATTAAAATTTGGTATTACGAAATTTTCATTTACAGTTACAGTTTCGTAATTTACATTATTAATTTTTAATTTGAAATTTTCGAAATTTATTAAATTGTTGCCAGTTACGTATGTATCATATAGATTACAATTATGTATAATTTTTGTTCTTTCTAAATTTTTTACAATTATGATATTATTTGTTACTTGTTTTATATCGGTTTCTTTGTAATTTTTATAATTGCATTCTGCATTTTCCTTTAGCAAATTTGGGACCTTATTCGGAATTCCCCCCCCCCCCCCCCCCCCCAACCAAAATGAACTTTTTTTTATTCGGAATTCCGAATAAGGACCCAAATTTGATATACAATTTTCTTTAATTCTCTTTAATTTTTTTATTTTATTTCCTATCGTATTTTTCTATTTGGCAAACTTCACAATTGTTGATATATCTTGTAATTTTTTCTTTTAATTTTGGAAAGTAATATTTTTTCTTGATATTTTCAAATGATTCTCCTATACCTCTATGGTTGTGTTCTTTATGATAATTAATAACGATTTCATCTTGTCTTTCTTCTTCTTCTACATCTTCTAAAATAATTTCACACTTTAGTATTTTAAACTGCTTATTTCTAGCGAAATGATTCTTATAAACATCTTGTATTTTAAGATAAAGTGGATTCTGTGAAATCTTTGCATTTAATAATCTTTCTTGTTTTATTAAAAATTTTCTTAGATCTGATTTGGTTTCACCCACTTAAAAGTTTGTCTATTATGAACTGATTTTTAAAAACGTTAAGTGGTGATTCCGATATGAATATACAATCTTGACCATCTTCTTGTCCACTATGTATTGTAGCTTCATCACTTGTTATTTCTCCCGTATTCATTTCAATTTGGTTTGTTAGTTCTTTATCATCTGATTCTTTTTGTATTCTACTTAATGCGTCAGCATTTGTATTTTTCTTACTAGGTTTATATTCTATGTCATAATCAAATTTTTCTAGGCGCAATTTCCACCTAATTAATTTGCTATTGGGTTCATTTAAGTTTTTTAACCAAACTAATGGTCTATGATCTGTCTGAATGGTGAACTTATTGCCATATAAATAAGGTCTAAAATATTTAGTAGCCCATACAATAGAAAGCAATTCTTTCTCTACTGTCGATTAGTTTTTCTCGTGTTCGTTCAGTGTTCTACTGGCATAACATAAGGGATGTTCTTTTCCATTCTGAATTTGCGAAAGTGCCGCACCGATTGCAACATTAGATGCGTCTGTACTTTAGTGATGTGTACCTCATACATGAGGCAATACAAAATGTGCCATACACCAATCTGAAATGTCCCATCACCTCAAAACGAAAAAATGTATTACCTCACACCTCACCACAAAAGCAACGAAAAATATTTCTCTTTACTCTTTCATGGAAAAAAAACACTATTCGTATCGAGCATCTCACTCATCGGCCTGATACTAAGACTGAGAGAATGAGACTGATGCAGAATGAAGTTGTATTGTAGTTAATTGTATGAAAGGAGGAAATAGGCCTCAAACTCTCTACCCACACAAAGATCAAACCAATGGAAATAGAATGAGGTTTGTTGGAAGATCAGTATTTGAAATGAAATGAATGAATGTGTTGTGAGTTGAGTTGTTGAGTACTTTTTACTCAAACGTCCCATTCAAACAAAATTCGTGAAATTGTCGCAGGCTGGGTTTTTGTACCAGGATGGGAGTTTGTACCAGGCTAGGACTTTGTACCAGGCTGGGACTTTGCACCAGACTAGGACATTTGTCATTTAAGGATTGAGGTTCTTTTGCATCTGTTTGAGGAGACAAAATGAGAAGAGATAATGAGTGGGACTTATGAATGAATGAATGTTGCACTGACTACAATGTAACAAACAATGAAGATAGGTATGAAGCATTATCGAAAATTATACAATCAAAGGGTTAAAAAAGGAAGGAGGTTTTTTTTACAGTTTGGAGTAGGAGGTTTTGTTAATTTTTGAAGGAGTAGGAATTTTCGTTTTTGATATGCAAATGCAAGTGCATTCCTTTTATTTGTACTTATTTTGTTTTTAGTGTTAGAAAAAAGAGACTAGGGTTTAGAGATCAAGATCTAATATGAGAATTGAAAAAAAAAATCAATCAATCAATTGTGCTGAGTTTGCATACGTGAAGAGTCATTAGTGTTGTATTTAGTCCAGTGTCCTGTAATCAAATTTGTTTGTAAAAAAAGTGATCAGCACAGGTCTTAACAGAAGAAACATGTTGAGTGGGAAGAAAGTAGGACAAATATTGTTTATATTGTTTTTAAATGCAAAAATGTAATGATGAATTTTTTTAAACTCATTAGATTCAATTTATTTTGAATGTGATAAAATATTTGTTTTTTTGTTAAAAAATATCTTTTTGTGTTTATCTTTTTATTAAATGCTTTTGTTTTCTTTAAATAACTTAAATAAAATTTAACAACACCACTTTTTCTTTTAAACTTTTTTTAGATTAATTTTTTTATTATATCTTTTTATATTTACTTATTTTAAACTTTATTTCTGTTAAAAACTAAAACTTTTTTAATTTTGTTTTTAAATGTTTTATTTAAAAATAAAGTGTTTTGTATCAAGGATATTTAATTAAATATATTATATTTATTGATATTTAACTTTTGTAACCTTTTTATTTAATCCAATTTTAAAAACTTTTTTTGGAAAAAATATACATATACTATTAAAAAAAATACGCATTGTTTAATTTCGAATTTCAAAATATCCACTTAAATAGGTATGTACCATGGGACATTTGAGGTGGGACAAAGTACCACCTCATTTCAAAAAATGAGTACCTCATACAAACTCATTTCAAATTCGTGTCCTACCCATCACTACTGTACTTACGATGAAAGGTTTTTCAAAATCTGGATATGCTAATATCGGTTCATTGATTAACATATTTTTACAGTCTTCAAAACATTTTCTATACTTTTCTTCTTTTATATTTATTTTTTCTCCTTTATTAAGCTTTTGTGTGAGTGGTTTTGTTAATCTTGAAAAATCATTTATGAATTTTCTGTAGTAGCCTAAAAGACCAAGAAATTGCTTAATTTCTTTCGGAGTCTTAGGTATGGGATATCTTTTAATTGAATCTATTTTATCTGGGTTTGGTTTTATACCATCCACAGATATTATGTGCCCTCAAAATCCAACTTCTTTTCTCAAGAAATCGCTTTTGTCTAACTGTATCTTTAAGTTAGCTTTTCGCAATGCACCAACTAAGGAAGTTGAATAGACAATAATGTCACTCATATACACTAAGCATGCTTTTCCAATTAAGGGTCTTAATACATTATCCATGACACGTTGAAAAGTGGCGGGCGCATTTTTCAACCCGAAGGGCATACGTGTAAATTCATAATGCCCGTTTTCAACCGTGAAGGCTGTTTTCTTAATGTCTCTTTTATCAACTTCAATTTGATGAAAGCCCTTCCTTCCTAATTTAGCAAATATATCATTAATGTTTGGTATAGGGTATCGGTCATCGATGGTTTTTTCATTGAGTTTCCGGTAATCGATGATTATTCTCCAGTTTTTTTTTTCCTGAAGCATCTATTTTTTTCGGTACTATCCACACTGGGGATGACCAGGGTAAACTACTAGGTCTAATAATTTGTTGTTCCAGCATTTGTCGTATTTGTGTTTGAACTTCTTTTTTAGTGAATATAAGTGTATCTGTAACTAAGATCCTGTACTTTTTGGTAAAATAAATCAGCGTTTTTTGATAGTAGTTTTGAGATGTATACTTTTTCTTTCTTATTTAAATGTTCTATATGGATTGCTCTTTCAATATTCATCTGAACGTTCCCTTCCTCTTCTTCATATTCTAACGTATTTAACTCAAAATTTCCTATTTCTACTTCTTCAACTTTTAATGGTTGTTTAATTGGTATTTTAAGATATTTATTTATATTATTTTCTATTAAAATCTTTGCAGTCCAATCTTCTGCACAATATACTCCTTCTACAATTGTAATATTTCCCATATTACATTCATCTATAAAATTATTTCCTAGTTCCTTATCTACTGGTGCTTCGACTGTTAATACTTGTTTTGGTTTTATTTTGTATGAATATTCTTTCAGAATTGGCTTAATATTGGTGGAGAGTCAACTATTGTTCCAATTCCTAAAGTAAAAAACACGAAAAATCCCGAAGAGTTTAGGCCTGTCAATATGCTCCCATTAGAAAGCAAAATTATTGAAAAAGTAGTTTACATACAATTACAAAAATATTTAGAATCTTTTAATCTAATATCCCAGTATCAATCAGGATTCCGGAAAAATCATAATTGCGAATCTCTTCTTAATTTGATTATAACTAAATGGAAAATTGAAATACACAATACAAAAATAGTTGTTGCAGTTTTTTTGGATGTGAAAAGAGCTTTTGAAACTGTGGACAGAGACATTCTTTTGCTAAAATTGGAAAAGTATGGAGTAAGAACAAAAGAACTAAATTGGTTTCGATCATATTTACATCAAAGACGGCAAAAAACTAAAATCAAGAACTGTTTGTCAGACTCTATTTATGTAAATCACGGAGTTCCTCAAGGATCTCTGCTTGGAGTTCTTTTGTTTTTGGTTTATATCAATGATATGGAAATGATGATGCCCTTCTCTTTGTCTCAGGAGACACTGCAGACGAATGCATTCAAAAAATTAATTTTGATTTAAAAAAATTGCAACAATGGTTTAATATGAACAAATTGAAACTTAATATCAACAAAACAAAAGCCATGGTTTTAAATGGTGAATTACAAAGTGATATTCATATTAAGGATACAAAAATTGAAGTCGTAAACGAAATGAAATATTTGGGTGTCTTGATTGATAATGGTTTAAATTTCAATTCTCATATTGATTTTATTTGTAAGAAAATTGCAAAAAAAATTTACTTTTTGGGTAGAATTAGAAAAAATCAACAGCTATAAACATTTACAATACTATAAGAAAACCTCACTTTGAGTATTGCTCAAGTGTCTTATTTATGTGCAATAATTCTATGATAAATCGGTTGCAAAAACTTCAAAATAAAGGAATGAGAGTTATTTTATTATGTAATAGATTAACACATATAAATGATATGCTAACGCAACTATCGTGGATAAATATAAATCAAAGAATTGTATGTGCTATTATTCATTTATAAAATGAAGTTTAACATGTTGCCAAATTATTTAAGTGAGAGTTTAATATTTGTTAATGAAGTCCATTCATATCCGCTTAGAAATGCAAATGATTTTAGGTTATTAAATTATAGAAACCAAAGAACCAGAAACATGGTAATGCATAAAGGATTATCTATATTTAACAGCTTGCCAAATGAAATAAAAAATGAACAAAATGTACATACTTTTAAAAAGCTTGCCATTGTATTTGTTAAAAATAGATTTTAAGAAAAACTTGTAATTTTTAAATAGCTTTTTTAAGCTAAATAAAGTTAAATAAAAAAAAAAAAAAAAAAAAAAAGTCTATTGCCTTGTCCTTTCTTATTAGTTTATTTTTACTATAATCAATTTTCATTTGGTATTTCTTTAGAATATCATTACCCATGATTCCATCAAAATACGAATGGAAATTGTAAAGCAAATATGTCACTGTAGGACTATCATTACCAAATTCTTTGAATAGGGTTGTATTCACCAATTCGTCAACATGGGTTTCTTTGTTTAAGGCTTTAATGATTTTTAGTTTTATTTTTATTTTATGTTGAGGCTTGATTATTTCTGGATTTAACAAAGAGTTTGACGCTCCAGTATCTATTAACAATTTTATTGTTTTAAGCGGCGTCATTGGTTGTCGACCTTCGTCAAGTGCAGTCGCATTTTCTTTTCGCTCCGACCCACTTTACTGCCCATCGCCGTTTCCCATCACACCAGCATTGTGTAATAACAAGTATAAAAAAATATAAAAACAACAAACAAAAAACCATAATAAAAACTCTCGCAGTAAACAAAATAATTTTAACCATGTCACATAAGTGCGGTAACCCCATTTGTACAAATACCAAATTCAGTGTCGAATGGATAAATTGTGTCGGTATTTGCGGCAAATTTTTCCACCCCCCATGTGTCGGCCTAGGTAAAAGACCACTTGCCTATCTTAAAGATTTTAAGAAAAATTTCTTGTTCTACTGCGACGAATGCAGAGACATTTCCATCTCTCACGTTATGCTCGCGATAAAATGCTTAAGTGACCAAACTGCCATTAGCCATACCGAATGTGTAAACAATATTAATAATCTATCCAAAAAATTTGATATTGTCTTAAAAAGTGTTGACGAGCTCCACCAACAGTATCAATTAAATACCTCGGAGTGCCACTCAAAGTTTCTAGAGGTTGGCAAGCGCTAAATTTCTATCAACAAATCTTCGGAATCGGTTAATGACTCATTGGTTGTACTTAACAATAGTTTATCAACGAACTTAAATTCCCTTAAATCTGACCTCGAGTTACACTTTCAAAGTAACTCCTCAAAAACAGTTTCTCCCTTCTCCCCGCCAGACCAGCCCTTGCCCATCCAGACATAGGATGATCTGTTTTCTATTAAGACGATGTTATCCAGAGTCTCTGCCGAGCTCATCTCTATCGGATATGACGTTACCAGTAATAGTCAACGGATGATAGAAATCCAGCGGGATATGACACGGCTAAATAATAACTCGCGTGAGCTACGGCTGCAGTTATACGACATGATAGACGAGTCAAAGAATCCTACTCCTGATACTGTAATGGTGTACAACAACCTATCGGTCTCGGATTAAATTTTAAGCTCCGAAACAAATAACGATCCTCCTGCACTCACCCAAATTGCTGTTCGACCGCAAATCAAACCAACCGCGCCTTCTTCACCCCCAACGATCTGCCTGTGTCATCTGTGCCTGGGTCCAAGAGGCGATGTTATCAATTATCGTCCTATCGCCAAACTCTCATGTATCCCCAAACTCTTTGAAAGCATACTTCATGAAATTTTGAGCTTTCACTGTAAATCCCTCATTTCTCTCATACAACATGGCTTTCTTAAATGTAGATCAACTACCACTAACCTTGTTGAATTTGTGTCATTTACCCTCTCTGCCTTAGAGAATGGTAAAGATGTCGATGTCATTTCCACTGATTTTAGTAAAGCCTTCGATAATATCTCCCATAAACTTATCCTTTTCAAACTATCCACCTTCGGTTTCTAACCATTCTTTTAAAATGGATTTCTTCCTATCTGAAAAACCGTTACTACAGTGTTCGTTTTAGATCCACTTCCTCTTATCCTTTCTTAGCCACGTCCGGAGTCCCTCAAGGCAGCCACTTAGGGCCTCTCCTTTTTATTCTTACTATTAACGATATTGAATTGGTCATCAAACATTCCCATATATCTCTCTATGCCAACGACACTAAATTTTTCAAAACCATTTCTTCTGCGCAGGAGTCTACTCTTATCCAACTTGATCTCAATAATTTTTCAGTTTGGTGTCTCAAAAACTGCTTAGACTTAAATATCACTAAATGCCACTCAATCACCTTTTCAGGCAAACGTTTAAAAACTACTCCCCGTATCTATTTTCTTCACAATCAACCCCTATCTATCGTTAACTCGATACGTGATCTCGGCATATTATGTGATCAGGAGCTTAACTTCATCTCCCATTATGACGACATCATTCTCAAGGCCAATTCCACACTTGGTTTCGTCAAAAGATGGTCCAAGGACTTCTTCAACCCATATGTGACCCGATCCCTCTATGTTACCTTTGTCCGCCCCCTGCTTGAATACGCCTGTCAGGTGTGGTCCCCCTACCAACAAGTCCACATCGCCAGAATTGAGCATATCCAACGTCGATTTCTTCGCTTTGCTCTGCGAGGACTTTCCTGGAACAATTCCCTAATCCTACCTCCCTACCTAGACCGCCTTAAACTAATTAACCTAAATTCTCTAGAAGAACGAAGAAAAACTTATGAAATTCTCTTCATTCATAGTCTTCTGACAGGTTCTATTGACTGTATAACTCTTTATAACTCTATCTTCCTTAATACCAACCCCCGCAACATACGAAATCCCCTTCTCTTTTATATACCCACCCCCACCCACCGTACGTCTTATGGCTCTAGTGAACCAGTCTCACGTATGCTAAGTAATGTCAACTCAAACCCAATAACCTTCGACTTTAACCTTAGTACCCCTTGCCTAAAACTCCGTCTCTTGAATCAATTCCCCCACTAACCAAAATTCGTAGCTATAAGTTTTCTTAGTTAGATTAAGCTATAGCTTGTATTAAACCTAATAAATGGGGGTATTGCCCCCACAAAAAAAAATAAAGTTTTAATTCCGAGGCTATTATTTAAAAATTTTCATGATTGAATAATTCTAATAATTCTTCACATGCTACCGCGTTATTGTTGTTATTTAACCGTCCGTCGTGTTTGTCTCGTATTTAGGCTTATTTGCATTTGGGATGGAGATGGATCGACATTCATTGGTTCAGGTCGATTTTGGTTGAAAGGATTATTTGAATTTCTCCTAAAATTTTGGTTAAAATTATTGTTTTTTGAATTATTGTGAGTTTTGGTTGAAATTATTATTTCTAATATTATTATGATAGCTTTGGTTATTTCGGCTTTGATAATTTTGGTTGAAATTATTGTTTCTATTATTATTATGATAGTTTTGGTTAAAATTATTGTTTGCGGTACGATTTTGAAAGCTTTGGCTTTGTGGATACCTTTGTATGTAATTATTAAATGGTTTTGGCATAGTGTCTTGCAATCGCAAATCAATTTCATATGCCTCCTCTAATGTTTCAGGGTTTCTACTGAGTAGAATAGTTTTCATAGGATCACGAAGACCTTTAACGAAAGTATCAAGTCCTTCTGTAATGTTTCTTTCTGTCATACGTCGTCTTATATTAGCGTCACCTTCAGTGTATTTTAACTTTGTGTTAAGTGTCGTTCATATATCTAGTATTTCGTCATAAAATTTGTGAATATTATTGTTTTGTCTTACTAAGCTCAATTGGTTGTAGAGCGCTCGCTCATCCCTATGATCACTGAAATGCCTTATTAATATCACTTTGATGTCATCCCATTCCTCTGGGTTTCCATACAATGTCAATCTTGTTGTTTGATGTAGAATTGGTTGTTGTTATAGCTGATGTTGTTGTTGGTTTGTATGATGTTCTGATGTTCTTATTCTTCAATGTTTTTTGTTTAAATGTTCATTTGCTGTCTTTCGATTTCGAAAGGAAAAGATTCACTGTTTCTTTTTCTTATAATATTTTTTTTTTTTTATATTTAATTTGTAATCGTCAAAGATTCACTCTCTTAGATTGGTATGTGTGTTTCTATTTTTATTGTGCTCACTTCAACAATATTTTGAATTTATTTTTTTTTTATTTTGTTATTGTTTTTCTTTTTATTTTTGAAGAAAAGGTTTGATTTTTGCGAGGAAACTTTTTTTCACTGAATTCGTTTTTTCGAATTATCAGTTATTCGATTAGCTTTAATTAAACGGGTAGAAACCCGATGGGTTATTTTATCTTAAGAGTAATTACTCCCGGTTAAGCAATCCTACCGACTGCGCCAATTATGTTTCCCGCTCGCACTTTAATTAAAAAAAAACACTTTGCCCACCACTGGGCATTAAAAGTTGGAGGTAGACTTTCAATTTCGTAATTACCATACCATAGAGATACGAAATTTATATTGGGTTACCAATCTGAAGAGATTGGTAAAATCAACGATATACCAATGTCAATGGGTCAGGTGCCATAGACATAACGCAAGAATGCAAACACCACTTATGGGAAGCCTTCCCACGGAACGGGTCATAATCACTAGGCCTTTCACGAACACAGGTGTAGACTATGCTGGACCGGTGGAAATAAAATTGTGAAAAGATAGATGTAAAAAATTTTCAAAGGGGTACATTGCAGTGTTTGTATGTCTGTCAACAAAGGCCATCCACTTATAATTGGTCAGCGATCTAAGTTCAACAGCTTTCATTGCTGCATATAGGAGGTTTGTATCAGGAAAAGGTATATGCACAAACATTTTTAGTGATTGTGGCACAAACTTTAAGGGTGCTAATAATGATCTAAAAAAAGAACAGTAAATTTATTTCTTCGGAATGGTCTAACACGGTCTTGCAAACACTCGCAACACTCAACACAAAATGGCATTTTAACCCACCATCTACTTCACATTTCGGTGGTTTGTGGGAGGCTGGCGTAAAACCTTTAAAACACCATTTGAAAAGAAACATGGGAACCTCAAAACTAACATTTGAAGAGTATGAAACTCTCCTCAAAAAGATCGAGGCATGTCTAAACTCACGACCTTTATGCCCAATGTCATCAGATCCAAACGATCTTTCCGTTTTAACTCCAGCTTACTTCCTGATAGGAGATTCACTAATTTCACTACCAGATCGAAGCTACGCAGAAAGAAAGGTAAATAATTTAGACAGGTGGAAATACCTGCAGCGCCTAAACCAAGAATTCTGGAAACAATGTAGCACCAGTTACCTACACTTGTTACAACAACGTCCCAAATGGCTGAACAAACAACCAAACATCAACGTTGGAGACATTGTTTTAGTCAAGGAGGATAATTTACCATTTAATGCGCGTGAAATAACTAAAAACACGTACAAAACAAATTTAACTCTAATAATAATAAAACAAAAAAAATGAACTCTAATAAACTAAATTTATAAACTCATCGTAAAACCTAATATAATCCATATAATGCCCATGAATTATCCTTGATTAAATTAAGAACACTAAAAATCTAACACTAAATAATCTAACATAAAACTTTCTTAAATAAAATAACCCAAAACAACCAACAAATTAACTCATCCTCTGCAAATCAACAAAAACACGATAACTATACTATTATACTCTGTTCAATTTATAACGGGTGATTTTTTTGAGGTTAGGATTTTCATGCATTAGTATTTGACAGATCACGCGGGATTTCAGACATGGTGTCAAAGAGAAAGATGCTCAGTATGCTTTGACATTTCATCATGAATAGACTTACTAACGAGCAACGCTTGCAAATCATTGAATTTTATTACCAAAATCAGTGTTCGGTTCGAAATGTGTTTCGCGCTTTACGTCCGATTTATGGTCTACATAATCGACCAAGTGAGCAAACAATTAATGCGATTGTGACCAAGTTTCGCACTCAGTTTACTTTATTGGACATTAAACCAACCACACGAATGCGTACAGTGCGTACAGAAGAGAATATTGCGTCTGTTTCTGAGAGTGTTGCTGAAGACCGTGAAATGTCGATTCGTCGCCGTTCGCAGCAATTGGGTTTGTGTTATTCGACCACATGGAAGATTTTACGCAAAGATCTTGGTGTAAAACCGTATAAAATACAGCTCGTGCAAGAACTGAAGCCGAACGATCTGCCACAACGTCGAATTTTCAGTGAATGGGCCCTAGAAAAGTTGGCAGAAAATCCGCTTTTTTATCGACAAATTTTGTTCAGCGATGAGGCTCATTTCTGGTTGAATGGCTACGTAAATAAGCAAAATTGCCGCATTTGGAGTGAAGAGCAACCAGAAGCCGTTCAAGAACTGCCCATGCATCCCGAAAAATGCACTGTTTGGTGTGGTTTGTACGCTGGTGGAATCATTGGACCGTATTTTTTCAAAGATGCTGTTGGACGCAACGTTACGGTGAATGGCGATCGCTATCGTTCAATGCTAACAAACTTTTTGTTGCCAAAAATGGAAGAACTGAACTTGGTTGACATGTGGTTTCAACAAGATGGCGCTACATGCCACACAGCTCGCGATTCTATGGCCATTTTGAGGGAAAACTTCGGAGAACAATTCATCTCAAGGAATGGACCGGTAAGTTGGCCACCAAGATCATGCGATTTGACGCCTTTAGACTATTTTTTGTGGGGCTACGTCAAGTCTAAAGTCTACACAAATAAGCCAGCAACTATTCCAGCTTTGGAAGACAACATTTCCGAAGAAATTCGGGCTATTCCGGCCGAAATGCTCGAAAAAGTTACCCAAAATTGGACTTTCCGAATGGACCACCTAAGACGCAGCCGCGGTCAACATTTAAATGAAATTATCTTCAAAAAGTAAATGTCATTGACCAATCTAACGTTTCAAATAAATAATCGATGAGATTTTGCAAATTTTATGCGTTTTTTTTTTAAAAAAAGTTCTCAAGCTCTTAAAAAATCACCCGTTATTTGCAGTACAGGGAAGATAGGACATTTGCCTTTCAGTCTGACCATTATGGATTTCAACAAGCTATCTTTAATTTAAAGCTCTTACAGGATTGCCGTAGGAGAATTAAAAAACCGCAAATCTCAGAAAAACATTTGCTAGCAAAAGCTCAAATCTCAGAAAAACATTTGCTAGCAAAAGCTCGAAAAAGCTTAAATTCTGAAAGTTACATAGCACAAACCAAAGAAAATGCCATATGAATTTCTATCAACTTGGCAATGGTAACTCTGATTCAGTGTTTTTTTTTAATATAAACACAATAAGGGTTGGTTTCAAATTGACGATCAGTCTCCTTTAGACATGGGTAACGCAGTAAAAATTGGTGCGTTGATACAGTAACTCAAGCGCACTTCACTTCATCAAATTTTAGTCAGTAATCATTAAATAATAAAATTTCTCTATTACATTGTAGCTGTTTCAATATTATTCTACTTTAAATATTCGGTACTAAACCTTCATAAAGGAAGAACTTGGCGTACTTTTAGATCTCAGTACTTTTCACGGCTGACTTGTAAGACAAAGGTTTTCGTATAGAAGAACTTGGCTCTTTTTTTAACATTTATGTTTTTGGTCTGATCTCACTCCTTTTTGCAAAGATTTTAATATTTTGCCATGTTAAAATCTTGAAAGATACGGAAAGATAGAAGGGTGGACTCTACCTAGTAAAATCAACTTAGTTTATAACTTCCTATTTTTTGTTGGTATATTTTTTTTTTTTTGTTATTGGTTGTTTTGATTCACGCTTCAATTATTTCTTCTTGTCCTGGCAAGATACCTAACACTAACAAACCTACCTTAATTACAGCAATCGGAAGTACTCCGTATAAATTAAACATTTTCTCAGAAAGAGGGAGGATGCGTCCCCTGAATGGAAAACCTAAATTTTTATTTTTGATCCTTTATATGCAATTTGAGCCCTACCGTTCTACCAAATTTCATTGTTCTACTGCAATCGGAAGTGTGCCATATATAATTTACATCAGTTCTGAGAAAGTGGGCGGATACCACTGCCCTGAATGGAAAACCTCAAATTTTATTTTTTGTTCTTCGTATGCGATTTTAGTCCTACCACCTTACCAAATTTCATCGTTTTACAGCAGTCGGAAGTGCTCCATTCAACCAACACCAATTCGGAGAAAGTGGGTGGATATCACGCCCCCTAAATGGAAAATTTCAAATTTTCGATTTTTTCCTCTGCTTGCATGACAAGACCTACCGTTGTGCAAAATTACAAGATTCTACGATGTCGGGAAGTGCTCCATAATTTTGATGATCTGTCAGTCAGTCAGTCAGTCAGTCAGTTACGGTTTTTCTGATTTTTGAGACCTTATATCTCAGGAACCGCTTATGCTAGAAAATTGAAATTTGGTGAGGCGCCTGTGCCTGACTACCTTAGCAAATATTCGGAGTTTTAAGTTTCTGACTTCATTGGTACTGAAGATAGGGAGGGGTCAAAAATTGCCTTGGTTTGTTCCTGTAAAAAGGGTATAGCGCCAGAACTTGGCTGGGCACTACCGTGCCCTTTTATATGTTCATTATGCTTAGAAACCAATAATTAGTTTAGACATTTTAAGTTTATTTAAGAACTGACCTGAATTTGAAACTAAATTTCCTTTTTTTCCAAGAAAGCTGAATTTTTATTTTTTTTTTTATTAAGAGAAGTAATAAATGTAATTTATATTTTTCAACTTTAAATAATATGTTTTTACATTTTCCAGCAAAATAAATTAAAAAAAAAATAAAGCATACTTGTTTTATTCTGATTTTAAAATGGATTACATACAGTGTATCACAAAAGTAAGTAAACACTCATTGCTGTCGCATAATGTTAAAATAAAATTGAATTCCGTTATGAATATTAGGAAAAATGCTTTCATAATTATGGTTAGCATGTGAACATCATGTTGTAGACAAATTTAACATTTGGTTTATCTGCAGAACGTCACTGTTTGTTAAGTTAATTGCATTTTCTATGACACAAAAGTAAGTAAGCACCTGCAGCATTTTAAGGTTAAATATTTAATGGTGTAGTTAACTTCGACTTTTTTTTTTAGTTTTGGTTGCTATCACTCTTTTCTATAATTTTTTCAGTTTAAGATTCATCATCATCATCATCGGCTCGACAACCGGGTTCCGGTCCTGGCCTCTTTCAACAAGTCTCTCCACATATCCCGGTCTCAAGCCGACGCCATCCAGTTGCGCACCCCAAGGCTTCGGGCGTCCTGGTCTACGCCATATCTCCAGCGCAAGCATGGTCTACCACGCTGTCGTCTACCATAGAATGTACCACAAAGAACTTTCCGAGCAGGTTCCTCTTCGCTCATGCGAGCTAGGTGCCCTGCCCACCGGAGTCTACCGAGCTTAATTTTTGTCACGATATCTGCTTCAAGATAGATTGCGTACAGTTCATGATTGTACCGTCTCCGGAATCGTCCTTCCTCACATATGGGGCCAACAATTCTCCTTAAGACTTTTCTCTCGAACGCAGCTAAGAGGTCGGAGTGCCTTTTGCTAAGCACCCAAGTCTCGGATCCATATATGAGTACTGGCAGGACCATGGTCCTGTACAGCAGCAGTTTTGAAGTTATGGTGAGTTTAAGATTAAATAATAATAAATAAAAGGAAATGGCTCCAGGTTCCAGGAGGTAATGAACTTAGCTTAGATTTAACAAAAATATAATCAAACACTATTTGGAAAATATATCGGAGTGCGAGAATGGTAAAATTGTTAACAAAAGTCCATCTACTATACACAAAATAATAACGAAATATACCCCCCTATTATGGAAGACAACTCAACTATAGTTTAGTTGTAATTCTTAAAATTGGTAAAGTTGACTGTCAAAGCACAACCAGTTGTCGATTAGCAGACAACTAACAAAATGGCCGACTTTTCAGTTGTCTCTTCGTATTATGTAAGTAAGTTGAGTTGTGCTTCGATTGTAATAAGCGTCAAAATCAAACAACTGGTTCGAAGCAGTTGTGTAGAACATTTTAATGAAAGAATCTGCTGTCGGATAAAAAATATGGACACAAAACAGTAAGTTAAACAACAATTTTAATAAAAATAGAATGTAATTAGTGTATTTTAGTTTGAAAGCTACATGGCCATCACAATTTGAACGACTTGTTGCTCTATGTTAGCTGAGCATTTTCCACAAATGAGTTCCTCAATCACATCTACCACTTTTTTAATACAACTGACACTATCGATTGAGTCAGTCCTAAATTAAAATCATTGCCACTACACTTTTGGCAACTTCCTTCGCTCATGAAACGAAGAGCAGTAGCAAGTTTAACAATTGGTGGAATCGCTGAGGAACGTTGGTTGTTTAGGAAAACTATTTCGAATCAAAAAAATGAATACTTTAGGAATAGAAGTGTACATAAGTTTATTAAATATACCGATATTCTTTTTTATTTTGGCTACATTAAAGAAATTCTCATCTTCCAAATCACCGAAAAACAAATCAAAAGAACTTTCCAGCATACAATTTCTTATTCTTGCTTTTGTATGTATTTCATGTTGAGCAGCTGGTTTTGACAGCAAATCGACTCCTAAAAGACGGCAACGTATTTTTTCATTACAACTGATTTTAGTTGACTTGCATAATACGAAAAATTTGTTTGGTTGTCTAATGTCGATTTCCTTTTACACTAGGGATTTTAGGGATTGCGATCAGTGTCATTGCGAAAAGCTTTGGCATTTAAATTCAAAAGCCCGCACCTTGCTTTGAAGATTAAATTGATCATATCACGGGCATTATTATCTTCAAAGTAATTGGAAACTTCAGCATATAAAAGGTTGCAATATTCATCGTGGAACTGTGACTGCAGGGCTTTGCTGGTGAAATCATCCCAATGCTTTTCTGCTAGCTTTGTCAGTAACAATTTGTGGATTTGACTCCATTTTGAAACTGAAGTTTCGAGACTGAAATCTATCTCCGTCTCCTGGAAAAGGCCTGACCATTCCTGGGCCCAATAAATATTTTTCTCGATGACTGCTTCAGAGAGAATACGTGGTAAGCGGTTACGTGGCATTGACATCACTCTACGTATGTATGACAGATGTATCTTTAATGTACTTAGGAAAGCTTTTGAAAGACCTGTTTCGATGTGGATTGCATAATTAGGCGTGTTATCTGACAGACCAAAGCATCTTTTGACGAAGAAACGTTGAAGTTTTTCAGTTTGAATGTGTTCTTTGTATCCCCATACTTGCGCACAGTAGTACATTATCGACTTTGTTGCCGCCTCATGCACTTTATATTTAGCAGAGTGAGTAACAAATTTATTCCTAACAAATTTCGACCATGTCGAGTTGATCGAGTTTTTCGATGATGTAAGTCGTTTTGTTAAGTGGTATGTCCAGGACATATTATAAGAGAAAGTAACGCCAAGATATTTGTATTGGTTAGTTATCTTTATCTCACCATTGTTGAAATACCATTTTTCAGCTGCTGCTCTTCTACCACCATTCCTAAAAATTACTATATCAGATTTGTCTAGATTAACAGCAAGGTTCCAATTATTGCAATATCTGCTGAAGCTATCGATGATCGTTTGTAGGGTTTTTGGGCTGTCAGATAGGAGAACTATGTCGTCCGCGTATAACAAAACGTTTATGGTCATACCATTCAATATGAGACCAGTTGGAAGTTCGGAATGTAGATCGTCTAGAAATAATACAAATAGAAGGGCACTCAGTACGCATCCTTGCTTGACTCCTTTGGATGTCTGAAAGAAGCTAGACATACTAGTTCCATCCCATACTGTAGCAGACGTGTCCTTGTACAATAAACGTATAATGGAAACCATTTTTGAAGAGACACCTAACTTCGACAATTTATAGAACAAAGCTTCTCTGTTTATGTTGTCAAACGCTGCTGACAAATCTACAAAGAAAGCGTAGAGTTTTTTCTTTTGGCTCAGCTGAAGTTGTATGATACAAGAAAGGTTGTAGACTTGGTCTACTGTACTGTATTGACTTCTGTATGCAGCTTGGTATTCATTGAGTATGTTGTTCTCTTCAATCCAGAAAGTGAGCCTTTTAAGTAGAATTGTTGTAAATATTTTGTAAAGCGTGTCCAGAAAGGAAAGCCCACGATAGTTTGAAGCGATACTGGCATCACCCTTCTTGTATAGGGGGAAAATTATAGATTTTCTGAAGGATGAAGGTATAGTTTCTGTTTCAAAGATATCTCTGAATAGAATGTGTATTTCTTCAACAAATGAAGTGCTTGCGTTTTTGTAGAACTCATTCGGAATACCATCAATACCTGGTGCTTTGTTTTCTTTTGTTGTTTCTATTGCCGAAGATACTTCAGAGAGTTCTATTTGACTATCAAGCAATGGAAGATGAATTGTTCTAATATCTGCTATAGGTAACGTGATACTTGACGATTCTGAATTCAATGTGCCATTGAAATGATCCATGAACTCGTTAGCAGTGATTTGTGTTCTGATGTTTGTCGAATCTCCTCGTATTTCTTTTGCAATTCTCCACCATTCCTTTGCCGAATTCACAGATGCAAGTTGTCGAGAGATATTTTGTAAGTATTCGTACTGTTTGGACTTACAGAGCGCTTTATATTTTTTGTTTGAGTCGACATAGATTTTTCTACTAACTTCGAGGTTATATTTCTTAAAAATTCTCAGTGCTTTAATTGATTCTTTCCTAGCAATATGGCACTGTAAGTCATACCAAGGTTTCTTCTTTTCGAATTTTATGACTTGATTGTTAGGCCTTCCATTTGCTTCGTATACACATTTTTTAATTGTCTCACATCTTGATTCGATGTGATCTTCACGCACAATATGCTGTGGTATAGTATCATTTAGCTTGTTTATGTAGTCAGAACGTTTTCTTTCCACCCATTTCAGCCTGGGGAGTAACTGCATTGTTATATTTCTAGAGATGTCTTCAGATGTCTTTAATTTTAGGGTTAAGGGCATGTGATCAGAGTATGTTTCACAGCCAACAGAAAAATCTTCAATAATACCTACCGAATTGTAAGATGAACAACAATAGTCAATTACCGATGATCCTCTGCTTGATATGAATGTGAGTTCTCCATTTTTATCACCAAGGCATCTCCCATTAAGAATGAACGCACCAATGTCTTCCAAAAACTCAAGAAACTCAATACAGTTTCTATCTGTTGTAGAATCCTTTGAACGTCTAGAATCAGTAAATGACTGCTGTGATACTGCAAGAATGTCTACCGAACCTCTCGATCCTGTTCTGACATTAAGATCCCCCAACAGTATGAAATTACTCAACTCAAATTCATCAAATGCGTTTTTCAAAGTGTTGAAATCTCTGCTCCAGTGGTTGCAGTTTAAATAACATGGAACTAAATTGACAGTTTCTCCGTGAAATATACCTCGTAGAATTGTAGTTTCATTATCTTCTTCTTCTATATATATAAAAACGAGTTTAATTTTTGTGTGTGACCTTATAACTAGAATCCGGCTGGATGGATTTTTATAATTTTTTTTTTAAATGAAAGGGGAACACTTGCAGATGGTTTAGAAACAAAGTTTTTAAAAATTGGCCAAGCCGAAGTTTTTTAATCCGCCCTAAAATTTACCTTTAAAAACGAAGTTATTAGAAAACGTAATCTACCTACCTTTTGATTTTGTACACCTACCTAAAATGATCGAAACTCTATCAAAACACACCAACAACACAAAATTACATCTTGCTTATTCGATTTTTTAAAATAAAAAGATGTCTTAATAAATATGTCTTAAAATATGTATAAAATAAAAAATTAATTAAATCTGTAAGACTTTGCGTTTAGAATTTGATTTTTCGACACGTTGATTGTGGAAAAAATTAGGGAAGTATAAATATGTTCAACTATGATGCAGTTCTCCTGTTTTATCACGTACATATGTCTGTTTGTAATTTGTTTGTCTTTCGTGAAAGTGAGGCTCGGACAAAACTTTCTTTTCAATTTGTGCAACGTGCTAGCAACAAGGGTTTTTTGGTTAAGTTTTCGTTTGGAATTATTTTGCAATACATTACAAAGCAAGCCGGGTAAAGCATTCCACATTGGTGTAGTGCAGCTAAAAAAGAATCTCTGTACGTCCGGCATTGTGCTCAAGGGTAAATTGATGAGCATTCCTAAAATCGTGAGTATTACGGTTATATAGTTTAAGGGGGGAATGCAACTGGCTATATCATTAGACCACTGAAAATAGCGGTAAAATAATGATAGACATGAAAAATTGCGGAGGTGCTCGAGAGATACAAATGTTTCAGTTATACCCAGATATAGGTATATATACATTATGATGGGGTAAAAAACTTCTTGCATCGGCAGAGAAAACCTAAACACTTACTCGTAGCAGCGTTTGCTTTATCTATTGAGCTTACAACAAAACTGTCATTAAACGAGCTTTGGAACTGAGGATGTCGTAGTATTTCGTACGTTTTTAAATTAAATTATCTTTAAAAATCGTAGATTGTGCATTTTCTTAAGTAGGTGATTGAATTTATTTTGGAAGTAGTCTAGATAAATGCAATAATTTTATATGTATATGTGGTGAAAAATGGAAGGCAAAAAAGTTATTCCAAAGAAGAATTAGATGGGATTTTTAAGCAATGGGAATGCAAAAAAGAACTGCTTAAAAAATAAATGAAGGATCTAATGGAAAAATTCGAGAAGAATCACATTGAGTAAAACAAAACACTTGAAGACGTGGTAACAATCGAAAAAAGGATGGAAGATCACATTAAAGAAGTTAATGCAAAGTTAGGTAAAGAGTAACCCAAATTGGATTGGCACTCGCTTCTTCTGGCATTGCAGCGACTTTATTGGAAGGCGGCCGAACTGCATATTCTGCACCTAAATTGCCATTAAACATGCATGCTACTGAAACACCTACACGTTAAATTTCTAAGAATTCAGGCATGGCAAAAGTTTTGCAGAAATGTATTATAATCGTTTGGCATGAATGTACGATGGCTCACAAAAAGTCTTTGGAAGTGTTAGATAGAACGTTGCAAGATTTACGTGGGAACCAACGGATTTTCGGTGGTGCCTTGATATTGTTAGCAGGTGATTTTCGCCAAACATTGCCTGTTATTTCTCGATTTACAGCTGCTGATGTATTGAATACATGTTTGATATCATCCTATTTGTGGAGGCACGTAAAAAAACTAACCCTAACTACCAACCAATTTTTGTCGAATGACTCAATCAAAACAAGAATTGATTGATAGTGTATTCCCAAATATAGTGCAACAATTCAATAATCATGATGGGTTGAGTGAACGAGAAATTTTGGCTGGCATAAATAAAGACGTAAATGTTATCAATGCCGACATTTTATAATAAATACCAAATCAATTTTTTGCATACAAGTCGATCTACACAGAATCAAGTGGATGTGAATTATCCCACTGAATTTTAGAATTCTCTTGATTTGCCTGGTTTGCCACCATATTATCTACCATTGAAAGTTGACGCACCGATAATAATGCTACGCAATATTAAACAACTCGGCTTTGCAATGATACCAGACTTGCAGTAAAAAGGTTGTTTTACTATGTGATCGAAGCAACAATTTTCTAAGGGAAATAAATAGGTGAAGTTGTTTTGATTCCGAGGATTCCAATGATTCAATTCAATTCAATTCAATTTATTATTACTATAAATAACATGGTACATTAAGATTATTATCTTTTAGAGTACTTGGAATTAAATAATTAAGCAACTAAGTTTTATGTATATTATATACATTAAAATATAGAAGAACTTACAAACTAATTTATAAAATTGATTATAGTAGATATGGTAAGAAGAAAAGAAATAAAGTATAGGAAAAATAAGAAGATTCCAATCGATTTATTATTCGATTTCAAACGTCATTACATTCATATACGACTTGCTTTTACCATTACGATTAATAAGGCACAACGCCAATCTTTCGGCCTATGCGGTATTAATTTAGAGGTTCCAGTATTTGCGCATGGGCAACTGTATGTTGCATCTTCACGTGCAGGCAAACCACCCGCCTTAATAATTTTAACCGACGGAAAAACAAAAAATGTTATTTGTTATCAAAAAGCACTTGAATAAAATATATTAAAATTTAAACACAATATAAATTAAATTTTTTGTTTGTTGTATTGAATTAAGTATTTACTAGCACCCGGCGAAGCGGGTGTATTTAAGCTAGTAACTTATAAATTGTAGTTGGTGTGAAGACTCTATACTTTTACTATACCCAAATAAACACCCTCCGCTGGCTCTGCCGAAGTTTTGAGTTTTTATTGCTGGAATCCAATGTAGCTTAAAACCTTTGAAGAATTTTTCGTAATTTTGTATGTGTTCAGATATTATAAAAGTTTCATATAAAAAAAAGATTTGAAATTCAGATATATATTTAAAAAAGTTACATAACATTAATTTATTTGCAAGACCAGCTACATTATAACATAAAACCTGACAGACTTTGGGTAGCTACTTTTGGATGTTAAAAATTTGATTCTTCTGTGGATCCAAAACAACAGCATACGTCGACTGCGTTCTCGACAGAAGATCTTCAATAAAAGTTTTGTCTTCTTCATTTGCCGCCTTTATTACACCTTGAGGGTTGCATTTGTATCGTCTGCACCCATTAACAGTAAGAGTCCAACGTTTCATTTCGAGACGAAGACCACTGTCAGCTCGAGAAAGACAACGTTTGACTTGCCGTAAATGAAATTGTTCTGACCGTTCATTTGTAGTGAGATCCTTGTTAATGGAAATACGTGTTCCTGCTAAGTGTTTAGCTGATGATAGAACCTTCTGGACTTCAGTCGAATTGGCAAGCTCAAATACAAATGCCGTTTTATTTGCATTTGCTGGGCTAATTTTACGAGTATTGTTAGTGGTAACAGACACTTTGAGAGTTGAGCTACATACTTGTTGAAATTGAGTTTTAGCTTCATCTAAGTTTTCAGTGCTCAAACCAGTTACGATGACATTCATCCTTTTTGTAAACTTTTCAGTTTCCTCAATTTTTTTCCTAAGTTGAGTTTCTCCCTCCTTAAGTTTAGATATTTCTTCTCTCAGAACCTTGTTTTCTTCTTGTAGTACTGCGACATCATCTTTTATTCTATTAAAGTCTTCTTTGGTTGCTAAATGTACAAGTTTTTTGTCTAGGAGTTTTTCCATTTCTTGAATTAGCACATCCATCTGAACGGTAATAGACATATCTGTGTTCGAAGAAGTTTTTTTCTTGATTAAAGGCTCGGTCAAACAGAACGCGTTTTTACGCCGCGTTTCACCGCCGCGTTCAAACGAAGCGTTGTATTACATTGCAATACATGTCCCATGTCACACTGAACGCGTTTTTGACGCCGCGTTGAATTCACCATGGCGTTGCAACGCGACGTTGTGTGAAATTACAGATTATTTCTAACGCTGCGGCAGTTAAAGGAATTTTAAATTTTTTCAAGATGGAAAAATTAATTGAATTGGTGAGAAATTACCCATGTCTATACGATATGGGTGATAAATCGTATAAGAACATTGTTTAACATACATATTTAATTATTATTATTAAAATATGAGACAAATTTGGCTCTCATCATAAATGCCGCATTGATAGGTCTTCTGTTATTTGGCCTTCGAGATGTGCGACTCTTCTTTTTTTGTTAATTGGCATGTACCCAAATTCTTTTTCTTTTACGGGAATTTCGTAAAATAGCAAATAGAAGCAATAATTCCCCCTCCGAATCTGAGCTGCTTGAAATTATTTTTGTTAAGGGATTATTGTTTCGTTTGTTCATTGCTTGAAAGCTATCTGTTTGACGTCCTCTGACGCGGCGGTTGCAATGTCGCGTCAAAGTAATCTTACCGTCGCGTTAAAAAATCTTAACGCGGCGTTGAAAACGCGTTCTGTTTGACCGAGCCTTTAGTTATTTTTCTGTTCGGGTGAAATTTCTGCAATTGATCTCTTCAGATTTGGTGTATTGCTCATGAGAAAAACTTGGAGTCACTGTATTTCTGCTTGACTGAACTTACCACGTGGTTAGCTTTATAAATATAAAATATATGGTTCGTGTCTTAACTGCTGTTGGTGTGGTGGAAAGCTTGATCTTGTCAAGTACTTTTTATATTTGGTGCGGGGTTAGGGTTGATAGGTGTTGTTTATTTTTTGTTGTTTTCTTATTTGACTTGTATTGAAAGCTTAACATATATATGGTATATTGTGTGGGTACTTACAAAGTAAGAAATGTAGCTGTTTGAATTTTCTTGTTGTTGTAATTTCTCTCCTTTTCTACTGCAAGAGACAGTTGTTTTTTCTATCATGCAACAATTTCTCTCTGTCAACCAAATAATTGGATTATTTGTCACTCCACAACAAATTATTTAATATTTTTTTCTTTATTTTAAAAGTTTAGGCATAAATCGAGATCTGCTGATATGCGCAAAATGTTGTATGTAAACAATAATTTAATAAATTTATCCAAGAGCTATCAAAAAACACTACCACTCGCTAAGCTTCACTGCAAGGTTGAATTTGTCAGTATCATCAACACTTAAATGAAAATGTAACAACCATCTTTTTGATTCGTCTATTTATTTTGGTTTTGACAATGGAAGAATTGCTAAAAACAAATTAATTTTAGTACGACAAATTGCGCAAGTCGTATACATTGACGCAATTTACGTTAAATGTACGGCAAAATCATTTCGCATTTGAATTTACTTTGATTATATGCTGTCAAAAACGCTGTTCACTTTGTAATCTATTTCACAAGACTTTTGATGTTGAAGTTTTCGTTGCTGTTAGACTAAGCGCGCACATTCAATTTTTAGTTCCACAACTGTTTGGTTGCTTATAGAAAAGAGATGAACTATTTAGTTGAATGTCCGCCCAGGTGCATATAATTAGATGCTACACAAAATAGTGAACTCATTTTAGGCAATCATTTAGTTTGTGTCAAAACACAAACTTTTTATGTCGATTTCCTTTACTCACTAGGGATTTCGATCCCTTGTCAAATTTTTTGTTTTGGTGTGCGTATTTCGTATACATGTAAATCCCTCTTCAAATACGGATTCGAGGGATTTGATCTGTCAAAAAAAAATCGATTTTTTTGGTGTAAAGGAACGTGAAATCTGTTGAGAGATCGAAAACTTCACACAGAAATTGATTTCTCATGTGTAAAGGAAATCGACATTAGTTGCTCGAACCAAGCAGTTGTGAAACTAAAAAATTAATGTGTGCGCCTATCTAGTGTTCCTTAAACATCGATAGTCTATCGATTGTATTCGACTATCGATTATCGAAAACATCGATATTTTATAAACTATCGCATGTCCCGGATAATAATTGCATCTACTAAATAGTACCCCAAGAAAAAATTCCTTTATTTTCTTTACGCTGAGTGTATTCATTTCACATAGTAGTTGAATGTTGACATTTTGTTTGATCTTTGAAGTATGCCATGTGAACGAAAGTATTTAACAGGCGTTTTTCTTTTCAAGCTCAGATCAGGACCTGAGCTGTCAAAAAAGGATCTGTGTTTCGTTTTTTAGCTCAGACGCATGAGCATAGTGTATACTCTATCAGCCTTATATACTAACTCGTTTTAGCGACACGACGGAGTAAAGTTACTACGACTCTAAAAAGACTAATCCTGAAAAGCTTACTTATAAAGAAAAATACTCGAGGAATATAGGCGGAATGAGCTAAAACTGGTTCATAATAGGTTTGAAATTTACAAAAAGTAGTGTAACATTTTTTTTCGTTTATTACTAAGACAAAATGAATAAATAGAAGGCCAAAGCAGTACAAACCTCGTTTTAGTCCCATTGATTTCATTTTTCGAAAGAAAATATGAAGAAATTAATAGCTACAGCTCGGGCTTTCCTCAGCGATGAAAAAATGCGAGGGCATATCAAAATTGATTAAGAAGTGATGGCAGCTAAACGTTATTGAATAATAATGGAAATCAGTTGGTGTTTGTTTAATATATTTGACATAAGGAGGAGGATATTTGACAATGGTCATGAAAATATTTTATAAATAAGGATTTATTTGACGTGGCGTAAATCAGAAGTAAGTGCTTGCACTCGGTTTAACTATTGCGAGGTTGAACCGAGTATTAGTGAAAACTAATAAAAAAGGCCGTATGTGCTGTATATTTAGATATATATGTTACATATTATATATATTCAGAGTCGAATCCCATTCTAAAATTGATTTAGAGCAGGTTGTTTAAAATTCCATCATTAAGGCCACGAACGCACATTCAACCTTTAGTTTCGCAAATGTTTAGTTGCTAAGATGAAACATATGGGCTTATATAGGACTTCGCGCACATACAGAAACTCGATTCGAGCAACTAAAAATTTTGTGTTTTGACACAAAAAAAGCGAATGCCTAAATGCAGTTCGGTATTTTCTGTAACACATAATCATAACAATTAATCATAACTCATAATCTGCGCGCACATTCAACTAAATATTTGAGTTGTTTTCTATAAGCCCAATTGTGAAAAATATTAGTTTAAATATTTATCAATAACTTTTTTTACTAAAATAAAAAAAAAATTATTCTGACCAATATTGATACAATTACGTCCAGGAAACTATCGATACTATCGGGTGTTTTTCAAAAACTATCGTTGACTATCGCAAGTGCCGACTGTCGATATTTAAGGAACACTACGCCTAGCCCTTCGAGTATATATAATATATACTCAAAGGCCTAGCCTTAAAGTTGCTGTCAATCTGTTTCTCGCATAAACAAGTGCAGTCACATTTGTTTTCCTCTTTGTCATGTCAAAATATTTTTTTTTGTGAAAAGACGTCAAATTATGAAGCTGCCTACCATCTGTCGTCTTCAATTGGAGTCAAAAAATCTGTTATACAATGTAGTGAATGCGCTATCCTGTGTATTATAGAGATCAGTGATTTATCCCAGTTAAACAGACATATCCACAATGACTTCATAAATTTTCAAATCAAATCACCACTTTATTCATCAAACTTAGAGGAAGGTCTATTTGACCGATTACACAGAGGACTCTGAACTAAAAAAAAATAATATACCATTTATCTTTTATATGTTTGCAAGTACATACATTATGCCCCTTTTTCGTTAAATACAAAATTTCCTCCCTTAGCTGTAAGCTGTGGCAAAGCATGTGCCCATAGATATTTGCTAAAAGTTCGTTACATGACGGACCCATCCATCGACTAGACATCATTATAATTTACCGAAGGTTACAAAATACAAACCTTAATGCCTCCTAGTGCTTCAATTAAAATCGGACCTTGTTGTATTCTCAGCTCATCTATGCCCAGTTGTCCACGTCTATAAAATTAAATTTATATAACTACCTCAACTTGCTTATCGTTACACATACAGACCATTGCCCCATGAATATACATCTCCATTAGAATTAAGAGCTATAGCATGTTCAAATCCACATTGAAGAGCCACAATTTTTTCAGTATAAGGGAATTGAGTGATTTTTGTTGGAATATTATAAACGCAATTATCGCAAGTGATTGCCACGGCTAAATTTCTACCGCAAGCAATTAATTTCACTATTACTGTCTTTTTTGTAGTTCTTGAAGATTCTTCAATATAATTAGGTTCATGTTCATGACATTGTTTGTTGCCAACATTACTGAATTTTATTTCTTCTACAATTAAACTATTCCTACTGAGTTTGAACAACTTTCCAGAAATTAATAGAATTAAACAGTGATTGTCTGTTGCAGCAACATCAATAATTTTATCAGGAAGTTGAATTTTGTCTAAAGATTTTTGATTAGAAAACACAAATCCTGAGATAAGTATTTGTTTGTCCACAGCAAAAACATTACAACTCCATGCTGGTGAGATTAAGAATTCTTCATTGAACGATTCAAGATTGAAATCTAAAAAATATATCTTTATATATCTATATACAAAATATATGGGTATGCATATAGATAGATACGTGTTTACATAGCTTAATTTGAATAAAATTAATATTAACCCACTTGTTAGACTTCTAGCACTCCTGGCATGGGCCGTCCCAAACTGACCAAAACCGTTGAAACCAATAAAATGCCACATTAGTAATTTAGTAATTGATCAAGTGTTAAAAGATAGATTCATATAAATTCGTTCTATATATTTTCGTAATATTATTAACTGAATTTTTTCACAATAATGTCAGTGTTCTTTCTTATTCTCATAACTCAGGGTCATAGGAACAATAAAGATAAACATACCACAGATGATGAAATAAAGATAGGAAACCTCGGCATTTTTTTATAGCACTGTTATGAATAGGAATGACACGGGATGCACCACGCGGGAGCACAAACAACTAAATTGTAGACTTTTGAAGAGGTACTTATGGTAGAGTTTTGAGAAGTAAACATATCATAACTTAACAAGGAGTATAGACAGATATATTGTGAACACATTCAATATTTTTTTTAATTTCAATAGAAGATCGAAGTTTTGAAATTGTTTGAGCTGGCAATGCTTTCGTGAGAACGTCAACTTTCTGCTCCTTTGTAGATATGTATCTGATGTCCATTGACTTACTATATATGGACTGCTAGTCGCTCATTTTCTTCAGACAAATCCTACTTTTAGGATTCTCTCTAACGAAAATTCGCGATCAAAAGATGTCACTAGGAAGAAAGCTTAAAAGTGGAAAGTAAGTCAATGCTGATGTCTATATGATTTTCATTTTGCAGCTGAAGCCTAGTACGCAGATCGAGACAAGACAAATTTTATCTCTACAATTTTAATCTATACAAAACTTTTCCAAATCTCGCGCAAAAGTTTTAAGTTGGAGAGAATAAATCTAATTTAATGAGTTTTTTAGTATATCTCTGGAACGGGTTGTCTTACAAAAGTCGTTCATACCTTTTTGCTTTGAGTATATATAATATGGAGGGCTCGTTTCTATCCCTTATGCATTGTAGTACTTGAAGTTGTGATAGGGGTCGCTGTCTCACTTTCTGTAAGTTAAGGATACAGCCGTATCCTCCGATTTGTGCTTAACTTCTCCTCGCATATAGTTCTCCGTCACATGTGATATGAAGCACTCGGCAATAACTTTGTCTTACAACAATTTGAGTAGCGCCCCCTATGAAAGTCACGCATTTGGAATAGAAACGAGCCCTCCATATTATTGACACTTGGAGTCACGGCACCTGGCAGTCAGCGCGTGAACCTTCAATTGGAGATAGATTTTCTTTCGATTTGACGTTCAATGTATTTCCCATAAGAAAAAAGCAAAGAAGGGTCGGAAAAACATTGATTTAACTAATCAAACTTATATGAACCGGTATGCATTTTATGATGTTAAAAGAATAGTAATATGTGTTTATTTCTAAATCAAGTTGAAAATATGGTAAGAAACTTAATTAATCTTTTGTAATTTGGCTTCAAAAATCGTGAACATATTGTATGTGAATGATAGATGAAACAATTTTTTAAGAAGTAATTTGTATGGTCTTCTTTGACTAGCCGTATTTTAGTCTCGAGGTAGAATATTTGTCTTTAATTCAATAATTATCTATTTAATTAAATATAAAAGAAACATAAGACCCCCGTGTGGCCTGGCCAATTCTAAGTCAGCAATTTTTCAAGTGTAACAAATGTAACAACAAAAAAATACAATAAAGTTTAATAATACTACTTCTAATAATTTTTCAATTCAATTCGGTCGGTGTACTTCGCGTCGTTTAGTGTTTTCATGTTTTGTGAAAATTTTTATTTTTTCTTGTCAACAAGTTTCTATGATAAAAAGCAGGAAAATGTAAGAAACTTTGTTATTTTTGTGACTTCATTCAAAAAATTCATGTTATCCATTTTTTCTAAGTATTTGTTGTTGTTTTCTTGCAATTTCCTTACTTCTTTTTAGTACAAATTACACAGGATTAATTATGTTTTTGATATATTTTCCACCTGATTTAGAAATAAACACATATTATTATTCTGTTAAAATCATAATATTGATACCCGTTCATATAAAATTAATTAGTAAAATTTATGTTTTTCGAGCTCCTTTTTGCTTTTTTCTTATGGGAAATACATTGAACGACAAAGCGTAAAAAATTCTATCTCCATTTGTCAGTACACACACTGACTTCCAGGTGGTGTGGAAAGCAACTTACCAGGTGCCAATATACTCAAAGGAAGTTCCAAAGTATTAGTTTTAATCCTTACGACAATTCACTAATTACTACGTTTATATGGAGAATTGAATCGGAATTGAATCAGGATTTAGCTCCATATATACCTGGATCGGATTGAAATAGGATTTCTCGATCCGATCCCACTAAACGAGCTGAATCGAATCGAAAATATGCTTGTATACCAGAATCGAAGAATCGAGTGTATGTACAAAACCATATTGTCATTTCGATCCCATTTCAATTCGATCTCTCGATCCAGTGCCACCATATACCTGGATCGAAATCTCAATTCGGATTCGATTCGATTCCTCAATCTTCTCTTGTAACCGGGGTAAATGTAAGAAAAACCACAATATTTTTTTCAAGCACCACCACAAACAATCTCATTCGTAAGATATATTATAAATGCAATATTTTTTCATAAGGTTTTTTTAAAGGCGCGATAGGTTGGTTGCTTGTGAGCGTATTTTTTCTCTGTGCCGTTCTCTTCTTTTAAGTGACCATATTCTTTTTTTTCGTGATACTGGATTTATTTCTGTCGATTAATTTTTTTATAATGATATAGACCATATAAATAAATCTTAAATTTGTTTTTCATTTTTAAATATTGAAATATTCATTTGATATTTGTTTGGTATTCTCAAAAAATAAAACGAAGCCATTTTTGGTTGAGTAGTAGCAACAGTATTTTTACTTCTTAAGTATTTTTTTTAAGAAGTTGGTCACACTAGGAGGAGTGGATTGGGAATTGTTTACATTTTTTTCATAATGTATTTTCAAAGGCGCGACGAGTTGAATTCTTATCTCTCTTTGACCATCACACTTCTTATTTTCATCTATTTCTCGTTTCTGTGTACTTAAAAAAAATTTACTGATTAGAAACACGTGGAGAGTGTCCCTACTCATTATTAGATATACTCTGCTAACCACCCACTGCATCTTATGTAGGCAGTTAACCTAGTTGATTGCAGTTATTATTTTTGTTCTTCAAAATTACACCAATTATTATACTTTCGAACAACAAAAATAATAATAATTGCAATCAACATAGATAAGTTACCTAATATATTAAGATAAAGTACCTATATGTGTAGGTATACTAAAATTAAAAAATACCTAATCCTATCAAGAATCAAATTTCAAAATTATTCCTACTTAAATCTATTCAAATAGGTATATGCGTCCATGCAAATAAAAAGCAACGTTGTATTTTGGTTAAATATACCGAAATTGAACAACGTTGCTTTGTTGCGTATGAAATAGACAAAACAAAACAAATATTCTTGACAAAAAAATATAACAACAAAACACACAGAAGATCACTCAAAAGAAAAATGCTACAAAACAAATTTCATTTTCTCATTCTCGTCTTTCTCATTCTCGTCTTTCTCATTGCCACGCCGCCGTGGCTAAACAAATTTTCTCGTTCTTTCCTCCATTACCACCCTTTGAGTATATATAATATGGAGGGCTCGTTCCTATCCCTAATGCATTGTAGTACTTGAAGTTGTGATAGGGGTCGCTGTCTCACTTTCTGTAAGTTAAGGCTTTGAGTATATATGAGCCTGTTTATATTGGGAAGATTGAGTACGGACTGGCGAGTACCATCGTGTTTACATTAAAAAAAACTTTGAGGCGCCTCACGATGGGTTTTACGTGGAATTATTTGAATCGAAACATTTTTTTATCGTCATTAATAAATATTTAGGCGCCAGTTATAGCTATCATTGAAAACCATCATTGAAACACAAATCAGTGGAACGGTGGAATATTTTTTGACAAGTCGATTATAGCAATCAATAATTTCGCTGTCATTGAAAAGATCTGTCATTGAAAATATCTGTCGCTTTGATGCTTGCTAAATTACTAGTGATGGGTACCTCATTCATGAGGCAATACAAAATGTCGCATGTTATGTTATTGTTTAAAGGTTTTTTTTTTTGCTAACTGCAATCATTTAGGCCTATTCGGCGAGATCTTCTATTCAGTTATTCTGTTATGAATTTCAATACAAAAGTTTAAGCTGTCAACAAATCTTTTATGAATTATAATTTTGGTATTCGGCATGCTAAAATCTGTTATAAAATCTGCTAAGAAAACTTTTATGAAATGTCAAACGTTCGAAAATAGAAAAAATCTTTTACGAATAGCATTTTTGGTATTCAGCATGCCAAAATCTGTTATGAAATCTGTTAAAAATCATAAAAGAATAAAAGACAAACTTCTGTGACTTTTATCATAAAAGAAAATATATTAAAATACATATCATATAAAGATATAAGTAGAGTATATCCATGGTATTCCCAGAAACATATGAGGTAAAATCGTTTTCCATTGTATGGATACCAATAGTGTGTAAGGCTAGGCGCGCACATTCAATTTTTAGTTTCGCAACTGCTTGGTTCGAGCAACTAAAAGTTTGTGTACAAACAAAGCGATTGCCTAAAATGAATTCGCTATTTTGTGTAACATATAATTATATGCACCTGCGCGGACATTCGACTAAATAGTTCGTCTGTTTTCTATAAGAAACCAAAAAGTTGTGCAACTAAAAGTCGAAAGTGGCCTAGCCTAAGTGTCTTTTGTGCTAGTGTTTGTCTGTTTCGTAATGGGCGGTTTTCAAATTTCAGTCGCCTCTCGTTTGTCGTGTCTGGCATCTCGCCTGAGAAGAAGAATATGAAAAGAGAATAAAAAATATGTTTTTGTATACCTACATATGTATGTACGTATCATGATCATTAGAATTGCAGAGACGTCATTGAAAAAGTGAATTTTTTGTTGAAAATGCCCATTAAAATAGTTATGTCCTATGGGACATTTAAGGTGAGACAAAATACCACATCATTTCGAAAAATGAGTACAAAAAGTTTTAAATTCGTATCCTGCCCATCACTATAAATTACAAAGACAACCTGAATAATTTTTTGAGGTTAGAGTTGATCACTGAAAAAAAAACTGACACATGAGAATAGAAAGAGAATCGAACACAAATCATTGAAACGATTGTGTTCCACTTTGTTGGAATGAAAATCAGCTGTTCATTGAAAACGATTTTCATCATTGAAAAATTGAAATTAGTTTTGTGAGAAATATTTAACATATTTGTTTATTTTTATTTGCAAAAGTAAAATATATAAGTGATTAGCTTCATTTGTATACCAAATATTCTCAATATTCATAGTTTAACCATCCCAAAAAGTGAAAACAAAATTTTCAATGATGGTTTTCAATGAAAGCTATAACTGGCGCCTTAACAGGAAACTTGTTTGCTCTTTTGTCCAATTCGTCATTTCTTAAGGAAATAGTTTTGTACCTATATATGTACATAATTATATTAATTGCAAACAAAAACAATTTCCACTACCTAACCACCAGAGTATATCTAATAATGAGTAGGGACACTCTCTACACATATGCAAGTCCTACTAGAACAAATAAAAACAAGAACAAAAACAAACAATAAGCGTGAGAAGTTCTCTTTGAGTATATATAATATGGAGGGCTCGTTCCTATCCCTAATGCATTGTAGTACTTGAAGTGGTGATAGGGGTCGCTGTCTCACTTTCTGTAAGTTAAGGATACAGCCGTATCCTTCGATTTGTGCTTAACTTCTCCTCGCATATAGTTCTCCGTCATATGTGATATGAAGCACTCGGCAATAACTTTGTCTTACACAAATTTGAGTAGCGTCCCCTATGATAGTCACGCATTTGGAATAGAAACGAGCCCTCCATATTATATATATACTCAAAGGATATGAAGCACTCGGCAATAACTTTGTCTTACACAAATTTGAGTAGCGCCCCCTATGATAGTCACGCATTTGGAATAGAAACGAGCCCTCCATATTATATATACTCAAAGGCCCTTAGTAATAGACATTCATAGAATCGGTTTTAAAGTCACTGTTTGTTAGATGTAGAAAAGTTGCTTTTAAAATTTCGTAGTAACAGATCAAATTTACAAAAGTCTTATTTATACCAATAATTGTAACTCATTTTCATAATTTCGTTATTGTGAACTGATACACAAACAGATTTCTATTAACCAGATTCGTAAAGTTCTATTGTGATTCTATCATTTTAAATTTAACTTAGTTACAGGAAAGCCGCTTTTAAGTATTTATACTTGAAATTTGTTTTATTTCTACGAATGTTTGGTTAAAATCGAACTTAGGCTAGATTCGGATCTATTACTCAGGGCCAAAGCCTTTTTGGAATCCCCTCTCGATGCTTTCAAGAGAAGCATCAGCACCTTTTACATAAAACCAGTTTTGACAAAAATTAATTTCGAAAATACGGTGGCTGTCAAAAATTGCCCGCAAAATAATGCTTGTATTATTCTTTTTCTGGCAAAATTTAGTGGAGACATTTTGCAGGGCTATTCACAATAGTATGAATTTTGCGCGCGAACTACGTACTGCTCGGAAAAATATCCGAGACAAAATTTGTCCCAGGAAAAAAATGTATGGGAGACAAAATTTTTCACGATCTGCGTACTAGGCTTGACGGATGAAAAATGATGTTTGATAGAAATATGTTTAGTTCTCTTATGGAACTCGGGATTCTGAACTAATTTGATGATAAAAAAAAGTTCGCAACCATATCGCTTCCTTCGCTGCTGAACAAGCTGATATATATATTCAGGCTCAGTGGATGATAACGAGACGGATTTCTGCTTTTTACTGCTCCAGGTCACACATGGCCCTTTTCAACATGAACAGATGTCCAGTCCGGGAACGGCGAGTGTCCACATCGCAATTCTGAAGCTTTCGAGTATTCGATTCTATAATCCATAGTTCCTTTGAGGTACTTGAAAATTCTTTTGATACCTGTTACGTGTGCAGCAGATGGTTTGTCTAGATATTGGGCTGAGAACATTCACTACATAGGCAATATCTGGTTTAGTGGCAACAGCGAGGTACATAAGACTTCCAATGGCCTCTCGATATGGAAATGTTGATATATTGTTTTCTTTTATAGCTTCAAACTTGATGTTGGGATCAGCAGGTGTACTTACTGGTGAAGAAGAATCCATGTTGAAATTTCTTATGACTCGTTCGCAGTATTGCTTCCGATTGATGATGAGTTTTGATTCTGTAGAGATGATATGAAGTCCGAGGAAATATGAAACTTCAAACTCTTCGACTTTGTAATCAACTTTAAGATGCTGCATTAGACTATCCAAAATGTTTTTGCTGGATAAGAATACAAGCCCGTCATCAACGTAGAGCGCAAGAATCAAAATTTCTTTACTATTCATGAAATAAATGGGTTCGCTTGGCACTGTTGAAGGTTAAACTTATACGCCCAGGTACGACAGTGGGCTCATCAGTTAGATGCTTTCGTACCCTTCTAAGACGCAATTATTTTTTGTCGATGTTTAGCGACACTTATAATTTTCACAGCAGTAATATACTGTGAATTTTATTATTTCTAGGGGAATTTGGTTAAATTCTGACGCCTAGAATGTTAATTGTCCGTGGTTAGACTTATTTAATCAACGAATTTATATGAAATAAGAAAATTATTTCAATTTTTTTCAATAGAAAGTTTGAGCGACCTCAACTCCAAAGCGCGTTCACAGTATATTACTGCTGTGAAAATTATAAGTGTCGCTAAACATCGACAAAAAATAATTGCGTCTTAGAAGGGTACGACAGCATCTAACTGATGACAGCATCTAACTGATGAGCCCACTGTCGTACCTGAGCGAAACGCGCTTTGGAGTTGAGGTCGCTCAAACTTTCTATTGAATTAAATTCAATCACTCCGCTTAAAAAATTGAAATAATTTTCTTATTTCATATAAATTCGTTGGTTAAACTTATAGACAGTTTCCTTAAATTTTGCATTCCAAACTCGCGGAGCTTGTTTAAACCCATACAGACTCTTTTTTAACTTCCAGATTTTATTATGGTGTTCTAATTTGCCTTGTAATTCACTATACAAAAAAGCAGTTTGTATATAAAATTGCCACATGTGAAGTTGTTTGTGAGTTGCAATTGAAAATAAAACTCGTAAGGAATCAAATCTTACCACTGGGGCAAATGTTTCCTTGTAGACAATTCCAGGTTTCTGAGAGCATCCTTGTACAACAAGTCTTTCCTTGTAGCGACTTAGTAAACATCAGAATCTATCTTACGTTTAAGAACCCATTTGTTTAAAATTGGTTTCATCTAGACTTCACGTTCAAGTACTTCATATGTGTTAGATTCTCGAAGTGATTCTAACTCTGCAGTCATAGCCCTTAGCCATTAAGATTTTTCGTTACATGATATAGCCTCATCATAAGTTAGCCGTTAGCCAGACCACGGGCATAATTTTCTAGGTGTCTGAATTTAACCAAATTCCCCTAGAAAAATATAATTTACACTGCATTCATGCTGTAAATTGTATGTGTGTTGATAACCATCGACTAATATATCGCGTCTTAGAAGGGTACGACATCTAACTGATGAACCCAACTGTCGTACCTGGGCGAAACGCATTTGGACTAAAGGTCGCAAAAACTTTCAATTTTGTAATTATAGCTAATTCTGCCATCGGAGCACCCAGTTCCTCGAGCTGTTTGGTCATTTGTTCTATGGCTGATATGTGGCTGGCCATGTTGTCGGCTTCCGACTTTCGATACTCATAGAACTTTTGTTGCAGTGTACTGAGTGAGACTCCAGATCTTTGTCACCAAAAAGAAAACAGCTCAACTGTTGCGAATTAATTTTAGGCAATCGTTTATCAAAACACAAACTTTTTAGTCGCTCCAATCGAGTTGCTCTAAGTGCGCGGTGTCCCATATAAGCCCATATGTTTCAATTTAGTAACTAAACAGTTGCGAAACTAAAAATTTAATGTGCGCGCCTGGCCTAAGTGAATCTGAAAACCAATTTAAGTTTCATAAAAAACTTCTAAAAGCTTTCATATAAGGAACTTTTTCGCAATTTCAATACGAATATGAAAATTCTGAAACGTCCCTTCCATGAAATTTTTTCGATGTTCTTGTTAGATTTGAAAATGGTTTTCAGAACTACCTAGAGAACCTAGAGCAACACTAAAAACAGTTTAAATCATCCGAATCGAGCAAGTAGTTTGGAAATGATTGGATGCGGTTTATCTACCATTTTGAATATTTGGATGAAAAATCATGTGATTTTCTTCAAAGTGATAGATAAACCATGTTGTTCCAAGCAAATTACTTCATTCGGATGATTAAAACGGTTCCAAGTGTTGATTTAAGTCATCTAGGTGGTTGTGAAAACCATTTTTAAAACGTTCCTAATATGAACAATTTTCGAAGTTTTTGTTTTAATTAAAATGGGCCATTCCAATCATTTGAATGAAGCAAGTAGTTTGGAAATTACATCATGGTTTGGACATGTATTTCTTAAATTTCTCATTGAATTCAAGAAAGTTTCGGATAGACTTCAATGCGAATTTTCTTGAATTCTTCTGTAGATACTGTTGCAGTTTTCAGGATGTTTGTAGATGAGGTCTTAAAAACTATTGAAAATATGACTAGCAAAAAATTTTCATTTTCTTTGTTTATTCTACTTACTTTCCAAAGTGTGTATTGTTGCTTTGCATTGGAACCGCCAAGGGTCTTTCAGAAATTGTTGTCACATTTTGAATATTTCCTGTTTATTTATCAATACGGTTTGTTCTAAAAGAATAAATGAAAATTTAAAGTAAAATCAAATCAAAATAAATTTTAAAAAAACATTGTGTAAACGATTTCGTCACATCCAAACTTGCTGATATATTCGCATCAACAAGAGACAATGCAAACGAATTTTTCCGTAATTGATATGTTACCTTTGAGTTGTAAGGCTCTGTTTTGGATTCTACATAGAAGTTAAAAATGCACAAAGACAGATATTAGTAGTACATCTTGAAGTAATGGTAATTGCGTTGGACGATCCTGCAATACTATCTTTCGTCATCGTGTTTTCAGAATCGATGTGGATGATTTCCTGGGATGTTGGCAGCAACTTTTCGCTGTTAAAGCTTCTCCTATGTTCGGTTTAACTTCAATAAAAGGGTAGAGAAAGAATGATGCTGTATTCGATTAAAATTTTGCAACATCGTATTTTAAACCTAGTTTCATAATAAAGCAGTATTAACATCGTATTAATTCAACTAAAATTTTGTTCAATTTTGTCAGTTGTCATTAAAAATTCAGCATAATGCTGCAGTTGTACGACATTTCTGAATAAATGCCAGCGTACTGATAAAACATATCATTCGGAACTATTTAATTTGTGTAAATTGATTTAATATTTTGTGACAAAATTAATTGCATTAGTGCAAAACTGGAATTATGGTATGAATTAAAATTTTGCATTTGAAAAAATATTTGTTCTGTATTTTACGGAGCGATCACACTTTGGACTATTAAAGGCAAAGTATAACAAAATAAATACCAAAGAACACACCCTCAAGCATGCCAACATACATATGTATATTTTTTCGGGCACCTCTTACATTTCAAAATCCAACACTCCATCTTCACTAAAATATTCTTTTCATTTACTAGCGTTTTTTTCTTCACTAATCGTTTGTTCTTGTTTTCCATGTAAAATAGCGTATTCAAAAACCAATAAAACACGGCTATAATACATAAATACAGATTTTGATTGTTCATACGTTATTTACTTTATTTTAATGGAAATTAAGTATATGGTCACGGCCATGGTCTTATAACGTTACATTGTACGTGTTTTTTGCTTATTACTCGAAAACTGCAATGCTAGTTTAACTTTTAAACATACATGTGATAGATCTCTTTAAAGTCTAATTTTTGTAGAAAAAAGTTTTTATTTATCTCTTATAGATTTGTAAATATTGCCGTTCAAATTCGCTGATAACGTTACATTTTTTGGAAGTAGATTTTGAGGTTGCTGAATATATTCTGAAAACTCTGCGAATTTGGTGTGCCAAATTAAGTTTTTCTTTTTAGAGAATTGAGATGAAATTCCAAATTATAGCTTACAACTTTTTTTTTAAAGAAAAAGTTATATTATTTACGTTATTTCAACTCAAATGTGTATCTTATAACGTTACAGAAAAAAGTCTTATAACGTTACCTTTCGAATTTCTGTATGAAAAATGGGAACAATATGGCCAAAAGTAATATAAATACATACAAAAGAACGAAAAGCAAGCAAATAGAACAAAGTTAATTTATGTATTATAAGGTATGTACTTCATTTGTAATAACATTAATCCATAAATAAAAAAAAAAAAAAATACTATATCCCAATCTTGAAGTATGGTAAGTTTTTATTTTGCCATTATTAAAATGGCTGATGACTTCAAAGTTTTATTAATATTCAAGATGTCATCATTGTGGACTTCTTCAACGTAAATTGTTGAAGAAGTGCGGCTAAGAGCTTGTACAAAATCGGATGCGTTTTTGACAATACAGTCTCGAGCCCGTACGTGCTTTCGCACGACAGTTTTTGCGATGGCACCAATTCCATCAACGCATCCTTTGCCATGTGAAGTGGCAAAATAGTTCCAAGAAAATTTTATCCTTAATTTGGATTCAAAGACAGAAGGCTGCAAAGAATTTGTTTTTGAAGTGGGAAGATGGTCAAATCGCTCCAAATTTTAAAAACTTTCAACTTACTTGGAAGTGTTAAAGAAGTTTGTATATACAAATACGGGATAATGGTATCTTTTGTATGCGTCAAATTGTCTGTTACAAAAACGCGCGATTGAAAATTTTCATTGAAATAAAAAACAGAAATAAACAAAGTGGCGCAAAATTTTAAACAGTACTAGTATAGTCTAGAATGCCAAAAAAACGCACGAGTTTTGTGAATTTTTTTCTCGGAAACCTTATTAGGTATTAACATAATTTTTTTTTTTTGATAATGAATGCATGAGTCAAGAATACAAAAAAAAATTTTGTTTTTTTTAATTTTCGAATTTTGGCCAAATTATAGAGGGCACCAACGCCAACTCATCAAAAGATACATTGTCCCATTGCGGACAGTTAATCTCAGGATTGGCTGAACTGAAACAAAAAAAAACAAAGTGGGTTATTTAAAGGAAGGTTTCTTACGAGACAATTTACCACAATTTGTTTAAAAAGTCAAAAACAAAAAAACAATGTCAAGCTTTGAAAAAAAAAAATTTTTTGGCAATTTTGTTGGCCATTTTTTTGTTCATAACTTTTTGGTAAAATTGTGATAAATTGTCTTGGAAAACATAAAAACAATAAAGTTTGCAACAATTTTTTTTAAAATCGGTTCAGTAGATCCGGAGATTAACTGTCCGCCATGGGACAATGTGTTTTTTGATGAGTCGACGTTGGTGCTCTCTATAATTGGGCCAAAATTCGAAAATTAAAAAACAATTTTTTTTTTTGTATTTTTGACGCATGTATGTATGTATTCATTATTTAAAAAAAAAATATGTTAATATCTAATAGGGTTTCTGAGAAAAAAATTCCCAAAAATCATGCGTTTTTTTTGGAATTCTAGACCGTACTAGTACCTTAATAAATCCGGCTCTGCTTAACGCAGTCGTTTAGCTTGGAGACTTCGTCTTACTTTTTCCTAATTTTAAACACGTCAGACAACTCTTTCAAGTAATGTGGTTCTTTTTCTTTATAAAAATAAAACATAAATAAAAATTTTTACTTCGATTTGCTTTGGTAATAAGGATAAAGCGAAGAATGGCGATAGTGTTTATTGAATGTTTCTGATTATTCACGTTTGATAAAACTGTGTTTCAGAAACTCTGTAGAGTGGAAATGAGTCGAATGAATATTGAAGTATTTCTTATTACCTTCAGCCCTACTCAAGGTCACCTAAAGTCAATAGAGTTTCAAAAGTTAGATACATAACTTCATCTTTATTGGTTTCAGCAGAAAATGTCTTATAACGTTACACGTCTTTCAATATTGTTTAAATAAAAATGGTCGCTTAATTTGAATGATTTTTTAATAGTTTTATTAAATAAATACAAAATACTCAATAAAATTCTAAAAGTTCAGTTTCTAAAACTTTCATATCATAAGTAAGAAAACTTTTAAGAAATTTGGTCTTATAACGTTACACGAAAGTAAAGCGCTTTTGTTTTGTAAAATTTACAAGTTTGAATATTTTTTTTTACCAAAAAAACGAGTTATTTAGTTAAAGTAAGACTTTTCCATAAAATTTATAGTTGAAGGTAAACAAAAAAATAAATAAAAGGTAATTTATATTACCTTTTTTCGAGTACTTGAATTTCCGGCTGTGTGTGAAGAGATCAACAAGCTAATTTGAAGTGTGGCTTAGGACACACCAAAAATGTTTTTGCTGTTGATAATGATATCAACCATTAGTATGAGATATATTCTTTCTAAAAATGAGCATAGTAGCGGTAAATTCTAAAAAAAAAAATTTGTGGCTTGGTTTCATTTCTCGTGACCGTGACCATATATCGCTAATTCGCAACATAAAAACACGACTTTGTTGGTCCAAGGTGCAAATTCATTCGGCTATACCTCATACATGCATAAGCATGTTTGTAGGCACAGAATTATTTTTCCATTGCCCGGCACAATATAGCAAATTTAAAGATCGTACATTACTTTCGTACGGTTGTTTCGCATTTTTAATATTCAGTCTATTTACAAAGCACATCAATTAAATAATCAAATAAAACATCTGTAAAAATTTTTACTTTAATTTACTTTGAAATGAAATGACCATTGTCAATATAGATAAAAAAATACGTTTAAAAGATAAAGTAGTTATTCGCTACTGTTAAAGTTAGACGTGCTCTTTAACGTTATAATATTATGGTTTAAATCGTTTAAAATCGACAAAACGTCGGTTCTAGTCTTAAGCATAATATTTAGAGTCAACTCGCATTCTTAAATTCTCGTATTACGGGCGGGTTTTAAATGTCATGCCATTTTGTCAGTACATACGCGACATTTCTGAATGAATGCCAGTGTACTGATAAGACATACTACTCGAAACTATTCGCATTGGTGTAATTAATTTTTCCTCTAATCCACCATCTTCCTACAAATATCTTAATTTGCCACAACCAGTTATCGGTCGGTCAAAAATTTTCAGGAGAATTGGCTATACTTGCAGATAGAATTTACGAGGCATCTCAAAGAACAAGCATTTATAGTGTTTCCACAACTTAGCGAAATGCTGATTCTGCAAATATTGTTAATTGAAGCTTTTCCTTTCGATACCAGCGCACGTAACAAAAAAAAATCATTTTAGAACAACAGAAGAAGCAATAGTCAGTCACATAGTCGTGTAACGAAGTTACACCTTTTAACCTAATTACACCGTTTACCATTCCGGATGAAATGACCAGCAAGTATTGCATACCTCAAGGCACCCACGCAAATATGCAAAACAGGACACACACAGATGGTTGGCGACGTCAGCAAATAAATTTCGTTCGTCAGTTTTACAATCCACATTTGGTTTTGGCAGCCAGGTCGACAAGTAAGAGTGAGAAATTCATCGAAAATCAGATTTTTCTTGCCACCGTATCTTGTGTACCAATCAAGTGTACAAGGTACAGGTCATCTCAATAAGAAGCATACTGCTGGTCGCTCATACCAGGTAGTAGCTTCGAAACTTTTGACTTCCGCCGTTAAAACCTCCTCCGCTCTTCTGCTCCACTCAGACTAGTTACTCTATCCCAATCTTCGCTGTCTGAATTTTGTCTCCTCCGCCGCCGTAGTTAAGACTAGGGACTCTATCCCAATTTCGCTGTCTTAACCTTTCTCCGAAAGCCTTAGACTAGGGACTCTATCCCATCCGCATCCGCCGCCGTAGTTAAGACTAGGGACTCTATCCCAATCTTCGCTGTCTTAACCTTCACCACTTAGACTAGTGACTCTATCCCAACCTTTGCTGTCTAACAAATTGAACAAATACAAATTGGAACTGGAGCTTTGAACTTTCTGTTGGCCGAGTTAAACTGCTTCCTTTGGTTGACCCTGGACCCCGCTGAGCTATCTCAGCTGGAAACAAAAAAGCATCACATTTTGGCGCCCGAGCAGGGACTTTAAGAATGTTCATCCGAACTCCCACCGACCGACCATAAATCTTTCGAAGGCAACACGGTCTGCCGCCGCCGGAACCCGTTTTTCTCCGAAAAGTCCTTTGGAAAGATTTATCCGTAACCAGATACCGAAAAAGTTCCAGCGATCCGTATACCAATCTGCCGCCGACCAGTTTCAACATGTCTGAATCCAACGATTCACCGATGGAAGATAGCAACCCGTATAAGAATCTTGGGTTCATATATTTCTTAAACAAAACTGAACTCACTGATGTGCTGAAGGACCAAAGTTTAGAGACAAGCGGCAGCGTAGAGACGCTGCGTAAGAGTCTAATCTAGCATTTCAAGGAGCTCCGTACACATGCTTCCACACAAAACTTGTGTGCAGAATGAGAAAGCGTCGTGGAAAAAAGAAATAACGCCTAACCCTCAGAGAAAATGCCGTCGACCGACCCGCTCCCCGTCAAAAACCACATCAATGTCCACGTTCCGCCAGCTCTATTTTAAGCATCATCATTCCTGACCATACCGGAACCAAGAAAACCACTCTTCGCGTCTACTTCACTGTACCAACCCGCTTATAGCCCGTCATATCCAACGACGTCCGCCGACCAAATACAATCCTACAGAGGCATCTCATTCCCCGAATCGACCCAACTGCCTTCAACGTCAAACTCATGCTCAACTACAAAGAATTCCACATTCGCGTAGTACGGCTGAAGAACGAATCTCTGTACTTCACAGTACGGCCGAAGTTGGGCTCAAGGGTAAACTGATGGGCATTCCTAGAAGTGCGAGTATTACGGTTAAATTGTTTAAGGGGAGGAATGCAGCTGGCTATTTCACTAGAGCATAGTCCGTTAAAATAACGGTAAAAAAGGGTGAGGCAAGAAACATTACGACGATGTTGGAGTGACGTAAATAAGTCAATGATGTTATTATCACCAATCGTTTTAAAAGCTCTTCATTGAATACTGTCTAAGAGACTTAAAGAAGTTACTGGAGCACCAGCCCATAGATGGGAGTTATACTCAAGTTTAGGACGTATATAGGTTTTATAGATTGTAGCCAGATCAGAAGGAGAGAAAAATTTCTTGCACCGTCTCAGAAAACCCAAACATCTTGCGGCATTTTTGGCAACATCGCGTATGTGAGTGTTCCACAAGAGGTGGTTCGTGATGCACATACCGAGAATATTGAGATGTTCAGTTTCATTGATGCAAGTGCCACTCATAGATAGTGGCAATAGGGGTATATCTCGCTTTAACGATATAAGATAGCATTGGGTTTTCGAAGCATTAAATTCGACACGGTTTCCTATTCCCCATTGCACAATGCTGTTTAGGTCGTAATTTAATGTGCTTATCATATTTTGTCATTGCAGTTCCACATCCGAAGAGGAGCGATGTGAGTCTGAAAACGAATATGAAAAGCTAAGAGTACTATCGTCAGCGAAACAATTAATTGAATTAGAAGTTACAGACAGGAGATCATTAATAAAAATGAGGAAGAGGGTTGGGGACAAAACGGAGCCTTGGGGCACACCAGCATTTATATTGTGGGTTTCAGACTTGAATCCGTCTAGTACAACTTGTATTGAACGGTTCGAAAGAAAATTTCTAATCCAAAGAAGTAGGGATTCGTCGATACCGAAAGCACGCATTTTCGATAAAAGAGCAAGATGCCAGACTTTATCAAATGCCTTTGAAATATCAAGTGCAATAATCTTACTTTCTCCGAAACAATGTAAAGATTTGTTCCACTTTTCGGTTAGATAAACCATCAAATCACCAGTGGACCTATTGCTACGAAAGCCATACTGCCGGTCATTAAGAAGCTTTCGTTCCTCAAGATATTTCTTAAGCTGATAAATTGATCAGCGTTTCCATGACGTTAGAAAGAAGGGACGTTAGTGCGATCGGTCGATAATTAGAGGGAGAAGGAGATTCGCCTTTTTTGGGAATTGGCTCAACAAATGCAGTTTTCCAACCAGTCGGAACGAGCCCTGAAGAATAGGACAGATGGAAAAGCTTATGCAGGGGTTTTGCTAGCGTGGAAGAACATATCTTCAGAATAATAGCGGGGATACCATCCGGACCAGCGGATTTATGAATGTTGAGATCTTTCAGGACTCTTGCCACGGTACGAGTGCGAAAAAATATGTGTCCCATAGAATCACTAACGCGCTCAAGAATCGGGGGAGTCATGACAGTATCCGGCAAGGTGGAATTTGTGGCGAACTGCCTTACAAACAAGTTAGCTTTATTAATAGAGCTAACGAAAGGAGTGTCATTGAAAACAAGCGTAGGAACCGAGGAAGAGGAAGAATTCCTCATATTTTTTACAAATGACCAAAAATTCTTACTGCCTTTGGGACATTGCAGTATTTTTTGCATTGATTTTTGATCATGTAAAAATTTGGTCCGTCCAATATGGGCGTTGCAGGCCTTCCTGGCTTGTTTGAACTTTTTCCGGTTTTCCTCAGTTGGGTTGGCTCTAAAACACCGGAAGCTTACCTCTTTTTCCTTGATAACCTCTTTACAGCTCAAATCAAACCATGAATTATCCTTGGGTCTGATACTTTTAACCCTATTCGGGATAAAATGTTTCATTCCCAAAAGAATAATGTTAGTAAAAATCCCCGAAATCCCGTCGCTGTTGTCACTTCACCTCCACCGCCGTTACCGTCCGTACAAGACTCTCGTTATTTCATCCCTGTGCTTATCGACGATGAAGAATACCATGCGCTGCTCGATACTGGATCGACGAGATCTTATGTAGGTCAAACGCTGAGGGATAAGCTCAAGGAGTTGGACCTCTCTATGCGCATACAGCATCAATCGATCCATTTATCTAATGGTAACCCATTGTGACTTCCAAGCATTACACGGCCACGCTTACTATAGGAGAAACCGATCTGATTGGAGAAGTAACGTACTTGCCCGAGCTCGTTTGCAAATGATTTTGGCAAGCAACCTGGTGACAGGCAGGAGGCCGTGTGTAAAGTATGAAGGAAACCGAATCTTCGACCACACCTGTTCAATTGCCCAGCACCTGTCTCTCGAGCAGCAGGAGGTTTTAAATCAATTTTTAAAATCGGAACTACCCAAGTTTGATGCAATCAAAGGTATTCAACTCAAGACTGACGAACCGTTCAAACAGCGGTATTACCCTCGCAACCCCGCTATACAAAAAATTATAAACGAGGAAATTGACGACCTCCTTGCGACGGGGAAAATAAGTCCGTCGAAGAGCCCATACAGCTCGTCGATAGTGTTGGTTAGAAAGAAAGGAGGATCGTGGCGCGTTTGCGTTGACTTTCGGCAGTTGAACAAAGTCTCATCCAAAGACGCATATCCTTTTCCATACATCGTAGCCATCCTAGATAAATTGCGGGGAGCTAAATTCATGTCAACAATCGACCTGAAACAAGGCTACTGGCAAATAGCCTTAGAACCGAGTTGCCGCCCTTACAGCGCTTTCACTGTACCCGAAAGAGGGTTCTTTGAGTGGAACGTGATGCCATGTGGTTTGCATTCAGCAGGAGCCACTTTCCAACGCGCAATGGATACATGGAGCCGACATGCTAAACCATGTATTCGTCTACTTGGACGATATTATAGTTATCAGTAGCACGTTTGAAGAGCACATTCAACATTTGGCAGAAGTTTTCTTTAAACTCCGAGCTGCCAATTTGAAAATTAATGTCGAGAAATGTAATTTTTGTCGAGAAGACTTGAAGTATTTGGGGCACGTGGTTAGCAAAGAGGGCATACACACGGAACCTGACAAAATATCCGCCGTCCAAGAATTAAAAGCGCCTTTTAACATCCGCAAGCTACGACGTATCTTAGGAATTTGCTCATGGTATCGTCGCTTTATCAAAGATTTCTCTACGATAGCCGTCCCTTTGACCGGGCTTTTGAAGAAAAATGCCTGTTGGGTTTGGGGACATTGTCAGCAAGCGGCTTTTGAGTCATTAAAATCAAAACTCACCGAAGCACCAGTTCTGGCCTGCCCGGATTTCGATCGGACCTTCGCTTTGCAAACGAATGCAAGCAATTTCGGGCTAGGAGTAACTTTAACGCAAAATTTCGAAGGCCAAAAAAAAGTAATCGCATACGCCTGTAGAACACTCACGGACCAGGAACAAAAATATGCAGTAACCGAAAAGGAGTGTCTGGCAATACTCTAGAGAATTAGGAAGAGGGGAACCATTTTACCATAGTAACGGACCACCATTCTTTGAAGTGGCTCCATAGCTTAGAAAATCCCTCCGGTAGATTAACCCGTTGGGCATTGGAGTTACAGCAGTTCGACTTTGAGATTCACTACCGAAAAAGAGCGATGAACGTGATCCGCTCCCCATTACCGAAGCAGATAAGCTAGCAGCAATAAGAGATACCAAACTCGATTCATTAGACAAGAGACTGAGCCAAGTAGCGAGCAACCCCAGCAGTCATCCAGATTACAAAGTTGAGAACAACCGATTGTACCGCTGTTTCTCGAACACACAGCCGCTGGTCGCCCCTGTCGAGTTTAATTCGAAATTATGTGTCCAAAGTTCCGACCGCCAGCGTATCTTATACGAGAATCATGACGCTGTCACCGCTGTGCATTTAGGTATAGCAAAAACAACAGCGCTAATGGCTAAGCGGTATTATTGGCCTGGAACGTTTAGAGATATAGCCAAATATGTCCGAAATTGCCAAGTATGCAACCGATACAAGGTGTCACAACAAAAACCGGCTGGACTTATGCATACAACACCAGTAGAGCAACCCTGGGAAATCGTTTGCGCTGATTTCATCGGACCGTTGCCACGTTCAATGAAAGGGAACACTACCCTATTGGTTATGGTAGACAAATTCACAAATTGGGTCGAGGCCACACCTATGCGAGCCGCAACAGCCCCAGGCCTAATCAAAGCTGTCCGTGAACAAATTACTAATCATTTTGGAGTCCCTCGAATGTTTTTATCCGATAATGGATCCCAGAGTTCACCAGTCGCCAATTCCAAGAGTTCCTCACCGATTTAAGCATGCAGCAGCGCTTAACCGCACCCTACACTCCCCAAGAAAACCCGACTGAGAGAGTGAACCGAAGCCCGAACGAGTTCCGAAATTCGCCGCTCCCCGACGGAAATGCCGAAAATATGAATATCCGCCAAGAACGGATGAGCGCCCTATACGAGTTAGTGAAACATAATTTGCAAAAAGCCAGTCAAGTTCAGGCGAAATCCTATAACTTGAGAAGACGACCCTGGCGCCCAGCTATTGGAGAATTAGTATATAAAAAACAAGAGTGTTGTCTTCCGGTGTTGACTATTTTTCCGCCTCAACTTAGACACTTCCTTCCAGACCAAAATCACGACGAGAGGTCTCGTCTGTCGAAGTAAGGGGGGAATGCGACTTCGAACTCAGGTACTAATATATCTGCTATCTGATATCACAGGCGTTTTAGAAAGAATGCAAAGGAATGCGACAAACCTTGCAATTTTTATTAAAGCGAATTTCAAAATCCCACAAATAACCCAAACTATATAAACCTGCTGTTGCAGCGGCAAGGATGCAGTGTTCCTTAAGTCATTGCTTATTTATAAGGGACAAAAAAGTTCTAATTTAACTTTTCTGGTCGATACAGGGTCGGATTTGTCAGTTTTTCCCTATATCAATAAAACTGGATTACTATTTCAAGATCCTTTGTTTTACTATCAGGTGTTACCGGAACTTGTTGTTATTAAAAAAGAAAAACCAGATTTTATTGGTACAAAAGTTAATTTATTAAGAGCAAAAACTAAGAAACACGACTACTTGTGGGAACGCAAAATTCAAGACGTGACAAAGAGTTCGTTAATTCAAAAAAGACATATGTTACAACACGAGCGCCATCGTGCTATTGAAACTTTAACTAAACCATTCTTAAGGCGCATACAGATTACATTATTTCAATACTCCCACTTTTAGTTATAAGTTTCTACTTAGCAAACTTTAAAAAACTTTAGGTCAAAAACAATCTATTTCATCAAAGCAAAAGAATCAAAAAAATAATTTAAAATTTAAATTCATTCGAAATAAATTGTTGATTGTGTTGGCTGGAACTACGCATGTTCATCATAAAACAAAAGGATTGGTGTTTTGCCTTTGCTAAAGGCTTCGTCAAGACATCGGCCAGTTGTTCATCAGTTGACACATATTCAAGATTAAACATTCCATCTTCAAATTGCTCTCGTATGAAATGGTAACGAATATTTATATGTTTATTGCGTTTATGATATTCTGGATTCTTCACCAGGCGAATTGCACTCTGACAATCCATGTAGAACATCGGCTTCTCTATTTTCTCTTGCAAAAACTCCGTCAGAAGATTTTTCAACCACACCAGCTCTTTAATGGCATGTGATGCTGCCATGTATTCAGACTCCGTTGTTGATAACGTAACTGATCCCCCAGAAATAACACAGCCTCCTAACAGGAAGACATAACCAGATGTCGATCTCGCTGTTTTTCTGTAACCTGCATAGTCTGCATCGCTGTAGCCTCTCAACGACAAGTCGGTCCCACCTTTAAAATACAAGCCCATGTCAGGTGTTCCTTTAATATACTTTAAAATACGCTTTAAAGCATTAACATGTGCTTCTGCAGGATCTTCCATGTACCTGCTGACATTGCCCACTGCAAAACTTATATCTGGGCGTGTACCCACAGCCAAATACATCAAACTGCCAACTGCTTCACGATACGGAAAATCAAGTTTCTTACTGCATTCAAAATCGCTTAAGTTTTGCGAGTTGTCCAATGGTATTGCAACTGGATTGCAATTCTGCATTCTAAGCCGGTGAACTATTTTCTTTGCATAAGCTTGCTGGCTAATGTAAATTGAACCATCAGGCTTCTGATCGATTTCGAAGCCCAGGAAATATTTAGCTTCAGAAACTTTTATCTCAAACTCCTTCTGCAAATGTTCAAGAACTTGAAGAATATTGGTTTCGTTTTCTGCTGCTATTAACCCATCGTCAACGTAAATGGCTTAAAGCATAATCCCATCAGCACCATGGTGAATAAAAACACAAGGATCCGACGCACTGGTTTTGAAGTCAAACTTCGATATAAAAGCGGTAAATCTTTTGTTCCAGCAGCGGGAAGCCTGTTTCAAACCGTATAAGCTTTTATTTAATTTGCACACTTTTCCACTGCGATCATCGAATCCCATCGGCTGCCTCATGAAAACGTCCTCAGTCAATTCTCCATTTAAAAAAGCGGTTTTCACATCAAACTGCTTCAACATCATACGCTTTGAAGCTGCCAATGCGAGTATGGTTCGTATGGATGTGAACTTAACTACTGGGCTAAATGTTTCTTGATAATCGACGCAATATTGTTGGGTAAACCCGTGCACAACCAAACGTGCCTTGAAGGGTTCGATGTTGCCATCTGCTTTCTGCTTCAATCTAAACACCCAACGATTATCAATTACCTTATGATCCTTTGGCAATTCAACCAATGTCCACGTACGATTTATCGAAAGGGACTTAATCTCTTCCTTCATCGCATTCTCCCACTGCTTATGGTCTTGTGATACAATTGCTTCTTCATACGATTTTGGTTCTTCGTAAATTGCCATTAAAGCTGCTGCATGATTTGCTGTTTCTTCAAAGGATAAACGTCTGCGTGGTGGTGAAGGAACTTGGTTTCTAAGACGCCTTTTTATGATGTTATTGTTGTCCAGACTACATACAGCACCAGTCTCATACGTTTGGTCCACCGGTGTCTTAAAACCTGGTTCATCTGCTTCAGCACAATCTTCGGATTCCAAGAACACCTCTCCGTCGTCTGATTCATCAACAGTTTCATCAACGCTGCCTGTATCAACAATAGCCATTGCTTCTTCTACAAGAAAAACCACATCACGCGCCACTTCTATGCTGTTCGTTTCAGAATTCCAAACTCTATACGCCCACGAGTTGGTATTGTACCCAACAAAAACACATTTAATTGCTTTTCGATCTAATTTTCGACGCTTCTCTTTGGGAATGTGAATGAAGACGTCAGATCCAAAAATACGCAGATGATCAACTTTCGCTTGCATGTTGAACCACAGCTCGTACGGTGACTTATACGGAACAGTGCTGGTTCCAGATCGATTTAAAATATGCACTGCAGAATTCACAACTTCAGCCCAGAATCTTTTATCCATTTTATTTGCATGGAGCATTGTTCTTGCCGATTCAACAATCGTTCTCATTTCTCTTTCCGCACAGCCATTTTGTTGAGGCGTATATGGCACTGTGCGTTGATGTTGAATACCCATGCCGCTGAAAAACGATTTCAGTTCATCGTTGATAAACTCCGTCCCATTGTCTGATCTGAGAACACGAATGCAGTGGCCTTGCTCTTTTTGCGCTATTTTTACAAAATTTTTGATGTTCTGCGCCACTTCAGATTTTTGTTTTAAAAAATAAACCCGCCGAAAATGGGAGAAATCATCTTTCAGCAACAAAAAATACCTCGATCAACCAAGAGATTTGTCTTCCATCGGCCCGCATACATCAGCATGAATAATTTGTCCGCACGATTTAGAAATATCGTCTCGAGGCTTATGACTCCCACGATGATGTTTCCCATCGACGCAGGCTTCGCATGTGAACTCTTCGTCACTGAAATCAATGCCTTTCCGTAGTTGGAACTTCCTTACATACGGCACGTGTTGATGCCCAATGCTTCCCTGTCACTATATTTGCAGAAAGTTCTTCAATATGGACAACCTTGAAAAATATCTTGAACACTTTCTCATGACGTGCTCCCACTTCAACGACTTCATATCCATTCAACAGCTCACAAAATTTGTTGTCTGACTGCAGCACATACCCACGATCCATATCTTTTTCCTGATGAAAATAAGTTCAGATGAATTTCTGGAACGTACAACACATCTGTGATATGCTTTCGAATCCATTCACTGCCATTGTACGCAAGAATTTGAATGTCCCCTTTTCCTTGAGCTACGATCTTCTTACCGTTTCCAACAGTAACATTCATCGATTCCTCCTTGAAATTATGGAACCACTCACGACGATGACTCATGTGGTCGCTTGCTCCCGAATCCAAAACCCAGATATCTTTATCTGCAGGAGAAAAAGAAATGTGACTTAGAAAAGCACCCGTCGAATTGGTTTTGGTTTCGTTCTGTCTACGTGGATAGTTTCGTTTCCAGTGTCCGTTTTCACCACACGAAAAACATGCTCCTTTGGGCTTAGCATATTTCTTCGAGCTGTCCTTGACACGGTTAGATGAATGGACTTTCTTTGAAAAATTTCGTTTCATGACCAAAGTTTCGACCGTCTCAACTTCACCCTGTGCTTTCAGTCGTAGTTCTTCCGCCATTAGCCTTGCACGCAAGTTGGCCATCGTCTGCTCAGACGCACTAGTTGATTCCCAGGCACTGTGGAAATGATTAAACTCTGCTGGCAGTGACATAAGGATCTTTGTCATCACCATGGAATCGGAGATGACTTCCTTTTGATCTTTCATCTGCTGAACGATTTCCATTAGCTTTGATAAAAAAGAAGCTATGTCGTCGGATGCATCTTTTGTAAAGCTGTAGTACCTCTGTTGCAAAAACAAAATGTTCGACTTCGAAGCCTGTTCATAGGTACTCTTCAGTGTTGTCCACATTATTTCGTACGCTGTTTCGCTTGTTTTTTTCTCAAAAACGGCTCCGAGAATTTTGATAGTTTTTTTTTTGTTTCGATTAATCTTTACTTTTAGAGAAGCTTCTAAAAAGTTAAAAAAAAACATTGCATTTTAAGACTTTAAAAAAATATATTTTTTTTTAATTTTTTAAAGAAAAAAAATTTATTTTTTTTTTGAAAATTTGGTACCTCAAAAACTGCTCAGTATTTTCTTTGTAAATTAAATTTTTATTCGAACAATAATAAAAAGTTTAAATATGGGTACCAACATTTTTTTTTAAATATGTTTTAAAAATTTTGTATACAAAAGCTTATTTTTTTAAGAAACCACTAAAACGAATTACAATTTTGTTCTTTCATAAACTAATATTTGCTCAAAACACATGTCATCCTGTGTTTAGCTCCAACTACTAAAGGAGTTTTAGTCATTTAAAAAATTAATTTTATGCTTTTTCTCTAATAAGATTAATTTTTGAAATTCTTAGTGTTTTACATAAAAGCAAGTTTTTGCGACCCATTTTATTTTATGTGTCTTCGTATTTTAACGCAATTGTCTTAATTTTAATTTATGATTAAAAAATAGAGACGAATCGAACAGCAATTGCATTTTCGATGGTTAACATTATGTATAGGGCAGAAAACGAACGGAGCAAATATACCGATACAGATATCCGTGTTAATCTTAAGGGCCAATTTATGGCTAATAAAAATGATTTCGATTTTTATAAGTTTGAGTTATTGATGGCTCCAAGGTCGGGGTGTGTTGAATTACAGCAATAGAAAAAACTCACTCATTTCGTTTGTGTGAAAGTTACAGTTACAAATGAGTAGCACATAGCAACCTCTGATAGCGTTTTGGGTATAATTATGTAGTACTATAGTTAACGTAGGTACCAATTGAGTGTTGCTGGTGTCCTTATCTTTTCGTATAACTCTTTTTCCTATGATCGCAAAAGTACAACAAGTTATAACTTCACGTATTAATATATGCCGGATTTAGTTCTGCAGATTTGGTCCACTAGGCGAACCTAGAACTTATTATAACTCTATTGTTAGGTACACTTATGGAATCACTTGCACTCTTTTTCTCTTGTTGCATTAATGATATTTTACGAACCAAATAATGGCCTCCATCACAGGGCCCGTAGTAAGAGTCTATGTCTAACAATTAATTCCGGAATAAAAATGCCCAAATGGGAAACACAAAAACGCCCTCTTAGTGAATATTTTCCAACTTTTGGTAACATTATTCAAATTTGCCAAATAGATATCCGTTGCACCATCTTTATGATGTTTTGTTTTTGTGATTGGCTGTATGAAATTGTTCCGATAGGTCCTATCCCTAAGAGCAAATATCATTTAGTTATAACATATTTATGTTAATTACAATAAAAAATATGTAATTAACAAGTACCGACAATATAACGGGTGATTTTTTAAGAGCTTGAGAACTTTTTAAAAAAAAAAAACGCATAAAATTTGCAAAATCTCATCGATTCTTTATTTGAAACGTTAGATTGGTTCATGACATTTACTTTTTGAAGATAATTTCATTTAAATGTTGACCGCGGCTGCGTCTTAGGTGGTCCATTCGGAAAGTCCAATTTTGGGTAACTTTTTCGAGCATTTCGGCCGGAATAGCCCGAATTTCTTCGGAAATGTTGTCTTCCAAAGCTGGAATAGTTGCTGGCTTATTTGTGTAGACTTTAGACTTGACGTAGCCCCACAAAAAATAGTCTAAAGGCGTCAAATCGCATGATCTTGGTGGCCAACTTACCGGTCCATTCCTTGAGATGAATTGTTCTCCGAAGTTTTCCCTCAAAATGGCCATAGAATCGCGAGCTGTGTGGCATGTAGCGCCATCTTGTTGAAACCACATGTCAACCAAGTTCAGTTCTTCCATTTTTGGCAACAAAAAGTTTGTTAGCATTGAACGATAGCGATCGCCATTCACCGTAACGTTGCGTCCAACAGCATCTTTGAAAAAATACGGTCCAATGATTCCACCAGCGTACAAACCACACCAAACAGTGCATTTTTCGGGATGCATGGGCAGTTCTTGAACGGCTTCTGGTTGCTCTTCACTCCAAATGCGGCAATTTTGCTTATTTACGTAGCCATTCAACCAGAAATGAGCCTCATCGCTGAACAAAATTTGTCGATAAAAAAGCGGATTTTCTGCCAACTTTTCTAGGGCCCATTCACTGAAAATTCGACGTTGTGGCAGATCGTTCGGCTTCAGTTCTTGCACGAGCTGTATTTTATACGGTTTTACACCAAGATCTTTGCGTAAAATCTTCCATGTGGTCGAATAACACAAACCCAATTGCTGCGAACGGCGACGAATCGACATTTCACGGTCTTCAGCAACACTCTCAGAAACAGACGCAATATTCTCTTCTGTACGCACTGTACGCATTCGTGTGGTTGGTTTAATGTCCAATAAAGTAAACTGAGTGCGAAACTTGGTCACAATCGCATTAATTGTTTGCTCACTTGGTCGATTATGTAGACCATAAATCGGACGTAAAGCGCGAAACACATTTCGAACCGAACACTGATTTTGGTAATAAAATTCAATGATTTGCAAGCGTTGCCCGTTAGTAAGTCTATTCATGATGAAATGTCAAAGCATACTGAGCATCTTTCTCTTTGACACCATGTCTGAAATCCCGCGTGATCTGTCAAATACTAATGCATGAAAATCCTAACCTCAAAAAAATCACCCGTTAGTAATAAAATAATTTATTTATGAATATCTCATATTTTTTTGAAAACCCCCCCGAAATTATTTTCTGCGTCCGCCCCTGCCCATCATAGTCAAAATCTGGAGTTTGATTTTTCTTACGAATGCATAACTTGCCATATATGTACATATACTACCTATGTATGTATGTACATATGTATGCATATGTCACGAGTCAAAATTGTAATTCTTGTGAGACATGTGCACTTAGGGGTTCAAACTCTCGAAACGAAGGTGGTACAGGTACATAATCATAAGAGTTATACAAATAAATTCTTAGAATTAATCGAAAAAGTTCACAAGCGGAAAATCTCAAAAAGAAATCAATGAATAACCGAAAGATGAACATAAGCATTTGACTTGGCATAGTCGAACTTTGGCCTTAAGTCCGAATCAAATTACAGTAGCCTGTAGGTCATATTGATTTCATTCTTTAAATTATGTATGTATGTCACTTTGTTATAAAATAAAATTCGAGCGAGTTATTCAATGAACACGAAAATACACTTTTTTTAAAATGACAGCCTGTATTTCACCCCTACCATCGTAAAGATTTATTTTATGATGAGGAGATGTACCTAAACAAATACAAATATTTAGCCCACGAAAAACGTAATGTGATTATTAAAATCTATTGGCGCAAAATTTAAAATATTTAAAACCTACTCTAAATCAATTTTAGAATGGGAGTCGATTCTAAATATTGGGTATAAAACGAGAACCGACTTTTTGTTAATTTTAAAGGACATAAACTATACTTTAACGTTAAAGAGCTCGTCTTACTTTAACAGCAACAAATAGCTAGTTTATCTTTTAAAAGTGTACTTTATCTATATTGACAATGGTCATTTCATACCAAAGCAAATCGAAGAAAAAAACGTTACTGATGTTTTATTTGATGTTCTTTGTAAATAGACTGAATCACTGAATATTATAAATTCCAAACAATCGTACGAAAGTGTTCTACGATTAACAAATCTTACATACAAATATACATATCTTATTTTTATGCACGTCGGCCGAGACGAGTATAGCAAAATGAATCTGCACCTTGCAACAACAAATTGAATTTTTATGCTGTGAATTTGCGATTTATACTTTACTAGCCGACCCGTACTCGCGTTGCTTCGCAAATTGTAACTACGAATATTTTCTTAATATTAATATTAGCATATGAAAACATTTCTCAATGGGACTGAGCATATTTGCTACAATAATATTAATTTTAGTTTAAATGTATAACATACCGTATCGAATTAGATTCTCTTTCACACTTGAAAAAAAAGAGCTTGTTTATGTTTGTGCATATTATAAATATAACAATATAGAAAATAATAAAATTTATTTCAAATAAATGGGTTGACTACTTTCTGAGATCTTCAGCCCAAACTTTAAAATGGTTTCGCTTTTATAGAATAGTTCATGTGCACGGCACTGTAGTCAATTGAATGTCCATTTTTGTCACCCAAAATGCTATTGAGTGTATTCAAGTAACTTAAAAAATAAAATGCACGACTGGATCGCACAAACTTGCTCTTATGTAAAAGTATTTTAGAATTTAAAATACATTTTATAAATATAAAACATGGATTTAATGAGATAAAAATGTTCAAATGTATGAATTGCCGTCTGATTAATCTTTTTAATATTTAAGTAATTTTTTATATGACAAATTTTCTTTAAATTTTTCGAGAACAAAATTTGGGATGCCAAATTTTAAGTATTAGGTAGTATAGATTTTAGAAATAGTTTTTTTCGAATATTTTTATATACAATATTATTTTAAAGTTAAGTGGGATCCTGTTGAAAATTGTTGGGTAAAATCGTTAGAGCTGTTGATGAGGAAGTCAAAAAATCAAAAAACGGTTCTATGACAGGTACCGTTAATAACATTTTGACCCAAAATTTTTTTTTTACCAAAATGTAGTCCATGTCCAATGTCCATAATATCGCACCTAATTTTTTTTATCAAAATCGTTAGAACCGTTTCGAGATAAATAAGATTATGCATTACGGGTGTATGGAGGGTACTGTTAGTTTTGGAGCTAAAAAAAAATTTCAATTTCTCCTCTAGGGAATCACCGAAGACCCTTAACTACCGAGATTGAAGAACATAGGTCTAGTGGATAAGGCTGTAGAGAGAGGTACAGACATACAGACGCACTGAAACATGTTTTTTGTGTACTAAATTGTCCTTAAAATTTTTTTAAACAAAATTGATATGCAAGTTATTAGTATTCAATAAAATACATTTTATAACGTAATTTAAAAATTTATTCGTGTATCCGTTTTCTAGATATTGAATTTTCAAACAAAAATTATATTAGTTTTTTTAAAAATCAAAAAACTATTTTTTCGAAAAAAATTTTTAGATTATATTTTTTCGAGTGTATAGAAGATCACGCATAAAAATTTTGGTTACAATCGTTAGAGCTGTTGATGAGAAATTCGTAAATCAAAAAACCGTTCTATGACAGGTACCGTTAATAACATTTCCCCCAAACATTTTTTTTACCAAAATGTATTCCGTGTCCATAATATCACACCTATTTTTTTTTATCAAAATCGTTAGAGCCGTTTTCGAGATAAATTAGATTATGCATTACGGGTTTTAGAGCTAAAAAAAAAAATTTAATTTCTCCTCTAGGGAATCACCGAAGACCCTTAAGTACCGAGTTTGAAGAAAATAGCTCCAGTGGCTTAGGCTCTAGGTCGAGGTACAGACATACATACATACATACGGACATACAGGCATAGAGACAAACAGACGGAATCGTCGGACCCACTTTATTCGTCTTCGCTATCATCGTAATGTCAACTTTGATCAAAATCCCGAGTTCGATTTTTTTTTCCAAATGCAGAACTTGTCCTATAGTTAGTACCTATTACCTTCATACACATGTGGACATTAAAATAGGTACATACTGCCATTTCTTAAACTAAAATCGTTGTGTTCTTTCAAAGACTATGTTTTACCTTTTTTATAAGTGGCAAGACTTTTTTGGTGGAAATATAAAAATTGCCGTTATTAAATGTTGTTAATGTTGCATTGACAACATAACCAACACATTCGAATACAAATTTATGCAACTGTTGCATTTTTTATTTGATCCAAAAAAAGTTCTTATTTCAATGGCCACATGTGTATATCGCAAGTAAAAAGAGCCCACCCCCACATTGCCTAGCGATGTGACGATAGAATTAGAGAAACAAAAAAAATGTGTATGTTTCGGTTAGTTAGATAAACTATACAATACAGACAAATTGAATATGAGTGCGGTATTACACAGCGCATGTATTTAATGCGCAGTTCTCGGTTATTTTGTTTTCCACTGTCATTCGGTGAAGCGCGCATTATTACACGGAAGACTTTTTCGATTTTTGAGTCTTGTGCATTATTTGACACTTGACAGCTATCTTTCATTTCAATTTTTGTTGTTCGTTCGGTGTTTCGGTGTTTGGTTTAGCAATTTAAAAAAAAATAATTAAAATACAAAAATGGAATCAGGGAATGATATCAACAATTTAATAGATTCATTTCATAATTGAAAATCAACTCGCATGTTAAAGCTTTTGTCCATTTTATTTAATTTTCATTAGCAATAGCCATATGAGAGATGTTTGCAACAAAGAAGAAAAATGAAGTGAAGCAAATTCGAAAAACAACGGAGAAGGAGAAAGAGAAACGTCAAAAACATGCAAGGAATATCCTACCCGTGCATGTCGAGAAATCTTTCTTTCTGTTTCATTTTTTTTTCTTTCTTTCTCTTTCGCACTTCATTCATGCAAGACTCAACATGCGCTGTGTAATACCGGACAGGTAGGTAGGTGAGAGAAAAAACGTAACTATTGAATGGAACAGTTATTAAGAGAGAGAGAGAGAGTATGGGAACGGAAAGAAAAGAAAATCAAAAATGTTGGAATGATAATGACATGAAACAAAGCAGCGACCTCGCGATTGTGATGAAATCTAATTCCTGGATAACATAAATTCAAAAAGTTTATAATTTTATAATTTGTTTTTATTTATTTCTCAGGTTGATTGTTTAACTAAGAAGTGATTTTGGGCTTAAAATTTGCGCAACAATATTGACTTTATGAAGCAATGCTAATCTTTGTCGATTATTGTATAGGTTTTAAGATATGAGTGGTTGTATAAGTCAACTAATGAAAAAAAAATGGACAACAAATTTAAAATTAATAATATTTAAGTTTGACAAATTATTAATGAAAAAAAATTATAGCCATAAACACTCTTATAACAATATAAAAAATAATAAAATTTATTTCAAATAAATTGGTTGACTACTTTCTGAGATCGTGCGTTACAAACTTTAAAATGGTTTCGCTTTTATATAATAGTATAGATTTCCATCTAAAATAATGTAAATAACTTATAAACAATCAAAATCTGTACCGAGGTAGTATATAAAATGTACCTTTTTCGGCGAAAAATTATTTGGTTTAAAGTTGTCTGTTCTTTTTACTTTTTTTTTGTGTTTTTGTAGTTGTGTGAGTTATGTATCTGTCAAATTAAGGGTTGTTCAACGCAAATTCGCTTGGGTTCTGTTGTAAAACCCACATCAGTTAGAAGAGTTGTCTAACGTGTTTAAAATTATGCAAAAGTTAGACCAAGTCTCCAAGCTAAACGACTGCGTTAAGTAGAGCCGGTTTTATTCCTTAAACGAGAACTGTTTAAAATTTTGCCCATTGACTCTACGAAATAAAGTAGTCTTTTTTTGTGAAAAATCAATAAACCTATACTTTTTAACTTCATATTAAAAAAAAAACAATAGTTTTCCAGAAATTAAAAAACAAATGATTTCATGACCCAAACAAAACAAATCCATTGTCCAAATTTAGGGTACTTTTTAACAATTAAGATTGTATATTATTATTATTATTATAAAGCTTCTTACCAAAATTCAGCTCTGTCGGAATTTAAAGACGGATTTTACTGGACTATTATTCAGATGTCTTATTTATTTTGTTGTCAAAAACTTGTAATATTTAAAACGGAACAATCGATTTCAACTCATCATTCAAACAAAGCAGCGACCTCGCGATTGTGATGAAATCTAATTCCTGGATAACATAAATTCAAAAAGTTTATAATTTTATAATTTGTTTTTATTTATTTCTCAGGTTGATTGTTTAACTAAGAAGTGATTTTGGGCTTAAAATTTGCGCAACAATATTGACTTTATGAAGCAATGCTAATCTTTGTCGATTATTGTATAGGTTTTAAGATATGAGTGGTTGTATAAGTCAACTAATGAAAAAAAAAATGGACAACAAATTTAAAATTAATAATATTTAAGTTTGACAAATTATTAATGAAAAAAAATTATAGCCATAAACACTCTTATAACAATATAAAAAATAATAAAATTTATTTCAAATAAATTGGTTGACTACTTTCTGAGATCGTGCGTTACAAACTTTAAAATGGTTTCGCTTTTATATAATAGTATAGATTTCCATCTAAAATAATGTAAATAACTTATAAACAATCAAAATCTGTACCGAGGTAGTATATAAAATGTACCTTTTTCGGCGAAAAATTATTTGGTTTAAAGTTGTCTGTTCTTTTTACTTTTTTTTTGTGTTTTTGTAGTTGTGTGAGTTATGTATCTGTCAAATTAAGGGTTGTTCAACGCAAATTCGCTTGGGTTCTGTTGTAAAACCCACATCAGTTAGAAGAGTTGTCTAACGTGTTTAAAATTATGCAAAAGTTAGACCAAGTCTCCAAGCTAAACGACTGCGTTAAGTAGAGCCGGTTTTATTCCTTAAACGAGAACTGTTTAAAATTTTGCCCATTGACTCTACGAAATAAAGTAGTCTTTTTTTGTGAAAAATCAATAAACCTATACTTTTTAACTTCATATTAAAAAAAAAACAATAGTTTTCCAGAAATTAAAAAACAAATGATTTCATGACCCAAACAAAACAAATCCATTGTCCAAATTTAGGGTACTTTTTAACAATTAAGATTGTATATTATTATTATTATTATAAAGCTTCTTACCAAAATTCAGCTCTGTCGGAATTTAAAGACGGATTTTACTGGACTATTATTCAGATGTCTTATTTATTTTGTTGTCAAAAACTTGTAATATTTAAAACGGAACAATCGATTTCAACTCATCATTCATCAGAGTCGCTTATCAATAAACTAAAAATGTGAAAACAATATTAAATCGCCTTCATGGTCACAAAATCAAAAGGATTACTATGTTCTATATTTTTTTTCCGCCAGTCATTGCTCAGTGGCCGTGGCCGCAGCCGAAGTATAGGTCTTATACGTATTGTAAAGTGTTCAAGTATCATTGGTAAAAACCACATTCGAGAATTCGAGTAAACTGCAGGAAAGCTTTATTGCGGGACAGCATTCATAATTACTTATTGGATAATTAAATATTAACTTGCGTTGTTTAGAACAATGATGTAACCAGCTGTTGAATAAATGTTAAAATTAAACATTATAAAAAATGTGTCTTTGATATTTGAACAAAAAATTTATCCGCAAAAGGGAAAGTGTACATAATGGATGCTAGAAATTTGAGTTTATTTTCAGGAAATTTTAGTTTAAAATGTAAGAAAAATTGAAATATAAAATTTTTGAAGTTAATTAAATAAAAAGTTCTTCTTAGTTATAAGTAGTTTATGTTTTTAATAATAGAATGTCCTTAAACTATTTATGTTCTATTTTTTTTATATATTGGCTTCACTGATTACATGCGAAAGTTCTTGCAAGGGGTAAGCCATAACCATTTGGGCTAAGATTGTATAGAGAAAAGTCTACGGAGTGTGTTTTTTTTAAAGTTCCAGTTAATGTTTAAAAAGATATTTTCAAAAGTGTGCAAAGACGTGACAACTATATACACCGCAAGTAGTATCATATTAATAAACAATGTGTATAATATATATGTAGGTATATTTGATTTAAGATAAGAGTTGAGTGATTTCGTTGTCTATTTTTGAAATTTAAATTTCAATAGAAAAACGTAGCACCTGGGTTAAGGCTATACATTCTTAGGATATTATTTTCCATCCGAGTTGTAAAACAAATGTATGTATTTATTAACAAAAATTAAAATCTTAAAGAAGATAAAATAAAATAAAATACACGAGTGGATGCCACAAATTTGATCTTATGTAAAAGTACTTTGGAATTTAAAATACTTACATTTTATAAATATAAAACATGGATTTAGTGTGATAAAAATGTTCAAATGCAATTCCATTTGCCGTCTGATTTCCGGAAAAGTATGAATTTATGCAAACAAAGTTTAAAAATCGTTTTATTATTAAAGTAATTTTTTATATAACAAATTTCTTAAACATTTTTCGAGAACAAAATTTGGGATGCCAATTTCAAGTATATAGTAGTATAGATTCTAGGAAATAATTTCAAAAAATAATCGTTCAAACGTTTTGAAGACATGATTTTTCAAAAAAAAAACTTGGAATTCTTTTTTTCAAGAAACCCTTAAATATTTTTTCGAATATTTTTATATACAATATTATTTTAAACTTAAGGGGCTCCTGCTAAAAATTTTTGGTTAAGATCGTTAGAGCCGTTAATGAGAAAGTCGAAAATCAAAAAAATGGTTCCATGACAGGTACCGTTAATATCATTTTGCCACAAAATTGTTTTTGACAAAAATGTAGTCCTTGTCCATAATATCACACCTAATTTTTCTTATCAAAATAGTTAGAGCCATTTTAAATAAGATTTTGCATTACGGGTTTATGGGGGGTACCATTAGTTTTGGAGCTAAAAGAAAACATCAATTTCCCCTATAGGAAATCACCGAAGACGAAGGCGTAGGCTATAAATCGAGGTACAGACATACAGACAGACAGACGGAATTGTCGGACCCACGTTATTCGTCTTCGCTATCATCATGATGTCAAGTTTGATCAAAATCTCGAGTTCGATTTTTATTCCAAATGCAGAACTTGCCCTAAAGTGTTTATATCGGAAGTAAAATATGGAAATTGATTATGGATTCATAACATTATTATAGTTTTCATTCAGTGCAGTCTAATTTTGAAACTCAAGGAAAGCGAAATGGAAGCATCAAGAATAACAATTGATTCATCGAGCAATAAAAATGGCGCAAACTTTTAAACAGTTTAGTGTTAAGGTATTAGTATGTTACTGCTTAACAACTTGCTAACTTTAAAGCAGTTAACTAACTTTGTTTTTGTTTAAAACTTTTTGTTACTATTAATATAAAAGGTCATACAAACAGGAAATATATTTTTCTTACTAGGTAGTTTCGCACTAAGACAATATTTTAACAAGTTGCTTCAGAAACCTAAAACAATGACAGTCCGTTCGAACAACTACGTAAGCAGAGCTTTTTTGTTAATTGGAAATGTTAAATAGTAATATGAAGTACCTACCTATGCACTATAATAAAAAGATAAATTAAGTAGGTGATCAATGATTTCAATGTTATCTAATAAAATGTTAGAGAATGTGTGATGCTAAAATCGATTGAAATTTAAACCTAGTATCATACTAAAATATATAATTTTGACCTGGTGATTATTTGAATACAATATGCCAAAGTATGAATGAAACGTTATACCAACGTGACCAATACCTAGGTAACCTTTAACAACTTATTCCTTTTTTAGAATAGGTCAGAAGTTTTATAAAACCTATTACAGCTTTTCGAATGACAAAGTTACAAATAGTTTCTCTGTACAAAAATACAACTTACTTTAATATAATGCCAAGACAACAGAAAACTTGTTGCAAATCGTATTTATAGGTTATATTACAAAATCAAATTATATTTGGCACTTTTTCGATATGCACAACAAAATTTATTTAATTTGGCATCACATAGGTATTTCGTTCTCACAAACGAAACTAACATTAGATAATTTAAAATTTGAAGTTACATATTTCACGTCACTACACTTATGAATATGTAAATTAAAATATTTAGCTATATCGCAGGTAAAAATGTAAAACTATATTGTTGCATAATATAAATGTAAAAAACCTAAAGAACAGTAAATTATTATATACATATGTACATATAAGGAGTAAAAAGAATTTGTAAACATATTTTTTTTTGCTTTAATGACAAAATTAAAAATGTCAGATCGCTTAAATTGAAACTAAGAGTTCAATTATGCCAAATGTTGAGAATATGTACATGGCATTAATTAACAATTACAAAGTGAAATGAAACCGAATTAGGCTTTATTTCATTTGCCTTGATTTCACCACACGTTTGAAAATTTTTAAAATTAGCCGCGAAAAAAATTTGTGTTGGCATTTTTAATGAAGTTATTAAATCCTTAGTCCAATGATTTCTTACAAACGTTTTTTCCATCCAAAGATACGCATTCTTATCATTTTGGTTGAACGCGCATCATAATGCTTTTTGCTTAAAAAATCGTAATTATCATGCGAAAATTCCCAGCCTCCGAGTGTTAGAAAAGACTTTCTTCTCTACTACCAAAATATTGGTGGTCTCCGTACAAAAACTAGTGAATTGCATTTTAATTCTTCATCTTCGTATTATGACATTTTTGCATTAACTGAAACGTGGCTAACTGATAAACATTTAAACTCCGAAATTTTCAATGAAAATTTGTACTACGTTTTCAGAAAAGACAGAAGCTTTGCAAAAACTAATCAATCTAGAGGAGGAGGTGTCCTTATTGCTATCCGCTCATCGTTTTCATGTCGTGAAATTGAACTACCGTCTCTCTCATCAGAAATTGACGTTGATCAACTAGCTGTGTGTGTCAACTTAAACAACTCGACGAATATTTTTATTATATTGAGTTATATATACCACCAGGTAGTTCTATTGATTTATATAATTCACACATTGAAAATGCTCGATTTGTTTTAAATGCTACAAATTCTAATCAAAACTTAATCGTACTAGGTGATTTTAATCTTTGTCACATAAATTGGATCCTAGATCCAGATGAGTTGTGCCTTATTCCTTTTAATGTTAGTAATGTTCATGAATGCTTAGTAATTGATTCGATTGCTGAATATAATCTTATTCAAATAAATAAATTCTATAATGATTTAAATGGTACTCTTGACCTTGTTTTTGTCGATAGAAAATTTTGCACTGATATAATAAAAATATTTGTCCAATTTTTCCAAACACTATTCATCATTTGGCTTTATGTATTAACTTTAAATGTTATGAATATTTTAAACCTTTTAGTAATGATTTATGTAAATATGATTATAAAAACGGCGATTACAACTCTATTAATAATTATATGAATATCTTTCCTTGGAGCAATATTGTTGATAACTTTCAATTATGTGATGCATATAACCTTTTTCATTGTTCTTTAACTGAGGCAATGAACCTTTATATACCAAAAGTAGTCATTCGTAATAACTCCAAACCAGTCTGGTACAATAAAAGATTATGTAACTTGAGCAATAAAAAAAATTAAGCATATAAACTTTTCCGAAAGTCTAATAACAATAATATTTTGCTATGCAACTACGTACGACTTTCAAAAAGAATTTGATGTACTAAATAAGTTCTTATATAAAGATTACTTATATCACATTGAATCAAATTTGAAGCAGAATAGCAAGTGTTTTTGGAATTTCGTCAAAAGTAAGAAATGTTCCAATGGTATTCCAAATTGCATGCAATTTTCAGGGACAATATCAAATGATCTTAAAACGATATGCAATATGTTCTCGAATTTCTTCCAATCGGTTTATTCTCCATCTAATTTGCCTAATAATTTTTCAACTACCACACCTGAGAATCAAATCAATATCAGCTCCCTACATTTAAATTGCACTGATGTTGAAAAGGCTATATCTGAGTTAAACCAGGACAAACAACCAGGTCCTGATGGTATTCCTCCTTTAATCTTAAAATTTTGTGTAGCCTCCCTTTTAGATCCGTTAACTCGACTCTTTAATGCTTAATACGGGACTTTTTTTAGATGATTGGAAGGTAACGTATATTATCCCGATTCATAAATCAGGTCCTAAGCAGATTGTTTCAAATTATCGTCCAATAAGCAAACTTTCAACGGTTCCTAAATTACTTGAAAAATTAGTTTATGAAAAGTTATCCTTTGTTGTTCGGGAACTTATTTCGCCTGCTCAACATGGTTTTGTCTCTGGTAGGTCAACTACCACTAATTTAACAATTTTATCCAATGATTTAATACAAAATCTTGAAAATGGTTATCAAAGTGACGTGATTTATACAGATTTTTCAAAGGCGTTCGATGGGTAAATCATACAGTTTTAATTAAGAAGCTTTTTGCCCTTGGTTTTCACTCAAATATATTGAGATGGTTCGAATCTTATTTAAAAGGGCGCTCTCAATATGTGCGTATTAATAACATCATATCTGATCCTATATTTGTGACTTCTGGGGTACCTCAAGGAAGTCATTTAGGCCCGCTTCTTTTTTTGCTTCTTGTTAACGATATTCCCGATTGTATAATTTCTTCTCAATGTCTTATGTTCGCTGATGATATAAAAATATTCCGATGCATTAAATCTGTCGAAGACTGCCTTCTTCTTCAGAATGACCTAAATAACTTAGCTGATTGGTGTAACTCTCATCAGTTGTTTTTGAATGTTTCCAAATGTGATTTTCTATCTTTTCGCCGAAACTTGTCGCCTATAAACTATGTTTATAATATTAATGGTATTCCTTTGCAAAAAATTACCGAAAAAAAGACCTAGGTGTCATCTTCGATCCTAAGCAAACGTTTTGCCTTCATATAGATTTTATTGTTGCGAAAGCAAATTCCTTACTTGGATTCATCTCACGTAACTCTAAGGAATTTTCTGACCCTTATACATTCAGAGCATTATTTTATTCCTATGTAAGGCCGGTCCTTGAATACTGTTGTGTAATTTGGAACCCCTACTATGCTATCCACTCAAATCGAATCGAAAGTATCCAAAAAAGATTTTCCAGAATAGTGATTTATATACTACATTGGAATATACGAATGCCATCTTATCTTACTAGATGTTATCTGATCGGTCTTCAGCTTTTAGAAACTCGGAGAAAGTATTGTGAAATAATTTTTATTAGAGACATTCTTAAAAATCAAATAAATTGCCCTTTTCTTTTGTCCCTTATAAGAATATATGCTCCAACGAGAGATCTTCGAGTGCATAGTATATTTTTTGAACCGTTTCATAGGGTTAATTATGGTCTTAATGAGCCAATAACTAGGTGCCTTAGACAGGCCAACTCAGTTGCTTCGATTATTGATTTTCATAACAATATTTAGTCGTGATATCTTTAAAAGTCATATTATTAATTTATTAACTGTTTTAAACTCTGGTGGTTAGGTCTTATATTATTTTTAAGTTATTTAAGGTAATTATTCAAAGTTGTAAAGTATCGCATGTTGCTAAAAATTTATTCAGTAGTTTTTAAGATTATATATTTTTTAATGTATATCTGCTTGATGAATTAAATAAATAAATAAATAAATAAATATACGTAGGTATATTGTGTTTTTTCTCAGAAAATTTCCAAAAACCACTATGTTCCTACCTACTTACATATATGTATATAATTTTCGTAGAGCGAAAATATTATCGTATAATATCGAAAATAATATAGATACGTATAATATATAGCTAAATACCTTCGAACAATGATAATTTTTTTAGCTCTAAGCACCGGAATTAGCTTGATCAATTGAAATTTATTCTGAAATATCAAGTAGGTACGTACCTACCTATATACCAGTAGGTACAATACAAAACATTATGATAGCAATATAAAAACAAGCTTCTTAGGTACCTACCTATTCACCGGGAATTTCCAACTATCTTCTCAATTATTCTTGTATTGTTATTTATGAGGACATTATCTTATATGGATGCCTGACTCCTTTTTTTTATAAAATGATATTTATTATTTAAGTGTCTAGTATTAATAACTGGGCAGTAAATACAAAAAAATACCTATGTAAGTTCAATAATTATCAATGAAACTACGAGCATAAGATAGGAAATTTAGGTACCTACCTGTTCGTACTTCGGAAACAAAGTACAATGAATAAGAGATCAATTAGTAATTGTTCTGTGTAATTTTAACCACGAGAAAAGGTACGATTATAACCCCTTGACAAAAATCCAGGTAGGTACCTAGCAATTATTGCAATTTTGAAATTCAATTCCCATTTAACTTTTTTCAATGATCACTTTCAGTTCAGAAATCATGAAAAGAATATCTTCATTCAAGTTTTTGGTCCTGATCTACCTGGATTTTATCTTTGTGTTGGTGTTGATGAACGTTATAGTCCTGCCCATATTCATTTTTCTACCAATGAGAATGGCTTGAATTTGTAATTTTTTTTTTGGGGTGGATCGTCGTTATGGCTGAGCAGTGTTCTCTAAGGGATGTCTTTATAATGTTAAACATACTCGTATTTATGGGTCACATTCCAAACCCATAATTATTCAAACAGTTGAAGTGAATTGATCTCTTCAAATAAAGTCAAATCAAACTCTTTTAAAGGAAAGTAAAGAAAGGAAAATACCTATAAATTTTTGAGATTCCAAAGACAACACTTGAAACTTTTATTCGTAAATATGGATTCGTTTAATAAATCCAACGAATTTATAGAAAAAAATAATACATTTCGTTTAGGTACATCGGCATCAAGTAAGTTTTTAACAACAATAATTATTTAGTCAAATGAACGTGTTGTTGTTAATTATTTAAATGTTTTATTTATATTTATTTATAGGTCGCATCTTGTATCATTTACCATGCAAGGTATGTCGTGATCATAGTTCTGGAAAACATTACGGAATATATGCATGCGATGGATGTGCAGGATTTTTTAAACGCTCTATCCGGCGGAACCGTCAATATGCTTGCAAATCTCAGAAAAATGGATTATGTGTAGTTGATAAGGCGCATCGTAATCAATGTCGAGCTTGCCGCTTGAGAAAGTGTTTCGATGTTGGCATGAACAAGGATGCGGTACAACACGAACGGGGTCCAAGAAATTCTTCATTAAGACGTCATTTGGAGCTGTACAAAGACACTATGATGTTAGATATGCCACATCACTTCTCCCAAAGGTTAAATATAAATTCAGCTCTAGGAGGATTTCAAATTCCCTCTTCAATCTGTTTACCACAAAATGTATTAGACCTTTCACGTCCCCGAGCAGTTCATCAGCCACTTAGTCTAAATACCAGCTATATAAGTTTAATAAATAACAAATCTCTTCCACCAACACCACCGGTCATCGGATCAGATCATATCAAAGAAACAGCTGCCGAGCTTTTGTTTAAAAATTTTAATTGGATACAAAAAATTAAAACGTTCAAGCAACTTCCCATGTCGGACCAACTAGAACTCCTTGAGGATTCGTGGAAAGAACTTTTTATAATTGGAATGTCTCAATGTTCAATATACATTAATATAGTGCAAATACTTCTTACTTATGAATCAGAAAACCTAAACAGGGATGTAGTGCGAGTGCTTTCTTGTGAGATGCAAGTGTTCCAAGATCTCCTTCATCAGCTTCGGCTTTTAAATCTCGACAACTATGAATACGAACGTTTGCGTGAAATTGTTCTTTTTAATAAACCAGCAAAAACCTCAACATCAGCTTCTCATGCATTGATTGAAAATGCGAGGATATTACAACTTTATGAAGAAGCTAATAATTCTTTGCTTGCATATATTAGAAGTGTTAATGCTGCGCATTTGATGAGGTATGAAAATATAGTGAGAACTGTAACAGAAATGAAAAATGTTTCGAGTTTTACAATTGAAGAAGTTTTTTTCCGGCAAACAATAGGCGACATACCAATAATACGCTTAATATCTGATATGAATAAAATTGGTGTTCAAAGTTCGTGAAAATAAGTAGGTAATCTAAGGGTATGCCTTATTTAAAATTGTGATAGAAAATCGCAAAATTGTTCTTAACAAAATGTGTCATAAATAGATGTATATATTAAGAGAAACAATACATCATTAAATATCAATTATAATATTAACCCTAGAAATACTCGTATAAGCTAACCATACATCGATTCAATGTGTATGAGTTTGAATGCAAGTTATAATATAAACTAACATAATTTATTTGTGCAAAGGGTCCGATATCACCATAAATATCATTGTTAATAGATAAATAAAAAACTTAAGTATATTTTAATATTTTATTAGACAAAAACATAAATAAATATTTCGTTCATTAAAAAAATTTGAGATCACATCTACAGACTCATAATTTATTACAATATGTGTTTCAAAATTACACAAAAAAAAACTTTTCTTTTATTAATAAAATAAGGAAAATTAGTAAAATAAAAATTATTCATCTTCACTTTCAGGCAATTAGGGCAAGAGGATTTTTTCATTTTTCACACATTTTTTTTTTTGTTATTTTTCTTATATTTGAAGGACAATCGGCACAATATTTTCGTTTTGTTTTTTGTTCAAATTCTTCTGCATCGTGTGTAAGAACCTGAGGATGTTATTTTGTTAATAGATCACACATTTTGTTCTTCATATTTGACGCCAAAGTATGCAGTCATTGGCTTTTCATCGTACACGGAGTTAATTGTTTTCATAAAATAACGATGACTTAGATGAGATGTCACAATAAATAACATAATCACTTATAACAGCCATATCCAAGATGATATATTTTCAAAAATAATTTTTTTTTAGGTTTCACTGAAGTTTTTTCATAACTTGTCGTTATCTATAAGAAAACAAGCTATTTCAACTATAATTTGTATCGAAAAAAATACAACCCAGTAAGTGCAACAACCCCGGTTATTGCAACTGCCCCGATTTCTATTAGTTGCGTAAATCGAGTTTGTACTGTATATTGATTTTTTTGTGGTTTTACTTGCGAAATTCTTAAGAAAACTAAGTGGGCCTTATTAAGACCCCATGGGCCTTATTAAGAACAACGTAAGCTTTTTTTAAATGCCAAACAAATATACTTTTAAGTTTAACGAAAACAATAAAATCTATGTTTTCATGTAGGTAGATAAAATGACAAAGAATCATAACCTTTTTAGTTTACTCGGATACTCTAAAAAATATAGCAGATATTTCGAAAAATCCGTTAGGTGGGCCTTATTTGGCCCCTTATTGTTTCCAATAAGGCCCACTTGTCAGAAAACACAGAAACGAACAAATAACGTGACTTTTTTCACTTTGCATATTTAAACCATGTCTACAAGAATACATACAAAGGAAAAAAAGCCAGCTGCGCGATTCATGTCTTGACCTACAGTTCAATGAAATTCGTCTGGGGGTGAAGAACTACTAAATTATAAAAAAAGTACTTACAATATTTCCCTGGGCCATCGTTTTTTTAATGACTGTATGCAGTGGTACCACTTTACTTCAATTGAAGTAGATCTACTTCTTTTTTCCAAAATATTTTAAAATCTACTTCCTACTTCGCACCATCAGCAAAATACTGAAATCTACTTCATTTTAAAAATCTCTGTTTCAATCTACTTCACTTTTACAAAATAAAGCCCAAATCTACTTCTTTTTCTCTATTGCACTCTAAGTACCTATAGTAGGTAGTATATTATAACCTCATAATTACCATAAAATAAAAGAACGTCAACACAATACAAATACACAAATGAGTAATTTTATGCGAAATTTCTTTAAAATTAAAAGAAATGTATTGACAATTTTAAATACATATTTAATACATAGGTAATTATGTATTCATTTAAGGAAAAAAAAATTTGTATGCAAGATTTTTTCCAAAAGCAAGTAAAAAGCCATTTTGAAGTCTACTTCGATTTTTCTCAATTTACTTCACTTTTTTCTTCAAATCTACTTCGACTTTTTTTCCGGAAGTGGTAACGCTGACTGTATGACATCGAGGAACACTTTTGATTAAACGCATCCACTCCGCCTTTGGTTTCATTAGGTGTTGCATGTCAAGCATGTTCTGAACATCCTCTGAACCAAGCGTGATCTGAGTTGTTTTTAAACAAACGTGAAGTCGTGAAAACTTAGGTGTAACCATTTTTTTTAAATTTCCATCTCTCAAATATGTACTTGTATTAAGCATTTAACTTTGTTTGCTTAGTTATTTTATTCTGAGCTTATAAAGCGCACTCTAAACACGCTCAGAAGGAAAAAAGAAACTCATATTCGAAGCTCCGAACACTGAACTAAAAATGAGACACAATTTACATATTTCTTGACAACTAAAGCTCTGCTCTGAACTAAAAAAGAAAAACGCTTATTGTAGAATTGGTAGGTGGATCATATTTAGCTTTGATGTTACAGTACTATTTCCATCGCACGATGAAAGGAGAAAAACCATTTAGCTTGGTTTGAGTTTGTAGGAAAGTAAAGTGAAGAGCCATCCCATCATAGCAAATCTTGGATGTTCCGATAGGTCTGGAATGCGTATTTTTTAGTGCTTCCGGAATTTCTCTCTTACTAGATCTTATTGTATCAACTGGCTGCTGTAACAAGTTTCTCGGATATGGATCTTTTTGTTGGACATGTACATGAGAAAAGAAATCCCAAAAGATGCTTATCTTTTGTCACAAAAGCTCCCGCGATTTTTTTTTTATAATTTTCAATCACTGAAGGAATTAAAACTACCCTTAAAATGTTTGAGCACAGTGCTTAGGAGAGGATTCAAAAGGAGATACCGATGCACATTGGTTTTGAATATTATAATGGGAAGGGAATATAGAGCCGGGTAAGACATTCCACATTAGTGTAGTGCAGCTAAAGAAAGAATCTCGGATTTTAGCTGTACGTCCAAAGTTGGGCTCAAGGGTTAAACTCATGGGCATTCCCTGAAGCGCGAGTATTATGGTTAAATTGTTTAAGGGGAGGAATGTAACTGGCTTTTTCACTAGAACACTGTTTATAAGAATAACACCAAAATTATGAATGACAAGAAACATTGTGTTGGTGTGACGGTGCGACGTATTCAGATCGAAAGTGAGATATGATGAAAACCTACCATATTTTTCTCATTGGTGCTAACATATCAGTAGCTCTTAGCCGCAAAGTTTTGTCATCCGTACGTAAGCTTCTTATGAAAAAAAAATCGATCCTCTATTTATTCATGGCAGCAAGATACCTAAGTATTTCCTAAATACGAACAACAAACAGTTAATCCGTCGTGGAGTGAGTATCTTTGAAAGCACCGGCCGGGGTCAAAATGCCAATTACAGCTCGAATTTTATCATACGGTGTACATTAAAAGTTTGCTGTTACATTTGGCGTTTGAGTCCTAAGTTGAATTTCTGCGTTGTATGACTTAAAACTGAAGTTGAAGTATGAATTTGAGGAACAAGGCAGCAGACGGACACACACGTCAACCACTGACCTATCAAACTCATTTACCAAACGTTGAATAGAGCCACATACCCCTAAGGGACTGGTGGTTTGATGATTTATCTAGTGGGGGTAAAAGAAAAAACTACGCCCTTTAAAGGCGGCTACCTCTCCTCAACTAGTTGATTATGTGACGGAAGACATCTCTTCAATGACTTAGAAGTACCCTCCGACATTTCAGGATATAGCTTGCTGACCCTCAATGGTCTTAAGTCGCATAGGATTTAATTTGGAATCACAATCCCTAGGGTATAACAACGGATCTACAGAAACACGATCAGCTGTCAGCTCATTAACCTAACCAAGCCATTTGTAGACCCTGCTGAAGGTGATGCAACTCCATACACAAGAATTCAAGAATGACTACGAGAAAGTTCCAAGTGTTGAACAGCTTTTTGGAAAGACCTTTCTCTATCCTGTGTTCTGACATAGTAGTAGGAAAGAAGGTTTCTCCCATAGAAATTTTCGGAGATTTATTGCTCACAAGTCTAATTTTTATCATACTGTGCAAATCGAAACGTATAGTTATCTAAACTAATTGCTTATTTCATTAAAGAACATTATTAACATTCCTGTATGACTCTTATGAAAAAGGAATACTACGTTAAAGGATCAGGAAATCTAGGGCGCAAGGTTATTCACGACCATGTTTCATGCTTTCGTCAACTTTACGGTACATCGTTACAATTAATATTAAACCTTCCCGCTGAAATAATTCGGCTGTCGGACGTCGGACTTCATGATTGTGGAGGCTTATACCTCTATTACCCGACATGATATGTTAACTTTTAAAATATCGGCTCACATTGCTTGACATCTATCATAGAAACCCAATCAAGGCTATTGAAGAAGATGGAATAATGAGTAGATATTTAACATTTCTACAACGAGGCAAAACTGGGCAGACACCAAACATAATGATGATATCGAGTTTCTGAAAGAGCCAAACCTTGATTCTTGGTCGCATCGTTGCAGTACATGGAGATAAGGACAACAAATTGAGAGTTGCTACTGTAAAGGATAGAAAATACACCCCTCAAATTGTTAAAAATGTCCGACTTTCTTTTGCTGAAATAATCTTTCACGGGGGGCTGAATGTTCAGGAATTACGAATGTTTATTATTTATAATTTTTCTGCCTATTTAAGAAATGTAGTTCACTTTTTTTCGTTAAATTTTTATAATGCCTATACAAAAATAAATGTGGTATTAATAATAATGGAGTGGGAGTTAGCGCCAACGATGCTCTTATCACATCTATGATAGCTATGAGTCCTGCCATAAAGTACCACTTGGCACCAAGTATTGATTTTTGGCCCTTTGCCCGGTGGAAACTAGGCATGACCCGCAAATTTTAATTTTTTTCTATAAAAACAAAATATTCCATTAAACACATGAATAATACGTATGACAATTTATTAACAATTTATTTCAAGTGATAATTGTTATTAATTTAAAGCATATGAAAAATTTAAGAAAATCAATTTTCAGTTGTTTTAACTTTTTAGAAACTTTCTTCGTAATTTCCTCATAATAAAATAACGAACACAGCAATATTTTATGAACATAAAAACTAGCAGGGGTCTATTGCACCATCGTACAAAATTGTGATTACAAGCATTTTTTTAACAAATTTGTAAAAAGTCGAGATTTTTTCATTTGTAATTTTTTTTTAAACACAAATTTTTTCTTGTGAATTAAAAGTCACAAATTTACGCTTGTAATTTGTAGTTGGTGCAATAGGCCCCAGGTATACAATCAAAAAATTAGAATTAGAGAAATTTCCTCCAATAGTTCTCCAACTAACTACAGATATCTAAGTAAAATTTAGCCTGGGTGGCAACTTAAAGGGCCAGATAAATTATTTCCAATTACATCTGCCCACATATTGAGGCTGAATTAGTGTTGAAATGGTGTCTGTCTCCTTCTGCGTGGATTTTTCGTAGCCCATGTATAAAGTTCTTGAATAAATGTATGGTGATAATGTGGTTAAAACTTTTTCCATGCAGTACATTCGAAATTTTATTTGCGGAACCATTGAATTGAAAAGTTAAACGTCTAACTGATTGATCAGTTTTAACAGCTTCCAGTATTCTCTCATCCCCATAAATTTTTCTTATTTTTTGTAAGGCTTCTTGTTTTTTGGTTGTGTATTACTTTTTATTTTTGTTCTTCAAGTTTACACAAACGGAATTTATCAAAAGCGAAAATAATAACAAAAACAATCAACTTACTTGCTGTAGGTAGCAATGCAATGGCCTTTTTTATTAGTTTTTATATAACTTTTTAGGTAAGTATATATATAAAAACATACACATGTTTTATTAATCAAATTGTTTCTGCATTGCTACAGAAAATTTAACAATTGTACACAATAATATAGGTATAAAACTGTCTTGATAATCGAATACCTACTCAAAAAAAAGTTTTTAAGATGTACTTATCTATACAAAATAGAAATTTGGTACTTACGTCCGTTTTTGAAATTTGTTGATTAAACAATATACGAGTACATATATCTACACTTAAAACTATTTAAGAAAAATTATTCGTAATGCAAAACAATAATATATAAACAAAAAAAAAACTTGCAAAAAAAAGATTTTATGAATACATACAGTTTGTAATAATAAAATAAAATGCACGACTGGGTCGCACGAACTTGCTCCTATGTAATAGACTAGGAATTTTAAAAACGAATGTTATTAGAGAAAAGCTGTTCATAAGCATAAAATGATTTTTTAAATTCTTTTAGTACTAAGAGACAAAAACAGAATGCTATCCAAATATGAATTTATGCAAGAACAAAAATTATAAGTCGTTGTAGTGGTTTCTTAAAAAAAAAGCTTTTATATACAAACTTAAGAAAAAATTTTGGTACGCCAATTTAAAGTTTTTATTATTGTTCGAATAAAAATTAAATTTGCAAAAAAAAAATATTGAGCCATTTCTGAGATATTGAATTTTCAAAAAAATAAAAAATAGATTTTTTTTTTCAAAAATTCAAAAAATATTTAATTTAAGGTTTTGAAATGTGTTCTAGACTTTTTAGAAGCTTCTCTATAAAATTTTTTATTAAGATCCGTAATGTGGATAATGAGAAATTCAAAAATCGAAAAAATGGTTCCATGGTAGGTACAAGCTGTAATATCTTAATTTCAATTTTTTTTATTTAATTAAAGATCGTTAAAATTAATTGAAAGAAAAAAATTTTAGCAAAATTCTCAGAACCGTTTTCGAGAAAAATACGATTTTTGAAAACCATTTTTTTTAAATTTTTAGCATTTGTATGGTAAATACCTTAATTTTTAGGTAAAATAAATTTTTTTTTATCACATCTTGTAGATATTATTGAGAAACTTTTATTTAGCGAGTTTAAAAAAAATCTAGCAGGAAGTATTGAGTTTTGAAAAAAAAATAAGTTTTTTTTTAAAATCCAAAAAAAAAATTTGTTTGAAAATTTGAGTACACAATTCTATTTATGTCTTTGGGGAGCTTTAGCACAAAAAAAAATTATCAAAATCGGTTGTACCGTTTTTGAGAAAATCAAAAACAAAAAAAAGAGTTCCTTGGGGGGTACCCTCAATAACCATTTTTCGAAAAAAATTTTTCATCCAATACCTAGCTTTAATTAAATGAAATTTTTTTGTGTTTTTATTTTTAAAATCTGTCGAACAGTTTTTGAGAAAAAAAACTGTTTATAAAATTTCGAAAAAAAATCGTATGGCAGGTACCGTTATTTTTGGTCTTAAAAAATCAAATCAAAAAATATCCGGGGGTAAAAAATTAAAACCCATATCTACCAAGTTTGACGAAAATCGGCCGAGCCTTTTAGCTGGAATCGAACGGACAGACAGACAGACAGAATTGCGAGACCCACTTTTTTGGTCTTCGCTATCATCGTAATGTCAACTTTGATCAAAATCTCGAGTTCGATTTTTTTTACGAATGCATAACTTGCCTTAGTACCTATAAGTCGCAAGTAAAAAAATAAGAAATTTGGTGTGCAAATTTTAATGTTTCTACATTCTGATATGTACCTAATGGTAATGGCAGTGAAATTTGTTTTCTAAATCTGTTAAATAGTTTGAAAAAAATGAAAAGTAAGATATTTAAAAAGAAATTACCACGTAGTCTTGATAATATTGAGTTGTCAAAATAAGATTAAAATATTTTCAAAAAAGGTATATGTTATTTTAAAAAAATATATATATATTTTTTAAATCTGTATCTAATTTAATTTAAATTTATATCTAACGATAATATTCAAAACATGGTAAGTAGTAAATTTAAAAAACCTTCACATGTAGTAAATATTGAGTTTTCAAAAAAAAAAAATAATCAGCCCTACCACAAAATCCATTCGTAGAAAATCTCCGAACGAAAGTTACGCTACGAATTACAAAAAATTTACATCATGAAATCCGAATGGAATTCAAAAAGGCATTGCCTTATTAGTCGCTCTCATTCTCATTTTCGAAATCAGCTGTTTTGTGTCAAACATTGTCATTTGTGAAAATTATTGGAATACATTTTGAATTAATTTACAAATTATTAAATAATTCCTTTTTATACTTAAGTTTAAGTTTATTATCTTTGCTGGACGAATAGAGACCTTCAGGCGAAAGCGCAATCTGAAAATTCAGAGGAAAGTACTTCGAGACGCTTGTAATCCATTTGACTTAGATGACCTAACGTATATGTGTATTGTGTATACTGATAGTGATTTTAATATTGTTTAATATGTTTTAAACTATTAAAAACTTACAGATTTCAAAAAAAATTCCGACTCAATAAACCGGCATTCAAATATGTATTAGATGAGCTGGAACATGAGTTTGACCCGGGAATGTTTTCTTGTTCAATAACTTCGATTTGCCGGCTTGTAGCTGTCATGAGATTTTTGGCAGGAGGTGGATACCAACTTGGTGTTGGTAACGAATATGAAGTTGGCATGGCACAGTCCACATTTTCCTCAACACTCAAAAATGTGTTGAATGTATTGGAAAGAAGACTCTATCCTGAGTGGATAGAAATCCAGATGAGCGATGCGGAAAAAAATATTGCGAAAAGAGACTTCTATATGAAGGCGAGTTTCCCAGGCGTCATTATGTGTGTCGATGGAACACATATTAATATAATTGCTCCAAATGAAGAAAAAGGGTTGTATTACAATCGCAAAGGGAACTTTAGCATAAATGCCATGCTGGTAAAATAATTTGTCAACGTTGAACTTTATGGGCTTATGTAGGTATGTAAATTTCGTTTAAGATTTGCGACAACAACTTAAAAATTAGATGCGTTGATGCACGCTATCCTGGAGCAAACCATGATTCCCACATATGGAACCTAAGCAACGCAAGACGCTACTTCCAATCAAAATATCAAGAAGGCGAAAGGAATACTTGGATTTTAGGTTTGAATAAGAGTGGCAGAAATATATATTGTATATACAGGTTTACATTTAATTTGTGATTCACTAAGGTGATGCTGGTTATCCATTGGAACCTTGGATGATGACTCCATATCGTTGCACTGAACCTGGAAGTCCGAAAAGCATATGCAACAGCAGGCACAGTAAAACACGGAATGTTCTGGAAAGGACTATAGGAGTTATGAAAAACAGATTTCGGTGCACATTGGGTGCACGCCAACTTCATTACAGTCCACAAAAAGCTGCACAGATTATCAAAGTGGTTTGTGCGTTGCATAATATCTGCATACATTATCGCGTACTGGACTACACGAATATTTCTCACTTTGAAATTGAAGACCAAGAAGGACTACAGGAAAACATCGACAATGGTGATTCGAATAATCACCGAAACATTACAAACACTATGAGAGATAATATCCGCAACACATTTGTATAGCAAAATGAAAATAAAGAGTTATAAAACACAAAATTTATTGGAAATAAAAAAATCTTTCAATTCAAAAGCATCTAAAAACAAATCTTATTTTAAATATTTCATAGCATTTCAATAGGAACTTTTTTTAAATGGATCAAATTTCTTTCTTTTAAATCATAATTTAACCCAGATAGTGGCAATTTAGCTTCTCTTCTTCCATATGAAGCATTTCAAGTTTTATTTCAACTTTTTTTTGTAGAAGCTCCTCTTGTATTTTGTTGTGTCTTCGTGTTTCTTCAATTTCTATTTTTTTCATATCACACAGTCTGTCCATTGCTCTGTATATTCTTTTTGTGTTTACAGCAATATCTTCCGTAAGTTTTATTTGCTCCTCGTAGTACTTTTCTGTTTTTAAATAAAAATTGTTTTGCAACTCAATTTGCTTCCTTAAGAGGTTCACAGTATCGTCTACTTTTAGCGGAGTTGAAGCCCGATTTCTTTGATAAGTGCAACGATCGGATGACATGGACACATCCACTACAGGTGGTTCATAAAGTTCAGAAGCCACATTTTCAGTTTCGGGCTGTTTTGAAACTCTCCCAAGCTCAGCTGAGATTCCAAAACCAAAGGAATGCACGTTTTTTATACCTGATGTGGAAGTTTGCAGTCCTGTCAGCTTAATGAATCCTTCCTCTAGCTTTGAGAATGAATGTTGACGGCACTCTCCGCCACCAGTTGCATTGACCTCTTTTTTGTTGTCGACCAGTTTCTTTTTTATATAAGATTTCCAATCCAACCAAACCTAAGAGTTTTCAGAACGATTTGAAAATAATTTTTTTTTAACAAAATCTTTCACCTACTTTTCTCCAAACTGAAGCTTCTTTCGCAGGTGGCCCAAGAGCGTTTAGATCGCATTTGACTTCTTCCCAGAACAGCGTCACATCTTCTTTTGGAGCTTTGGCATATGCTTGTGCCATGTCGGGTTTTTCTTTCATTAATTGATAAAGCCTTTCGTATTTCAAACAAATCCTTATTTATAATATATTTTCTTAGCCGTTTTAGCTACGCCTTCCTTATGTCAAATATACTGGGGAAAAAAGTCACAAATCTAAAACTCTGGTTATTATACACGTAAAACAAACCCCAGCTGATGTCCATTATTATTCATTTATCATTGTATGCATATTGGAAATTGGAAACATTTAAAATTTGATTGTATAAAGTTCAAATCAAATAAATTAATGTAGCAACCACATTGCGTTCCCAATACCGTACAACTGTTAGAACGTTTGGAAAATATAAATAATTTTTTAATGCAAAATATCGCTCCTTTTTGTCTTAGTAAGAAACGAAAAAAAATTGTTTACACTCCTTTTTGTAAATGTCACAAGATGTTATCTCAAAATGATATTTAGATACTAAAACGGCCTTAAACATCCTATGTACCAGTTTTAGCTTATTCCACAACTATTCCTCGTGCATTTTCATTATAAATAAGGTTTTCAGGTTTAGAGCCGTTGTAAAGTCGAAGTAACTTTACTCCGTCGCTAAAACGAGTTAGTAAATAAGGCTGAATAGCTTTAAGCTCTCTAATTTATTTATTTATTTTATTTCTGGTATGGTTTTAAAATATATTTCAATATAAGTACATATGCTATAAAGAAAATAAATTATTTATAAGTCTTAATTACATTATGTATTTGAAGAGCGACTATCGGTTATCGGCAATGCTTATAACTTACACTTTTCCGAATTCGATGAAACTGTTTAGTTGACAAGTGTTTAGTGATAGCTTGTTGCTGCAATAAGACCCAGGTAAAGCGAACTGAAAGATTTTATATTGTCATCTTCTAAAGGATTTTATCTAAAAGGTAATGCAATGAAGTCCTTCTAGAAATACCCTGAGGCCGTACAGCACACACACTTGTATTTCCTTCTTTTGGAACACCTTTTAGTAAATATATGTATGTAGTTATCATAATGATATAAAAAGCCCTAGCAGTTTTGACGAAACCCCTAGTCTAGGTAGATACCCTTAAATAGTTAGAAACAAAATAAGCAAAAAAATGTCAGATGTAATTCCATATTCAATGATTCCATCCCTTGGTAAGAGGGCATAACGCTTTGGTGCACAACAATGATTACAACAGCACTGATGAAGGCATGATGAGGATTAACCCAAAACAACAATACACATCCGAGTACACGCAAAAGCATTATAAACAAATGAGAGTTCTTTTATACGAAGAGATAATAAAGGACCATTCGCATAAGGCAGGGTGTGTGTAGTCTATGAAATAATTATTTTAAATCCAGATTATTGAGTCGTATTATAAGTACTGGAATTTTTTTTCATCCCTATTCCTTTTCGTTTGGTGTATTTTTACAGCAAATCGCCAGAGATAGAAATTGAAAAGTCATGTCAAAATTTTTGGCTCAATGCAGTATTGCCTTTTTGAAGATACATACATATGTATGTATGTTTGTTGGATTTCAGATAAGTACCTTCCTAGGAACCTAAAATTCATTGAATTATAAAGATCAGATATAAAGACGTCGGATTCGGACAGTCAGAAGAATAAATCAATCGTGTTGAATTGCGAAGATGTGGAAGTAGTATTATTTTTTTTCTATAATTTGAACTAAATATAAATTAAAAAAAAATAATATTTTAGGTACGCTTTCTTAAGAAGTTTTAAGATTTGACAGACAATTTTAGTTGTATTAGTACGATGTTAAAGCTGTTTTAGTATGGAACTTGGTTAAAAGAGTAATCTGCTTAAAACTTAGCAAATTGTTAAGAAGTATCATAATAATACCTTAATACTAAGCTGTTAAAAATTTTGCGCCAGTGTATTTGCCTCAAAATAATTCCACAAAATTATATCGATGATAAAACTACTTCAGTATGATCATAGGTTAATAATCCGATTTTGCTTCATTCATAAATTAAATTTTGAAACTAAAATTACCTGTTTTGTCGTTTTATTTTCATTTGAAACTTATCACATAACATCATATACTTGCAAAAACAAAGAAAATGCGTAAATTGCTTTAGTTTTGTCCAACGAAAAATTGGAGAGAATTCAATTAAATGTTTAAATTTTCGTATGAACTATTGATATGGATTATGGTTTTTTGTAGAATAAATAACAACAATCAAACAAACTTTAATTTGACCTTTAGTCCACTTGGCTGAATTATTTCAGTAGTATACACAACATGCATAATATCGATATTTTTTCTGGCGAAATTTGAAAAAAAAAATTTAAATTTTTGGAGCAATGTTGCTAGTTTTTACTATATCTATTATTGAATCACATACATATATCAATATTGGGATATTGCGGATATTGTTGATTAGTTTTTTTCGCTTTAAGGAATTGTAATAACTACTTATTTGGCAAATTATTTTCTTACTCGTTAAAAAAAAATTGTAAGATTCTAAACAAAAATAAAACTACCCATATATTACAAATAAGACAAAATTGCAGACTTAAATACATTTTGTTTGAATTACTATGGCTAACCTTTTGAATATTTTATTTATAATTTATTTTGCTCAAAAATGGCCCTAAAGATGTTAATAAGAAATCCAATAAATTCTTTAAAAGATAGGTATACCTTAAAAAATCGGAAATCTAGTTCCTTCGATTATCATGAAAATATACCTACATCAAGAATTGTGTACTGCCAATAAAATTTCTTCGTTGTTCTTCTTCGGTGAGGTAACCGATACTGGAATATTTCAAGTGGTTTCCAATCTAAAATCGAAGAATTCTTGTGCCATAAATTTTTGGTCGAAATTTCACAAGAATAACCAGAAATAACTAAGCTTCTGACCAGAAAAGGACTTTTCAGGTACACTCGGTTAATGTTTGGCATCTCATGTGTCACAGAAAAGCTTAATGGAACAGGTAATAAGCGAGTGCAAAGGTGTCATAGTTTTCATAGATGACATTGTTGTTTTTGTACCCACTAGAGAACTTCATGATTCTCCTTTGGGAAAAGTATTAGATCGCATACGAGAATATATCACACTTAACAAGGAAAAGTGTAAATCTCCGAAATAATTTTCAATGGTCACCGGTTGTCCGGCTCAAGGATCACACTAATGCATGATATAAGCAATGAAGCAATTTCATGAGCCTATGAATGAATGAATTGCATTGGGGGTTATTGCACTGCGACCTGTATCTAGATCTATTGTGCCCCCTCTTAAAAAAAAATGATGAGCTGGCGCATCCTACAGTTCCTCCTCCAAACCTATTGCTCTTAGGAATTTTAGTATTTGGGGCACTTTTAGAGAGGATAGGTTACTCCCTTGCACCTGGTACCGACACAGATGGGTTTTCCTTTGGTGCATGATAAGACAACACTTTCCCAGTATGTTAGAATACATGTTATTATTCTTAGGTTATTCCTACTTAGGTTGATACAGTTTTCGAAACGTTTCCGGTTGTAGTTGCCCAGTATCAATTTCGCCTGTCTCAGCCTAGGGAGTTCATTCCCGTTTTTGAATCTGTTTGCCTCCTCTTCTTGTTTAATTTTGGTTTTGATGACATTTTCACCTATTCCGCAATAGGGTTCAGGCCCTGTTAGGAGAGTTGAAGCGCCTATTTTTGCTAGTGAATCTGCTTTTTCGTTTCCAAGAACTTCAAAGAAACTTATCTACTGCAATGATAGCGATATCATCGGCAAAGCCAATGCAGTATATACTTGGGAGGTAAGATTTTCTAATAATTCATCTACTACAAGACTCCACAACATGGGTGATAGTACACCGCCCTGAGGACATCCTCTCGTTGTGATCACTTTCTTTACATTTTGTCCTCCTTGTGACTCTGCATTTCTAGTGCCTAACATTTCTTTTATCCATCTGGTTATGGCAAAAGGTACGCATTTCCTAACAAGAGCTTTGCCTATAGCCTCGTGGGACGTTTTATCGAAGGCTCCTTCTATGTCAAAGAAAGCAGCTAATGCTGTTTCCTTTTCATCTAGGGCTCTTTGGATCTTATTTGTTAGTTCGAACAGGGTGGTATCGGTTGATCTGCCCGCCCTATATGCATGTTGTCACTGATTGAGAGGCCTACTTATTAACACTTCTGATCTTATGAAGTTGTCAATTACTTTTTCCAAAGTTTTCAGTATAAAGGATGTTAAGCTTATTGGCCTGAAAGACTTTGGATGGGTTGTGTCTTTTTTCCCTATTTTGGGAACGAAGATTACCTTAGCTGTTCTCCATAGACTAAGGTATTCTTTTCCCTTCTGCAAAAGAACTGAGAAGATACCTACCATCTGGACCTGGTGATTTATAGGGTTGAAAGGTATTAATTGCCCAATCAATCCTTTTACCTGTCCTCTCTGTTTGGTATGAGAGGTGTTCTTTCTACCAAGTTACCATCTAATGGTAAACTGCCTGGGAAGTGTGTGTTGAGCAGCAGGTTACACCTTTGCTCCTCATTTTCGGTGAACCTACCATCACTATACCGAAGCTCTAGTGATGTTAGTTGTTTTATCTTTTGCAAGAGCTTTGTCAAATCTTGCCGCTGCAGGGGTTGTTGAGATATTCTGACAGAAATTTGTGAAACTATTCCTTTTGGCTTTTCTTATCTCTTTGTTATTGTTTGTCAATAACGCGGAGTAGTTATACTATTCCCTTGTACTTTGTGCTTCATGGAAGAGCTTCCTAACCTTGGATCTTAGTTTAGAAGGATGTTTGTTTCACCAAGGGACATCCTTCTGTCTAGTTATTGGTTTAAGAGGGCACCTGAGTTAATATGCTTTGTTTATTGCTCCACTAAATTCGTTAACTACAAATTCTTGATTTTTGTTTGATTTTGGAACATTTTGGTATAGGTTGCAGTTTGTTTTCTTAGGATTTCTGCCAGGGGTATTCTCTGTAAGCAGACCTTCTAAGGTAAACACTATTATTCTATGATCATACATTGATGGTTCATTTGATACTCTCCAATCCTTTACCATATAAGCTACATTCGGAATTCCGAAAGTTATGTCTAGGACTTCTTTTCTTATTCTAGTAATAAAAGTGGGAGTGTTCTCTACGTTAAATATTTCTAGATTTTTTACCATTATAAAGTCTAAAAGGTACTCACACCTTTAGTTTATGTCGGTGCTACCCCATACTGTATGGTGAGCATTAGCGTTAAATCCTATCAGTATCGCTAGTTTTTTCCGGTTGCAGTAATCCACCAGCCTCTGTACTTCGTACGGTGGAATATTGGCTTCATCACCAGCAAAGTAGGCTGCTACCACAATTATTGTCTGGATACCGCCCTCGATGTTAGTTTGAGCCTATATCGGGACCAGATCCCTTGTCATAAATTCTGAAAGACATACATATAAAATGTATGTTATTTCTTATTTTAATACAAGTTCTGGGCGAGTCTTCTATCGTGTCCCATATAAGTTTAGAGTCGCTACTTGTCAACCCTCTTACCTGACCCTTTTAAGTCCAGGGTTCCTGGATCAGTGCTAGCCCTAAGTTGTCCGCAGCGAACTTTCTCGCCAGGACCGCTGATGCTGCTTTGGTGTATGTTTGCTTGGGCTAGTCCGGTTCTGATCCCGTGTGCCGGCATCTTCTTTTATTGGCAGATGGGGGCTAATGCCCCATCATATGCTAGTAGGTGGTCTTCCTCCTCTAAAGTGGGAAGCGGTTCTGTTTGGTCCATTGAACTTGGAGAGAGGTCTATGCCCTCTATCTCAATGTCCCATGGACCTCATGTTATCCTCTCCCGTGTTTCTGGGTGCTTCTCTCCTGTTTCTGAGAGAGTTGTCTCTGTTGATGTGCTCGGAGAGGTTGGGGGAATTGGTGGGGTTGAAGGTGTTAGAGTGGGAGGTGGGATGATTTTTTCTGGTAGAGTATTACCTACCGCTTCTGCTTCCAGGGATTTTTTATCTAGCCTGGTGGGAGACTCTTTTTCTGTTGCGGATGCAGAGCTGAAGGTTGTTCTCCAGAGACCAAAATTATTTATTTTGCCGAATTTGTAGTGAAGCTGGTGATTTGCTTTCACTATTGTATTATTACCAGTAGTTGAACTTTACCTTCAGCCGAGCTTTTCATTATTCTCCAGGTCTGCACATTAAGTCCCTCATTTTGGGCTTTTATAAGAGCCAATGACTTCTTGTCTTCTTGGCCTATAATTTTTGGAAGGAACAGTGTTATATTGTGCATTTTTGGTATGTCTTCACCCATGCATGCATACAATTCGGTGTACTTCCAAGTGCTCAATTTAGGTGCACTCTCTCTTAGCCACCCCGCTGTTTCGGGTCCAGCGCAATCAACCAAGAGCAGAACTGTTCTGAAGTGCAGTCCATTGAACTTCAGCTTGTGCTTCCAGCCCAAGGAGACCTACTCAATGATTGCCTCCTCATGAGCCTAACGATGCTGAGAAGTACGAAGCTTCTTAGGACTGGTCAATTACCTTAGCAAATTTATTCCTAACTTAGCGACGGTAAGTGAACCACGCATGGGCCACTAATACAAAAATTGCGTTCAAAAAATTAAATCAGAGCTTGTCAAATGACTTGACCCTTGAGTACTAGGACGTAAAGTGCCCAACACAAGTTATATCTGATGCAAATCCAGTTCGTTTGGGCAGATGAAGTTTCAGCATTCAATATTTTTGAAGATGAACTATGTTTCGTTGGTGGCATTTCATTGCGCAGCAAATGTATCGTCATTTCTAAGAGTAAACCAGAGAAGACACTTCAACTGGCTCACAAAGCCACCGGAACCACTTAAAAGAACAAAATTGTATCGGCCATCGATTGCAGCAGATAGTGATCACCAGTTGTGAGTGACCAGTTCAAAGAATATTCCCTTACCAATATCATCGCACTGATCAAAACCACCCCATATCGGCCACAACAAAATGGGTAAATCGAGCGACACAACCGATTATTGCTGAAAAAATATAGAAGGACTATATTTAAATCTACTATTCGACACCACATTCAACCACTCTGAAGACATCTGGAATGAAACATCCAAGTTAAAAGACGTGTTAGTGTCTAGCGCCTTTATTAAATAAGTTTTTGCCCATTACAAAGTTCCAAAACATTATACTTTTTTACGTAAAAATAGCTAATTGTGTTTATCAAACGATTTTACGAAAAGAAATTGGTGCAAGTAAAATCGACGAACAGGTTATAGAAATTAAAACCGAAATCCAAAATGTATGTTCGCGTATTTCAGCTATTGAAATCAACAACTCAAAGTTAATCGAAGAGAACAAATTGCTTCAAAATGAAGTACAAGGTGTCAAATGTTCCGTGGATCGCATAACCGCAAATGTTTTACTATTAAAAACAACCCTAACCAACCACCTCCTCGTCCATCACCACTGACCTCTTTTGGAAATAAACAAAATAAAGAGTGCGCTTTCAGGAAAACAACAGCATAGCAACTGACGCTGTGATCTACAATATTCCCGGGCAAAATAATGAAAATTTCACTAATGTTTTCAATAACCTTTGTCTTACCTTAAGCATAAAGCCACCGACGCTTAAGAGTATATTCCGCACTCGCACTAAAAACAAAGAATCTTAATCGTCGGCGATCATTATTACACATGATAGAAACACCATATTAAAATCAATATCCGAATTTCGCAAATCAAATAAACGTCAACTTTGTTTACGCGATATTGGAACACCATCTGACACACCTATTTACTTCCGAGAATGCTTAACAGAAGCTAACCAAAAAGTCTTACATGCTGCACTCAATATGAAAAAACAACAAACAATTCCAGTCGTGTATACAATGCGTGGGAAAGTTTTCATAAAAAGAAGGGACGATAATGATGCCGTTCCTGTTGATACCATCGAAAAATTGTCAGGATGACCATCCGCTAAATTGCCGCTTATATAAAAAAAAAAACTTCTTTTTATAAGTCGCTAGAACTATTTTATGTATATTATTTTGCTTTTCATATTAATTTTTTTTTTTGTTATTATAATTTAAATATTTTTATTTTTGAATTTGAATTTAATTTAAATTAATTTTCCCTATCAATAATACAATCTTTACTACTATTTATCTATTTATCTTTTTATCTATTTATCTATTTGTCTATTTATCATCTCGACTGAAAAGGTAAAGTATTTTAAGTCAATTTTGATGATTTTTCAGGAGGGCAAAAAAACACTTCAAAGCTGTATCCCAAAAAATCTTTCAAATATAGACTTTATTCAACAAAGCATTTATATGTAAAATTTTATGATGAGTTGCGTGTGCAAAAGTGGAAAAAGAGAGATTTAAGATGATATTTGGTGGTTTTTATTTAAGTCGTATATGAAAAGGTCACATTTGCTATAGAACTATTAATAAAAACTAATAAAAGACTTGAATTTCTTTAAAAAAAGGCTATAAAATCACATTTGGTTCACAGAATAGAAACAGTTTAGTTTTATTCAAATAATTTATTTAAAAATTATTAAAATAAAATATAAAATAAATTATTAAATTATTTAAAAAAAATCATTAGTCATTGTAAAAAATGTTACATGAAAACATATTTTCAAAAGTCAAATTAATAATAACAAAAAACTATTGGAAAAAAATTACCTAAGAGACCCAAGGGGAGATACCGAAACTAACGGTATCGCACCAGTAGGCGTTGGGGGTAAAAAATGTCTATGCAGCTGTCAGTGACGTGTCAAAACGACACGCTATCAGTCAAAGACAGCGACATGTAAGGAAGTTTTACTTCTACCGCGCGTACGTCAGTACACACAACCTTTTTCTTTTTATTTTCGACTTTCTCATTAACGGTTCTAACGATTTAAACCATTTTGTTTTAGCGGGAGCCCCCGAAGCTTAAAATAAAATTTTATATAAGAACATTCGCAAAAATATTTTTTGGATCTTTTGAAAAAAAAATCTAATTTTGTTTTTTGAAAAATCAATATCTTCAAAACAAGTGAAACGATTATTTTTTAAATTATTTCCTAAAACCAATAGCACAAAATTTTAATTGAATTAGTACGACCGACGTTAAAGCTGATTTAATATGAAACTAAGTTAAATCAACGATTTAGCAAATTTTATTCGAATATAGCATCATACTATATCTATATCTACCCTCTTATTAAAGTTAAAATCATCGTAAGAATATCGTGCTTTTAGAAACGCCACAAAAGGTTTGTTTACTTAGTTTTTTGCACGAACTGTCAATGTTTTCGATGTGTTCAGAAGCAATTTATTAAGAATTCCTTTCGTACGATACTAGTTGGAAAATGTTTAAAACTAAGAATGAGTTAGTAAACTACTTTAAAGTTAGCAAATTGTTAAGTAGTATCATACAAAGAAATAATAAAGAATAAAGAAATAATAGGTTGTTTGACATTTTGCGCCAGTCTTTTTAGAAATATTCGCCAAAACTACTACGTAATTACTTAAAATTGGTATTCCAAATTGTATTCTTGAAAAACTTTGAAGAAATTTCTAGCATAAAAATTCTTTTAATAATAAAACTATTTTTGAGCTTAGTGTGAATAAATTCTTAGTTTTCTCGAAATCAGACGGCAATTTCATACATTTGAACATTTTTATCTCATTAAATCCATGTTTAATTTTTATAAAATGTATTTTTAATTCCAAATTCGTGCAATTCAACTCTTTTTTGTGGTATACTCGTACGTATGTGTTTCATTTGTAATAATTTTTCAATCGCGTATGAAACAAAACTGTCTGAAACACTAAATGAAAAAATAAGAAAAACGGTCGCACAAAAGGCAATCTAGAAACAAAATACGCTTAAAAATATCTTATGTCCTTGTTATTACGGAAATTGTTTTAGGTTTGCAAACGGTAAAATATCCTATGACTACTTAGGGAGCGAAAAATTTGAGTTTTAAATTTAAAAATTCATCTTATGTTCACATAAGATGATTTGCGTTTTCACACTTTTTTGGAATTTTTTTAAGGATTTCGTCTTATGTCGACTTAAGGATGACTTTTGTTCCTGTTTGCACGCGCGAAAATATCTTAAGTCAACTTAATATGATTTCCGATTTCACAATAATAAAAAAGTCTTAAGCCAATATAATCTTAAGTCTATTTTAGGTTTTAAAATTAAGCAGAACACACAATCTTATGTGGACTTAAGATATTTTACCGCGTGTAGAGATGTGTCTTTTGAACATAAGATGAAGTTGTTTTTGTCTATAAAAAAGCACAGGAGTGAGATAGAAGGAAGCCGATAACACAGAACTGTAGCCTTTTAGAATGGCACTAAGGATCAACAAAAAAACGCGAAATATATTAAGTCGACTTAAGATACTTTACCTTTTCAGTCGAGATCTATTTATCTATTTATCTATTATCTATTTATTATTTATCTTTTTTCTTCCTTCCTCCTTTTTTTTTTTTTTCCTGTCTTTATTTTTGCTCAGTATAATATTAAATTTGATTTCCATTATAATGCACTTAGTACATAACAATTTTGTAACAAACCGTACAGCAAACAGAAGATCCGCGGCCTATTTTTACATGTTATTATGTTTTTCTGTTCATGCTCATGATGCGTGTGTTTTTAAACAAAAACTCTATCTTTGGATTCGATGTTAGCTCGCAATAATCAAAGGAATTCTGTTACATCGCGTAATGAAGGATTTCAAGTTTGTCACCTTAATGCTCAAAGAATATGCAAGAAAATCGACGAGTTCAGGGATCTATTTGAAGGTTCGAAGTATGATGCTATATGTATTAGTGAGACTTGACTCGTTACATTTATGGTCTAAGTCGCTTTGACCACATATAACGTTTTTCTAAAGATATATATGGAATTTCTCTAGATAATCTTTTAAAACTTAGAACTCTAGTACTACTATTTAATTTAGTCAAATAGCACCAACCTTCATACCTTTATGATAGAATCCAGTTCACTTTGTCTAGAAGATCTGATCAAATTATAATCCCCCGTTTTTCATGTCTTACTTCACAGCCACAGTTCTTTGTCAACGCACCTCGGTTATGGAATTCTTTACCACGCCATGTTCGTGATACGAATAACATACATATTTTCAAAAAAAAGGTCTTCGCTCATTATTCGACGACTTAGTTTCGTTTGTTTTCTGTTCGGTTTGTTAAATTTCTATTTCCATTTCTATTTCTCTTTCTCTTCTTTTACTTTAACTTTTAAATACATTTTATTTTATTTTTATGTTTTAGTTTTTTCTATTTTAACCTTAAGTTAATTATTTATAACAGTAATTGTTAATTATTTTTAGTCGTAAGTCAATGCCATTTATTGTATGTCCATTTCAAAGCTTTGTTGTAAACAAGATGTAAATCTTGAAATTAAGCAAAACAAATAAATAAATACAAATAAAAAAATGAAGACCTGTGGAACCTATGTTTAATAAAAACATTTGTGATAAATTGCCTTCAATACAAAAATTATCGGACACTGACAATGAAGTCCGAGATCAAGACGCCATGGAAAAGTGGAAGGGAAATTTTTACGCCAGCGGCACCTGCATGTAATCGATACATGATGTACAATGTTATTTCAACGTGTTTCTAGCTTTTGAAATGCAGACTAAATATTTAACCTTGTTGCACGTTGGAAACTAAGTTTTAAGAATTAACTAGTGCGTAAGAGCCAAAATTCGAAACATGGTGCCAAAGTTTAAATTTCTGGGCGTAAAGTCAGAGAGCGGAATCCTATGTTAGTACCTATCGTAATTTAGGCGGAAACATGTGAAACTTGCATTGATATCAAAATTTTCTTCATTAGTTTATTACCTTTTATTTAAAACTCACTAACCTGGTTTTATTTTTTTTTTACTTTTTTTAAGAGGAACGCAAGTAAACAAAAAATCCACGTTTAAATGACTAAAAACAACATAAAGTAACAATTTGAAAAGCAACTGTCTTTAATTCTCACTCTCGACTTATTTTCTTTGTGGGTAGATGATTGTCCGGAGAGCTATAAGGTGCATTGTTCTTAATCACAGATAAATCAACAAGCTGAGAAAGTTTTCTTTTAAATTGTGAAAAGCTTTACAAAATTTATTTTTGGACAGCTATATTGGAGAAATACTGCTATGTGGAGCGTTTGAAAAATAGACTTGCGCACAAAAATTAAATTACGCTGTTCGTTAATCGATCTTTGCGATTAAAAATAAATGCTATAAAAATGTCCCGTTCTTCTTTTTAAAATGAACCATCATTTAAGAGTCAACGACCATTTGAAACGAAGTAAATAATTGATTCAAATCTATCCGTTGACCATGAATACAATTTTCTGTTTTTATTGCAGTCTGATTTCTGGAAAAAGTATTTAATAATACTGTTGTGAACAGAGCTTTATTACTCCTACAGCGACATCTGTTAGAAAATCGCATATCTACTTTATGGAAGTAACAAAAAGCTCTTTTAAAATGTTAATAGTATTTCCCATTATTCCAAACATCTAGAACATTCCAAGACGAGAACCTTCGCGAATTGGTTTCAAACACAACTACTTAACTTGAATATATAAGGGAGTGCTCCTGGTGAGCACAGAACAGTCTATTTTTGATTATGAAAGTGTGCTAAGGCTTTGCTTATTGGATTGTGTTATTAAACAAGTGTGATTTAAATTTGAATAAAAGTGATTGAGTATATTATAAATTAAGATTTATTGTTTTGAATTGGAAAGTGTAAATAAAGAAGAAATACTAAAAGAGTAATAAGTTTTATTTAACGAACCTAGTAAAAAAAATATTACAATACATATAGTTATATATCTATACGTTTAAGGAAATAAATTTTAAAATCAATCGTTCATCCGTTTCAAGGAACTGAATTTTCAAAAAACAAACGAAATTCTAAAGCTTTTATATACAATAATATTTTAAATTTGCAGAAGTTCTTGTATACAAAATTTGATCGAATTTTGTGAGGCCGTTAATGAAAAATTCGGTAATAAAAAAAAACAATCTATGATAGGGAGCGTTTAACATTTAAAAAAAATTTGTTTTGACGAAAAGACCATGCCTAAGAAACACATAAGCTAATATATCAAAATTGTTATGGCGATGATTCTACAATATTGCAAAATAATAAAAGTTGTCAATGTGCCAATTCTTTTAATTGGAGATTAAGCATTTAAGCTTTCTAAATATATCATAAGGCCATTTTCATTTTTTGTGCAGCAACCTTATGAGCAAATTGTAGAAAACGCATTTGGTCAACTAAAGACACGTTTTCGAAGAAAAGGCCGAGTTTTGGGAGCAGATATCAACAATCATTCTGGATCATAATAAGGCAAGCCATAATGAAACACATATGTAAGTTTGCTTTATCATTTATTTATTATCATTTTCATTTATTTATATTTATTTATGCTGCTATTAATTTGTTATTTTCTTCCATAAGTTTAAGTTTCCTGTCATCATTATCTATGCTTTTTTCCATAAACTTTTTATAAATTTCACTTTCTTGCTTCCCCATTTCAAGAAAACTTCATTTATATTCCATTTTCTATTTTCTTTTCTAGGCGCGGATGGTCCAGGTACTGATTGGAATTTTTGCAGTATCCCTGAAGATCCCAATAGAGAACATTGTATATATATTTGAATAGTACTATCATGAATAGGAACGCGACTAGGCGAACCAAGCGGCACCATAATTACTAAATTAGCAGAGATGCCTATGGCAGAGTTTTAACAGATAGACATTTAATACATGACAGTGACAGCAATAGGAATACTGTATATAAAGTAGGAGAACAAAGGCACATACTATGTACATTGGAGTAGAATGTAGGTGTGTGTGGGGATTTGGTAGTTGTTATTTTCTGTAGGCAAATATTTTCAAGGTCAATACTTTCAATACTTTTTTGGCGATTACGTATTTTTTGGGATAGAAGAAAATTATTTCTCTGCATATTGTCGTCTGAGTTATATCTTGTTCAAAAGAGCATTTTTGGCGAAATTTAGTTAGAAATGCAGTTTTTATAAATCAAACATGCTCTTTCGAATGGCATACTCCATTTCTTTCTATCTCTTTTAGTTTTTAAGTTATGAAGAACTATTATGTTCAATAAACCACTTTATTAAACATTTGAGTTCGACTACAGCTAAACGGCTCGGCCGATTTTCTTCAAACTTGATAGATATGGCTTTTAATTTTCCCCCCCGGATGTTTTTTTCTTTGGATTTTTTTTTCGAAATTTCATAATTTTTTTTTTTTTTTTTTCAAAAACTGTCCCACAGATTAAAAAAAAAAAAAAACAAAAAATTTCATTTAATTAAAGCTAGGCATTGTATACAGGGTGATTGGCATAAGGTGTGACAAAAAGCTAGGGCGTGTAGGTTGGACTTAGACAAGAAAAAAATCGTATGGGAGGGGGGGGTCTATTTCCCCCCGTTTAGGCGGGAGGGGCAATTTAAGAAAAAAATCACTTAAAACAGAAAAAAAATTATTAAAAAATAACGGTGATACCTATAGAGTAATGCTATAGCATTTTGAAAAGCCAGAAATACATTCTTTAATTTTGTTTTTAAATAAAGTTGTTCGAGTGAATAGTTTTTGAAAAATTAATTTTCAAAATCAAAATTTTGAAAAAAAAAATGAAATTTTTTTTTTTAAACAATTTTTTTTCAAAATTTTACGTAATTAAGTATTATTTTTTTATTCAATATTCAATGCTCTTATTAATTTTTGATCAAACACAAAAAACCGGATGTCAAAATGTTTTGTAGTTTTTGAGAAAATCAAAAATAACAAAAACTACTTTTGTTCTAAGAAAAGCCTTTTATTTTAGTTTTTATACGTTTTTGGATTCTTAGGTGAATTTACGATTGAAAGGATTAACTTTCTTTTTACTATTTTTTTAATTATCGTCTTATAAACATACATTAAAGTTTCAAAGTACTGGATTAACCATATTTCACACATTTTTTTCATTGAGAACACCTGCCTGAGAGCATTGGATTAATATTGACCTGCGAATGTTTTTTAAGTAATGCAACGTTACACGCCCTAACTAGTGACAGAAAGTGCAATTGCGAAATAAGAACAAGAATGTTCCTGAATCTTGAAATCAATTAAAATAAGAAATACATGCATATTTAGATAAAATACATAATTATTGTTTATTTAAATTTTTAACAATTTTTTAACTAAAGCTTATTACAAAAAATTATTTGAAAAACATTCGCAGGTTAATATTAATCCAATGCTCTCACGCAGGTGTTCTCAATGAAAAAATGTGTTAATCCAGTACTTTGTCACTTTATTGTATGCTTATAAGACTGATAATAAAAAAATTTAAAAAAAAAGTTAATCCTTTCTTTCGTAAATGCACCTACGCCAAGACGACCCCACCATAATAAAAAAAGTGGCAGGTCAATTTTAAACCAATGCTCTCACGCAGGTGTTCTCAATGAAAAAATGTGTGAAATATGGTTAATCCAGTACTTTGTCACATTATTGTATGTTTATAAGACGATAATTAAAAAAATAGTAAAAAGAAAGTTAATCCTTTCAATCGTAAATTCACCTAAGAATCCAAAAACGTATAAAAACTAAAATAAAAGGCTTTTCTTAGAACAAAAGTAGTTTTTCTTATTTTTGATTTTCTCAAAAACTACAAAACATTTTGACATCCGGTTTTTTGTGTTTGATCAAAAATTAATATGAGCATTGAATATTGAATAAAAAAATAATACTTAATTACGTAAAATTTTGAAAAAAATTTGTTTAAAAAAAAAATTTTTCATTTTTTTTTCAAAATTTTGATTTTGAAAATTAATTTTTCAAAAACTATTCACTCGAACAATTTTATTTAAAAACGAAATTAAAGAATGTATTTCTGGCTTTTTAAAATGCTATAGCATTACTCTGTAGGTATCACCGTTATTTTTTAATATTTTTTTTTCTGTTTTAAGTGATTTTTTTCTTAAATTGCCCCTCCCGCCTAAACGGGGGCAAATAGACCCCCCCCCTCCCATACGATTTTTTTCTTGTCTAAGTCCAACCTACACGCCCTAGCTTTTTGTCACACCTTATGCCAATCACCCTGTATATACAATGAGCTAGGTAATGGTTGAAAAAAAATTTTACAAAAAATTGTTATTTTTGGTACCCCCCTTGGGACAATTTTTTTTGTTTTCGATTTTCTCAAAAACGGTACGACGGATTTTGATAATTTTTTTTGCTAAAGGTCCCTAATAGTTTGAATATTATTGTGTATTCAAATTTTCCAAAAAAATATTTTTTGGATTTTTAAAAAAAATTAAAAATTTTTTTTTTTTGAAAACTCAATATTTCCTCAAAACTATCTTCGAAGAACAAAAATTATTATTTGTGTTGTTTTCTTAAAAATATAAGCCTTTATATACAAATATTAATAAAAAGAAACAAATTTCAGCCTCGGAACAGTTTTCGAGAAAAATACGATTTTCGAAAACCCTTTTTTAACATTTGTTGGAGGGGTACAGTTATTTTTAGGCAAAATACATTTTTTTATATAAAGAAACTTTTATTTATGAAGTTTTAAAAAAATCGAGCATGGGGTTTTCGAAACATTGAGTTATCAAAAAAAATTTGAAAATCTTTTTTAAAAATTAAAAAAAAAAAATTTTGAAAATTTTAATACACAATAATATAGTAGATTTGGGATTTTTTTGTAAAATTGAAGTAGGTTAAAATAGAGATATTTAAAATGAATTGCATTTCAGTATTTTGCTGATATAATACATATAAAAATAAAAAGACAATCTTTGAATAGTTTTTAAATATGTATAAAGGTGTACATAATTTTTTGAAATTTATGAATATTTACATAAAAATTATTTTTGAAAAAATATCAAGTACCTAACTTACGAAAAAAAAAATATTTTCACTCGTATACAAATTTTCCTTTTCCAAAAAATGTTCATACTTTTTTGAAAATTTTAATATTATCAAAAGTCTTATATATTTATAATATTTTTTTTTAATTTTTGGAAAAAAAAGTCATTCTTTTTGGAAAATTCGATATCTCAAAAACCGGCGCAATGTTTTTTTCGAAATTTAATTTCCATTCGTACAGTAATAAAACTTAAAGCTAGCGCACGATTTGAGGAGATTTTACTTAAAAACAATATTTTTTTGTTCCACGCTTAAAATACGTTTTAAGCGTTTTCGCGTTTTTCATACGTGGATTGAAAGGTGGCACTCCCTAGATCACGAATATGTAATTTTTAATTCTGTAGGATGAATAGTTTGGCCAGAAATCACGTTTAAAAATGTCAACTTTGAGGGGTCTACGAGGCTCCGTTTAGCCGCAAATCGCGTTTAAAGGTAAAAATTCGTTTTTTGATACCATTTTTTCAAACGGCTCAATATTTTATTTCGAAACTTAATTTCATTCGTACAATAATAAAAACTTAAGGTTGGCGTACAAAATTATGTAATTGCAAGTTTTGCATGTGGAAAAAATTTAACTCGAGATTTTGATCAAATTTGACTTTACGATGATAGAGAACACGAAAAAATATTTTTTTATCTAAAAAAATTGTTTTTGAAAAATCAATGTCTTGAAAAATTTTACTATACACATAAAAAGTATTAAAAATTTTCTATATTTTTTGTTATTTTGGTTACCATAACGCAATAAAGCCAATTTGAAATTATTTAGTTTTCAAAAACGAAATAAAACCATTTGAGTTTATTAAGTTCAAATTCCTCTAGATCTTATTACAAAGTCCATAAAATGGCAACCTCGGTAATTAATCGTATCAGAATTTAAACAAACCAGATTGCATGAGCAATGAAACAAAATTCACAAAAACTCTCATACACTCTCAATACTATTTGCTTGTATTCATCTCGCGCATGGCATATAAAACTTTATATAACTACCTACAATTGATTCTGACAGCAAAAAGAAACGCAGATAAGATTTTCTCCCTTACCCTCTTTATTGTTGTCAGAATAAATATATATCTACCTCGTCTCTTTTTTTGCTTATATTTTCTCCTTCCACGTCAGCTCTGTACTGCTTAAAATAGCCACACTTACGATTTTGCGGCACAATAATAAAACTTTTTTTCGTGTTTCATAAGAGTACTATTAAAATATATATACAATGTAGAGAATTCGCTGATATATCAGATACTTGTTGCGGTAAAATTTACCACAACAAGTCTCACCTGCCTTTAATCATTTTAAGTTTCTTTTTCCGTTGCTGCTCCAAAATACTTATAAAGTTAGTAGATACCTGGTAGCTATCAGACAGAGAGCTGCTCTTAAAGTATTTTGGAAAAGTAACACAAATAGGTTTCCGAGATATATTAGTGGAACAGTTGGTTCCAAGCCCAGTAAACAAAGAAAGAAGACAGACGGTCTCTTTCGGACGTGCCAGCTGATGAGCTGAAGAAGTAATCGAGTCAGATGGACTCTTACTTACCGACATCGTAATTTATTTTTAAAAAGATCAATATTAACGTAGCTTAAAATGTTTGTCAGCAAAATGGGTCATTAACGCTTTCCGAATTTCACTAAGCAGAATTTTTATTTTATAAAAGATCTTTCGAAATTGACAACAAAAGAAATACTCGTAACTTTGGATTTAAAGAAATGAATTCCTCTTTCACCTCGACGTTAGTTTTGTTTGATTGCTTCGCGCTTCGAATAATTAGAATACAATATCTAGTAACTAGGAGAATGCCTAGGTGGAACTTTTTCTTGATTTTGCTTCTTTTAAATTTTCTCAAAAAAAAAGTTAATTTAAGGGAGTCTGAACTCAGCCATTTGGATTCGGCAACTTTTGGAAAGACATCCAACAACTTGTTGAATCACTGAATGTGTGTGTGAAAGTAAAGTTTCAATGAGATTCGACCGGGGAGGAACGGATGTTTTCAAAGAGAGCGAGTAGCTTTCCAGGAAGCCGTGATCCCGTGACTGATGATCTCGAAAACGATTGGCTGGCCGCATGAATGTGTGAGAGAATGGAATGGCCGAGAAGGACAATAAGAATATGTTGGAAAGACACTCTTTGGAGAACTTTTGAAGCAGAAAGTTGAGATTTTGGTCAGAAGTCGAGAAAAGACTAAAGAAAAAAACTTTTTTTTTGTTTTGTTGTTCGAAAAAGAATCTAGAGGAAATTTTTGAATGAAAGTTGTGATTCGAGGCGAAGAAGAAATTTTGGAGGAAACATGAGAATAGTCGAGGTGACAGAACAAAAACAAAAAAGGCGGATAGGAGATCCGTAGATTAAGAAGATAAGTAGAGTGTATTTGTTTTGTGTGTCAATTTCTTAAAGATTTGATTAAAGTAGCTCGTCAGTGTTGAATTTTATCCCAGTTATTTGAGGGACACGGTTTTTTTATTTATTCGCTAACGGCCCAATTGCGTTTTCACTTGCATTTCATTAGCTTTTGTTTTGTTTTTACAGTTTTAATTTGTGAAACTTTTTTGTTCTCAAAAATCTTGAAAAGATCTTGGGTTTTAATCCTGCTTGCAAGGTTTCCCAAGCAAAAATCAATATAAACTAAAAATTGTTCAAAACAAAGTTTAAATTCCCATTTTTATTTTATTCAAACAAAAATTCTGCGGTTCCGCTCCAAAAGGTTTGTAATATCCTTTAATTCAAAAAAAAAAATTACATGCGCCCATTTTCTGTGAATACACCCTGTACTTCTTTACAGATTCGTTTATTTTATTTCATTTAATTAATACAATTCGATTAATTAAATCTCTGAACCCACCCCAACTCTGAGCTAGTGGGTGGCAGTAGGTACTCTGGATACTGCTTGTTGTGCTTTTTATCAAACGCACCCATTTCAATTTGACATAAGTTAGTTTTGTCATGTGTCATCTTCTCGGTTGTTGTTGTCGTGGCGCGCGTCGGTTTCGGTAATTAGATTTTGTATATTTCTTAAAGTATTTAATTTTTTTTATTGAATAATACAATATAGATCGCGTTTGATAATTTTCATAACATACTATTTTGTAAAAAAAAAACAACAACATAAAATTTGACACATGTAACTTCAGTCTAAATAAATAGTTTACCGAATCGTACAGAGTTGCAACCAACTTCTTCCATAATTTTTTGTACGTTATTGCTATTGCAGCCACCCGTGAACTTAAATAATTTATAAATATTTGTAGAAATAAAAGAATGTGATTGTATTTACCTGTATTTCTTGGCCATATTATTTATTCTTGCCCATAGTCTTGCCCTGTTAACAATATTTTTGACAAGGGGACAATAGACCAAACATGGTAAAGTGACACCATAGTCCCCATCCCTCAACCGAAAAAAACAGTTGGCAGATACCAACGGCTACTGACCTATCTCATTACTACCCTGCATCAGCAAACTTTTAGAAAAAATTATATCTAAAAGACTGCTTTGGTATTTTGTTAATTTTTATAAACAATAATTTTTCAAATTCTAAGGACTTTTAATCTTTAGAGTCGTTAATGAGAAAGTCGGAAATCCAAAAAACAGGTACCGTTAATAACATTTTTTCCTTAAAAATTTTGTTGCCCAAAATGTAGTCCATGCCCATAATAATATACTTATTTTTTTATCAAAATCTTCAGTGCCACTTTCGAGATAAATAAGACGGCTGCATGGCAGGTATCGTTAGTTTTTTAGCTAAGTAAATCAGACCAAAAACATAAATGTTAAAAAAAGAGCCAAGTTCTTCTATACAAAAACCTTTGTGTAACAAGTCAGCCGTGAAAAGTACTGAGATCTAAAAGTACGCCAAGTTCTTACCTCATGAAGGTTTAATACCGAATATTTAAAGTAGAATAATTTTGAAACAGCTGCAATGTAATAGAGAAATTTTATTATTTAATGATTACTGACTAAAATTTGATGGGTTCACTTGTCAAGTTTTTAAAACCTTTCGAATTTGGGCATACAAAAAAACTTGCCAAGTAAGCCCATCAAATTTTAGTCAGTAATCATTAAATAATAAAATTTCTCTATTACATTGCAGCTGTTTCAATATTATTCTACTTTAAATATTCGGTATTAAACCTTCATGAGGTAAGAACTTGGCGTACTTTTAGATCTCAGTACTTTTCACGGCTGACTTGTTACACAAAGGTTTTTGTATAGAAGAACTTGGCTCTTTTTTTAACATTTATGTTTTTGGTCTGATCTCACTCCTTTTTGCAAAGATTTTAATATTTTGCAATGTCAAAATCTCGAAAGATACGGAAAGATAGAAGGATGTACTCAACTTAGTTTAAAGCTCCCTATTTCTTTTGGTATATTTTCTTTTTGTTATTGGTTGTTTTGATTTGCGATTCAATTATTTCTTCTTGTCCTGGCAAGATACCTAACACTAACATACCTACCTTAATTACGGCAATCAGAAGTGCTCCATATAAATTAAACATTTTCTCAGAAAGTGGGTGGATAGATACCACGCCCCCCGAATAGAAAACCCCAATTTTTATTTTTGGTCCTTTATATGCAATTTGAGCCCTACTGTTCTACCAAATTTCATTGTTCTACTGCAATCGGAAGTGTGCCATGTATAATTTACATCAGTTCTGAGGAAGTGGGCGGATACCGCGCCCCTGAATGGAAAACTTCAAATTTTATATTTTTTTCTTTATATGCAATTTAAGTCCTACCACTTTACCAAATTTCATCGTTTTACAGCAGTCGGAAGTGCTCCATTCAACCAACACCAATTCGGAGAAAGTGGGCGGATACCACGCCCCCTGAATGGAAAACCTCGATTTTTATTCTTGGTCTTTTATATGCAATTTGAGCCCTACCGTTCTACCAAATTTCATTGTTCTACTGCAATCGGAAGTGCGCCATGTATAATTTACATCAGTTCTGAGGAAGTGGGCGGATACCACGCCCCTGAATGGAAAACTTCAAATTTTATATTTTTTTTTTTGTATGCAATTTAAGTACTACCACTTTACCGAATTTCATCGTTTTACAGCAGTCGGAAGTGCTCCATTCAACCAACACCAATTCGGAGAAAGTGGGCGGATACCACGCCCCCTGAATGGAAAACCTCGATTTTTATTCTTGGTCCTTTATTTGCAATTTAAGCCCTACCGTTCTACCAAATTTCATTGTTCTACTGTAATCGGAAGTGCGCCATGTATAATTTACATCAGTTCTGAGGAAGTGGGCGGATACCACGCCCCTGAATGGAGAACTTCAAATTTTAAATTTTTTTCTTTGCATGCAATTTAATTCCTACCACTTTACCAAATTTCATCGTTTTACAGCACTGGGAAGTGCTCCATTCAACCAACACCAATTTGGAGAAAGTGGATCGATTTTTTCCTTAGCTTGCATGACAAGACCTACCGTTGTGCAAAATTACAAGATTCTACGATGTCGGGAAGTGCTCCATAATTTTGATGATCTGTCAGTCAGTCAGTCAGTCAGTTACGGTTTTTGTGATTTTTGAGGGCTTATATCTCAGGAACCGCTTGTGCTAGAAAATTGAAATTTGGTGAGGCGCCTCGCCTGTGCCTGACTAGATTAGCAAATATTCGGAATTTGAAGTTTCTGACTTTAGGCTGAAAACACACCGGATAAAGCAAAACATGTTTTTTTGTTTCGTGAAACAGGAGAACATTGTTTCTTATGAGACTGAACACACCAAAGAAAACAAAACAAAACACATGTTTTTTGTTTGAAGTGTTTCGATGGTGGTTGTCGAAAATACATGCTATTGTATACGAGCAACACACACCGAATGTAACAAAACTGTTTCGAAGAAGGGTCGTTGACGATAATTGCATACTTTCTTATGGCGCAACGCACACCAAATGAAACAAAACATAAAAACAAAAGCAAAACAGAAAAACATGTTTCGTTGCCGATAGCTGACCTATTGTTTTTTGCAAAACAAAATTTTGACTCCGTTGTTTTTATTTTCTTCTTTCGTTGCACTTTACAGATTTATTTACTTCTACGTTTACTCTGTGCACAAATTTAAAATAAATATGAAATATGTAGATGGAGAGAAGTTAATTTTTTTAATTAAGGCAAGAAGCCTTATCTATAATTATAAAGATAAGGAACATGCCAATAAACTTACTATTGATAAACTGTGGATTGCTACTTCCTACTATGACATTTGAAGATTGGCAAGATAAAAGCTTTTCTCTTTTCTTATAAATAAACACATAATGTCTGTTTTGTAAACACAAAATTGTTATTTGTTTTTACTTGCGGTAGAGTTATAATCTTTCAGCCGGAGTTAAGCTTTTACGATAGTTCGTATTTTGTTTCATTTCAACGCACACCAAACGAAACAAAAAAACAAAACGTTTTGTTTTGTTTTATTCTGTTTCGCTTGGTGTGTGTTCAAATAAAAAATGTTTTTTTGACTATCGAATCAAAAACGTTTTGCTTTATCCGGTGTGTTTTCAGCCTTAGTGGTACTGAAGATAGGGAGGGGTCAAAAATCGCCTGAGTTTGTTCCTGTAAAAAAGGGTGTAGTGCCAGAACTTGGCTGGGCACTACCGTGCCCTTTGATATTTCTTCTAGGAAATCACAGAAGAACCTTACACACAGAGTTTGAAAAAGTCGTTTTAGCGGTCTAGGCTGTAGGTCGAGGTACAGACAGACGGAATTGCCGGACCCACTTTGTTTGTCTTCTCTATCGTCGTAATGACAACTTTGATCAAAAGCTCCAGTTCGATTTTTTTTAAATATAAGACTTGCACTGTACCTATACCGCAAGGTATAAAATATAATTTAAAAATTTTGTTAGTTTTAATTATGCTAAAGAGGAACCTTATTGCTCTTGATTTGGAGGAGCTGGAGGAAGAAAGAAAAAACGTTTTTGTTTTTTGATTCAAAATAGCTTTTTTTTGGCCTTAAAGCCCACAAAAATTGGCGTTTTGTCCCGGCGATCTCACATGGACTCATCAGTTGACTGTGAGGGCCTTGTCAATACGCAATTTTTGTTAAATTCATTAACATTAACATTAATTCATTAATCATTTTTTACTTGCGACTTAAAGGTACTATAAGTTATGCATTCGGAAAAAATCGAACTCGAGATTTTGATCAACGTTGACATTACGATGATAGCGAAGACTAAAAAAGTGGGGTTCGCAATTCTGTCTGTCTATCTATCTTTTCCGAAATAGTTGAAAAAAATCCAAAAAGTGGTTATTTTTGGTACCCCCTTGGAACCATTTTTTTTTGATATTGATTTTCTTAAAAACAGTACAACCAATTTTGATAATTTTTTTTTATGCTAAAGCTCCCCAGTAGTTTAAATAATATTGTGTATTTAAATTTTCCAAACATTTTTTTTTAGATTTTAAAAAAAAATTTAATTTTTTTTTTGTTTTGGTTAATTTTTACGATCTATAATTTAATAAAAAAAATTAAAATCAAGATATTGCTGACTGTACCTACCATAGAACCATTTTTTTCGAATTTAGAATTTCTCATTATCGACATAATGGATTTTAATGAAATTTTTTTAGAGAAGCTCCTAAAAAGTTTAAAAAATATTGCATTTCAGAACTTTAAGAAAATCTACTTTTTTTTTGAAAAATTTGATATCTCAGAAACGGCTCAATATTTTTTTTGTAGATTTAATTTTTTTCCTAAAAATATTTTAAAATTTTTTTATATAAAATCTTATTTTTTTAAGAAACCAGTAGAGACTTATAATTTTTGTTCTTGTATAATATAATATTTGGTTGAATCACATGGCATCCTGTTTTAAGCTCCAACTAAAGGAGTTGTTTTAGTTATTTAAAAAATAAATTTTATGCTTGAACAGTTTTCTTTAACATTCATTTTTGAAATTCTTAGTCGTTTACATAAGAGCAAGTTCGTGCGACCCAGTCGTGCATTTTATTTTCTAAATTTTATTTTCTCTTTTTATAAGAAATCAACCAAACTACTTAAATCACATTGAATTTAAATTTAATCTGTTAAATCGGTTTAGACCGAGAGCCCACAGTAATTTTTGGGTGTGATTGATAACAAAAAATAATTATTATTTTTATATTTGCAGTTATCGAGGTCCAAGACGTTTTGCAGGCAGCCTTCTGCATGCAAGACGCGATAAGAATAGGGTACGTCTTGCACGAATAAAGCCACCTGCCAAACGTCTTGGATCTCGATAATTGTAATCAGGGCACTTAGCTCTAAATTTTGAAGTTATGGCAAAGCTGTTATCACAAATATTTAGACTTTGGAAAAAACTGCAAATTTGATGCAATATTACGCACCACTTCTCCCACTAGAGCATGCAAGACGCTTATATTTGTAAATAACTACTAAGGCCCGGTGCACACAAGCGTTCTTTTGCGCCTTTGCGTCTTACAGTACTCGCAAATGAATTGAGTGGTGCACACACGAGTGCGATGACGCTACGGCATCGCGCGTCATTCGTCGGGTAAAAAGACTCGCACTAGCAGGTTTCCGCGAGACCGCTGCGTCACCGCAGACGCGGTTGCGTCTTTGAGTACATTGTTTGTTATTGAGCAGTGCACACATGCGTTATTTTGACGCTAGTTAAATTCGAAAGAAAGATGTCAAACATGGAAGTGGAAGAATTCGATTTTGAATTATTTGTCAAAGAGATACAAAAGTTTCAAGAAATATGGAGTGTTGCTTCCGATTCACACACCATGACCGGAAAAAGAAAAGAGCAACGTGGATATGTATTAGTCAAGTATTTTGTGAACTCACCAAATGATTTTACACTCATTCAAAGATAGTAATGTATAGAAAATTCCTTTTTTTTAGCCGATAGTCAACAAAAGGATAGTTTTTTATGCATTAGGTATGCGAAAGTTACTGTTTTTTCCTTATAAACCTCTATTGCTGTACTCAAAACCCGAACTACATATTGAGTTCTGCGAGAAAAAATTGCATGTGTGAATTGAACTATTGCCGCACCGCAGCGACATCGTTAAAAGAACGCATGTGTGCAACGGGCCTTAAGGTCTATATAAAACTACTAAATATTTTTTGTTATCAATCACACCCAAAAATTGCTGGTGGCTCTTAGTCTATTTTCTTTAATAGACAAAAGTGTTTGTCAGTTCAAAATAAGCCACTTTTCAAGTATTTCCATTTGTCATTTTGTGAAAAGACGTAAAAATGCGTGTTTTGTCAGTTGGTATGCAACAATTCATTACAATGTGGTTTTTGAAGCATTGATTTTTCTTGCAAATTTTGTATTGTTGTATTTTTTCTCATATTCTTCATTTTTAAGAAGTTTCACTTCTATCATGATTAAGTTGCCACTCGCAAATATTTGTATACGAGTATGTTAAAAATTTTCTATAATTCCACAAATTTTATAAACTTCTTTCATGCCAAAGTTGAAATTCAAGCATGCATTCAAGCCTTCGTTTCTTTTAACGATTGCATGACTTATTCTTATTATAAGAAGTATCACTAGTAAGAATATTCTTTTAATTTTCGAATAATGTTACCAATACAGAATGCTTTAATAAATTTTGCATAATACTACCTCTCAACCTTAAGCAGGTACTTAAGCCCTTTTAAATTTCTTGTACATTTACTTATTAGTTTTATTAAGTTGTTCCAGACTTCAGAGCTTAAGAATAGTTCTGTGTTTAAAAACTGAATGGAAATGTAATTTAATGCCTTTCTCATTGCAAATACGAATTCTTTTTATTGAACTTAACAAATGATTGTTACAAATGTAAATGTTGGTAGGTATACACTTAAGTGTTAGGGATACTCTATAAACTTTTGTGTGTGAAATCTCAAGTGCATGATAGTCCTTAGGGGTAGAAGAGGATTTTAAAAATAAAAGAATTGTATTCTCAATTGAACACCAAGCAACTGAGTGCGGTCTTAATGAAATGTAGAGTACAGTTATTGAAAAAATATGTTGAAGATCAAAGAAAGCTACAAAATCGGCTTGCAATATTTTGAGTAATAATTTCAAGTACGAATTCGGAGCAACTGTTTGATTATTTAAAAAATTACCCTATTTTTCATGTTAGCATAGTTGACGTACATTAGAAATGAAAAACGTACTATATAATAAATTTTCCATTTAGTGCAATGTTTGCTTTTTTTTAGGTATGTATGTATGTATACATAAAATTTATACCAAGTTATGCATCAAATTGAAGAACTGGTTGTCACACTGAGAGTAAGTTTTGTTAAAATTAATGTTAATCACTTTATTTAAAATAAAAACATTATTTTTTAATCAGTGATTTCGCCGCCTTAATACAAATAACAAAATTTTCTTAAAATCATGAACTTAAATACTATTTTGCAGGCTATCCCGAAGTCGAACGTCCGTCGCACTGTGGTCCAAAAAGGGAAATTTCGTGGCAAAAATACTAATTTCGATGCTTTATTTTTAAAGTTTTGTTTTTTATTTCTAATAGAAATATAAACGGAGCTTCAAAAACAGCAAACAAAAAAATTTTCCGTTAACTAGTTTGACTTATAGAGCTTTTCAAAGTTGGTCAATTTCGTTCTAGAGTTAAAAAAAAAACAGAAAAAAATAACTTCTGTGTTTTCGTATTTGAAATTTTGGCATATTAAATGTAAAATATTAATTTTCTATGGTTTGTGCTAGTTGTATTATTTGTGCGTAAATCAAAATTTTAATTAAAAAAAAAATAAAAAAATATTTAATATTTTTAATAAATAAAACAAAAAACACCCTTTTTTAGCAGATTTTTTCGGTTTGAATAGAGCTACAAAAAAATACTCGCAAGTTCGCGCGGAAAATTGACCATGATAGTTTACCCTAACTATTTCTTAAACCATATGCAAAATTGTAGCTGCAACTATTTGCAACCTTCAGAGAAATTGTAATTTGTTTAAAAAAAAGTCGTGTTTCCAGTGCTGACCTTTTGGTCTTAAAAGCAAAGTCCCTTATGGAAAATTTCAATTATTTTATTAATTAAAAAAGTTAAGAACGTGAAATTTTCTTTTTAATTAAAAATCGTTTTATTACTATCTTGATTCTGACAAAAAAAACCGCCCACTTCTACGCCCCTTTTTATACAAATGCCAATTATTATTAAAAAAATATAAAATATTGTACACAAACTATTGATTACTTTATTGAACATTAAATTTTTTAATCCGCCCACTTTAACGACCCTCTTTGAATAAATTCCCCTTAACTTAAATTATTGTAAATATTTATTGATCTTTTTCTAATAGTACCTAAACATAGATTAACTTGCCAAAAGAAAAGGATTAATAGCTTTATTGCCTACTCCATATACAAAGTTGAAAGAATACCTTAAAACAGGTAGGAATAATAATTTTCTTCCGATACCCCATATTGTTAAGCTTAAATTTCACAGGTAAAATAATCCTTGTGCATATATGGTATGTACATTATGCAGGTATATATAAACTATGACAATGGATATATTTTGTTAGTTTTCAAGAGGCTTTACTGACGAGTGGAGTTTTCAAATTAAATATCAATATGAATATTTCAAACAGAACAATTTTTGAACTTTTTATCAATGTTTCGAATTCTGAAGAATTTGTAATTCTGATCCAAAACCAATACGAAGATATATGTAAGTGACAACGAGGAAACGAAAAAGAAACTCCAAAAATTATACGCATCATTTAAAAAAAAATTTATTGACTGTTTTAGAGTTAAAACAAGATTTCTCTCAAAATATGAAGAATTTTTGAATGGAACATTTACAATCCAATGTAATGAAATTGAAGACAGTGACGTGCCAAGTACATCAAGAGGAAGGCCTTCAAAATCCTTAGATACGTGTTCAGTATATACCAAAAGGAGGAAACTATTGGAAACTACGGGCCATATTTCGACTGAAAATGTTTTCACAGCTCTGAGTATAAAATATAAAAAGGAACACGAAAAGATAAAAGCGGATATCACAAAAGCAGTTTTTAATGCAAGCCCATTGCGAGTGCAACGGATAAAGGAGAGTATTCCCACACCTCAAAGGGATCCAATAAAATACGATGGTCCCACTGCGCTAGCCTTGTTCTTGGATATGGGGCTTTCTAAAGAAAAATATAATTTGATGAGAAAATCATTAAGAAGCCATAACGTTGATTTGTTTCCGAGCTACAATTTATAAATGGAAGCTAAAATACAAGCAACTCCATCAAATTTGATAGTAACAGAAACTTCTGTTGAAGTGAATCTCCAAGATTTGGTGGACCATACAGCAAAGAGGATTTTAAATAGCCTAGTCAATCAGGATCTTCTTTTACTTCCAACAAATCTTATACTTTGATGAGCAAATGGAGATGCGATGGATCTTCCGGACAAAGTGCATATAAGCAAACAATAGTTTCAGAAGATGGCCAGGTAGTATCTGATGCGAACATGTTAATGGCATCACTAGTTCCACTTCGTATAAAAGGTGAATCAACCGAATATTGGAAAAATCCAAGGCCGTCATCAGTTCACTTTTGCAGACCGATTCTTTTTAAATATGCAAAGGATTCAAGTGATATTATTCAGACAACTGTCAGAAATATAAGGAACCAAATAGAAAATTTGAGGCCAACTGTAGTGACTGTTGCTGAAGAAAAAAATGTGATAGTTCGACATGAGTTTTTTCTAACCATGATAGACGGGAAAGTGTTAAATGAACTAACAAATACAAAATCAACATTGTCATGTCCAATTTGCAAAAGGGCAGAAAAAAATGTTCCAAAAGAAGACGATTCAGCCGAAGCAGATGAGAGGAACTACGAATTTGGAATTTCACCATTACACGCTAGAATAAGATGTATGGAGTTCGTTCTTAAACTAGCTTATGGACTATACCAAGAAGATGAGACAACCGACAAGAAGAAAGCCGAAAGAAGAAGAAAAGCGGATATTCAAAAGGAATTTAGGGAACAACTCGGGTTAATCATTGATACGCCAAAACAAGGATTCGGTAACACAAATGATGGAAACACTTCACGAAGATTTTTTGAAAATCCAAAAGTTACGTCAGCTATAACCCGAGTAGACAAGGATCTTATAAAGAAACTGAAAGTTATTTTAAATGCGCTGTCATCTAAAGAATCTATTAATGTAGATAAATTCAACGAGTATACCAAAACCACCTCGGATCTTTTAAAAGCCAAATACAGCTACAAACTCCTGACACCAACTCTGCACAAAATTTTGGACCATGGAGGGGAACTTATAAGACATCAAATTTTGCCAATCGGGGAGCTTTCAGAAGAAGCACAGGAATAAGGACTACAAGCGATATCGATACTCAAATACATGCAAAGTCTCACGGAAACGACAAAATGAAGATTTATTTAATATGCTAGCTATATCATCAGATCCACTTGTTTCATCTTTAAGACACGTTAGATCAAAAAAAGAGCTGAAAAAGAGTTACTGCCCAGAACTAATAAGTCTATTAATTATTGAAAATAATAACGATGCCGATGAATTTTTTTCTGAAAATTAGATCTATAGTAGTTAATTGTAAACAAATATTTATAAAGTATTCTATTTTATTTTGTTAATATCAATTTTATATTCTATTTGATTTTTTTTTATTTTTTTTTCGTCAGTTTACTTTTTTCCTACACTGTTTCATATAAAATATATAAGTCAAACAGTTTTTGGAATAAACTGTTGCCCCACAACATGAAAAAATACTGTTTTATAATACTCCTTAAAAAATATTTCTGAAATTGGTGCGTTAACTTTAAGCATCCACTGTTGTTATGAATTCACTTGAATAGTCAAAAACTTTTATTTTACAAAGTTTTAAAAACTTAGGACTGTTTTTAAAAGGTTTACTTTCAGACTTTATTCTGTTAACTTCTTTTTCTAAGAAAATCTTACATCAACCAATTATTCTGAAACACCCTGTAAAGTAATTTTCTTAAAATTCACAATTTGTATAGCCTTGGAAATTACCTTTGAGGGAAAAAAAATTGTTGCGCTAGCTTCACGTGTTCAAAAGTTATGATTTTTGCAACGAAAAAAGTCATTTTGGACCACAGTGCGTCGTTCACATGCCTGTCCTCGTTATTCGTTCTCACAGATGAAAAGTAACTTCTAAACCTTTCTAGGCTTTGGATGATATTTTTCGTTCCTTATCGATTCTTTCCGTAAGAATTTGAGTAACAGTACAGATAATTATAATACCTAATATAGTTACCTGCGAATTAATATTATTTTTTTTAAAATAACTTTCTAACTACCTAAATAAATATACATAGGTATTATGCTTAAGTAATCATTATCAATGCTGAAGATTTATAAAATTCTTTTTAAAAACCTTTTTACTTGCGATATTGTAGGTACTATAAGGCAAGTTTTGCATTTGGAAAAAAAATCTTGAGATTTAAATCAAAGTTGCTATTACGATAACAGAGAACACGAAAAAGGTGGGTCCGGTAATTCCGCCTGTCTGTATCTCGACCTACAGGTACTATGTATTTAATGTTACTCGGTGATTTCCTAGAGGAGAAATTAATTGCTTAGCTCCAAAACTGCAAGGTCTTATATATTTCGAAAACGGCTCTAACGATTTTGATCAAACAAATAAGTATGCTATTATAACCATGCACTAAATGTTGGGCTTAAAAATGTAGAAAAAAATATTATTAACGATACCTGTCATAGAACTGTTTTTTTGATTTTCGACTCTCGCATTAACGGCTCTTACGATTTTGATGAAAATATTTGTGCAGGAATTAAAAATAATATTTATGCTTGTTTTCAGATTCGTTAATTCGAATGACTAGATCTATTCGTTTGAACGAACTTTGTTTATATTGACATTCGAATCAAAAATGTTCATTGCAGAAATTAAACCTAAATAAAACTTATTGTGGAGATCAGTTGTTTGAAATTATTTTTACATTTTTATTTTATTTAGTGTGACCATACTGGTTTTTTTTTTGAAGAATCTTATTTCCAATTCAAAATTTGTCAGTAGATTAACACTTTCTTAAATGAAAATTTAAGTGAAGTTAATAAAGCGGCAAAGCTAACTGATAGAAAAACATGCAATACATGAAATTTAACATTTTGTAAACTAAGGTAACAATTTTTGTTTGAATTTCCATGTCGTCTTGATACTATTAAACTTTTTATTTACATAATATTCATCACATTGACAATACTTTTCAATTGAACTGTAGAAAACCAATGAATCAAGAATTACTCGTTGTAATTTTACATATTTTGGAAATACCCAACTTTCTTAAGAAATAGCAATCGTTTTATTTAAGAGAACTGAAGGTAAAGAGCGAGTCTATAGAAGAAGGATTATGAATCCATGAAATCCGTTCGAGTTTGACGATTTAAAATAAAATTTCGATTGCAAAACATAAATAAAAATGTTCGCCTTAATAAACAATCTTTGAATACGTCTTGGATGAGCTTTACATCGAAGTTCAAGGGGGAACATCTTTGTTTATTATGCAAATCACAATGCTAGCTACAATTTGCGATTTTTTACCGAAGGAGGGTACGAATTTGGATTGGGTAAAGATGCGACTATTAAGCTGTCGCAGTCATGTTTATTAAAATGCATAAAAATAGTAATAAGTAAACTGAAAGTAAAACTTTGTACAAAATTAATTCATTTTTAATTGAATTACGAGCAAAGGGAAGAATTTACTGCAATTTTTTTTTAAATTTGGATTTCCAAGAGTAATCGGATGCTTTGATGGTACGCACATTACCATCAAACCCCCTCCAGCGAACCGAACTGACACTCATTCTAAAACAGAAAAGAAAGAAAAGTTTGAAAAAATTGATAGTAAGTTAGATATTTTATTTATAATTTTATGTAACAAAATTTCATTGATGCCACTCACCCTGGTGCAACACCTGATGCCTTAGCTTGGAAGGTATCTGCTGCGCGCTCCCATTTTCACCACCAATATACCGGAGGTGGACAAAGAAATAAAATGCACGACTTTGTCGCACGAACTTGCTCCTATGTAATAGGAAAGGAAGAATTTTGCAAAAAATTATGTACATACTTCCATTCGATGTATAATATACATATTTAACACTAAAATGATTCCGATGAAGTAACCTTGGTTAATGAAACCATATCGATCACCGGTTCCCGAAAGTACTGAAAGCAAATATAATATTCAGCTTTCCTAAGCACGCAACATTAATGAAAGAACTATAGGCTTACTCTAAAACAGATTCAGATGCTGTCAGGTGCCAATGCAGTTGCATTATTCAACAGAGAAGGCTGCTCAAATAGTTAATGTTTTCACAGCCTTGCACAATGTTTGCATTCATTTATTTTAAAGTTCAAGGCGTCGAAAATATTGATGTTAAAAATCGCACCGAACATATTTTAATGGACGTTAATGATGATATACGTATTTAAGCGAAGCTCGACACGCTCGTAACAGAATTGCTTAAATATCTATCGTTATTATTACAACAGCAAAGTATCATTCTTATTCACATATTTCATTTAATGGTGCTTTCCACGGAAAGCGGCAATTTTTGCTCAGTGTTTAAAATCAATTTTAGCCAGTAACTTTATGCTTCCTCTAACAGATAACCTTAAAACCCCATGCTAGCTATGGTACTAGCAAGCTCGCACGGACTTGCTCTTTTGTTCTATGGTAGGTATGCAGTCAGTAATATCTTGATTTCAATTTTTTTTTATTAAATTATAGATCGCAAAAATGGGGAGAGTACGATAACTGAGGCGCCAAAAATTGATAACGGATTTTTGTAGAAGGGTCAAATACAAACGTTATTTACTATGCGAGGGGGGCGGGGTGTTGTGTCTATCTCGCCACGTTTAGGAGGTAGGGGCGATTTTAGAAAAAAATTACTTAAATTGAAAAAAAAAAATATTAAAAAACAACGGCAACACTTACAATAAAGTACTATACCGGTTTTGAAAGCCAGAAGTCTGTTCTATAATCCTAAATTTAAATTAAATTATTTATGTCAATAGTTTTTGAAAAATTCGAATGCAAACTCAAAATTTTGTTAAAATAAAATGAAAAAAAAGACCAATTTTTTTTCAAAATTATGAAATAAAGTGCTTAACTGGCTTTTTGTGGTCAATGCTTCTATTAATTCTGAATCGAACACAAAAAACCGAATGGTTTAATGCCTTCTAGTTTTTGAGAAAATCGAAAATTACTAAAACTACTTTTTATGAAATTTTTTGGTATTTACCTACTTTTACATTATCAAAACGATTTCTCTTTTACAACATATTTACAGAATTTTTAAAAACAGAATATTTGTTATGGAAAATACATAATTTAAACATAATAAGAATATAAAATATATGTATACACTTGAAACGATTTTAATTTTAGTACCTACTGACAGGATTATAAAATAGTACTACACAGTTTTAATATTGCAAAAGAGGGACGCATATTCATCACGCTTAGATTGAAATCATAAATCATATGTTATCATATTGTTTTACATATTTTTTCACGTGAATGGTTATTTTTCTTAGACAGAATTTCACTGCTCAAGAAACAGAATTTTGCACATACAGAATTTTGAAATACAGAATTTTGCATCGACAGAATTTAGTAATACAGAATTTTGGACAAACAGAATTTTTATAAAAAAACAGAATTTTGACCAAACAGAATTTTGAAAACCAGAATTATGACCCGCTCCCTAAAAATACACAACTGAGCAATTTTAAGAGATTAGAATCACGAATCTTTTGAAAATTTCGCTTGCGTGTGTGTTTATATTTTAAAATTAAATTATATTGAACTATAGTAATTTTGATGTCCGTCAAGTTAGCACTACCACTTCAAAATTTTCAAAATGTAATAATTGGATTAATTGTCGTGAATTTGTCGTACGAAAAAATTTGTCGCGCTTGTATTTAAAAAAATAACCCCTGGTAATGCTAACTTGACAGTCAAGTTAGCACTACCACCCCTCAAAATAAGGTAAAATGAACTCGAAAAAGAAAAAAGTAAGTGTTAATAATTGTCCTGAATTTGTCGTAAATATGTTGTAAAATCAAAAATTTTGTAGCGCAATTTTTTAAAAAAATAACCCCTGGTTAGAGAAAAAGGACAGCGTAAGTAATTGTCGTAAATATGCTGTAAGACCAAAAATTTTGTCGCGGTACGCCTGCGGCTACGAACGTTAATTTTTTCAAAAATGACCCCTGGTAATGCTAACTTGACAGTCAAGTTAGCACTACCATACCAAAATAGGGTGAAATGAACTCGCAAAAGAAAAAGGACAGCGTAAATAATTGTCGTAAATTTGTCGTAAATATATCGTAAAAACAAAAAAATTTAGCATCATTTTTTCTCAAAAAAAATGCCATGAAAATGCAAACGTCCATAAAAAAAGCATTTTTTCATTAAACCTAGCACTACCATACCAAAACTATCTGTTAAAACCATTTTTTTACTCTTCAATTTGTTTGAACAATTGTCGTAAGACGTCTTTGAATAAGTTCTGTCATAAAATAATTTGTCGCGCCCTTCTTGCCCAAAAAAATGCCCTAAATATGACAAAAGTCCTTAAAATAGCATTTTTTCATAAAAGTTAGCATTACCATACCAAAACAATCTATTAAAACTATTTTTTTACTCTGCAATTTGTTTGAACAATTTTCGTAAGACGTTTTTGAATAAGTTCCGTCATAAAATAATTTGTCGCGCCCTTCTTGCCCAAAAAAATGCCCTAAATATGACAAAAGTTCTTAAAATAGCATTTTTTCATAAAAGTTAGCACTACCATACCAAAACTATCTGTTAAAACTATTTTTTTACTCTGCAATTTGTTTAAACAATTGTCGTAAGACGTCTTTGAATAAGTTCCGTCATAAAATAATTTGTCGCGCCCTTCAAAAACAAATTATTTTATGACAGAACTTATTCAAAGACGTCTTACGACAATTGTTCAAACAAATTGCAGAGTAAAAAAATAGTTTTAATAGATTGTTTTGGTATGGTAGTGCTAACTTTTATGAAAAAATGCTATTTTAAGGACTTTTGTCATATTTAGGGCATTTTTTTGGGCAAGAAGGGCGCGACAAATTATTTTATGACAGAACTTATTCAAAGACGTCTTACGACAATTGTTTAAACAAATTGCAGAGTAAAAAAATAGTTTTAACAGATAGTTTTGGTATGGTAGTGCTAGGTTTAATGAAAAAATGCTTTTTTATGGACTTTTGTTTTTTCATGGCATTTTTTTGAGAAAAAATGATGCGAAAATTTTTTTTCTTTTACGATATATTTACGACAAATTTACGACATTTATTTACGCTGTCCTTTTTCTTTTGCGAGTTCATTTTACCCTATTTTGGGGGGTGGTACTGCTAACTTGACTGTCAAGTTAGCATTACCAGGGGTCATTTTTTAAAAAATTAACGTTCGTAGCCGCAGGCGTACCGCGACAAAATTTTTGGTCTTACAGCATATTTATGACAATTATTTACGCTGTCCTTTTTCTTTTGCGAGTTCATTTTACCCTATTTTGGGGGGTGGTAGTGCTAACTTGACTGTCAAGTTACCATTACCAGGGGTTATTTTTTAAAAAAGTTGCGCTACAAAATTTTTGATTTTACAACATATTTACGACAAATTCACGACAATTATTAACACTTACCTTTTTCTTTTTCGAGTTAATTTTACCCTATTTTGAGGGGTGGTAGTGCTAACTTGACTGTCAATTTAGCATTACCAGGGGTTATATTTTAAAATACAAGCGCGACAAATTTTTTCGTTTCACGACAAATTCACGACAATTAATCCAATTATTACATTTTGAAAATTTTGAAGTGGTAGTGCTAACTTGACGGACATATTATAAGGCTGCATATGTTTAACTACTGTATGATAACAATAGCAGATATAATTAATTTAGTCATTGGGCCGTACCAACAATCAAATTAAGAGACGACTTTAATATTTGAGCAAAATGGACCATTATTTAAAGAGCTCTATGAAGTTAAGAATACACGTTATGAAGTTAATATTTATGTGAACTCTAAATTATGAACCATTTATTGTACGGAACCTAAAAAATAAAATGCAGCATATATGCACAGTTATATAGAGTTAATTAAATAATGCTTCATTTCGATCAAATATTAAAGTCGTCTCTTAATTTGATTGTTGGTAAGGCCCATTGTGTTATTAACAAAAAATCATTTTTGTATCGAAAGGTTAATATACAGGTTAGAATTAAATTTTTTATCTTAAGAATTTCATCCAGTAATAAATATTGATCTTTTTCTTCCTGCCAAGCAAACCATACAATCCAAATTTTAGATCACAAAAAGAAAAAAGAACTGAATTTCTTAACTTAAATAAATGCAGAGGCACATCACTTGTTTGCCCAACCACTTTAATGAACACCACCATTCCTATACCCTATAAAATCTTTCTGACACTACATATATTCTTTTTGTTATAAGTAGAAATAAAGTATGGAAAAAATCTTTTGTTAGAATTCACATAAGAACTTTTGCACAACACAATAGATAGATATCATATAATATTTCTACACTCCGAGGAACATTATTCTTTCGTATTTCACCACACCAACAAAAGGACTTTGAATAAAAATCAAGGAATCAGGTTGCCGAAGACGTATATAATTACTTCATCAAAAGTGTTCTTTTGCTGCCTCGCTGATCTTTTACTTAGATGTACACGTGTGTTATAGACGGATTCATAGGGGTGATTTAGTTTCCTTTTTCTCGTTAGAATATTTTTTTTTATTCACGTAGGTATTGAATGCCAGAAATTCTTAATTTTTTTTACCAAATTTTAATTCTTAGTCGTTGAGATACTAACCATTCCAGAACCAGAAATGTATTCATTAGCGTAACTTAATAAATTAATTTTAAGTATCGAGAATTATATTTATATTCTAATATAAAATCTTTCTGAAAATTATGTGAGGTAGCAATGACAAGAACTTATATCTGCAACTATGCACTCTTTGAATTTCCATTTGCTTCGAAGGCTAAGGGCATGTAAAAAGTCTTAGGAACAACTTTCATTAAAAATTTCGATGTAAATACGGTATTGCATAGTAGATCAATATCGCATCATACTTAAAGTATAAGTTGGTATGTGTGTATTCCTTTATCGTAACAATATTCGCTCAGTATTGAAAACCTGGTCATGTTCTATCTTAAACTTTCTTTGACGAACACAATATCTTAATATGCTCTTTCTTTTTCATTTCCTGTTTTCTTTCTCATTCTTTAGTAAAGAATTTCGCTTATAACTTCAAATGATATTTAAATACCTGTATATATATTATAAAAGTAACTTCTATGTACAGTTGAGGGTTAAATGAAATGAATAAATGAATAATATATGAAAATTCTGTGTTCTCAAAAAAAAAAATATCATTTCACTCAATTCAACATTGGAACTCAAAAATGCAACAGCTCTTAAAAATTTGATCAAGAATTTTATTCTTGGTTGGATATATAGTTCACATTTGATTTTTGTAAAAAAATCGATGTAAGGTGAACTGAATTAAGCAAAAATTTCTTATTGACAAAGCCTTCACAGTCATCTGATGAGTCCAAGTGAGAAAGCCGGGACGAAACGCCAATTTTTGTGGATTAAAAAAAAGTTATTTTGAATCAATGCTCCCAATAATGTTCGAAGACAAAACTCCTTACACTCAAATTAATATAAGCGGCTTATAAGTGGTTTATCTTTAAGTTCTGGATTAAGTGCAAAGAAGATGGCTTAGTAGTAGAGTAAGAAATAGAATTATACCTATTTGTTCCTTTTGTAATTGCTCTATTAGAATTGATACTTTGTCATAAGTTCAACTGCTGTTTTCATTTCTTTTAAGTTTTTCCATTGTGTACATATACATAATCAGCCTTATTTATTAGAATTCGCTGAAAGCGTGAATAGTTATGGACTGCATAAGGACTAATTCATCCACTATGCAAATTCATATTTATAAAACATTTGCCTACCCTGCATAGTTGTAATGAGCTTGTGTCAAATAAAGTACCAAAAAGTAAGAATCTATTACATTTAGCCTTCATAACACTCAGCTGTTCGTCAAAAAACAAAGAAAAAACATCTTGTCTGTAAATCAAATTTAATAAACAAAAATGAAACTACCAAAATCTAAAAGAATTCGAACAATTAACTTTGATTCATCAGATAAGGTATGTAAATACATATATAATTATCTCTAGCACATACTGGAAATCAAATTGTTGTTCGTTTTATCCTAGCTGGAATACTCCTCAGACAAGTTATTGAGGATGCAATTCAATAATGCAAAATAAAAATTGCAACACTAACACACCGGATGAAGAAGGATCCGTGGAGAGAGATCACCAACAAGTATATTTATCTATTTAATTCTAAACAATTTTCAATTCAATTTGTTTTTAATATATTAGTATAACATTTTTGTTTCAATAAATAAAAATAACACAAAGTTTTAGTTTTAATATCAAGTCAAAGAAATTTTATTTTGTTGATAACACTAGCTCACACAAAAAAAGTACCTAAAAAAAAAAGTATTTTCTAGACTAATTTTGACTCTCTGAATACGAAAATGGCAATCATTTATTTTTCCAAAGAAGCGTTTTCGAGATATGAGCAAAAAACCGTTTTTTTTTTGCTCCTTTTCCATGTATGAGCCTAATTCTCAAAAACGGTTTAACTAATTTACATATACTTTATGTTTTTGAACAGATATTTTGTTTGCCTTTCCAACAGTATATACGACTTATGTAAATCAGCCCAACAATCATCAAGAAAAAGCCGTTCAAAGTTTCAAAAAACACAATTTTTCGCCGTTTTTAGAACATCGCTTGTTTTAAGTCATTCCGTAAGGATAGACAAAAAAATATTTAAAATACTTTTAAGATCTCAGGTGGAAGATATTGTTTTAACAAATCTAAAACTCACAAAATCAATGAAATCGAATAATAAATGTGGAAGTTATGAAACAGTACGTCAAGGCAGACCATTTTAGTTTTTTTTCTTTTTTTTTAATAATTTTTATTGAAAATATGACGTATTGCTTACACTTCTTCTTTTATGTGGCGTTGAATCTTCGCGGAGCTGCATCCAGCAGTAGTCACGTACTGGCCTGCTGGGTGGCTACACAAAATACTGCCGTTTTCTGTGTGTTTTGGGATAGCAGAGCAGATGAAAAGCATTTAAATATACTTGTTGGTGATCTCTCTCCACGGATCCTTCTTCATCCGGTGTTAGTGTTGCAATTTTTATTTTGCATTATTAATTGTATCCTCAATAACTTGTCTGAGGAGTATTTCAGCTAGAATAAAACAAACAACAATTTGATTTCCAGTATGTGCTAGAGATAATTATAATTTTTGTTTATTAAATTTGATTTACAGACAAGATGTTTTTTCTTTGTTTTTTGACGAACAGCTGAGTGTTATGAAGGCTAAATGTAATAGATTCTTACTTTTTGGTACTTTATTTGACACAAGCTCATTACAACTATGCAGGGTAGGCAAATGTTTTATAAATATGAATTTGCATAGTGGATGAATAAGTCCTTATGCAGTCCATAACTATTCACGCGTTCAGCGAATTCTAATAAATAAAGCTGAATATTAGGGCGTTTCAAAAAAAAAAATATTTTTTCTCGGAACCACGCTCAAAAGTTTCGTTTGCATGCCAAAATAGGCCTCTGAAAATATGAGCCCTTAATATTAAGATTTAGGTTGTCCGCATCGCACTTTTCGATTTCCCATAAGAATAACACAGGAAAAATTTTTTTTTTCCTTCTGATTTTTATAACTCATGAACGATAAATTGCATTGCAATAGCCTTTATGTATTTTGTAGAGAATTGAACGCTCTACAAAAAAAAGTATGATGCCATTTTTCAATAAATCAACTCAGTCAGTTTTGATAGGTTTTATCAAAATTTGTGGTTTATAAAATCTTGTGGTTCGTCAAAAATGTGTGCGAAAACTTCTGTTTTAAATTTGTTTTTCACCAAAACCGATACCGAAATAAAAACAGAATATATTCAACTTGGAAGGTTTTCAAAATACTATAATTTTTGTCTAATTAGATTAAGATTTTAGATTAGATTAAATTTTATTACTCTATAAATGGTAGGTTTTTGTCTAATATATAAGATAAATAAATATTTATACGCACAAAAACAAAAAGATACATCTACGTATGTATACAAGAAATATATTTAATTACAAACCCTTATGCGGGGATATTATATATAAAATCTTTTTATGCAGTAGGTAGGTACTTATGAAGTTATGAATAAAATGAAGATAAATTATTATTTAAATAAAAACAAGCAAACAAAAATGTTTAGGCACTTAAACAGTTTTCAACTAGTAATATTGCAATTTAAAAAAAAAAACTGTATAGTCACAAAATTAATATAATTTGAATGTTAGTTATAGTTAGTTACTGAATTAAAAATAATTATATAAATATTGTAATAAATCAAAACGTTAATATCACTAGTAAAGTAATCTATCTTAAAAATGGGCACAGAAAAGTGCTAATGTATTTTTCTGGTTTTGCATATGTACCATGGAAGTTTCTGAAAGTAAACGTTTTTTGAAGATTTTGTTGGAAATTTCCTGTGTAAGAATCATGAAACTGTCCGAAATTTGAATTTATTGGGCTATTGTTTTGATATCTTATTGAGCTTGTTTGAGGTTTTAAGTTTTTAAGAACATTTTGTGAATTGTAGTAGTGATTATGAATCCCAGAGCAATAAAAATTATCTGTATCTATCAAAATATTCTTAGCTTCTCTTAGAGTGGAGGGATTTCTAGCCTGAAGAATAAGTTTTGCGTTATGAGGTAGTTTATTTATAAATAGTTTAAGAGTAATATCCTCATTTTGTTTAGCATCAAACCAAGAAGGAATGTTAGTTGACAAATTTATTTTAATATTTAATTTAGTAAGAAGACTTAAGCACTGATCATAAAGAATTTAGACTGAACCTCGAAATTCAAGTAACTTTATTTGGCTTACAATATTTTCTACACTTTCATTTATTGCACAATTTGATAATAAAATATTTTTTATATCTTCCCAATTTGTAGGGTTATTATTATTAATTAAAATGAGATTCGCAGATCCTTTAATTTTTTGTCTTATTTTTAAATCAAGTAACTCTTGTGAGATTGTGTTTACACTTAAAATCTGATTATATAAACAGTCTACGTGTCTAATAAATAAGCCAAGTTCTTCCGGTAATCCCGTAAAATCTTGAATATCTTTTATCAAATTGAGTAGCTCTATGTTCGCCATACCTGGTTCTTGTTTTGGGAAAACTTTATAGCTGCTTTTTATAGTTGTTTATTTTTTTGTTTTTTTGTTTTGGCAGTTCGATATTAGATTTATATTCTTCTTCTGTTAGCACTTATTCTTAATACTGAATTTCAAATCATAAATCGTAGAGATTGTGACATTGTTTTTGAATGAGTACGTTGATACTATATATTACACATATGTTTAAATTAACACTTTTGTCTTTGCAAATATGTTTTTTTGAAGTCCAAAGCTAACTTTATATATTATCGAAATTAATTTAAAAGGTATTAAACCAAAAAAATATATATATAATAATTTGAAATATATTTTCAAACACTTTTTTATATAAACTATTTTTTCCGACTGCGCCAGTTATGTGTCTGTGACTGAAAGTTAAATAAAAAGTCTTATTCTTTTTTAAATTGTATTTTTGATTTTTATTTCCATCAATACTTTCACTCTCGAATCCAGACTAGAAGTGACAGTGCCATCATTTGTTAGCATAATATCTACCTATAATAATGATAATAATAATAATACAACAAAAACTAATAATAATGTTAACAGCATCGGTTTGCCAAAGAGTTGACTTAGCAACAGAGAGAATATTCTCTCTTGGTTTTTGAGAGCTTGGCATGGCTTGGCTTGGTTTGGTTTGGCTTGGCTTGGTTTGGATTATATTACAATATAATATATGTATAATAATAATTATTATAAGCTGGGCATGGCAACAGATATGTTGGCATGTCACTCATGGGACAACAGACGATAACTGAACGACCTTTCCAACGACTCTACATAGACTTCCTAGGACCGTACCCAAGAACGAAAACTGGACACACACATATTTTAATAGCACTAGACCACTTCAGCAAATACGTTTTCCTTAAACCCTTACGAAGAGCAACAGCAGCTGAGGTAGTAAAATACTTGGAAGAAGGTATCTTCCATATGTTTGGCGTACCCGAATACATCCACTCTGACAATGGAAAGCAATTAATTTCAGAATTGTTTTCAAGCTTTTTGAAGAAATATGGGGTAAAACATGTACGTACAGCTTTCTATTCGCCTCAAGCTAACGCCTCTGAGCGAGTAAATAGGTCGGTATTAGCGAAAATTCGATTCTATATCGATGGTGATCAACGCAATTGGGATCTACACGTTAGCAATACAGCTTTCTCTTTGCGTAGTGTAATCTATGACGCGATTAAGTTCGAGTCATATTATGCCGTCTTTGGTTCACAAATGGTGCAAAACGGCGAGACTTATGAGCTCCTACGAAAATTAGACCTAATAAAAGATAATGATGTCAAAATCATAAACAAAACAGACAAACAAGTCATGCCAAGAAAGAAAATATTCGAAAACCTTAACTTAGCACATCAATGGTCCACTAAAATATATAACACGAGAAGTAAAGACGTATCATACAAAGTAGGACAAATCGTATACAGAAAAAATTTTAAGCAGAGTAATCTAATTGACAAATATAATGCGAAATTAGGCCCAAAATTTTTAAAATCTATACTTTTAAAGACAATAGGTAACTCCCTTTACGAACTAGGGAACCTAAAAGGTGACAAAGTAGGAATATATCACGCCAAAGACATTCATGCATGATTGACGCACTCAAGCTGCTGTTACTCTTACTTTTAGAACTGTGATATAATTGTAGGCAGTGTTACCGCTGAAAATTTTCAAAAAGTGTCAAAAAAGGTGTCCGAGAGGAAAAAAGGTGTCCCATAGAATTGTCAAATAAAACGCAGGTTAAATTAAAGTTAAAGTTAATTAAAGTTTGTATAGGGTCGCAATCATCTTAAATGATTTAAATAAAAAAAAAAAAAACAATTTTCCAAATATTTTATTTTTGTCCAAAAACACTCAGCTGAAAATCACTCTGGATAAATGAATAGAAAACTACGAAATTCAATCGAGTAGCTGGGTTGATTGATTTGATTTGATTGAGAAAAAAATTTGAAAGAAAAAAAGATTATTCTCTGAAAATTTGTTCGAAAGTTCGGTTGTTGCTAAGATAATAAATCTGAAGCAGAATATAGCTAATTTTTTTCTGTTTGGAATATTCAAGAAGTGGAGTCGAAGAAACAAAAATCCATCATTGAATAGTCTTTTTATTTGAGTGATCTGATAAATCTTGGATTAAAGAAGTAAAATAGATTTGTTTATGTTACCCGATACAATTATTTTTTTTTGTGCTGTGATTTATGTGCATCTAACAAATAAATTCATATGACTGTACATAATAATTTCTATTTTAAAAAGTAAAATACCTAACTTCCATTAATAATTCATGATTGCAAATGCAATTAATGTCTGAGTGCTCTATAAGTGCGTGAGATATACAAGTCGTGTGCCTACAAAATATATACCTACATATGTATATATAATATCAAAAACGTTGTTCCAAAACCTAAACTTCCTAACATAAAGAAAACAAAAATATTTTCGAGAATCCCTGAAAGTACCCTATTAGAAGAAAGAGATTTTAACAATCCATAATTATTCCTGAGACCATCAGTTTTACCGGCTTTTCTTTTTGGTTATAGTTAATTAATATAAATTACATATGTGTAAATTTTCATTTTAAAATAAGTGTTTTAAAAAAAAAAAAAAAATATTTGTGTCTTTATTACTTACATTGTATTTTTTTTTAAATTTCCTTTCTCTTACTTTTATTTGCTTTCCTTTCTATCTTTATCTTAATTTTTTTTTATCTGTGCGGAAATTTCACTCAAAATTTGTTTGTGTGTGTGTGTATTTTGTTTGTCCTTACTTTTATTTAAAATTCATTCCCTACAGATAAACGACTGCTTATGCGCATATGTAGCCGGATATCTCAGGTATGTGTGTATTTACTCATTTTACTTGTCAATTCTTTTATTTGTTGAAATATTCCATTTCCAGTTTGAGTGATTTTCCATTTCTTTTCTATATTTTTTTTCTTTTGTTTTGTTTCTGATAATAAACTTGAAAATTTCAAGGGAAATTTTTCAGTGTTTTTTTTTATATTAGCTTAATTAATTTTCAATACTTAAATTTTATTCTTTGAATAATACCTATTATTATATGAAATTTTAAATCATAATCTTAATATAATTCACTTAATTCAAATTTTTTATTGAACTAAAATTTAATTTAATCTAATAATTTATCTACATTTATCATTATCATTTAGGGAATTCTTCGTTTGCTTCCAAGCATTTTTAAATTCATTTGTTTATAACGTAGTTTAATTTCACTTGTCCGTTTTGTCTGTTTGCTTATTTATATTAATTTCTATCCTAGTATACTTTAATTTTGTATTTTTCTTTTTATTCTTTGAAATTAATTTTTGTTTAACCAAGGCATGATTTATAGGTACGGTAGTCCAGTTAGACAGGCCAAAGAACCCACCCCACATCCGACGAGCTAAGCGATAATGCAAGCATGCCTGAACTGGTCCTCGTCTTCTGGACACCCTTTTATCCGTTTGGCAGAACCTGTATCTGCAGGATAAAAGGGCAAACAACATTGTTTGTTGTTTAATACCGTTACAGGTGGCGCCCAAAACGTGGGGCAATTTTTATGAAAGTGGAGCTCTGAAAGAGCAAAGCTCTTAGAATAATTGCTCTGAATTTTTTTTTGTAGTTTGTTTTACTTTTTCTTCAAAATTTTTTTTTCTGTGGGATTTCGTTTCTTGAAATTTAAATTTTATCGCGATTAATTTTTAACTTATGATTTCTATTAAATTCTCAACTTTTTTGTTCTTAATGTTTGGATGCGAACCAAAAATTTTTCTTTAGGTACTTCATGCAATCTTTTTGGTCTTGGATTTTCTGTCCGTCAATGGGTGTTATATTACACTGTTGTTTGTTGCTGAGGATCTGGGTCTTTGAAGATTGTTTGAAGAAAGAGAAGGTCATGTGTCTTTGATTGGAATCGCTTCTGATTAAATTGCTCTTGACTTTCTCGATATCGGTTTAGTATTTTGCAAGCTCTTGTGCCACTGTCCGGAAGAGGAAGACTTGTGATACCTCTCGTCTGTTGCTGTGATACAATCTTGCAATTTTTTTAAACCATTTCTGTTCATTGTTTGATATCCTTATGATAGAAGCTTAGTATTTGCTGTCCGGGATAGGGAAATACAGTACCTATTCGTCTGTTGCTGCATATCATTTTGCAAACACCATAGGTTGTGTCGGGCCAGGAACAGAATATACTGATGATCTGAAACTTCTTTCACTGCACAAGCGGATCTCATTTTATAGGGAAGTCTCGTCCTAAAAGCCATTGGTCACTCCGATACTTAGTCTCAAGTTTATTAATTTTTGTTTTTAAAACAAATTCTGTTAGATAAATTCCATAATTTTTTTTTGATTCAGGTTTCTTTTTCAATTTTTTTTATTTCTCAACTTTTTAGAATATAATATTTATCAAATTTTTAATTTTTAAATTTTAATCTTCATAGAAGATTTATAGTACTAGAGTTAGTTTTGTTTTGTATCTTAATTTTGTTTACTTATTTGATACAGTAAGAATGTCTCATTTACCAGGTGGGAAGAAGGAAACAAGTTTTCCTTTAAGAAGGGTAGCTCAAAGTAGAATAGACGAGGAGCGTTTTTCTTCTAATCATTCTTTTAACCGCACTCATTACACCAATCCATTTTCTTTGTTTCGGGAAGTTTTACCATTCCCTAATCTGAATCCCAATAAAACTCCCAGTATTTTAGAACATAATAATTCACATATAAGACGCACTTCAACACCGGTTGAAATTACTAGACTTAGTCAAGCAACTGACTTATCAGATTTAAACAATCATATTAAGGAAGTCGTTGCAACTGAACTAGTAGCTCAAAATGAGAAAATTATGAAAGGTTTAGATTTAAAACTGACAGACGAACGAAAAACATTGCGTGAAGAAGTAGCTGCAGTTATTAGGGAAACATTGAGCATTTCAGAGTCTGTAATTCCTCCAACTCCAGGTAACATTCCACACAATCCAATCCATAGACAAAATGCACAATTGAATAACGGACAAGCAAATGAATCTCCTGCTAATTTCCACCTCTTTGAAGATATGCGACATAACAATGATCATTTCAATGCGAGACACCAAAATCATGTCAGCAATAACAATTGGCAAAATCCGAATCATCCCAGTAGGTATCCCAAAACTCATAATTTTCATAAGTGGGGATTAAAGTATGATAACAAAAATATGACTGTCGATGACTTTTTATTCCGACTTATGGTGTTGAATGGGAAGATATTAACAATAATTTCCACCATTTCATTGATGGTGATGTTAGTACGTGGTTTTGGGTGCACGTCCAAACGCACGGAAGACAAAATTGGAATGACTTTAAAATTGCTCTTACAGAACATTTCGGGAGTCTCGAAACCGATGACGAACTAGGTAGGAAATTAGATGACAGGAAACAATCTGTAATTGAATCCTTTGACAATTTCTACTCCGATATCCTTAAGTTAAATGCAAAATTGCGAACGCCCAGAAGTTCAGACAGACTTATCTTTCTTTTACGACAGAACGTTAGATCCGACATAGGAAGTAAGCTTTTGACATTCAAAACAGCCAGTTTGCCCGAAATGGTGTATACTTGTCGAAATATCGAAAAATATAATCAAGAACACTATAGATCTAGACAGTACCCTCAACAACATCAACAACAACATTTTAATAGAAAAGTCAATGAACTTGACTTTGACTACGATGACGAAGCCTACATCTCCCAATCTATAGAAGCTGTCAAAATTTCAAAGTCTACTGAAGAGAAAAATTGTCAGGAATGTTGGAACTGTAAGAGTTCAGGACATTTATTTCGTGAATGTCCTAGTTCTAAACGATCACTTTTCTGCTACAAATGTGGTCGTGCTGATACCATCTCTTCTCGTTGTTCTTGTTCGGAAAACCATTTGAGGAGCAATACGAATCCCGGAGAAAATTGCTCTCAGACAAAGAGACCGGGCAATCCCTTCAGGAGACAACCAACGAACCCAACATAAACTTACCAGACATTAAACGTGACCAATCACTAAAAATACTTACAAGACAAACCAAAGACATTAACCTTCCTGTATCTTCTCCGGAACAGCCAAAGAGACCAACCCTACATGAACGACTTATGAATTATGAGCAGGTACGAGCTCGTATTTTCAATAGCCAGCCAAGTATTCAGTCTTGCACTAATGATAAGATCTTAAAACTTCGCCAACGCTTTGCTGCGAAGAAAGCCTTACATGGAGCGATTTCTTCCACAACATTACTGGGGAGTGACGACCCTAGACCCTATGCAAATGTCAAGATATGCAACAAGGAAATTTTTGGTCTCTTGGATTCAGGAGCATCTATCAGTTGCCTAGGTCTAGGAGCATTGGAATTTCTACGGGAAAACCAAATTTCATGCAAAAAGTTTTCTTCACTTGTCAGTACTGCTAGTGGACAGAAACAGGCAATTATCGGCTTTGTTAGTCTGAATGTGAGGTATAATGGTGTCGAGAAAGAGATGTGCTTGTTCATAATACCAACTTTGGAACAGAAACTTTACCTCGCGGTTGATTTTTGGAAACTGTTCAACATTGCTCCACATATTATTTCCGAGTTGAATCCTCAGACTACCCAAGCTAAAGAAACAAACCCGAATGCTCATCAATTGACATCGGAGCAATTAGTGACGCTCGAGGAAGCGAAAGCATTGTTTCCCTCTTTTGCGGTACATGGCCTAGGACGGACTAAAATTGAAAAGCATCATATAGACACCGGTGATGCTGAGCCTATTAAGCAAAGACACTATCCCGTTTCACCAGCGGTTCAAAAGCTTCTGTATGAGGAGGTGGATCGCATGTTTCAGTTGGGCGTGATTGAAGAAAGCAACAGTGCTTGGAGCTCTCCTGTTGTTCTGGTTAAGAAGTCAAATGGCAAACACCGACTCTGTCTAGACTTCAGGAAGGGCAATTCCGTTTCAAAGAAATATGCAGGTCCGGTCCCGAATATAGAGAGCTTGTTAAGTCGTATTTCAAATTCACAGTTCTTTTCAAGTGTGGATTTGAAAGACGCCTTTTGGCAGATTCCATTGGATGAATCATCAAAGGAAAAGACTGCGTTTACTATTCCAGGGTTACCTTTGCTTCAATTTACCGTCATGCCATTTGGTTTATGCAACGCTTCACAACGTATGTGTAAATTAATTGACAAGGTAATACCGCATGAGTACAGAGAGAATGTTTTCCCTTACGTTGATGATTTGTTAATTGCTACGCCATCATTTGAGGAGCATATGCGGATGTTGAAGATAGTTGCTGCTCGATTGAAGGAGGCTGGGCTTACTATTAATTTAGAAAAGTCTAAGTTCTGCTTCAAGGAGTTGGATTATCTTGGCTATGTTGTGGGCGAGGGATGCCTGAAGATCAATCCGGATAAGGTGTCTAGCATCATGGAGTTCCCAGTTCCCAGGAATTCTCGCCAGGTAAGAAGATTTCTTGGACTTTCTGGTTGGTACCGAAGATTTATACAGAATTATTCAGGACTTGCAGCACCAATAACAAACACACTCAAGAAGGGTGTAAAATTCGAGTTTGGGACAGATGCAGAAGATGCATTTAACAAGCTCAAGGAGGCACTCGCCATAGCCCCACTGCTCGTAACCCCAGACTATGGTAAACCATTTAAAATCCTTTGTGACGCATCTAACACCGGCGTTGGCTGTGTGCTGTGTCAGGATGACGATGAAGATGTGGAACGTCCTATATATTTTTATTACCATAAACTCACAAAATCCCAGAGAAATTTTTCTGTTACTGAGCAGGAATGTTTGGCTGCGGTTTTGGGAGTTAAAAAGTTTCGACCTTATGTGGAAGGCCATCCTTTTAAGATCATTACCGACCATGCCAGTTTGAAGTGGTTGATGAACCAAAAGGATTTACATGGTAGGTTGGCTCGATGGAGTCTAAAGCTTCAAGGGTTCGATTTTGAAATTGAACATCGCAAAGGTTCTCAGCACGTTGTTCCAGACGCGTTATCGCGAGTATACGCTGTTGATGCCATTGATGATGTTCTTTCGTCAAAGAATCCCCACGACGTCCTTCATATTGACCTTGACGATTTGAGTTTCAAATCAGAGCAATATGTGAAGTTAATTCAGACAGTCAGAGATAATGAAGACCAGCTTCCTGATCTTCAAGTCTCTGATGGGTTTGTGTACAAAAAAGTAAAACACTGTACAGGTAACCCAGTTGAAGATGACATGGTGTGGAAGCTGTGGGTTCCATCGGAGTTGACCGAATCTCTGATTCTTCTCGCACATCAACCAAGTAAAGCTTCGCATGGCGGTATTGCTAAGACCCTGTATCGTCTTCGCGATAGATTTTACTGGCCTAATATGGCGGCTGAAGTAAAGTCTATGATTGCGAGTTGCGATATATGCAAGGTCTCAAAGGCTCCTAACACCATCTTAAGGCCGAAAATGGGAAAGGCGTATGAAGTAGAGAGGCCGTACCAGCATATCTTCATCGACTTCTTGGGACCGTATCCCAGATCGATCAAAGGTAACACCCATATTCTTGTCTGCTTAGACCAGTTAACGAAATTCGTCCATATTCATCCTCTTCGAAAAGCAACCACCGAAAATGCGGTAAGATTTCTGGATGAGCAGATCTTTTCAGTATTTGGAGTTCCAGAGTCGTTGTTATCTGACAACGGAAAACAATTTGTCAGCAAAGAGTTTTCCAAATTCTTGTTTTCCTATGGAGTGACACATGTCAAAACTGCAGTTTATTCGCCGCAGGCGAATGCCAGCGAAAGGGTGAATCGTTCAATCTTAAGTGCTATTCGTTCATACCTGGAGAAAGACCAGAGGCACTGGGACAAACACCTATCCTCGATAGGTAGTGCCCTAAGAACAACAATTCACTCGGCTATAAACATGCCACCATACGAGGCATTATTTGGACACTCTAAAATTGAACACGGCTCGGACTTCAAATTACTGAGAAGACTGAAAGCCATGAATAATCCGGAATTTCAGTTGTTGCCAAAATCGTCAAAGATGAATATGATACACAACCATCTTAAAGAATCACTTGAGCAAGCACATAAAGTCTATGAAAAGACGTATAACACCCGTAGTAAAGATGTGCACTTTAAGGTTGGTGATGTGGTGTTTAAACGAAACTTTGTGCAGAGTGATGCTTTTAAGCGCCTGAATGCAAAACTATGTCCTAAGTTCATCAAGGCAAAAGTTAAGGCTACCCTTGGAAATAGTCTTTATGAACTTGAAGACATGAACGGTAACGTCATTGGTGTGTTTCACGCAAAAGATATACGGACTTAGAACCTTGACTAAAAACAACATACTCACTTCAGCCTCATAACTCCTGTTCCATTTCAATCCTTGGACGCTGGCGTTCTTCAGAATGAAATGCTTTGTATAGGGTCGCAATCATCTTAAATGATTTAAATAAAAAAAAAAACAATTTTCCAAATATTTTATTTGTCCAAAAACACTCAGCTGAAAATCACTCTGGATAAATGAATAGAAAACTACGAAATTCAATCGAGTAGCTGGGTTGATTGATTTGATTTGATTGAGAAAAAAATTTGAAAGAAAAAAAGATTATTCTCTGAAAATTTGTTCGAAAGTTCGGTTGTTGCTAAGATAATAAATCTGAAGCAGAATATAGCTAATTTTTTTCTGTTTGGAATATTCAAGAAGTGGAGTCGAAGAAACAAAAATCCATCATTGAATAGTCTTTTTATTTGAGTGATCTGATAAATCTTGGATTAAAGAAGTAAAATAGATTTGTTTATGTTACCCGATACAATTATTTTTTTTTGTGCTGTGATTTATGTGCATCTAACAAATAAATTCATATGACTGTACATAATAATTTCTATTTTAAAAAGTAAAATACCTAACTTCCATTAATAATTCATGATTGCAAATGCAATTAATGTCTGAGTGCTCTATAAGTGCGTGAGATATACAAGTCGTGTGCCTACAAAATATATACCTACATATGTATATATAATATCAAAAACGTTGTTCCAAAACCTAAACTTCCTAACATAAAGAAAACAAAAATATTTTCGAGAATCCCTGAAAGTACCCTATTAGAAGAAAGAGATTTTAACAATACATAATTATTCCTGAGACCATCAGTTTTACCGGCTTTTCTTTTTGGTTATAGTTAATTAATATAAATTACATATGTGTAAATTTTCATTTTAAAATAAGTGTTTTAAAAAAAAAAAAAAAATATTTGTGTCTTTATTACTTACATTGTATTTTTTTTTAAATTTCCTTTCTCTTACTTTTATTTGCTTTCCTTTCTATCTTTATCTTAATTTTTTTTTATCTGTGCGGAAATTTCACTCAAAATTTGTTTGTGTGTGTGTGTATTTTGTTTGTCCTTACTTTTATTTAAAATTCATTCCCTACAGATAAACGACTGCTTATGCGCATATGTAGCCGGATATCTCAGGTATGTGTGTATTTACTCATTTTACTTGTCAATTTTTTTATTTGTTGAAATATTCCATTTCCAGTTTGAGTGATTTTCCATTTCTTTTCTATATTTTTTTTTCTTTTGTTTTGTTTCTGATAATAAACTTGAAAATTTCAAGGGAAATTTTTCAGTGTTTTTTTTTTATATTAGCTTAATTAATTTTCAATACTTAAATTTTATTCTTTGAATAATACCTATTATTATATGAAATTTTAAATCATAATCTTAATATAATTCACTTAATTCAAATTTTTTATTGAACTAAAATTTAATTTAATCTAATAATTTATCTACATTTATTATTAATTTTCACTCTTTAATTTTAAATAAATAATTGTTTAAAAATGAAATGAATGGTTTCGGTACTTTTCATTTTGGATAAAACTATTATTATGGAATCTTAAATTCTGAAAAGGAGTGACTGGTGGCAGGAAGGACATGAGAGTTCCTCGTTAATTTGAGCTCCGTAGGTGAGGCTTAGAGCCTATATTTTAGGGGCTGTCGCATATATCTGAGCACGCGACAGCCAAGGTGTCATCTCAGCAATGAGATTGGCAATGAGGAGGGATGCTCAAGGGTACCATTAACACCTAAGGTGCCCGAGCATTGAAAGGATTAGTAGGTGAATCATTTAGGGAATTCTTCGTTTGCTTCCAAGCATTTTTAAATTCATTTGTTTATAACGTAGTTTAATTTCACTTGTCCGTTTTGTCTGTTTGCTTATTTATATTAATTTCTATCCTAGTATACTTTAATTTTATATTTTTCTTTTTATTCTTTGAAATTAATTTTTGTTTAACCAAGGCATGATTTATAGGTACGGTAGTCCAGTTAGACAGGCCAAAGAACCCACCCCACATCCGACGAGCTAAGCGATAATGCAAGCATGCCTGAACTGGTCCTCGTCTTCTGGACACCCTTTTATCCGTTTGGCAGAACCTGTATCTGCAGGATAAAAGGGCAAACAACATTGTTTGTTGTTTAATACCGTTACAGGTGGCGCCCAACGTGGGGCAATTTTTATGAAAGTGGAGCTCTGAATAGAGCAAAGCTTTTTAATTTGTTGCTCAATTTTTGATTCAATTAATTTTAACTTATTTTTCATAAAAAGATTTTTATTTCTTTCGGGATTCAAAATTTCAAATCAATTTTAAATTTAAAAAAAAAAAAAAAAAAAAAAAAAAAAAAAAAAAACAATGTTGTTTGCCCTTTTATCCTGCAGATACAGGTTCTGCCAAACGGATAAAAGGGTGTCAACATTGTTTGTTGTTTAATACCGTTACAAGTTGAAGTTTCAATTTTTAATTTATTAGTAAGTTTGTTTTTCATTAGTGTAAGCTTGGAAAATATTCTCTCAGCACATGCACTGCTGTGCGGCAAAGTCAATATTTTTCTTACAAATTCCTATAAGTTTGGATACATAAATTCATTTAAGTGGTTTTTTAAGTTTCGTATTTTGAACCAAAATTGTTTTATATTTTTAATTTTAAAAATACTCTCAAAATCAGCATCATTAGCTTTTAACTCTAAAGATTTATACTCTTCTATTAATTTTTTGGGATTAGAAATTAAATTTTTTGAAGGGAAAGCTCTACACTTCAGTTGTGCGTCCAGCACTCACATACGGTTCACAATGTTGGACAATGTACAAAAAGTATGAGAGTAAGCTAACGACAGCTGAGATGAAGATGCTTCGTTTGACAGCAGGAGTTACAAAGCTTGATCGAATTAGAAGTACGAAGATCCGAGGAAGCCTTCATGTTAAGAATACCATTTCCCAAAAAATTGAACACGACCGACTCAGTTGGTATTGCCATGTTCAAAGGAGAGATCCTGAGAACCCCGTCAAAAAGGCAATATCATACAACGTTCCAATTCGGAATAAAAAGAAAGGTAGGCCTAAACACTCCTGGTACAAACAAATGCAAAAACACCAGCATTCAGTTGGCCTCAGAAATGGAACAATACAAAACCGGGAGGCTTGCCGCCGATTTCTGAGGTCAACCCGGTGAACCCCACAGGCGGATCACTAGTGTGAAGCAGATACGTGGGAGAGTTATGATACCCTCGACATCGAGATCATAACAGCGCCGAAACAAAGGAAGAAGAAGAAATTAAATTTTCAAACTCTGAAACCAAATCGAAATAATTGAATTCATTTCCCAATTTTATAACTTCTGGGTCCAAGAAACGTAACATAGATAACTTTTTATCATTAATATTAATCCTAGCTGTGATTTGATCACATATTACTTGATAATATTTCAAAATGTTAGTTTTAATTAAAAGAACTTCGTGTTCTTTAATTTGTCCATTTTTATTGCTCATTTCAGCGTCATGGCTGATATAAATATCAAGTACCTATATTTTTACTTGCGATATAGGTACTATAGGGCAAGTTCTGCATTTGGAAAAAAAATCGAACTCGAGATTTTGATCAAAGTTGACATTACGATGATAGCGAAGACGAAAAAAGTGGGTCCGACAATTCCGTCTGTCTGTCTGTCTGTCTGTATGTCTGTATGTCTGTATGTCTGTATGTCTGTACCTCGAACTACAGCCTAAACTACTGGAGGTATTTTCTTCAAACTCGGTAGTTAAGGGTCTTCGGTGATTCCCTAGAGGAAAAATTGAAATTTTTTTTTTAGCTCCAAAACTAAGGGTACCCCCCATACACCCGTAATGCAAAACCTTGTTTATCTCGAAAACGGCTCTAACGATTTTGATAAAAAAATTAAGTGTGATATTATGGACATGGACTATATTTTGGTGAAAAAAAAATTTGGGGAGAAATGTTATTAGGGGTACCTGTCATAGAAGGGTTTTTTTGATTTTCGAATTTCTCACCAACGGCTCTAACGATTTTAACCAAAATTTGTATGCAGGAGCTGCTTTGCATTTGAAAAATTATTAACTAAAATTTTTTTCGAAAAAATAGTTTTTGGATTTTTAAAAAAATAATACAATTTTTTTTTTGAAAATTCAATATCTTGAAAACCGATACACGATTAAATTTTTGAATTACATTTTAAAATGTATTTTATTAAATACTAACAATTTGCATATCAATTTTTTTTATAAAAATTTTAAGGAAAATTTAGTACACAAAAAACATGTTTCAGTGTGTCTGTATGTCTGTACCTCTCACTACAGCCTAAACCACTGGACCTATTTCTTTCAATCTAGGTAGTTAAGTGTCTTCGGTGATTCCCTAGAGGAAAAATTGAAATTTTTTTTTTAGCTCCAAAACTAAGGGTACCCCCCATACACCCGTAATGCAAAATCTTATTTATCTCGAAAACGGCTCTAACGATTTTGATAAAAAAAATTAAGTGTGATATTATGGACATGGACTACATTTTGGTCAAAAAAAAATTTGGGGCAAAATGTTTTTAGGGGTACCTGCCATAGACCCGTTTTTTTAATTTTCGACTTTCTCATTAACGGCTCTAAGGATTTTAACCCAAAATTTTTAGCAGGAGTCCCATTAAGTTTAAAATAATATTGTATATAAAAATATTCCAAAAAATATTTGCTGGGTTTTTTTTGAAAAAAATTTTTTTTTAAATCAATATCTTCAAAACCTATGAACGATTATTTTTTGAAATTATTTCTTAAAATCAATATTATTTAATACTTAAAATTCGCATCCCACATTTTTTTCTTGAAAAATTTTAGAGACATTTCTTATATAAAAAATTTATTTAATAATAAAACGATTTTTTAAGGTTTATTTGCATAAATTCATACTTTTCCGGAAACCAGACGGCAATTTTATGTATTTGAACTTTATTATCTCATTAAATCCATGTTTTATATGTATATATAAAATGTATCTTAAATTCCAAAGTACTTTTACATAAGAGCAAGTTCGTGCGATCCAGTCGTGCATTTTATTTAATTTTGTTTCAGTCTTATAGTCTATTTTATGTAATTCAACATTCAAAAAGAATTCTTTTTTAACAAAGTTTTGATATATCAGGGACAAAACATTCTTTAACATTCTTTGTGATTCTTCACTTTGAAAATTTTTGTTAACCCTATTCATGATGCCTAATATATACGACAAAAATTTAAGATAAACAAGGTTAGTTCCATTTATATTATCCAATATAATTGAAAGCTTATTTATTGCATTCGATTTTTCTTCGAATTTAGCTCTTAAGAAATAATGCTGCAAAACTACCCATTGTTCTACTATTCTTTTAGTTACATTTTCAAAAGAAAGCCACCTTGTAGCACTTAATTGAAGAATTTTATGCTCCGGTATATGAAACATATTCTGGAGTTCCTTGAAATCTTTGAGTCTTTTGGCACTTAGCTTAAAATAGTTGTAAATATCCCTGCAAAGTTGTTCTACATTGGATGGAATAGATTTACTAGCAGCATTATTTATAAGGTTAACCGAATGGCTCGTACAGCCTAAATAAAATATATTTGGGATACGTTTTTTTAATAAGTCCACGATACCATTATTTCGACCCATCATCACTGCTGCATTATCGGATGCAAATCCAATAAAATTGGATAAAGGAATCCCACTTTCCTCCAAAGACGATAAAAGTTTAGCGAAAATAGCTTCTCCTGTCCCGTTTTCCGGCTCAATTAACTTGAAGAAACCGTCGTGACTCTTACCAATTTGTGTATCAAAAAGTCTGGCGACAATAACAAGGCATTTATCTGTTGATATGTCAGTTGTCTCATCAATGATTAGAATCTAGAATGAAAACATTGGCCAAACAACTTGCAAACTTTTGTTTTCTGTAGTGTGAGTGCGTGGTGAATTGCATTTAATTTAAACACAAATATACAGATCGTGTGTCGTACTCGTATCAACAGAGATTTTTATGTGAAAGATAGAAATAGAAATAGATAGTTTGGTGTAGGTATTTTTTTATTTTGGTTGTTTGGGACGGGTTGCGTTCCATTTTTCGAACAAATTGTTTGTTTTGCTTAAAATAGTGTCCAAAGAGTTGCTAGATTTATAAAAGGTGTCCAAATCGACTTATTTTTGAAAAGAGGTGTCCTGGTGTCCGAACGCTGAAAAGGTGTCAAAATGACACTAAAGTGTCCCCAACGGTAACCCTGATTGTAGGTGCTGTTTATTTTTATAAAGTTATTTATTTATTTATAGAGATTTTATTTATTTATAGAGATTTTATTTATTTATTTATAGAGATTTTATTTATTTATAGAGATTTTATTTATTTATTTATAGAGATTTTATTTATTTATAGAGATTTTATTTATTTATTTATTCCTTTATTCTGTGATATACCTAAGTGTTCGTGACGTTATAAATTTATTTATTTAATTTTACTACCATGATATTTTTTACTGTGATATTTTATTTACCTTACATATCCAAAACTGAAAAACCAAAAGTCATCTCAGGGTATGGGACGTGCCACACGTTGAGAACGGCATATCTAATTATACAAAATATACATAACAATAACAAAAATACAAAATATAAAATAGAGGAAAGAAATACATTTTTTAGTACTTTTGATTTTTTACACTTTCTTGTAGCAAAAGTATATGCAATAGTACAAATAACTTAAAAATAATTTGTGCTTTTATTAAAGTCTTAAATCGCAAGAGCATGTTCGTGTGCAATCGTGAATATTTTTCATATTTAAGTGTACTACTTATTCAAACCCAAAAATTAAGTTCTCTTTAACGAAAGGATTTTAAAAATGCGTCCGTGTTTTTTTTTCAGGGGCGTAGTTCACATCCATATCATCCAATTTTGACCAAAATAAAAGGTTTTATCAGAAATCCGCTGATGGTGAACCCAATGTTATCATTGTTTTCGAGGAAGTAGAGATCGGTAACAGAGAATATTTTTATTCGAAAGTATAGCAGAATTAAAATTGTTGATTTTTGAATAATTAATCTGCCCGCAACGCAACGTATAACAAAACGTAAAAACTAAAATAAAAGGCTTTTCTTAGAACAAAAGTAGATTTTGTTATTTTTGATTTTCTCAAAAACTACAAAACATTTTGACATCCGGTTTTTCGTGTTTGATCAAAAATAATAAGAGCATTGAATATTGGATAAAAAAATAATACTTAATTACGTAAAATTTTGAAAAAAAAAAATTGTTTAAAAAAAAAATTTAATTTTTTTTTTTTTCAAAATTTTGATTTTGAAAATTAATTTTTCAAAAACTATTCACTCAAACAACTTTATTTAAAATGCTATTATAGCATTACTCTGTAGGTACCACCGTTATTTTTTAATATTTTTGTTTTCTGTTTTAAGTGATTTTTTTCTTAATTTGCCCCTCCTGCCTAAACGGGGGGAAATAGACCCCCTCTTCCCATACGATTTTTTTCTTGTCTAAGTCTAACCTACACGCTCTAGCTTTTTGTCACACCTTATGCAAATCACCCTGTATAATAATATAATAAATTAATACATACATACTCTTATTTCGAGGGCAGGAGCTTGCTAGGAGCATACCTCTTAAAATATGATAAATGTGATGAAATAAAAAATATTAAAAATTAATTGAAAAAAAATAATATTATGGAATTTTTGAAAAATTACATAATAATATAATAAATTAATACATACTATAATTTCGAGGGTAGGAGCTTCCTAGTGTTAAATCAGTTAAAAAAAGGTTTCAAGCTATCGTTTCAAGGTAATTGTAGAAAATAACGATAAAAACAAGAAAATCATAATAAATTTACTATAAAATATATTTTAGAAAAATATCAAATATTATAACTATAACATTAAATTGTATATCTTAATGAAATCGTAATGCTGTATTGATTTGTCTATGCATTAAAATCTGGATACATACACGATTTTAGCTGTACATTACATGAAAATTTACATACCGCAAAAAAATTAAATTTAAAAGTTTTTATAAGAAAAAATAGTTAATTAAAAAAGTGAACTTAAGCTTGGGGTCTTATCTGGCTAGTCTGTGACAAGAAATCGGAAAATTTTTAATAAAATACATAATTGTCAAAAAATCTCGCCACTAGCAGCATTAACAGGAATTCAATACATATATAGTTTACTCTGGCACTACTTCTCACATAGTTATCGACTATATGAATTTTCCAACCCATGTTTGCATGAGTAAAACTATTGTAGTACACGACATCTGGCCATGTTATATTCGGTGTTATTTCCAAAATACCTGGTTCTCCGTCACTGCATTCGTAAATAAGAGATCTATTAAATTTCTTGAAAGTCAAAAAGTTATCATCCAGTCTTCGATCATAGTTGGGCGGGTACTTGCCAATGCACAGCGGTCCAGCTAAAAAACGTATAAAATTAGTAAGCACTGAAATAATTTTTCTTCTAAGGGACATATTCTTTTAATTTAATCTACACACAGTGGGTGATCAAATTATTACGGCCACTTGAAAAAATAACACATTTTCAGGATTGAGTGCATGAAAATGCATAAAATAACCTTATTAATATATTTATTTGCTTATGAAATGAATTTATAAGTATTAAAGTTTAAATAAAATTAAAATTGGTAAAACAATATTTATTTTGGTAGTAGCCATCTTTTTGAATGGGTACGTCATTTTTTCAAATATTTTTTTTTTCTTGAGATTTTTAACGTGCTTTTTCGTGAATTATCATTGGTAACTTTGTCCGAATTCGCATTTACCGTCAAAAACGTAGTTTGGGAATCATTAAGTTTTATATTGTGGTACAATCAATTTGGTTTGATCGAGTCTTTTGTGTTAAAACCCTCGTCTAATCATGGCTAGACGAAAAGACCTTCCGCCAGAAAAAAAACTTCGAAAAAAATGAGTTTTTTATTGAACACCGTACACTCAGAGAAAAAATTCCATTGATTGCAATATTGGCAAAGTCATCGGTAGACAAAATTAAAAAAAAGTAACGAAAATCCCTCTCTTTCGCCTATAAGAAAAGGAAAATCTGGACGTAAAAAAAATTACTACTCTCCGAGATGAACGCCGAATTAAAAAAATATGCGTTTACAATAAAAAAAATATACGTATGACCCTGACAAATTTGATCTAAGAGTCTGGAATAGATATTTCCGACATGACGTCATACGTCACCATAAAGATATGGGTTCTTGTTGCTGCCATCCAGCAAAGAAGCCACTTCTAAAAAAGCCATTTCTCACAAAAGCGATGATGGACAAACGTTTAAAATACAAAATACTAAAGTTTTTTCCATTTTTTTAATTTTATTTAATTATTTTTAAAATCTTATAAACTAAATAAAAATAAGTTTTAACCAAGCAACCAGTTGTCTGTCAAAGCACAACCAGTTGTCATTTAGCAGACAACTAACAAAATGGCCGACTTTTCAGTTGTCTCTTTGTTTTATGTAAGTAAGTTGAGTTGTGCTACGGTTGTAATAAGCGTCAAAATCAAACTGGTTCGAAACAGTTGTGTAGAACATTTTAATGAAAGAATCTGCATTCCGATAAAAAATATGGACACAAAACAGTAAGTTAAACAAGAATTTTAATAAAAATAGAATGTAATGAGTTTATTTTAGTTTGAAAACTACATGGCCATCACAATTTGAACGACTTGTTGCTCTATATGGTATTAGCTGCCCCATTTTCCACAAATGAGTTCCTCAATCACATCGACCACTTTTTTAATACAACTGACACTATCGATTGAGTCAGTCCTAAATTAAAGTCATTGCCACTACACTTTTAGTAACTTCCTTCGCTCATGAAACGAAGAGCATTAGCAAGTTTAAAAATTGGTGGAATCGCTGAGGAACGTTGTGGTTGTTTTAGAAAAACTTTATTTCGAACCAAAAAAATACATACTTTAGGAATAGAAGTGTATATAAATTTAGTAAATACAGTGAACATTGGAAAATGTGAACCCCCCAATACGTGAACTATCCCAAAACGTGAACACTGCAATTTTTACATTGACTGCTCTAAAACATGAATAAATCGTTTTAGAGCTTCGTGAATAGAAATTTTTTCAAACTTTGGGAGGCCCCATAATATTGAGAATGCGTAGTATGAAATACTTAAAAAGGCTTTGGAATGGTGTTCAGATGAAGAAATTGTAGTTGTTAAAAATGTTGGCAATAAATAGAACAGACAAAAAATTACAAATTTTGTTTGTTAAATAAAACTTTTATTTGTAAAACGTTCTAATTTATAAATGAAATCTAATCAATTTTGTTAATAACCCGTACCAATATGTGTAAATATGTATGTAAAAATACGAGTATTCATAAATTTATACTACTGCAAGCAAAAAGAAGATAAAATGAAAGAAAATGGTCCGTATCAACAATCAAATTAAGAGACAACTTTAATATTTGAGCGAAATAGACCATTATTTAAAGAGCTCTATAAAGTTAACCATACATGTTATGTTATGAACTTAATATTTATGTGAGCTCTTAATTATGAACCATTTATTGTACGGAACCTAAAAAATAAAATGCAGCATATATGGTCAGTAATATAGAGTCCATTAAATAATGCTTTATTTCTTAAGGATTTCTTTGTTGTTTATTTATTTAGAATATGGTACATAACTTTGTAGATACTTAAAGCATAGGGATGAGAATTATATAAATTCTTAGCAACTATGAATTTAACAAACGTGACAGATAATTAGGAAAAATGTAAATTAGTTTTGAGAAATAAATCATTTTTTAAAAAACTCAATGGACTTATTACTAAAATCTTAAAACTAACATAAAACAATTAAACATATTATTTGGCAATGTTTTTTAATATTGGGCTTTCTTTCATTAAACATTTGTTTATAAAGTTCGTGTGTACTATGGAACATTTTTCTTTTACTGTAGGAATATTAGCGATTTCATGTAGTCCAATTGTTGAGAAATGCCAAGGGAGGTTTAAAATTGTTTTAAGTATTTTATTTTGACAGATTTGTATCTTTTTATAGTGACAATCTGCACAAGTATGCCAACACGGTGAAGCATAAAGCATAGCGGGGAGAAAAACTACTTTGTATATTAATAATTTATTTTCAAGGCTTAGGTGAGAGTTTTTATTCAAAAGTGGATACAAAATTTTGATTAGAAATTGAGCTTACTTAATGCTTTCTGAAACTTGGCTAGAAAAAGTCAAGCTTTTATCCAAAGTTATACCCAAATATTTAATAGTTTTTTCCCATTGAACAGGAGCATTGCATACTATTAGATTTGTTTGAGGTAGATTACTTTGCTTTCGTTTCTTTGTAAAGAAACAAGCTTGAGTTTTACCAGGGTTAATCTTGATTTTCCAAGAATAAAAGTAGAGTTCAATTAGATTAAGTGCCTTTTGAAGGTTAAATAAAATTTGTTCACATTTTTCTGAAATACTATAAATGCATGTATCGTCTGCGAAAAAAGATCTTTTGCAGAAGCTGAGAACAGGAAAGTCAGATACATATATGTTATACAGCAAAGGAGAAAGGGTCGATCCTTGAGGAACGCCGCCGGCCTTTATAGAGTACAATGGGGATTTGCTTAGCGAAATTTCAACAAAAAACTTTCTTTCATGCAGAAAACTTTGAATTAATTTAATAAGATATGTAGGAAGACCATTTACTAAGAGCTTATGAACGATACCGTCATGCCAGACGCAATCAAAAGCCTTTTCAATATCAAATGACACGATTCCAACAGATTTTTTATTTTGAAGTGCTTTTTTAATGTCTTTGGTTAATCTCATTACTTGATGCGTTGAAGAATATTCTTTTCTAAAGCCAAATTGTTCTGGTGGAAGAATATTTTTGGTTGAAACGATTTCTGTCATTTCTAGACAGATGATTTTTTCGAATAGCTTCCCTAAGCAGCTAAGCAAGCTTATAGGGCGGTAAGAAGATATTTCTGTTAGTGGCTTATTAGGTTTTGGAATCGGCACAATTTTTGCAACTTTCCATCTTCTGGGAAAATAACCAAGCAAAAAACAGTTATGGAAAAGATAACTTAAAAACAAAATACAACTTTGAGGGAGATTCTTTAATATTTGGTTAGATATGTTATCATAACCCGGGGCTTTCTTTTTTTTTAGATCTGTTTTAATAATATCTTTAATCCTGTTCGGTGAAATGTTGGGAACGTTTTGAGGATCTATAACAATCTGATCTAATTCAGTCATACTTTTATTAACTTTTTCGATAGTAACACTACTGTTAAAGGTATGGGTGATTGAGTGGTTGCTTTCAAAATATTTTCCTAGCTCGGTTGCTTTATCCAAACTTGTGTTTATTTTATTGCCATTTACTGTTAAATGGGGTATTTGCGCGTTTTGTCTCTTAAATATTCTTGAAAGTTTCCAAGTAAGCTTATCATGTTTCTTTATCTGAGATAAAGTCTTGTTCCAATGCTTGTTTCTAATAATTTGAAGTTTTTTAAGTACTAATTCATTAAGAAGCTTCAGTTGAAATTTGAGAAATTGTGTTCTTTGTCTCTGATACCTACGCCGTACAGTGTTTCTGAAAGTGATGGTTTTTCTAAGGTCGTCGGTTAGTATGGGGTCATAATGTCTGCTTGTATTCGAAACAACCGGAACTGAGATGTTAACGGATTCATTTATAGCAAGTTCAAATTTATTTATATTTTCATCAATGGCCTCTATACTATTTATAGAGTCATGAGAAATAGTGTTAAAATTACGACTCAAGCTTTTCCTAAACTTTTTCCAATCGGCTCTATGAAAATTAAAATTTTTGTTTAGGTTAGAACAATTTGCTTGTGAATTCATCTCAAAAATAACCGGTAGGTGATCTGAGGTGAGATCATTAACAACATATGGACAGGATAATAAATCATGACGATTTGTTAGAATAATATCCAAAGTAGAAGGAAGTCCTCTACCATTTGATGGAATATAGGTTGGATCTTTTGTATATGAGATGTCAAAACTCTCAAAATTTTTCAAATCAAATAACGTTTTACCCCATTTGTTGTCTCGAGGACATCCCCATAAGGAATGTCTGCTATTTAAGTCACCACAAATGACAAAGTTTCGATACGTATTACATTTTAATAATCTTAAAATATCAGATTTGTATTTTGCAATGTTTTCCTTTTTAACTCTGGCACCAGGAAAGTATGTAGCTATAAATTTGACACTACCGATTCCTTGTAAATCGACTTCGATTGGAAGTGATTCAAACAAAAAAGTCTTTTCTATTTTAAGTAAACTATGCTTTATAGTTTTCTTAATAATTATACATACTCCTCCACCTTTTTCAATTTCTCTGTCTAACCTGTAGCAGTAAAAATCTTTAAAGTGCAAATTAATTTTTTCTTTTAACCAAGTTTCAGTTACAATCGCTAATTCAATGTTGTTCTTAATAAGAAAATCGTAAAATTCAGTTTGTTTTTTCTTTAAACTCTTGGCATTCCACATACAGACTTTAAGCTTACTTGTCATTTTTATTATTAAAGAGATATTTGATGCTTAAATCAGCAATTACATTAAATTGTTCTTGTTTCGATTTACAATTTGAAAGTTTATATAACATTTCATTTTTTAAAGCAATTAATTCTTCAAAAGTAAATAGATCATTATTTTGATTATTTTTAATGGTTGGGACACTTGGAACAATGGGAATTGGGTTAGCAAAAGATTGATTTGAAGATGACATTTTATTTTTAATGGGAACGGGATGGGTACTAGGGTTACTACTGATCGGTTGTCGAGGTGGTACAGGTGGACGTTGATTAATTTGAGGAAAATCGGCTGTTCGGTAAACAAAATTACTCTGCATCTGTTGATAGGGTTTTGAAGCATAACGGGGATTGTGATTGCTGCTTCTGTTTCGGTTTCTGTTTCGTTCTCGCAAACGAGATTGGATTTCAAGGTATTCTAGTCTTTTCTTACAGTTGGCATCGGTGGCTGACTGACTCTCTCCACAGTTTACACATTTAGGAGATTCTTTATTGGGACAAGCAATTGAGTTATGTGCTTGTGCACAAAGAGAACAGGCTACTTTTACATGGCAAAAACTAGATCCATGACCAAACATTAAACACTTGTGGCATTGAGGGACGAAGTGAGGGCTTTTTCTATAGAAGTCCCAATAAACACTAACATTAAAGACTCTTTTTGAGTTCTTTCGCAGATCGTTTAGTTTGGCACTTTTATTTTTTAAGTATATAAGATAGTTGCACTGATCTTTAAATTTAGGATTTTTGACGGTCATAGCATTGACTTTAAGTACATCTAGGTTTAAATTTTGCACGAGCTCATTCTGGAGATCATTTTCTTTCACTTTATGCAAGCCATAAAGTACAACTTTAAATGGTTTATTGTCTTTTGTATTATGAGTAAAGAACGGTATTTCTGTTTCTTTAAGAGACTTTGAGATTTGTTGGATATCACACTCATTGTAAAAGTTAACACGACAACCTAGAGAAGTATTTTTGCACTCAAAATTTTTTATGTTGTTCTTTTTAACAAAATTTGCTACAAATTCACTATTTTTTCCAATTAAGTGGATTGGGGGAAATTCAATTTGGTTTGACTTTGGTTTTTGTACAGTCTCAGATTCATCATCCATATCAGAAAGATCTGATAATTCGGAATAACGATTTGATACGTGAGCCATAGTTAGAGATTTAACTCTTTGATATTTTAAATTGACAGAGAACGAGTTCTCATCTGCTGATGAGACTCTTGCTCTTTTTAAATCGGGAGGAATTTTTGTTTTTGGATTAATTTAGTTGGAAAAAAGAAAGCACTGATCGCAAGACTATGTCTATCGCTGTCGACGTTTCGAACTAAACTGATTGCTTTATTTCGCTCAAATATTAAAGTCATCTCTTAATTTGATTGTTGGTAAGGCCCAATAGGTTTTATTTTAAGAGCAGTAGTGAGACAATAGGGTAGAAATACTATTTTAATCATAAAATGTTACATTCCCAAACATGAACAATCTCAAAAATATGAACACCCTCGGTTTTAATTAGTTCACGTTTTCCAATGTTCACTGTATACGGATATTCTTTTTTATTTTGGCTACATTAAGGAAATTCTCATCTTCCAAATCACCGAAAAACAAATCGAAAGAACTTTCCATCAAACAATTTCTTATTCTTGCTTTTGTATTTCATGTTGAGCAGCTGATTTTGACAGCAAATCGACTTTTAAAAGACGGCAACGTATTTTTTCATTACGACTAATTTTGGTTGACTTGCATAATACGAAAAATTTGTTTGGTTGCCTAAGAGTTGAGTTGTGTTGATGACAACTCAACTAAGTTGTAATAGGCGCAGTAAACACTGTTAAAATTCATTTTCGTTTTTTTAGATTCAGTGCAACATGAAGAATTTGTTGGTTTTTCTCCATCAAACATTTGGGGATATACACATGTGGTAATTAATATAGGAACTCTTTTGGATCAAATAAAAAATGCAACAGTTGTTAAGTTACAAAAATTTTTATTCGAATGTATTGGTTGTTTTTTTTTAACAAAAGTAAACATAAATGTTAATAATATTAATAAATAAAGTGAAGTATATTGATTTTTTACAAACTAATGGAACAAAAGTTGGCCATTAAAATAGGAACGACAAACTTTCCTGAAAAAAAAGTAAGTGGTCAAGAAAAGAACAAAAGTTAAAAATTTTGTTTTACCATCAGTAACCACTATAACAACCCTTATTTTGGATGACTTTTTGAACTCTTTTAGGCATGGAAGAGATGATATTGCGACAAGTTTCAATGGAAGTTTCATACCACAAGTCTTGGACTTTTTGCTATAGTTCAGTCTTATTTCGGCAGTTTTGTTGCCCAATCCTTCGTTTTAGGTCCCCCTATATCGTCGTTGTCTTCTTGGAAATACCAACGAAGTAGCATTTTTTCCTCAGCAAAAGGCAGCATGACATCTTCCAACAAATCCTTGTACACAAACTTTGTTATGGTATCACTCATGAGACGTATTGGGCCTACTCCATACCATGAAAAGCATCCCCATATCATTATATTGCCCCTCCATGCTTTACAGTCTTCTTGGTGTACCGTGGATTAAATGCTTGTCCTTTTGGACGCCTGACATTCCGAGCAGCATCATTTCCAAATAAATTAATTTTTGTTTCATCCCTCCAGAGTATATTCCACCACTTTTTTTAACCTTCTGAACCAGACCAAGATTTATGGGAATTTGCAAATTCTTTCCGCTTTTGCACGTTTGCTTTTTTTAGTAAAAGAACCTTACGGGCTATTCGACCTGGCAGATTTGCGTTACACAGTCGACGGCGTACAGTTCTGGCTGATATTTGGTTACCTAATTCAGCGGAAATCGACTTTGAGGACAAAAAAGGATCCCGCTTAGCTAGCATGGTAATGTAGGAAACAGTAAAGGGTGCTGTTTTTTTTCTTCTGCCTCTATTTTCTACCGTTTTTTGGGGCTTTAATGCGTTAGCGACAAAGTTCTTTGATCGTCCCAGTGCTTGAGCTATGAAACTATACGTTTTTTTTTTTGTTTACGAAGATTTAAAATAATCCTACGTTTCTCAGCAGTACAGTGATGCGCACGCATCAATTATTCAATAATTATTAATTTTGATATAATAATAAAATATCGATGTTAATCTTACCTTTTGACCGAAATCCAGAACCAGCATAAATTAAAAAAGAACAATCACTAGTTTACAAATTTTCGGTTTGTAGCGAGTACCTCCAAAAGAAGTACTCGTATTTCCTAGACTAATTTTGACTCTCTGAACAAGAAAATGGCACTCATTTATTTTTTTTGCTCCTTTTCCATGTATAAGCCTAATTCTTAATAACGGTCGAATTCATTAACATATACTTTATGTTTTTGAACAGATATTTTGTTTGTCTTTCCAAAAGTATACGACTTGTGTAAATCGGCGCAACAATCATCAAGAAAAAGCCGTTCAAAGTTTCAAAAAACACAATTTTTCGCCGTTTTTATAAAATCGCTTGTTTAAAGTCATTCCGTAAGGATAGACAAAAAAAATTTAAAAAAAAATGATGCTATTCATTCCATGCTATTAGTGAGTATTTAGCAGATAAGTGTTTCAAAAACAAAGATTCCACAAGGACCTTGCAACCATGGAAAAGAGGTATGAGGGCTTTTGAGACCAAGGGATGATGAGTGACTACTGCTGGATGCAGCTCCGCGAAGATTCAACGCCACATAAAAGAAGAAGTGTAAGCAATACGTCATATTTTCAATAAAAATTATGAAAAAAACTGAAATGGTCTGCCTTCACGTACTGTTTCATAACTTCCACATTTATTATTCCATTTCATTGATCTTGTGCGTTTTAGCTTTGTTAAAACAATATCTTCCACCTGGGATCTTAAAAGTATTTTAAAAATTTTTTTTGTCTATCCTTACGGAATGACTTAAAACAAGCGATTTCCTAAAAACGGCGAAAAATTGTGGTTTTTGAAACTTTGAACGGCTTGTACTTGATGATTGTTGGGCCGATTTACACAAGTCGTATGGTATACTTTTGGAAAGACAAACAAAATATCTGTTCAAAAACATAAAGTATATGTTAATGAATTCGACCGTTATTGAGAATTAGGCTTATACATGGAAAAGAAGCAAAAAAACAGGTTTTTTGCTCATATCTCGAAAATGTTTCTTTGGAAAAATAAATGAGTGCCATTTTCTTATTCAGAGAGTCCAAATTAGTCTAGGAAATACTTTTTGAAGGTACTGTTTTTTATGTAAACTAGTGTTATTCGCGAAGTACCTATTCTTGTGGCCACAAACATTTAACGATGCTTTGTAAAAATCCGTTAATGCAATGCAACATTAACAAAATTTAATAACGGCAATTTTTATATTTCCACCAAAAAAAGTGTTGCCACTTATAAAAAAAAAGTAAAACATAGTCTTTGAAAGAACACACAACGATTTTAGTTTAAAAAATGACAGTACCTATTTAAATGACCACATGTGTAAATAAGATATTCCGACTTAATCCCCACGTCGCGAAGTATGAGTTGTCGCTTGTGTGTTCTGCGGTATTCGGCAATTTTTCCAAGCATAAGATTCCTTTCATAAGATAAAAGAAATTTGATGATTACGAGTGAAGTGTTGGTTCTTTCGTTGAGACGAGTGCGAAATATAGATCTAAGTTTTGGCACCTTCATGTCACGTGGCCTAGGTGATTGAAAATACTGACCAGATTTGGTTGGTCGGCGGGTATGCAATATAAAACAGCATCCGTTCAAATGTTGTTAATTTCTTGTGCTTCTAGTGCTTCATTTAGAAGTGCTACCTCAGTCTCAAGTTTATTCGTGGAAGTTGTGCTCTCGGTGCCTCGGTGGTAGTTATTTTTATTTTAAGAATATCAACATCGGAGATGACATTAGAGATGTTTTGATTAAGTTGTTTTATTAATTTCATTTTGCATTCTGTTGTTTTGTTCCATAAATATTATGTGCTCGTCTTCAATTTTTGTTAAACGAGAGCCGAAAGTTTTGACATTAGCTTGAATCTCACCCATTTGTTGATTGATATTTGATATTGTTGAATCGATTTTAGATATTTTTATTGTCATGTTTGTGAGATTTTCATTAAGTTTTTTTAACTGCATGCATAAGGATTCGTTGTTGTAGGAGTTTTTTGCAGTTTTTTTGCAGCTTCAGTCCGGCAGCTTGGTGCTGTTCCGCTTCGTAACATACATTTATATATTTATTTATGCATTTTTCTGAATCCTATGTTTTTTTTTTAATTTCCGATAGCTCTTAAAACATCACTCGTTACAAATAAATTTGCACCTTGCAACAAAAAAATTGAATTTGTACGCTGTGAGTTACCTATATACTTCATTTCCATGTAAAATAATGTTAATAACTTATAAGCAATAAAAATCTGTACCGAGGTAGTATATAAAATGTACTTTTTTCTGCGAAAAATTATTTGGTTAAAAGTTGTGTTTTTATTTTTTTTTTTGTGTAGTTGTGTTTTAGTTACGAGTATGTATCTGTCAAAGGGTTGTTCAACGTAAATTCGATTAGGTTAGAAGAGTTGTCTAACGTGTTTAAAATTGTGAAAAAGTTAGACAAATTCTCCAAGCTAAGCTACTGCGTTAAGTATGTAGATCCGGTTTTATTTCTTAAGCTTCATTTAGACTTTCGTTCTTGTCGTCTGTGTACGCTGTACACGGAACAACGAGAATGTTAATGATAAAAACGAACAACGAACTAACAACGAATGAAGAACGTACAAATTCAAAGGAGCTCGGAAATGTCCATATTCGTTGTTCGTTGTTACCCCGGCAACGTGTGTTTAAATATGAAAACTGTTTAAATAAACATTGTTTGGCAGTAGCGTGCAACTTGTAGGGACATTTATAAATTTTTTTTATATAAGGTGCGTATATTTATATGTATATGTACAACTATCACTATTTTTTTAATTATCCTTCTAGACCGAGAGCTCACAGCAATTTTTGGGTGTGATTGATAACCAAAAATAATTAGCATAATTAGATAGGCCTTTTATAGTTATTCATGAATGTGAACGTCTGGCATACTCTAGTGGAGAAGAATTGAAAAAAAAAATACACCTATCTCATGTTCTTTATAATCATTTTTTTTAAGTACTTTCATCGTGTTCGTTCATATTGATGTTGCATTGATTAAAAAATGTCTGATTTAAGGAATTTATCAAAAGAAGTAATTGAGGAGTTTATTGACTTATACAAAAGCTTTCACCAAACCAAGAAGCTTAACATATGTTTCTTCGGGCATTCGCAAATAATTCTGGAAATCGTCTGTCTAAAGTCTTAACTCTTCTATTATATTTGTGTGTGATAAATGTTTTCTTTTCAGCAAACAACCCTTTGTCCAACAGGATCTTCTTTTTTTTTGAACAATTAATAGTGCCGCTACTGCCAACAATGTATTGTTATCCATTTTGTTGTTAAGAACGAACAAAAAACAAAACCGAATTAATGTGCATGCTTCTTCGTTGTTCGTTGTAGAGAGAAGAACGAACAACGAACAACGTACAACAAATGAAGAACGAAAGTCTTAATGGGGCTTTACGCGAAACAACGAGAATGTAAATGATAAAAACGAAATTTCGGTGTTCGTTTTTCGTTGTTACCCTGACAACGTGTGTTTAAGTGCGAAAACTGTTTAAATAAACATTGTTTTGCAGTGCCGTGTAACTTGTAGGGACATTTTTGTAGTTTTTTTTTTTTTATTAGAGAATGGAGCATTAGAAGATTTCATTATAAATTGGGGTACCTATAGGTAAATAATTAAAATATTTTTATCTTTCTACGAGTAGTACGAATAATAATACTTTAGATATAATAACCAGAGGAACATGCGATATTATTGCGCTAATTTAGAAAATAAAACAAGATTTGTATGCTATAAATGTTTCCTTTTCAGCAATCAACCATTCGTCCAACACGACCTTCCTTTTTTCTCAACTATTAATAGTGCCGCCACTGCCAACAATGTGTTTGTTGTTAAGAACGAACTGAAAAACAAAATCGAATTAATGTAAATGCTTCTTCGTTGTACGTTGTTGAGAGAAGAACGAACAACGTATAGTGAATGAAGAACGAAAGTCTAAATGGGGCTTTAAACGAGAACTGTTTAAAATTTTGCGCCATTGAATTAAACGCAAGTTCATAGAATATATTGTTATAAGAAATAAAGTTTTTTATTTTTGCTTTTGGCATACTGGGGATGAGATATTACTTAAAACGTAAAAACATAAAATTGCGTGGGTGCGACTTACCTATGTTCATTAATTTATTACTCGGCTCCCGTTAGTCGTAGAGGGTTGACTTTTTCTTTAAAGGGAATTACAAGGACTTTAAAAATCAAAAACAAAAATCGTTAGATGAGCTTTTTCTTAATAATCACGAAAAAGTGATTTTCAAACAATAAAAAATTATTTTAACCTATTATAACTTTTTTTATATTTGTTTAAACATTTTTTTTCTTTCACATCATAGCTTATGTTATTATGAATAAATGTACGTTTCATTTTTTTCTGTATGACATACTGGAGCCGAGATATTCGCAAATGACCTAAAAATGACACAAAACACATTTTTACCAATAACTTTGATAAAAAAAAAAGTTTTCAGGTGATGCCAATCGGGTTTTAAGCCTTTCTCATAAGCCCCTATCGATCCATGAACAAAAAAAACAGACCATGGCTCTGCGCGAAAGTCAGGCCCTTTTTCATGACGCTTTGACCGGACTATTAGGCAGGTACCGTTATTTTTGGTCTTAAAAATAAAAGATTTAAAAAAATCGGCGGAGTCGTTTAGGTTGTATTCGAAAAGACAGACAGAATTGCGATACCTACTTTTTTCATCTTCTCTATCATCGTAATGTCAATGTCAACTTCGATCAAAATCTTGAGTAAGATTTTTTTTACGAATGCATAACTTGAGTACCTATAAATCGCAAGTAAAAATAAATAAAATGCACGACTGGATCGCACGAACTTTCTCTTATATAAAAGTACTTTGGAATTAAAATACATTTTATAAATATAAAACATCGAATTAATGCGATAAAAATGTTCAAATGCATAAATTTCCATCTTATTTCCAGATAAGTACGAATTTATGCAAACAAAAATCATAAATCGTTTTATTATCAAAGTAATTTCTTTAAAAATTTTCAAGAACGAAATTTGGGTTGCCAGTTTTAAGTATTTAGTAGTATAGATTTTAGGAAATAATTTCAAAAAATAGTCGTTCACTCATTTTTAAGATATTCCCCCCAATTAAAGAATTCGCCGAATGAGCTTTTGCTATTACTGAATCCGACGAAAGAAAGTTGAACGAATGTCGGTAACATGACCTGCACCGCCGACATTTTGTTCAACTTATCTGGTATTACTTAAGTCGCAATCCATTCGCACTCCATACAATTTCTATAATTTTACATTCGCGCCAATTTCGAGACGAATCTGAAGTGAATTTTTAATTAAACGAAAAAAAAAAAAACAAAAAAAAACAAAAAAAAACAATGGCAAGCAGAAAAATGTAAGTCAAAAGTTTATCATAATGAATGTTTAAGTGTTTATTTAACAAATTTTAATAAAAAACGGACAACTAATCGGAAACAATTTAGAGAAATGATGGAAATGATGAAGACGCAACCGGACATAGCCAGGAAACTATCAAAAGTCTCCTGAGCAACAACAAGAGTTTTAGGGGCGACCTCAAAATGGGCATAATGGCATAGGTTCATTTCACCATTCAAGGAAATTACCGAATGGAGAAAAGTAAACTAAAAAAAAATTTATGATTTACATATATGTTATTAGTTTTTGTTGCTGTGTCAATCTGTTTCTCGCATTACACTACTCAGTAGATAAATCTATGAAGTAGAGACACTGAAAGCACTGGCATTTGAGAGACTGAGACCATCGGCTTAGACATTACAAAAGAGAGAGATGCACAGAAAGAAAGAACAACAGAAGAAACACATGTCAACAGCACACGTTTGGTATTGAACGGTCCCCCATCCAAGTACTAACCACGCACAATGATGCTTGATTTTTCTAAACGATGGGAAGCGATGCTTTCATCAAAGCCTAGGCCGTTGACTAAATGTTTGTAACCGACAGTGTCGATAGGAAAGTTCATAAATGTTTTCCATGTTTTTTTTTTTCGTTTAAATAATAATTCACTTCAGATTCGTCTCGAAATTGGCGCGAATGTAAAATGATAGAAATTGGAATGGATTGCGGATTTAGTAATACTAGATAAGTTGAACAGAATGTCGGTGGTGCAGGGTATGTTACCGATATTGGTTCAACATTCAACTTTCTTTCGTCGGATTCAGTAAAAGCAAAAGTTTGGAAATTAATTGAAACTGTCACTTTAGCTTATTCGCCGAATTCTGCAATAGGGGTGATTATTTTTGGTTGTACAGAAGCGGATCAGTGTTAAGGCAGAACACTAATGGTAAATTGCAATTGTGGAGTTTTTGGTACCCAAAATTAATGCCATATGAAGGTTTTTATAATACACTCTATATACTAGTAATACTGAAATAAATACGCCACGGGCAAAATCTTCCAGCGTTAACGATTAAAATTTTTGGTTAGATATTCACATTTGATTTTTGTCAAAACATCGATGAACTGAAATTAACAAAAATTGCATATTGACAAGGCCCTGCGTATTGACAAGGCAACTGATGAGTCAATGTGAGATCGCCAGGACGAAACGCCAATTTTTATGGACTTAAGGCCAAATAAAAGCTATTTCAAAATTAATATGTCGAGATTTTTGCTGAGTTAAACAACCTGACTCAGCTTGTTTATGTGCCAACTCGAATTCCTGACGTTGCAGATCAATCCGCCAACACCCTAGACTTGTTTCTTAACTCTGAACTCTGGACCTGTTAAATACACCATAAGTGTATTTTCGCTTCTAGGCACATCGGACCATTGTGTCATATCTGCGAATTTCTCGTGTCAAAAAATCCTAGTTAAAGAAAAAAAAAACCTATGGAAACTGTTTGGCTGTACGAGAAAGCCAATTGGGACGGTCTCAACGATTTTATCGGCAAATTTAACTGGTACCCTCTGCTTCCTCGATAGTGACGTAGACGAGTGCAAATATGGCCACAAATTTGATTCTTAACGGTTAGAGAAGTAAGTTTCCGTAGTTTTAAAGACAACCCTACTTAGGAAAACCAGAATAAGTACAAGCAAGCTAGAAAGACCTGTAACGTTCACATCCCATGAACTAAATTTTGACATGACAAAATATTACGGAAAAAAATACTATTATGTCCCAAAGGTAGTAAACATTTTTGGGTCATTTGTAAAAAATATACGAAACACTACGAAATCCTCAGTTCCAACGTTTGTTTTAAATGACAATCCTGTTGTAAGCTTGATAGATAATTCCAATTTGCAGAACAGTTTGCTGATAATTCAACGCTACCAAATAGTAAAAAGACTCCTCCTGTACTTGGGACGAATGTTCTTTCGTACTCGTGCAGTTGCAAGAAATCTAAAAGATCTTGGCATTCACAAATCCGCTGGCCCGTATAGTATTCCTGCTATTGTTCTGAAGAGGTGTTCTTCTACGATGGCCAAACCACTGAGTAAGCTTTTCTATCTGTCCTACTCAACAGGTCTCTTCCCGAGTGGATGGAACACAGTTGAACAAATCTTTACATTCGAAATTACCTTTCGGACCGTTCTCTACAAGTAGTATTGGACGACTTCAAATCCGATATACACAAAATAAACGCTGGTGTGTCCCAGAGCTCCGTTTTGTCTCCGACACTCTTCCTTATGTTCATAAATGATCTATTGTCTGAAACTTCTAATCCAATAAATTATTTCGCTGACGACAGTACCCTCAGCTTTTCATATTCGTTTTTAGATTCCCATCCTTGTTCTTAGGATGTGGACTTCCATCGGCAGCGTATGATAAGCTCATTAAATTCTGATCTTGACAGCATTTTCCAATGGGGATTCGAAAGCCCTCCCTCAATGCTACTATCCGGATGGCACTCGCATCGAGGAGACTGGACAGATTTCAGTTCTACGTGTGTGCATCACAGACCATCTGTTGTGGAGTGATTACATATTTGACGTCGCCAAAAACCCTGTTAAGTTTTTGTATAAGTTTTCTCCGCCGATGCAAAAAAATTTGTACCCCTTCTGATCTGACTGTAATATATATAAAGCCTTTATTCTTACGAAAATGAGTATAATTCCTATATTTGTACAGGTGCTCCAAAAATTTAATTGAGTCTCTTGGACAAAATTCTAAAGAGAGCTTTAAAAATGATAGGCGACCGTTGTCTAACTGAAACATTTATATCGCACGAGCACCGCCGCAAAGGTTCATGCCTATCATTATGTTACCACTATTTTCGAAAACAGTGCTCTAGTGCAACGAGCCGCTACATTGAGAGCCTTAGGCTGAAAACACTCCGGATAAAGCAAAACGTGTTTTTTTGTTTTGTGAAACAAGAGAACATTGTTTCTTATGAGACTACACACACCAAAGAAAACGAAACAAAACACACGTTTTTGTTTTGAAGGGTTTCGGTGGTGGTTGTCGAAAATACATGCCATTGTATGAGAGTAACACACACCGAATGCAACAAAACTGTTTCGAACAAGGATCGTTGACGATAATTGCCTATTTTCTTGTGGCGCAAAACACACCGAATGAAACGAAACATAAAAACCAAAGCAAAACAGAAAAACATGTTTCGTTGCCGATAGAGTTGACCTATTGTTTTTTGCAAAACAAAATTTTGATTCTGTTTGAATTATTTGCTTCTTCGTTTACTATGTGCGCAAATGTTTTTTTTTTTTTAGTTGGAGGTAAAATTAGGATGCCATGTGATTCAAGCAAATATAGGTTTATGCAAGAACAAAAATTATAAGTCTCTGTAGTGGTTTCTTAAGAAAATAAGCTTTTATATAAAAAAAATCTTAAAACATTTTTAAGAAAAAATGTTGGTAAGCCAATTTAAAGTTTGTATTATTGTTTGAATAAAAATTAAATTTACAGAAAAAAATATTGAGCCGTTTTCGAGATATTGAATTTTCCAAAAAATTGATTTTTTTTTTCAAATGTTTCCTTTCTACATGCCACTCATGCAAGGTTCATGTGTCCATCCTTTTTAAATGTTGATTCATCGGACCACAGAATTTTGTCCAAGAATCGCGGATCTTTCCTGTACCGCTGTATTATCGTTCGACAAAATGCAACTCGTTCAGGGTAATCTCCACCTAATTTTTGTATCTCATTTGAGGATATCTTTGTGTTCTTTTTCAAAACTTTAAAAGCCTAGTATCCGCACCCGTGTCAACTAATACAGTTATTGTACTTTCTTTTGCCTCTGGCATATCTAGGACAATAAAAACAACATTCTAACTTAATTTGTTGTATTAAGTAGTCTATTCTTTTTTATATCGCAAAATTTATTCTTTTGTTTACTGTTTTTAGTGCTAGTGAGTGTTACTCCAATGTCATTAAATTAGCATTATATTTTTTTTTGTCCAATTTACATAAAATCTCTCTTATTACCTATGTATATATGTATATATGTATCTAACTAACCTACCTAATGTGCATGTTTACTTCTTTTTTCCCCTTCCTTAAATATTTCATCCTACGTCCTTTCCCTTTCTTCATACATTCTTTTCCACATAAGACTCACCACTAGACAATTTTAGTGCTTTATTTAAAAGCTTCCTTTTCCAATTTTTTCAATTTATTCTCTTTACAACTTGGCTTTTGTTTTGTTTGAAGCTTGGTAACTCAGTCTCAATTGCTATTTATTTATTCATTAAAAGTTTTTTTTATATACTTATAAATATTATGGTTGTAATTGACCTCAATATTCTTTATTAAGTTGCTGGCTCAGTTGGTGGCGTAGGTTCGAATCTCACCAAGAACATACTATATACTCGTACATAATTTTTTTTCTATTATTTATTTTATTTAAAAATCTGTAAAAACTTTTTTTTCTCATTTTTATTCCCTAATTTTTTTTTAATTTTTAATTTAAAAAAATCGTAATTTTAATTTTGTTTTTAAACTCTTTTTTCACTTTTGTTATAATGGATTGCTCTTCTGGGGGAGAGTACGATAACTTGGCCGCCAAGATTTGATTACGGGTTTTTGTAGAGGGGTCAAAAATAAGCACTTTTTACTATGGCAGGGGGGGGGGTCTATCTCCCCCCGTTTAGGAGGTAGGGGCACTTTTAGAAAAAATGGTTTAAATTGAAAAAAAATATATTAAAAAACAACGGCAACACCTACAATAAAGTGCTATACTGCGTTTGAAAGCCAGAAGATTGTTCTATAATCCTGCATTTAAATTAAATTACTCATGTGAATTGTTTTTGAGAAATTCGCATTTAAAGTCCAAATTTTGATAAAATAACGTGAACAAAAAAAGTTTAGACCGATTGTTTTCAAAATTGTGAAATGCGAATTTCTCAAAAACTATTGATATGAGTAATTTAATTTAAATTCAGGATTATAGAATAATCTTCTGGCTTTCAAACGCAGTATAGCACTTTATTGTAGGTGTTGCCGTTGTTTTTTAATATTTTTTTTTTCAATTTAAACCATTTTTTCTAAAAGTGCCCCTACCTCCTAAACGGGGGGAGATAGACCCCCCCCTGCCATAGTAAAAAGTGCTTATTTTTGACTCCTCTACAAAACACCGTCATCAAATCTTGGCGGCCAAGTTATCGTACTCGTGCCCTCTTCTGAAAAGTAGATTTATCGAAACCAAAATTGGTGCGCAAACTTTCCCATGTTTTGGTCCTCGCAAAGTGTGTTGGAATTCTCATCTTGACCATTGAGAAAGTTAACAAGTGTAAAGGTGTTTATTGGTTTTGTAAGACCTGTCGAAAAATGTCCATCTCTTCATTAGCTTTCAAAATGTCGGCTTATAAAGCTGACATACTAAAGCTATGCAATAGTTTTGATAGTCATTTTACTATCTTTCAGTCAACTGTCACAAATTTACAACTGTACGAAGACCCAATCAATTGGTCTAATGCTTCTACCTATACCGATAGTAGAATTATAATGACTCCGTTTCCTTGCCAGCTAAGAGTATTACCCTTGAAATTAATGATGATCAATTGACTATTAATAAACCAGCCCCTTCTTCTGGTAATAAAAATACAAAAAACAAAAAACGCTCTAGGTCAGTTAGTTCTTTCAAAGAAAATCCATCCAAAAAGAAACCTACATCTATAAAATCACCTAGATCTGAAATTACTGAATGAATTGCCATCTGCTTATAGTTCTATTAAAAGTCCAAGAACCATCTTAAATGCTCCCATAGATAATAATGAACCTCCTATTATCGTTTAAAATGTCCCCATAACACTGGTCGGCATCAAAATAAGAGCAAAAAAATCTTTATGTGGAATTGATACGCGCTAAATCTAAATATGTAAGCAGAATTTATCTAGCACGTCTAGTTTAGCTGCTATAAGCAATTTTTTTTTTTAAATTTCGATATTGATAGCGTTATTTGTGAACATCGATTACAAGAATTTCGCTATTCTTTGTATTGATCTCGGTGTAAGAAAGAAATAGGTGGTAATATATTGTTTACCAGAAAATAAGTTACATACGCGACCGCAGTGATTGTTTTGAATAAGTGAGCTACCAACGCCGACGCACGTGTGTAAAAAGTTATGAAAACAGAAGAGTTATTTCGTACTTTTCATTGTTTTTTTGGCAAGTGAGTGTTCTTTCCTTATTCTTATTTATTTATTAAATGATGCAATAAAAATGTAATAGCTTTTAATGAATATAAAATTATACAATACCTTGTGTTTAAATTGTATAGGTTATTGTACCAGCGCCAGTTCCCGCTTCGAAAGTACAAACTGACGTGTCATTCGAATCACTATCTGTAAAGTCCAATGAAGTTTCTCTTAGCAGTTCATCTAGTTTAACAGAAGAACCACATCTGCTCAACCAATCTGAACTTAATGATCTAGTACGCGATTTGGAACTTACGAAATCTAAGGCCCAACTTTTAGGTTCCAGATTACAACAATGGAATCTGTTAAAAAGGATACCAATGTTTCATTTTTCAGGAAGAGACATTCTCAGTTCTTTGAATTGTTTTCCTAAGATCATGATTTAGTTTATTGCACTGACCCTCTAAAAATTTTTCAAGAACTAAAGCTGTCTGAAGATCCAACGGCTTGGAGACTCTTCGTTGACTCATCCAAATTGAGTCTGAAAGCAGTATTGCTACATAATGGAAATCAATATCCGTCAGTACCATTGGCTCATGCAGTGAATATGAAAGAGACTTACGAAAACATGAAGTTACTGCTCAATAGAATTCAGTACGATCGCTATTTTTGGAAATTATGTGCCGATTTAAAAGTAGTGGCTATACTAGCAGGGTAACAAGCAGGATACACAAAATATTGTTGCTTTTTATGTGAGTGGGACAGCAGAGCAAAAGCATGTCATTACATATGTACAACGAAATTGGCCCTTAAGATCACTTACGATTCCGGGAAGTAAAAACGTCGCAAATAAGCCTTTGGTTGACAGCCAAAAAATATTTTTGCCGCCACTTCATATTAAATTAAGCTTAATAAAAAACTTGTTCAAGGTTATGGACAGAGATGGAGAGGCATTTAAACAGCTGAAGAGTAAATTTCCACGCATTAGTGAGGCCAAATTGAAGAAAGGCATATTTGTTGGTCCCCAAATAAGAGAAATCTTTAAAGACGAATTGTTTAAATCTAAGTTCGTCGATAAAGAAAAAAGAGCATAGACAGCTTTTGAAAATGTATGTCACAATTTTCTTGGAAATATAAGGGCTGCAAACTACAAGGAACTGGTACAAAAACTTCTATTTTCATATCAAGAACTCGGATGCAACATATCTTTAAAAATACACTTCTTGGAATCGCATTTATATATTTTTCCAGAAAATCTTGGTGCCGTATCTGATGAGTATGGTGAGAGGTTCCACCAAGATATTGCGCATATGGAAAAAAGATATAACGTCAAGTGGTCCCCAGCAATGTTAGCTGATTTCTGCTAAATCTATATACCAAGTAGTTTTATTTATTTTGTATTGTATTAGTATTTTAATTCATTTCATGTGACCTAGGCGTTCACTAATCGCAAAATCTGGACTTTTCACACCATATTGAGAAAATGGTCAGCAAAGCAAACTCAATGCTTGGATTTATTAAGCGTTGGAGTAAGGAATTTTCTTGTAGTCTTGTAACATCTTCGTTGTACAACACCTTTGTTCGTCCCCAATTAGAATATGCTAGTTCTGTATGGTCACCACTTACTCAATACACACTGATCAAATCGAATCTGTCCAATGTAAATATGTACGCTTCGCATTAAGTCATCTTAATTTGAGTGACCCAAATCATCTTCCTCCATCGGCAATCGCCTTCTTCTTTTAAACAAGAATTCTCTAGAAAAACGCCGAAAAGTCAGCTCTTATTTGGTTCCATAGATTCACCGGTTCTTCTTGAACAAATTCGTTTTAAAGCTAGAAGCCACAGTTCTCGGAACTCTGAAATTTTTCATATAGACTTCCACCGTACCAATTATGGTCTCAATGAGCCTTTGACACGTATGAAACATGAGGCTAATTTAAATCATTATGTTTTCGATTTGAGTTACTCAAAGCTTACACTTAAGCACAGGTTGTATGGGCAATCTCATTAAGTATTCGAAACTCACGCATTATAAGTTTTTGTATAAAAAGATTTGTTTAATTCCAAATAATTTATTGTTTCTATAGCAAGTAGTATTTGACTTGTAGTTATTTTTGTAGCTACAGATGGTAGATTAATATGTATTATTTCTTTGTTTGTCATATTTGTTCGTTTTTTAGTAGTGTTAGGCTGCATGTATATTTATTTACTAACAACTAACACCACGCTAAATGATGACTGTGAAAAACCCGAAGAGAAAAGAAATATTGTTACAAATGCTTGCATTAAGCAGTACTGATGGCGTTTAAACTTCTTGGATATGCCTAAAGAAAATTGATAAACAGTATCATATCCTAAAATAAATAAATTCATCGGATGTAAGGTTAGACTCAAAATTTTGTCCTGTAAAGATTTAATGCGAGTTTTTCGCAGACAAGCTATTTTTGTACTTCTTTTTTTTTGAACGTAGCAAGTTGGTTGGGGGATTATTTGCTCTTTTTCCTAGAAGTTTTATTTTGGGAATTAAAATTTTTGGTATTAGGATTTGGCGAAACAGGTTTTGTATTGGATATGTTTTTGGAAATGTTTGTTGTTCAAAAAAAAATATTTTTCCTAAAGTTTTGAAATGCAATATTTTTTAAACTTTTTAGAAGCTTCTCTCTCAAAAATTTCATTAAAATCCGTTATGCCGATAATGAAAAATTCAAATTTTTAAAAAATCGTTTTATGGTAGGCACAGTCAGTAATATCTTGTTGTCAATTTTTTTTTGGACCTTATCCGGAATTCCCCCCACCAAAATGAATTTTTTTTTTAACGAATCGATAAAAAAGTGTTTGCTGTTGATAAAAAACATCAAATTATGGAGGAGGAACACTTTTTTATGGTAAAAAATTTCGAATAAGGACCTTTTTTTTATTAAATTATAGATCTTAAGAATTAAGCGAAAGAAAAAAAATTTTACCAAAATTCTCGGAACCGTTTTCCAGAAAAAAACGATTTTCGAAAACCATTTTTTACATTTGCATGGAGGGTACCGTTATTTTTAGGTAAAATACATTTTTTGTTCTCATATCTTGTAGATTATTTTAAGAAAGTTTTATTTATCAAGTTTTAAAAAAATCGAGCATGGGGTTTTCGAAATATTGAGTTTTCAAAAAAAAATTTGATTTTTTTTTAACAATCAAAAAAAAAATTTGAAAATTTGAATACACAATAATATTGAAAAACTGCTGGGGAGCCTTAACATAAAAAAATTATCAAAATCGGTCGCACCGTTTTTGAGAAAATGAAAAACAAAAAAATGGTTCCATGGGGTACCTATTGAGGGAACCAGTTTTCTTAAATTTTTTCAACCATTACCTAGCTTTAACTAAATGAAATTTTTTTTGTATTTTTAGTTTTCAAATCTGTCGAACAGTTTTTGAGAAGAAAAAATATTTATAAAATTTCGACTGTTTTTTTGTCTTAAACAAAAAAAAATTAAAATGAAATTAAAACCCATATCTACTAAGTTTGAAGAAAATCGGCCGAGCCGTTTAGCTGTAGTCGAACAGACGGACAGACAGAATTGCGAGACCCACTTTTTTGGTCTTCGCTATCATCGTAATGTCAACTTTGATCAAAATCTCGAGTTCGATTTTTTTGCCGAATGTATAACTTGCCTTTTAGTAAATGATAAGTCCCAAAAAATCGATTGTATCATGAAGAAAGGCATCTGCATCAAAAATGCATTTGCAGAATTTTCTTAAACGCAAACTGCAAAAGTCAACTGTTCGAAAACCCAAAACGAAATTTGCATGCAAAAGCATTTTTTCGATAACGCAGTTTGCTTGAGTCATATGTCGAGTTGACGCCAAATATAAGTATTTAAGTTCAGAAAATAGAGTTGAGATTGCGTTTGTGTGTGTGTATGTGTGTGTTCGGATGAAAGTTGCCCACGCTATAACAACGAGCAATTTAACACAAACTTTTGTCACATTTCTCTGATTTATTTGAAATGCAAGTTTATTTATATTTTCTTAAGAGAAATTTTAGGTTAGGTTAGGTTAAAGTGGCTGTCATTAAAGCGTCTGACACACTTAGACCATTAGAGGTCCATTGTGATACCACGATCTAATAGGGAACAAAAAAGTTTCCTACTAGTTAAAACCATTTGGAGCTTCTGATGAAGCGAAGGAGACTTTTAATGTCTTTATTTATGAGATCGCTTGGTTCATTATAGAAATATTCTCCTAGATGAAGTTTGCGTCTGTAAGAGAGAGCAGGGCATGTACAAAGAAGGTGTGGGATTGTCTCCTCTTCCTCCTCGTCCAAGCAACTCCTGCAAAAATCGTTTGATAGCACACCGAGTCGTGCGGCGTGTCTACCTATGAGACAGTGTCCAGTTATGACACCTATGACGGAGCTGATTTGAGATCTACTGAGGGACAAAAGACATTTTGACCGTTTCGGATCCAGTTTAGGCCAGATTTGTTTGGTCGCCATACAAGTGGTAGTATTAAGCCATCTTGTGTTTGATTGTTCCAGAGCGATTCGTTTCAGCATAAGTTTACTTGTAGCTATGGGCATACCTATATTTGCCTTTTCGGGTAAGATAGGCATTTCCGTTCCAATTCTGGCGAGTTCGTCGGCTTTGCAATTCCCCGGAATGTCCCTGTGACCCGGCACCCAAAATAGGTGAATGTTAAACTGTTTGGCCATCTCCATTAGAGACGAACGACAGTCTTGGGCTGTAATGGAGTTTACAGAGACTGATGCGAGGGATTTCAAAGCAGCCTGACTGTCTGAGAAGATACGGATATCCGTGTTAGATACCACGTTTTCTTTAAGCCAGGACAATACTTCCTTTATCGCCAGAATTTCCGCTTGGAATACGCTACAATGGTTTGGTAGGCGGAAGGAGAGACTAAGGTTTAGTCCATCTGAGCACACTCCACCACCCACTCCGTTTTCAGTCTTCGATCTATCTGTAAAAAAGTTTACTGATCTATTATCTGTCAAAGCCCCTTCCTCCCAGGCTGACCTTGAGGGAATGGTGACTTCAAAGTTTTTATCGAAGACCAAAAATGGAGTGATGTAGTCAGAGTGACTTGGTAGAGTTCCGAATAAATTCAGAATGGTGGTATGGCCAATAGAGTTATTGGTCCATTGAGAGATGGCTTTGAGACGTATGGCTGTGCTCGCGGCCATTTGTTTGCTGTAAATATCTAGGGGTGTCAGGTTGAGTAGTATGTCTAATGCAGCGGAAGGTGTCGAGCGGAGAGCTCCGCTGATGCACATGCACGCTGAACGTTGAACTCTGCTTAGTTTATCGCGATTAATCGCTTTATCTAAGGCCGTCCACCATACGGTCACCCCGTAAGTAAGTATCGGTCTGATGACCGCAGTGTATAGCCAGTGAGTAATTTGTGGAGACAAGCCCCACTTGTTCCCTACGGCTTTTTTACAAGAAAAGAGAGCTACCGTGGCTTTCCTTACTCTTTCCTGTATATTAGGTTTCCAACTTAGCTTTTTGTCTAAAATAAGACCCAGGTATTTAGCTTGATCTGAGAAAGTGAGTGGAACACCTTTAATCGATGGAGGGTCTAGTTGAGGAATTTTGTATTTCCTTGTGAAGAGGACTAGTTCAGTCTTGTGGGGGTTAACACCTAAGCCACATCGATCTGTGCATTTTAGTAGCTTGTTGAGAGCGGTTTGTATAAGTTCTGTTAAAACTTGAGGGTGCTTTCCTGATACGGCAATGGCAATATCGTCAGCGTATGCAATCACTTTGAATCCCTCTTCTTCTAGGTCTATTAGCAGATCATTAACTACCATGTTCCATAGAAGTGGGGATAGGACTCCACCTTGTGGGGTTCCTCTACTGACTGACCTTCTTGTAGTAAAGCTACCTAGTTCCGCATTTATAATTCTGCTTTTCAGCATGAATTTTATAAGGTTACCAAGTGAGCTATCCACATTGAGATTCTGCAGTGTCTTCGCTATTGCGGCGCTGTCGACATTGTTGAAGGCGCCTTCTATATCTAGGAATGCAACTAGAGTGTATTCTTTGTGCTCTAGGGAGTATTCGATTGCGCGTACCAAGGTATGTAGCGCAGTTTCTACTGATTTTCCCTTGCAGTAAGCGTGTTGTGCCGTAGAAAAAAGGTTTGGTTTTATAGCACTACGCAGATGAATGTCAATCAATCGTTCCAGTGTCTTGAGAAGAAATGACGATAGACTGATAGGTCTTAGGTCCTTGGGCGTAACGTAAAAATTTTAGGTAATCGTTAAATATTATAATTAATAGCTCCTACCCCGACTCAAGAAGAGGGTGAAATTCAACATTGGTGTCGTGAACGGACCAAATTGCTGATAAGTGATCGCTTTGAACATGAAGCCTCTTTTCAAAATGGTAAAAAATCCAAAAAGACATTGTTCCCTTTAAATGTGAAGAAATTAAAACAAACTTCACGAATTTGTTCACGACTTCCAAGCGCATAAAAAACGAAATTCACAGACAGGGAGAGGTGCCACGAACTGGGAATATTATGAAGAATTTGATTCTCTTTATGGATCAAAATATTTCGTTAGTGCACCAAAAGGAGTTTAAACCAAATCGCCTTCTTTTTGTTCTTTAAAATAATTTTTTTTGCTATAGTATCTAGCACGTATTTAAATTTTTCGAACAATTTTCAATCACAATTTTTGAAAAGTTTTTAGCATCCATTTTTAATTTTGTTGACGGTGTTCGCAAACGTCAAATGCATTTGCAAGAAAATTCACTGACGTTGATCAAATAGATTTTGTGCAAGCAGAACGATTGCATATTTAACGACAGCAATATTTGCGTCAAAAAATGACGACCATTTGGCGATCAAATTGATGTTGATTTGACGTTTTCGAAAACAGCCTAATTTAACAGGAACTATAAAAATATAGTAAGTACATAAGTATAGAAAATATGCTGCTAGCTGAAAAAAATTACTCGAAACACACTGCGAAAATAGTTAAGAAATGGTTAGAAAAATCAAGACTTTCAAGACTGTAGTGGCCAGCACAAAGACCGGAGGTAAATTAGATCGATAATTTATGGTTACACTTAAAAGTATTTGTTGATCAATTATGAATGACCACCATCATCAATAAATGCATTTTGAGGCAGGTTTAAGAACAATGGGATGATATTTCTTTTGAATATTGCGGAACCTCTTCAGAAGTACATATGTCGATTTTACAATTGAAATTAGTAAAAAAAAAAAGGAAAAATGTTTCTGCACCAAAGGTGCAAAAGTGGTTCATGATTTCTTGTTTTAAAATACATTATTGAAATTTAAGATTTTTTTTTCATTTTGGTTAATTTTTTTTCTTTGTTGAAAGTATGAATTTCTTTTCGATTTAGGAAAATGTCTGAAAAACGGAATTAGCGAAGTTATTGAATTAATAAATTCGATAAGCTTAATTACTTGACCTTCATCATAAAAATTGAATTTTATTTATTTCCATTACATTATTAAAAGCATTTTGGTTTACACCCAGCAATTAATTATTCAACTGTGCGTTTACGTTTGTAGTATTTATATATGTATGTATATTTTTTTTTGCAAACAGATAGCAGATATTTTTTATAAGCAGAAGTTTCCTGTGGAAATGCATGGCAAGACCAAGTGTTGCGTTTGTTAAGTGTTTTTTTTAATTTATTATGACAACTCTGGTTTTCGAACATTGTAAAAACGATGTTTTGGTATTAAAACGTTTAAGTTTTTGAGGTGAATATTTTTTCGGTATTCTGGTTGGTTTTCCTTTTTCTCCTTTAGACATAAAATTTTAAATTATAAACCACAAGTATAACAAATATGTAGGTACAGCAAGGAGAACAACATAATAGTTTAAATCACATATCTTAATGCATGTTTCTGAGAGACAAGGGTTTAAGTTTTCGCCTTTTAAAGTCCTGGTTTAAATGGATGTGCTCAAGAATAACCAGATTGAATAATATTGCTGCAAGCTTAGGCATACCAAATCATTATTATTTCATATATTTGATTCATTAATATTTTGAATTTCTTAATTTGCTGTAGTTCATTTAAAATATAAAATTAATAAATGTAATAAAATATGTATGTTTACCTGCTGTGGGCTTTGGACGACCCCGTCTTGTGAACTCAACTCCTGCCAAAACTCGTATTTCACTTTGTCTTGCTTCTGACAATCTATCGAAACCTCCTCTTGGTTCATCTGTTATGACCATCGGATGATAGTATTCCGGAGAATGCGGATTATTACCACCTCTTACCTAAAATAAAATTAAAAATTGACTTCATTTCAAAATCTGGATGTTGAAATCAATGTTTGACACCTACATATTGTGAACTATTCATATGGTAATATTTTCGTTAGTTTAAAGAACTTATTTATTTTATTTATAACTTCCACTTTTTTTACTTCAAAACCAATTTATTTATTTATTTATCAAAAAATAATTTACAAAAATAAATTTATAAAATTACTAGCGGCGTACCCGTGCGGGAACTCCCGCAAGCAATTTTTTTTTTCAACTGAAGTTTTTCAAAATAAATCAAGTGTCTAAAAGTTTCTGTAGATTCGCTCAGTTTTTCTTGCATTGGAAATCTTGTGTGAAGTACGGAATGTTGTTTTTGGGTGTTTATTTTACTTCTGTGGGTCATCGTTGAAGAGCTCTATTTGAAAAAGACGACTTACCACTGAAATAATAAACACGTTTAGCTTAGCCAAGAACTGTCACAACTGATCTCCTGTTCAACATGAGAAGTTGAAAGCGTACGAACTATTTTTATTTAACGTATGCATGTACCTGGATTAAAACAAAACAGCAAACCAATAAATCCAATCAAGTCCTTTTCTTAAAGGTAATGGAGCCAAGCGAAGGATATTTTGAAAAAACTAACAAACAATGAGCAAATCACATACGTATGTAACAAACCTATAACAATGTATGTAGTTAAACCTGTAGGCACATAAAGTTTAACTTACCTTAAAATAGTTTAAATTCAAAGACACACAAATATTTGTCAATTTTTTTTCTTTTTAATTCAGAGAATTTTATTTTTGTTTTATTTTTTTTTAAACTCTTTTGAGTGTTTTTATCGTTACTGCTTAGGTAGATTAATCAAACAATGCACCTCCTGGGCCCGCACCATCAAAGTATGGGATTTCAATGCAACTACTTATGTACATGTACTACATTTCAGTGCAATACGAAGATAGAAGTAAAGATAAATAATTTTGAGGTATTTCGACCACCCAATGCCCCTCCCTGATAATATAAAAAAAGTAGCCTATAGGGTAATCCAGACTATAACTTTTTTGTGTGTTAAATTTTATCAAGATCCATTCAGTTGTTCAAGCGTTATTGAGTAACAAACATCCATACATCGTAACATTCACATTTATAATATTAGTAAGATTTACATGGAAGACATCAGGGCAGCAAAACCATGTCCTATATATATATATATATATATACCTATTTGAAAAGCTCTGTATTTCGCTCCATTATAACGTTTGCCTCTTAATCCCCTCTGAATGCGGTAGACATCACTTATTCGTGTTACAACTTTATAAGAGCCTTCCGACTTTCTTGTAGTCTCAGTCCCTTCCGAGGGTGGGTATTACAAAACTAGACCAATTATCCCTCTGGAATCTTGTCGTTATTGCTTTTGTGCGGTATCATATTTTCATCCTGATACTTGATAATCTTTATATTTGAACTTGTTCTTTTGTGGATATGGAGGAGCCTTTGAGGTTGTCCACATACTCGTCCATTCTTTTCGGCTGAACGCTTTACGATAGGTCATGAAGAATAACATGTCAATCGTTGTTAGTAGTTAAGACTTTGGAAAGGTGTTCTTTGAGGGTCACCTTGAATAGTTCAACCATTAAATTGTGGATGTAGCGGTGTTGTCCTCTACTTTTTAATTCCAAGAAGCGTACTTCTGAAAGATCTAGTACTCAATGTTCGATGATCTGGAAGGAGTTCTATAGGTACACCAAACCTGCTAACCCAATTGGATCCGCGTAGGTTTCGGCCCTTATGTGGAGAAAATATATCAACGTCTTCATGAAGGAAGCTTCCAGCAACACTAAACTGGTCACTTTATTTGGATGATTTGAGAATTTTTACCCCTTCGCGGGGTCCAGAGATTTATGTTTGTCAACATCCTGTTCCTTCGAATGAACATTCTTAATTTTGAGATTCGAACGAATAACATTCATTTGCGAAAGATAGCATAAAATGAACTTCAAAAAAGATTCATTTTCACTATCAGCTGTTTGAAATTTACTATATTTCTATTTGAATTAGTATGGCCGTTTTACATTTTTGTTTGTTTCTAAATATCTTATAGATGTTGGATAAAGAATCAAGAAACAAAATAAAAAATACACTTTTTCATTATAAAGTAAAGTTTAACCATAAAGAACTACATATATTCATTACATTTTTTGTGTCAACTCAGCTGTTTTGAAACTATTCTTAAAAAAAATAAGTTGTTCATCACGCGTTCTAAATTTTTATTTTTTTCGTATACACTTGGTCAAACTAAAATATCAAAAACAAAAGAGAAGTGTTTGTGAAATGTCAAAACCAAAAAGTGAAATCTTTGTTTATTTGTAATTGTTTTGTTTATTATTGTCCAGTTGGAATGCGACCTTTAAACATAAAACAACAAAAAAATTAATAAAAGTGATTTATTTTCCATGAAATAATTAAAAACGTACATGTTTTGTTGCTTACTCGACAGAAAAATTCAAACGACACAAAAATGATATCTAATTTTATTCTTTCGAATATCAAAATTGAATTAGCTTTCGCAAATGAATGAACTTTCTATGGATTGGGTGAAATTTCGATTTGTTCGATTAACATTCTAATCGCCGAGTCTGAAAATTAAGTTTCAACGAATTCGACTCACTTTCGAACGAAAGAGAATGTCAAAATAAGGTAATTGTTATTGCGAACACGGATTCACACTGTCCAATTATTTATACTTTATTTCGTCACCCTAATATTGAAGTGCTCTAAACGACAAATACCTACATAGTTTCGAGAAAATGACGTTTGAAGTTTGGATTGGAATACCAGAAAAACCTTCAATAAATAAGCCATTGATCAAATTTTATAAAATAGTATCTATTGGGTTCTACTTACACTTTAATTTTTGTTTCGATCGATTCATTGGCTTTTTTTAAATTACAAATTGAAAAAAAAAATGTGGCATAACTTTATTTCTCAAATAATGCTAATTTTTATGGTATGAGGCACTTTTTGAACACGTTATAGGGCATTTAAATATGGAACAAGATTGTGTTTTTAGATGCGTGACCCCCTTTTAACTCTGAAGAGTTCAAAAAATTTTCTGAACAATGGAGAATTGATCATGTCACCTCAAGTCCATATTTTCCTAGGTCCAATGGTTTAGCCGAACGATCTGTTCAGACCATTAAAAAATTGCTTAAAAAGTGTCATGAAACAAATTCTGATCCGTACATGGCTCTTTTGCACTATAGAACCACTCGAAAGGGAAATTTAAATTCCCCTTCGGAACTTTTAATGTCCCGTCAGTTAAGAACTAAGATTACAGTTTTAACTGAAAATCTAAAACCCATTAATGTTGACACTGAAGACCACATCAAGAAAATAAAACTTCAGCAAAATAAGACCTGCGATTATTACAACAAAAGTGCTAAGGCATTATCAAATTTGACGAATGGTCAAAATATTTACTACAAGAAAACACCGATTTCAAATTGGGAACCAGGTACGGTTCTACAGAACTGTACAGAACCTCGATCTTATATAATAAGTTAGATGATGGTTCCAAATATCGCCGTAATAGAGAACATATTCTAAAGGGATCTTTAACGGAAACCGAGAAAATTAAATTGGAAGATAATGAACAGATTCAAAATGAACTTCATGTTAGAAGAAGTCAACAATAATCTTTAGAAATTCAAGGAAAAGGCAATAATGAAGATGTACCACGTTCAGGCGATTCGTCCTGCCTCACTCCAACGCCTGAGTATGTAACTCGTTTTGGAAGAACAGTAGCGCCACCTAATCGTTTTGCTTTTAATTAATAGAAGATTAAATGGCATTTTTCTAAGAGCAGAAGTTATAATTTTTTATTAATAATTTAAAGTATTTATTTTTTGAATAGAAATAAAAATCATTTATATGTTTATAACCTATTTCTACTTTAAAATATGAAACACAAATTTTATAAGTCCCATATGAATTTAAAAAAAAAAAAATAATTTATTAAAATAAAAACATATTTTATAAAAAGGAGATGTTGTATAAAGTACGATTAAAAAGTATAAATTGTATAACACTTCAACTAATGTTGATTATCCAATACCTATGTATATAAATATTATACATATACACGAAGCAACACAAATACATAAGATTACATTATATCCTAGTTAATAATCTTTGAATAAACTTCTTTTTCATATTTAGTTTTAATACTAAAAGCCTTTCTTTTAAACATAATCACATAACGGAGCGTATTCCGCAACATTTTTTTCTGTTCCATGAGAGTACTATAGATTTTATATACAAAGATTTAACTATGTTCAGTTATTGTTTGCTGAGCTCATAGAGCGCACTTTGCACACACTCAGAACATGCTCAGAACGAAAAAAGAAACACATTTTCGAATATGTAATTATATTTTTCATTTCACTTGAATACAAGTTCCTTTTTGTAAATAATTTTAGTTCATTACTCCTTTTAACTCTGATTAATTTTTTTTTGTCAGCTGTTTAAAGCCAGATGTACCCTGTTGCACAAATGCATGACAAGCACGCGCAAGTGTATTAGTGAAAAAGTCATACGTATAGATTGGATGTTGGTTTGAAGCAAAATCAAAATCTTTTGATTTTCTTTTATTCTAGCATCCTGCATTCAAGTAGTGTATATGCAACATTGATGATTGATCATGCATTTATAGGCTCACAACATAAGCACTAAATATTAAAACAGTAAACAAAAATTTTATGATGAAATGGACAGACAAAATAAAGCAAATTACTCGGTGGAAATCTAAAAAAATCTTAAGGAAATTCGTAAAATCACAATTTTGCCGAAATAAAACTCATAAAGCGTAACGTCCTCTCACAATCAAAATTTTTCGATTTTCCTTCAAATAAGGGTACTGCATTGAAACCTCAAGCAGAATGTACTAATACACTTGCACATGCTTGTCATGCATTTGAATTTGAAGAGTGTATATCTGGCTTAACATAATTTCAAAGAATATAAATAGACTGCTGCAAATGCGTTTTTTTGGGAATATATAACTCTATCAGCGTAAAATCAAGTTTGACTAAAAATTTCGAGTCCGATCTTTTTAAGAACGCATAACTGGCCATTTGACTTAACTCAACTTATAATGGGTCAATTTTCTTTGTTTACGAGAAAACGCTAAATTTGGATAAATGTGAAATTTTGATAATACGTGAGCTTGAAAATACAAAACTTTGTAAAAAGGTACCTTTGAATTTCGATGAATCGTATACCGTAGACTATTTAAACTTACCTTAAATGAATATGTAAGGCCTCGTCTTAAATACAATTCTGGGATCATAAATCCATTTATATACCACGCCATACCGTTTGAGACATGTCCTTAAAAGAAATTATTATAATTAACTTAATTTTTAAATATTAAAAGAAAAATGTACCAGTAAGTCCTTCATATCCCTTTGAGCCACCTGCTGGACCTAAGAAAGCATTAAATGTTCTAACAGATCTGTCGAAAATCTTAGCTTGTTCCCATATCTCGATACTTTTTTTTTCCTTTCTTGTAAAGCTGAAACAGTCGTTAACTGGTTCCACTGTATTAAAATCAATAATAACATCACTTTTAGGATAAACATTATGGAATGCAGGTTCATAGTTAGAATCCAAGTGACCCATTGCCCAAACAACGTAGTTAGATCTTTTCAAATATATTTCCTTATCACCAGGATCAGCTATAAAGAAAATAGTCTTATAACTAATAAACAAATTATTAAAAAAAAGGCTTACATGAAATCAGTGTTCTTCTATAAGTGATTGTATTAACTCCATCTACTCTACTATAAGTATTGAGTTGGAAACTATCCAAACCCCCAACAACATCATCCCGACAAACTCCTTTATTTTGACCCAATACTTGGACGCACTATAGAAAAGAATTATTTTTAAATTTAATAAAAAGAGCAACGCTTATAAAATAAGACAATGAATAATAACGGGTGATTTTTTAAGAGCTTGAGAACTTTTTTAAAAAAAAAAACGCATAAAATTTGCAAAATCTCATCGATTCTTTATTTGAAACGTTAGATTGGTCCATGACATTTACTTTTTGAAGATAATTTCATTTAAATGTTGACCGCGGCTGCGTCTTAGGTGGTCCATTCGGAAAGTCCAATTTTGGGTAACTTTTTCGAGCATTTCGGCCGGAATAGCCCGAATTTCTTCGGAAATGTTGTCTTCCAAAGCTGGAATAGTTGCTGGCTTATTTGTGTAGACTTTAGACTTGACGTAGCCCCACAAAAAATAGTCTAAAGGCGTCAAATCGCATGATCTTGGTGGCCAACTTACCGGTCCATTCCTTGAGATGAATTGTTCTCCGAAGTTTTCCCTCAAAATGGCCATAGAATCGCGAGCTGTGTGGCATGTAGCGCCATCTTGTTGAAACCACATGTCAACCAAGTTCAGTTCTTCCATTTTTGGCAACAAAAAGTTTGTTAGCATTGAACGATAGCGATCGCCATTCACCGTAACGTTGCGTCCAACAGCATCTTTGAAAAAATACGGTCCAATGATTCCACCAGCGTACAAACCACACCAAACAGTGCATTTTTCGGGATGCATGGGCAGTTCTTGAACGGCTTCTGGTTGCTCTTCACTCCAAATGCGGCAATTTTGCTTATTTACGTAGCCATTCAACCAGAAATGAGCCTCATCGCTGAACAAAATTTGTCGATAAAAAAGCGGATTTTCTGCCAACTTTTCTAGGGCCCATTCACTGAAAATTCGACGTTGTGGCAGATCGTTCGGCTTCAGTTCTTGCACGAGCTGTATTTTATACGGTTTTACACCAAGATCTTTGCGTAAAATCTTCCATGTGGTCGAATAACACAAACCCAATTGCTGCGAACGGCGACGAATCGACATTTCACGGTCTTCAGCAACACTCTCAGAAACAGACGCAATATTCTCTTCTGTACGCACTGTACGCATTCGTGTGGTTGGTTTAATGTCCAATAAAGTAAACTGAGTGCGAAACTTGGTCACAATCGCATTAATTGTTTGCTCACTTGGTCGATTATGTAGACCATAAATCGGACGTAAAGCGCGAAACACATTTCGAACCGAACACTGATTTTGGTAATAAAATTCAATGATTTGCAAGCGTTGCTCGTTAGTAAGTCTATTCATGATGAAATGTCAAAGCATACTGAGCATCTTTCTCTTTGACACCATGTCTGAAATCCCGCGTGATCTGTCAAATACTAATGCATGAAAATCCTAACCTCAAAAAAATCACCCGTTATAAACAACAGACTACATAAATTGTGTATTTTTACAGAAAAGTATGATAAATTATTTCCCTGCGAAATTCTGTCCAAAAATAGTATTTTTACAGACACGTCAAAAATGGCAATTTAAAATAATAAAAAACAACATTGTTTCATATTCACTTTTTTTACTTATTTGTGTCATCTCTTCGGTGAAGTTATATGTCGTTTGTATAATGTCACAACTAGGCCGTGATGAAAAACTTACCATATACGAGGTGGCTGACGAATCGTGCTACTAAAACAAATCTTAATAACTTTTTTCTGAATAGTTTTTTAACCCCATTTTTTTTTTAATTTTTAGATCGTTCCTTAAAATTAATAAAAATGGATAATTAGGATGAGGAAACCCGCATTTGGGTTGTGCGCCGCTACCACGCACTAAAATCAATAATTCTTCTGCAAAGAGAATTCCGGCGCACGTTTGGCGGCACGTCTCCCAGCAGATGGACAATAATGAGGCTAGGTAAATATTTTTCCGACTGTGGGACAGTCGCGCGAAGGAGTTACCACCGAAATCCTTCCGTTCGGACAACTGAAACAATTGCTGCTGTAGCTGCTGCCATACATGATACTACAAGCGTTTCCACAAGAAAATTGTCTGCACGTGTGGGTATCAGCAGACAAACGTTGCAGACAAACGTTGCAGACAATATTGCATTATGGATTTGAATTTGTTTCCCTACTAGGTTCAAGCAAACTGAACACCTCAGACTTACCGGTGCGCTTGGAATTTTGTTAAAAGTTGCTCCAAATGGTAGACGAGGACCAAACCATTTTAAATTGCATTTTTATGTCAGATAAAGCCCCCTTCGACTTAAATGGCAATGTAAATAAGCAAAACTCTCGAATATGGTGTGAGTCGAACCCACAAATCCTGCATGAAACTGAACTTCATCCAGATCGGGTCACAGTATGGTGTGCAGTTTCCTTAAACTGTATTGTCGGCCTATATTTTTTTTTAAGAAAACGGACGCAATGGTCAATGGTAAAGCAATCAATTCAAGCAATAATTGAAGCAATCCCGAGATCAACTCTGCAGTCGGTTATGGATAACTCTTTGATAAGATGCCGGACATGTGTCGACGAGAGTGGAGGAACTGTATTAAAAAAAAAAATAAAATAAACGTTCTCTTAAAAAAGTTATTCAAGTTTTTAATGTAGCAATATTCATCAGCCACCCTACCCTGTATGTACGTAAGGTCCGCAAGTGAGATACACATATATTTATATAGATGTGATAGACATTATTATATAATATGATATTATATGATAGCGTATCAAATACGTCACATATGTACATACATATATTGTTTCGTATAAATGTGACCTTATTTATTTATATAGCATATTTGCATTCATAAGTACGTATCAAAATATATCAGTATCAGCAGAGTATAGAAGAATAATATTATATTGGAAGAGTAACAAGAAAAGCAAATAAGTCATAATAGGGTGACAAATAATATTTAGCCCTTCGTTTTTTTGTCTTGAACTTGTGGAGTTCAAGCCCCCAGCATGCGCATTTATGTGTTTCGAATTGTCAAGCAATAATTCCCAAAATCAATTAAACCTAATAACTTAAGGAAAAAAGCAAACAAAATATAGATTTTGTTTTCGTAGACTTAAACAGATTATATTATATATAATAAGTTAATTTTTTCTAGAGGAATTTTTTTATTTACGTTTTTCGTTTTTTCTTCTTCTTCTTACATCAACCAGACCACGGGCTTTATCCTCTAGAAAAATATAATTAACATTGCGTTCATGCTGTAAAATTTATTTGTGTTGATAACCACCGTCTAATATTATGTATAATGCCTTAGAAACGTACGACAGCATCTAACTGTTGAACCTAACCGTGTCATTTTTTTCAATTTATTTTCAAAAAACAGTGTACAAGTAAGACTTAGATTTTTATAGTACCTAAAAAATGGTTACATGTTTCGACAAAATCTAGAAATGAAATAAACAATAAAAAATAAAAAAATAATAATAATAAAAAAAAATAATAATAAAAAATAATAATAATAAAAAATAATAATAATAAAAAAAAATAATAATAAAAATTAATACTACAAAAGCTAAATAAAAAAAGAAGAAGGCTGTGTTATTTACTTTTTAATAATAAATAATTATAACTTGTGCTTGGGAGTAACTCATTTGGACTAGAGGTCGCAAAAAGCTTTCAATTGATTTATTCAATACATTCCACGAAAACAAAAACAACTACATTTTTTATTTTTGTCGGTTTTCCTTCTTACTCGTTGTCAACTTACCTTCATTGTCTGCAGATACTCCCTTTTTTCTACCATGAAAATCAATTGTCTTTGCACTTTCGTTTGTACAAGACTCCCAGCCACATTTAATGACAACGAAAGCACTTCTGGTTTGATATTGTATACCTAGATTCAATAACCCTTGTCTCAGTACCGCATCGCCTCCTCGGTTTAAAATCATCCATCCAAATTATCTTTTCGACCAGCTTGATCGCAGCGCAACACTTTCAGGTATTCGAAATCAAACACACTCTTCTTTTTATAATTTTGCGCGTACTAAAGCGATATGACTACCAATTTAAATGTTTGAGTACAGTGCGAGTGATAGATACCGATGCACATTGATGATTAACGTTCCAGTTCCAAACAAAACACATTTTATGAATTATAATTAGTCTATAAATTAAGTACTTGGAATACATAAGAAATGATTTTTTTTTTAAATAACAATAACCATTTTTTTATAAATGAAATAATAGTTAATAATAATAATAAAAAAAGAACAACTGAAAGTAGCCCTTGTCAGTTATTCTTTTGTTGACCAAAAAATGTTGGAGGTCATTCAACTCTAACTTTTATAAGTTATCGAATGGTCAGAACTTATTCTCTTGCCCTCAAATTTTTTAATTTATTTTGTATTTATTTAAAATTGGAGCACATGATGATCCGATCAAGGCTTAATTCGCCAACCTAAGTCTCATTGGCGCGCATGCCTAAGCAAAGGAGAAAGATGAAGACCCCAAGGAAGAAGCGAGGAAGTTCAACTTTGGACGGCTACAATCGCAAGAGATCATCAGGACTTTTTTCGATCGTGTCCCTAACAACCTCTTAAGAAGTCCTATGCAGCCAGCGCTGCACAGAAGAATCAGGGCTACTGCCGAGCTCTACGAGCAGAAGAGGAGAGACGAACACTAGCTTCTCAGAAAGAAAAAGGAGCATGGGAAGCGCCCGATCAAGGAAATAGAGGGATTCCATAGCATGATTGATGTTCGGAAGTTTTACCAAAAGATAAAAAAAACTTAACCAGGGTACAATTCCTAAGCCTAAACCTGTATGGCCAATCAAGGAAACATCCAAGCAGAACCGCTGTCCATGCTGGAAATATGGAAAAACTATTTGTCCCAACTAAGATAATAGAGATAATACCATGCGGCTTAGGGGACGCAAACCAACGATACCACCCACCAGATCTGAACGATTTAGTTCAACAAAGCCGCTGGAACGCAATGCGGCAGGCGATAACTGGGTTGGTAGTATGCACCAACTCATCTATAAAATTTGGTCAGAAGAGAGCGTACCCGATGGATGGAACCTGCATTGTCTGCCCGATCATCAAGGAGGATTTCTGAACTGCGCCAACTACAGAGGCATCGGCCTCCTGATCATCGCATACAAGATCCCGTCCAAAGCATAATGTAACCGTCTGAAGCGTTTCGTCAACAACCTGAAAGGTTCATACTAGTTCGGTTTTAGACAAGAAAAGTCCACCATCGACCAAATATTCACATTACGGCAGATCTAGGAAAAAACCATAGAACTTCAAATCGACACCTACCACCTTTTCATCGATTTCAAAGCCGCGTATGATGGCATATATAGAGACGAACTATATAGAGCTATGTCTAGTTTTGGCAACCCTGACAAACTTGTCCGTTTGTGCTCTGTCGTGCGACTTCTTCAACATCGTTCGAGTGCAAAACTCACAAGTCAGCACTAGAGGCACATTCTTTCAAAAGTCCGTCTGAAGACATCGACATTATTGGAAGAACAAAGCGTGATGTAAGTGGCGCATTAGTGAACATTGAGACATAAGCGCAGACGATGGGTTTAGCGGTCAATGGGGGCAAGACCATGTACCCATCTGGTCAAAATAATAGGTGTGATTATCAATTTTTTGTATTTATTAATTTTTTTAAATGATTTTTCAAGATATATATACAGTGTCGGACAAAACTAAAGCACGAAAAAATATCACATTGGAAACATACGAATAAAAAGTGAATACACTCGTGATACTTTTATATTTTTTATTTTTTCTTAATCACAACATATTATTCTATATTTTACAGCTTTTAATTTGATTTTAAATCTTAACATATTTTTAAAAATAAAAATTGTTCAAAACTCATTAAAAAGTAGCGCGACAAAACTAAAGCACATTTTTGATTTCATATACAAAATAAATAAAAAAAAAGTTTTAATGTTACTATTTGGTGTCGTAAACATTATTTTTGATAATTGCATCACATCGACGAGGCATGGATGCAATGAGATTGTCAATTATTTGTATGGGGATGTTTCCCCAGACAGTTTGTACTTGTTGTCAAGTAGCGAGTCAAAATTGTTACATTTCGTTCGATCAATCCTCTAATCTACCACTTCCCATAGATTCTCCGTTGGGTTGAGATCAGGGGATTGCGCTGGCCACTTTATAACCATGATATTACCTTCATTAAGCCAATCTTTCACTAATTTAGCGGTATGTTTCGGATCGTTGTCATGTTGGAAGATCCATCGCAACGGCATATTCTCCTCCGCATACGGAAGCATGACGTTTTGAAGGCTTTCCTGGTACATGAAACGATCCATTATACCACTTATCTTATGAAGTGGCTCGATCCCTTGACTGGAAAAACATCCCCAGACAGTAATGTTCCCCCTCACAGTGCTTCACAGTTGCCTTGGTAAATCGAGGATTGAGGCGTTCACCTTTCGGGCTTCGTACCGTACGAAATCTGTCCGATCCTTTTAAATTAAATTTCCATTCATCAGAGAATAGAACCGTCTTCCATTTTTGCCTAGTCCAGCTAAGGTGCGTTTAGTCTTGCACGTTTATTATTAAGGGAAATAAATGGCCCTTTTTACAGCACGACGAGCTTTCCAGCCACTATCAACCGCTCTTCGCCAGATCGTTCTACAAGAGATTTATAAGTCTAGTTATTTTTTTATTTTTTTAGGGTAATATAAGGGTCCTTTTTGATTAACCTCATTATTCTTTTATCGCAATGCGACGTGGTATTTCGAGGTCTACCACCATTGTGCACTGTTTGAACACTACCCCGAGCACGAAATCGAGCTATTATCCAAGAAATAACCGTATGGCTTGTACCATATTTATTGCCAATAAATGTAATTGATTCACCGCTTTGAAAGTCGGGCACTATTTTTTCTTTTAATTTATTGGAATATTTATTCCGCGCCATTAATTTTATTATATATTATATTTATTCCTATAGCAATACTTCAAATGAACCTGATCTGGAATATCACAGATTTCTATCCAATTTCCCGCAAACGTCTCTTGTCTCAATTACAATTACTTCCCCCTCCGTCTATGATAAGTTGAACTCATTGAAAGATGATTTTTCTCCTGGCCTTGATGGAATCCCTGCAATTTTTCTTAAAAAATGTGCTAATGCACTTTGCGAACCCCTTACCAAACTTTTCCAATTATCACCCTCACAAGCTGTGTTCCCCTCTCTTTGGAAAGAGTCTTTTATCTTTCCCGTTTTCAAAAAGGGTTGTAAGAATGATATCTCTAATTACCGACCGATCGCTAAACTTTCTGCGTTACCCAAGCTCTTTGAAAGTATGGTTTACGATTCTCTTTACTTCCATTGTAAATCTATTGTTTCCCCATTTCATCACGGATTCTTAAAGGGTAGGTCCACCACAACTAACCTTATCCAATTTGTCTCCAAAACACTAATATCTTTAGAAAAAAGTCTCGAAGTTGATGTTATAACTACTGATTTTAGTAAATTATCTATATAAAACTGAAAGCTCTTGGTCTTCCAACATGGTTTATTGAGTGGACTAAATCATACCTAGAGAAATACCTTTAGAAACGCGGTGTCTGATCCAATCTTCTCATCCTCAGGGGTTCCTCAAGGCAGCCATCTCGGCCCAATCCTATTTGTTCTTGCCATTAATGACGTGAGTAACATCATTTCCTTCTCTGATATCTCCATCTTTTCTGACGACATTAAAATATTCAAAACAATCGCATCTTCTTAAGACTCTTTGCTTCTCCAACATGACCTAAACACTTTTTTTACTTGGTGCAATAAAAACTTTCTTGAAATCAATATAAAAAAATGTCAGTTTATGACTCTCCCGTAAACGTTTACCTTCAATTCCTCGAACCTATCATTTCCGTAATGTACCTGTCCCTATTGTTTCCTCAATTACAGACCTTGGGGTAATATGTGATAAAGAGCTAAATTTTCGCTCTCATATTGATCATATAGTTGCGAAAGCTAATTCTTCTCTTGGCCTTATCAAGTGATGGTCTAAGGAATTTAACGATCCATTTGTTACTAGATCTTTATATGTCACATTTGTCAGACCCATCCTTGAATATGCTAGTCAGATTTGGTCACCCTACCTCATCACTCACTCACATAGAATTGAAGCAGTACAACGAAGATTTCTTCGTTTTGCTTTGCGCAATTTGCCTTGGTCCGATCCCTTTATCTTACCCCCGTATGAAGACCGTCTACAATATTGATCAACCTACACACCCTTGCTCAAACGTCGTCATATCGCCGATATAGTATTCGTCCACCATTTTATCACTGGTATCATTGACTCTCCGGCCTTGCTTGAATTAATAATTATCAATACAAATCCGTGTCATTTACGTTCCGTCTCCTTTTTCCACCTCCCTAAACACA